>OY482671.1:95326821-96526821 GCA_960531455.1 Urophora cardui | reverse complement strand
GAAAAATTTCCAGAATTTAGTAAAAAACAAAAGAAACTGATGCCCGATTTTCGTGAGCGTATGATTAAGTAAGTTTGATATGTAAGAAATATGTATTAAGATGTAAAAAATTCAGCAAATTCCTTTATGTACATTAAAAGCCTTTAAGCTCATGCTCAATCGTTTGCGGTCACTTCTCACTACCCGATCGCCGCCAACGCCGAACTACATATGTATTTCACTGCGATGCCTTCAAAACTCCTTCAAACTGCCACCACGTTTTAGCTTGGCAAAGCGCTTGAAACCCATTGCCTGACTACCACTGCCACTCCAACTGCCACCGCTCTTGTTCGCCAAAATTCCACCACTTTCTCGGCCGCGCACATTGAGCGTGCTTGCGCTCAGCACTCCCAGTCCGCCGCCAGTGGTGGTGGTGCTGTTGTTGTTGCTACGTTCTCGCGACATGAAACTGCCACGAAAACGTACACGGCCCCGACGCACAACGCTGCGTTGCAACGGGCGCCACACAAACTCCTGCGATTATAACTTTTTCTCCCACACCACAATGTGCGCATCGGTCGAGTTGGCGATGAGGGGCGATGTGGAACCGCTACCGCTAGCGCCACCTCCGGTGCTGTTGCTGAGCGTCGCCGATTTGTTGCTGCCGCAGCTGGTGCCGCTACCCGGCGAATGGGCGTTATTGTACCAAACGTGTCGCCAATAGCCACGTCCCCCCATTAGCGTGATGAGCGTGCGTGGCCCATCGGCATTTTGTTGTTGCTGCTGCTTGTTCGTTTGCTTTTGTTTGCGTTTGAGTGTCGCCACAGCAGCGGCGGGCGGCGGAGTACAAGCGCCTGCAGTGGCGCTTGGGCTACCACCGTTCATGCCTTTCGCCGATTTTACATCCAACAGCTTGAGGCCATCCTCCGCCGTCGATTTGGGTGTACTGTGATGTTGCTGTATTTCGGCGGTGGTCATTAGACCATTCTCGGATATATTACCCAAATCACTGCCATTGCCTGAGGTTTTGTGACTAGCGCTGCTGCTGTTACGCGATACCGAACGACCGCCAAACATGCGTATGCCCATACTTTCCTCGCTACCCGACGACGTGTATAGGCTGGATGATTTCGAGTCCACCGACCAATTGGAAAGATCAAGCGAACGCGGTCGCGATGCCTTCATGTGCAGGCGACGATCCAACGTACTCACTTTGCCTGGTATGGCTGCCAATTCGGGATCGGAACGCCGTATGCCTTCGTACATCATATCCATGAGATTGCCCTGTGTACCCTCCTCGGCGTCGTAGTCCTCCTTTACGAAAATCAATTTACCATACAAGCCATAAACATCACAGCAGCCATGTTCGCCGTGATTCAAAGTGCTGGTGTTCGAATGCAGGCTCGTATTGAAGCCACGCGGAAGCGTCTTAGCCATGCGTGCCGAATCGGAGGAAAGATCGCGGAAACGTTTTCGATGGAGTGCGGGCGAGCCAACAAGTGAAACACGTATTTTTGACAACGACTGATCCAAAGAGTTCTGCTTGTCCAGTTTGGAGCAACGTGGCGAAGAGGCCGTAGAGTCTCCATCTACGCTCAACTCACGCAACATAGAAGTCGGCGGCGAGGCGGTGCCCGAAAGCGCCTCCTCTTTTGGAAGATCACGACGCAATATCACTGCGGATTCATCGAGATCGGCTTCGCTAAGTTTCTTGGGATCGCCATCGATTGCTGGCAATTGTAGGTCATCGCCCATGCTTGGCACCGGCGTAACCACAGGCTCAGCGCAAAATGGACCAGGTAACGTTTGTGTGGTCGGTGGTTGCTTGTAGGTGGGATATACGCGTGGTATTAGAGGTAGCAAGAAGGTTATGGGACCAAAGTGCGCATGGCAGGAAACATTAATGCTGCCGCTAATGATGGGCACACCCTCCAAACGGGGCAGGGGTATGGTAAGCGCAATGCCTACATTGGTACCAACCCACAACAGGCCCTTACAAGCCATCAACGACGTCACATAAATGGAACTGCTATTCACGCTCTGCTCCTTTTTTCCATCACTGCGTAGCACACTCGATGCTATGTTGATGTCCTGCAAATGCTTAAAGGTCTCCGTGTGGTACAGACACAAGATTGTGGAATTTTTCAATGAAATCCACAAACCAATGCCAGAGTGAGCCATCACATGCACCTGTTGATTGGCGCCATGTTGCACCTCAAAACTCTTTTGTATCTCCCCATTTAGGGCGTTGAGCACATAAACACGATTTGCGCATGAAGCATATATATTCATATTGATTGGCAATAGGCTAGGCACTGGTAAGCCAGATTCACCCAACTGAACCACTTGTGGATCTTTCAGCATCCATACGCCGTCGTAGGAACGCCTATAGATGAGCATTATGGCATTTGAGAGCGCAACGTAAACAACATCGAAGTGATAGAGTATTCGCGTAACGGCGCCAGGTACATTAATGCAACCCAACTCCTCTTCCTGTTCGGGATTTTGTGCTGCGTAAATTAATATACGGCGACTGCTCGTGCCCATCCAAACTAAATCGCCCAAAAGATTACTATGCTCTTCACGCTTCTTATTCCCATCAAGGCCCTTCACAAATTCCATAGCAGTTACTTGCGTCTCGAACAAATCGAATGAGCCTACATCACGTAGATTACCAGCTTGCTGATGATGCTGCGAGAGTACGGCTATGTGAGAGGATGTGCCGTCGCTGGTGCATACCCATAGGTAATTTTGTTGTTTGTGACGACGACGTGCATTGCCACTTTGCTTTATGTCATTGGCGATCGTGTAATAACACCCACAGCGCACCTGAAAGGGCGGACGACCGAGGGAAGAAGAAGTGATTAAGAAAATTATAAAAATGAAAAGAGGGTAATTCCACTCACCTCGGTTTGATGCTGTGACTTACAGACTGGTATCGCCTTAACGAAAAGCGGCAACTTTGTCGATTGCCGTTGCATCAGCTGTTGCTGTTGTTGTAGTTCATAGCTATTGCTGCCCAGCGCTGGCATCTCTGTCGATGTGGACGTCTCCCATGCTGGCGAATTATTCGGATCTAATGCCAATTGTGCTAAACGTAACTCTGTTATCCATTCCTTTTTCACATTCGGATTCAATGTTTGGAATGTGTACGTTTCCTCTTTGCCAGATTTGCTGCGCGCAATCAATTGCAGACAACACGAATCGACCCAAGCCATTTCCTCATCTTTGCGTTGTATGGAGGCTTGTATGGTATTCAGTACGTTACGTGTTGTATTTGTATTGAGCTCCTTGTAGGTACCTTTCAGGGTGCCGACGAGATCGTGTATACGTGAGATAACTTCATAATCGTACATGAGTGTGCTCATTTCCGAGCAGAGATTGTCGGCGCCATTTGTCAATTGTGCTGCGGGTGAGCTGTCCAGAGAGTGCCCACCCAGCGAGTGGGATGCATTTAATGGTAGCGTGTTGGTGGTGTTGTTGCAGGAACTGCTGTTGGATTTCAGACTTCCGCCGCGATTGAGACCTGCAAAAAGGGAAGGTAGAGAAAATATGTACGTACATACTATAATGAGTAGGAAAAGTGAATGCAGGTGGGAATATGTATTCTGATTTGAAGTTTCGTTTTAAAAGTGCAATGATCTTCAATGACTAAGTTTTCAAAATCCTGAAAGGGGTATGAGAAAGCGGTTCTGAAGCACTCTGAAAAGCTGTGAAGCGCATCTCTGTCACTGCAATTAGCGCTGAATTTAGCATTGGCATGTCATTGCGCTTCCCTCTCGCTTCTATAAAAGCGCTAAAGTGTAGAAGCACATTATCTGGTGTAAATTTGGGTTTTAAAAAATTCGAAGCGATTCAGAATGCCTTCACAAAGAGCTACAAACCAATACTTAAGATATGAAAGGGAAGCGCTTCATATTCGTATTTTCTAAGAATTTACGATTGGGATGTACCTATCTATGTATGTAAGCCTTAAAATTTACATGTGCAGCTACATATTACATACATATGTATGTAGGTATACATATATATATACATATATGTATGGGGAAATCAAATGAGTCTATCTAACTTCCTCAAACTCATTTTTTCTTTCTCAACTGATGAAAAAAGTGTACTCTTTGATGTTATGAATGAAACATTGAAGATCCTGATAATCTTTACTATACGAGTATACTTAGCACTCACCTGCGGTTAATAGCCTCGAAAGCGTTGCAGAAGTACTATTATCCACAATCTCCACATCCGTCACCGGATACATCCACTTAAAACTCAGCTTCTCTGTAGCGCCAAAATCATGTGACTGCTTCGGAGCAACCGATACACAAATCACCTTATCGTTGAGCAACAATAAACGTCTTTGCTTCGATTTCACAATCAAGCCAGACTGATTGAATTCGACATGTGTTACATTATCCTCGCGCAGCAAATAACGAGGCCGATTGCCGTCCGTTGACGATGCTAGTGAACGTGCATTGAATGTGCCCGTGATGTGACCCAACATCTCCTTAAATCCCTGATACTGTTCGGCCTCACGTTTACGTTCGTTCAGCATTTCTGCCAACAGTTCCAATTGTGTCAATGCCAATTGCAATGACATGCGATCGTGATGGCCTTGTGGCGTATACTTGAGTATATCTTGTAGAAAGAGTATGAATTGTGGAAAACGTTGTACTGGCTTAACCATCAAGCCGAAAAATGAGAGACGATCATGTGCGCTGATTTGTTTCACTTTGAAAAAGTCGGCAAGCGCCGATTTACGCTTCTCTTCCATTTTGGCGAGTTCCATGGCCGCTGAGAAATTATTTATGAAGCCCGAATAGATTTCTAGAATTCGAGGCTTACTGAAAGCATTCACAAAACAATCGCCCAAACGCTCATCACGATCCCAATTACGTACGCATTCGGAAAGTGTGATGCGGAAGAGTTTGTGCGATTGGAGAATTTCGGGTAGACGATGAAAGAGTGTGGCGATTTTAGAGGCGCTCAGTACAGGTGGGTTGCTTTCTTCGAGAGGTTTTTTATAATCCTATATAAATGGAACATTTGTTCAAGTATAGTCAAAAATGTTGTATTGTACTAAATTAGATAGTTATTTATTTTTTTTTATGAATTGTGGAATTAATTGCATGATGGTGAAAAATTCGGCACGCGTTTGAAATATGTCGGGTAGTGTGATTAGTACATATATTCTATATAATGAAGAACTTATTTTTAATACCTATTTGAATATATCGATGTTCTACAAATTTTATTTCTGATTCATTCATTTGGTATTTTATTATTTATTTAGTTAGTAGTTTTTAGCAGTTAGTTATGAAGATGATGATGATAGTTTAATATGACAGTGGGTTTGGATGGCATGTAAAGAAATAAAAATTGTATGTATCATAAAATTGATAAGATACATAATTCAGATTGAACATATAAATATGTACGTATTTATTTAAATTAACCTATATGCTTATGTGCAGGTGCAAGCGTTAAATAATATTTGCGTGAATTGGCGTTAAAGAGTGAGGAAATAAAAGTGTGAGATGTTTTTGAATAATACACAATTACGGCCTTATTCCGGCGTGGTAACATAATTTATTTTACTGGTGAAATGAAGAATCTGGTACTTTAAACATCCTTTTCGTATTCTGGCAGCAGGGAAATTAAGTAACCACCTCAATACGTGGTAACATTTTGTTACCATTTTCAGCCCGATTCCATTGCGTTCGTATGGAAATGCTTTGACAGCGTTACCATTTGAGCCAGAATACCAATTGAAAAGATGGTAACGAATTTCGGCAACATAACCTACCAGTAAAGTAATTTTTCGGTAACGCTCAGAATAGGACTGTTATAATCAAATTAAAGGAATACGGTGACTAACAAAACCTCAATGCTACACTAGACAGAAAGAAAGACGGAATTGGGCCGAGCTCTTGATTCTGACTTTTAAGAAATGAAATTCGTAGGCTTCAAATCAATTGCCTAAAAACAAAATTAGAGCAGCCAAGCAGGTAAAATGCATTACCAATAATTTTCACGGATTTTATTATAACTTCTTGATATCAAAAAAGTAGTTTAGGTATGGGTACCTACGCAACTAGAGGAATAATTGTCCGCCTCAAAAGTAAAATCAGTTCGCGTTTTTTGTTTTAATTTTTCTAACGCTAGAACAACATAGGCGGAAATATACTCGCATGCAATTTTAATTATCAGAAAGAGTATTAAATTATTGATTATTACTTACATTGACTAGACGTTGCAAGGTGGCCACATAAGAGTTTTCGCTATGCACAATTGCTGCTACAATATGGCGTCGCTTCAGCTGCTGCTGTGATAGGCCTGGCGGTGCGGGTGGCAACATTGGTGTGACAAGGCGGGTGTGGGCATTATTAGCTGTACCGTTAGCGCGACTACCCGGTGGCATCATCAAATCCAAATCGTAACGTGATGACGCTATCGGAGTGGCTTCTTCATCGTCGTTCTGTTAGGGAGCAAATAAAAAAAAATAATATTTGAAATGGAAATGGAAACACAAGACATGTACTCTACTTAGGTTCTGTTCTCCTCACCTCTGGCACACCAGGCATTTTACTGGCACTCAGCTTTTGTGGTGATGCGTGTGTTGAGTCGCCGCAACTGGATAGCGTTGACGCATCTGTTATATCAATGCTTGATGCTGCCGAATGGCGGCCATCTCGCCCACCCACATCGTACTGATGTGTGGAGCCGCGCCGTATCGAGAACCAGCGCGACAATCGGCCACCCGGCGATTCACCAGGTGTGGTGAGTTCCTCGCGTGTACTCTGATGTGCCGTTGGCATTGTGGGGCAGGCGCTAGCACGTCTCGCTTGCGTGCTGTTGCTATGCGCACTGTTGCTATCAGCAGGACCGCTGTTGCTGTTTGCTGCCGTTACTGGTTGCACCGAATTGCTACCGCTGTTGTTGGCAGCGTTTCCACTGTTCGACGAACTCGTACGCCATTTGTCAAAGGACAAATGCTGCTTGGCCTTGTTGAGTGTGGAACGTAATTGTGAATTACGTTGATTGGTAGCGCTCAACGACGTCGTCACGCTTCTACGTTCTTGGTCGCGTTCGTTCTCCGTTGCTGCTGTTTCTTCTTCTTCTTCGTCGTCGGAAGCAGTGAGGTGTTTATTATTGGCGTTCGGTTTCTGTTCCGCCGCTGATCGATCCGCACACCAACTGTCCTCGGATTGGGCTGAGTGCGTAGAGACGTTGTGTTCGAGGCGCTTTTTTGTGACTGTACTTTCCGAAGTGTTGTTGGCTTGGCTATTGGTTGTACTATCTGTGGTGGTTGTTGCTGTGCTTACACCAACGGCCGCTGAGCCGCCGTTGGTGGTGAAACTTCCGCCGGCAATTGTGTTGTTTGTATTTTCAACTAAGGCGGCCGGGTGGTTTACCGCCTCGTTAATTGGCTCACCGCCGCTGCTGGGGTCGCCGCAGCTCTTATCACTGCTTGGCTGCTGATGATGATTCCAATTATTTGGATGCTGTGGCAGCGGTGCCGCAAGCGTATTGGAGTTAAGTAGTTTATTAAAACTGTTGTACGATTCTATCGAGGAGTTTAATGGACCGTGGCGTAATAATGTTGAATTCGTAGCGTTATTATTTAATTGTGACGTAATAGTAGACGTGGTGTGGCCGTTATTTCTATCGCCGTGTGGTGATAACTGCTCACTACCATCGATCTCAAGTGCGTGCAGAGAATCTTCCCAAGAGCCAGAATTTAGCTTAGATTCATCTATAGGTAGAAGAAAGTGGTAGTTTGAGCTGAGAAATATTTTAAAAATACTAAGCAGCAAATTAAAACAAAAATATAGAATCACAAAAGTAGAGATAGGGACGGCCAAAATGTTGCTTACGACCAAGGATGGGTATTTTTCAACTACCACTCAAATTGAGTGGTAGTTAAATCCTGATTTTAACTACCACTAAAATTGAGTGGTAGTTAAATCCTGATTTTAACTACCACTCAATTTGAGTGGTAGTTAAATCTCGAATTTAACTACCACTCAAATTTAGTGGTAGTTAAATCTTGAATTTAACTACCACTAAATTTGAGTCGTAGTTAAATCTTGAATTTGAATCAACTACCACTCAATTTTAGTGGTAGTTGAATTTTGAATCAACTACCAATCAAATTTGGTGCTCGAAACCTATTTAGGCAGTGAAATCATTGAGAAGTTAATCAACACATCAGCTTGTGGTGAAATGTACATACATACATATGTATGTAAGCAGAGGCGGGCGCTTCATACAAGCCGAGAAGCCCGGCTTGCGTACATATTTTCGTTCATTTCATTTTACGAATTTCTTTAAAATCTGGTTATTTTACGTTTTAAATGTGTTTAATATTTAAGTTCTCAATAATATAGCCCCCACTGTAACATACGGTGCCTAAAAGTATTCTAAGAAAATAGCGCAAATACACCACCAATCCACCTCACCAAAGAATGTAAATAGATTTACGTTCTTTGACCTCACAATGTGTATTTTGTTTGGACAGTCAATTACAGCACAGTTAGCATGCTTTAACGTTTCCACACATTAGCTTTTACCTGGCTTTCAAAACAGAATAACATAGCTTGTTTTCTCGCTTTCTCTAAGGAGAAATCAATTGCTTATTTTCAGACTTAAATTGAAAAAAAAACTAGCAAAGCACTTTTCTTATTTTTCACATTAAATTTGTATGCGAATGTGAAGCTGGCTTCGGCATTCAGTATTCACAGCCATATGCATATTTGATTTGATTTTCGTTTGCATGTATGTACATACTTCTGCACGTAATTTCTTACATGTGCATGTATCAAATACCAGATTATAAAAGCGTTGATTGTGATATTTGGCGACTATTGGCAAAATATCAAGATAATTTTAAAAAGCGACGGAAATCAAAATCAAATAAAATTTCACAACTTTTGGTAATTGGACCTCAGTTTTTCAAACACTAAAGCACCCATTTTTTTAGATATTAGATAATAAGCAAATACACTTACTACTACTAAAATTTCCGTCGGTAGGTATAAGGAAACTAAAAATACCTCTGCGCTTTCGTGTGAGATTTCCCTATAAGTTTGGCGTCATCAATCAATTCAATTGAGTTCTTCCCAATTTATTCTAATAATTTCTCCTCTGCTTTTGTAGATAATTCTGATGGTAAAAAACTTGAATTTACTTTCGACTTAGCCAGGCTTGTTGATATGCTGACCAAAAGTAGCTACAGCTAAAATACCAAAAGTCAAAAACATATGTACCTACATACATATCTTCATAATATTCATTGTATATAAAAACTTAAAAATTCTTTATCATCCTCATTTTATCGATTTAATGCAATACATTCAGTTTCATATGTTATGAATATAAACAACAAACCAAATATGCAACCCGAATATAATCAAAGTAGAGCTCTAGATACCCGGGTATCGAGCAATTCGAACAGATCGTGTTTGTTTAAAGCCCGTTGTTCAAATTCCCGTACCAACATTCGAGCTTATACTCAGAGAAAAGGAATCAAAAATAAAATTTTTATTTTTATAATGCACGTTTTAAACTGTCATTTTTATTTTTTAAATTAAATGTGTTTAGGATTTAAAAAGAAACATTTTTAAATTAAAAATGAAAATTAATGGAATAAAAACGAAAGTTTTTGGTTCAAAATCTCATAGTGCTTAAAATAAAAAAAAAAGATTTGTAAATTTAAAAATGTATTGTATTTACATTATTTTTAAACACGTTTTTATATATATCAAGAAAAAATATCTTAAGTTTAAAAATATTTATTTTTATTTTAAGCGCTATGAGATTTTGAATCAAAAACTTTCGTTTTTATTCCATTAATTTTCATTTTTAATTTAAACATGTTTCTTTTTAAATCCTAAATACATTTTAATTTCAAAAATTCAATTTGTAATTTAAAAATTTTTTATTTTTAAAATAAAAATGACTTGGTTTAAATCGGGCATTATAAAAATAAAAATTTTATTTTTATTCCTTTTCTCTGAGTGTACAAACAAAAAAATGTGTATCAGGAAAACAAAGATAAAAAAATACATATGAAGACACCAAAAAAAAAAAATAAACGAGAAAACACAAACTTCAAATACCCGAATTGTTCGAATGCCCGTACAAACATACGGGTAATAAGCAAACAAAGGAGTGTTCGCTTTTCAAATCATTTATTCGGGCTACTCGAAAATGTTAAAAAAAAGCGAGAGCTCTAAATCAAATTCAATGACGGAACGCAATCAGACTTCTAGATAATACAGCAAAGAAAATTACATAAATGACTAATGGTTATGCTTCACACATAGGCTTGCCCAGACAATTTATGCTAGGTCCGCCACTGTATGTAAGTATATGAGAGCCGTTAGTTTTGAAATTGGCGTAAGTCCATTTTTAGGTGTGTCGAGATATTGAAGGGTTTGGGTTTTTACTGATTCAAGAATATTGAACTTGAAGTGAACTAGAGATGAACTAGAAGTTAACTAGAGGTGAACTAGAGGTGTACTAGAGGTGAACTAGAAAATGAACTAGAGGTGAACTAGAGGTGAACTAGAAGTGAACTAGAAGTGAACTAGAGTTGAACTAGAAGTGAACTAGAGTTGAACTAGAAATTGAAATAGGAGTGAACTAGAAATTGAAATAGGGGTGAACTAGGAAGTGAACTAGAAATTTAACTAAAACGAACTAGTAGATGAACTTGAATATCTACAAATACTATTGCAATGCACATGTCCTTCCCTTGAATTTTGTATATTTAATGTACATACATATTAGAAGGCTGCACGAATGGATTCGAAACGGCCAACAAAATATTCGCGGCCGTCCAATTACAGTACCTACTTGTTTCTGTCGTTTTAGAAAAAACGCAAGTAGAGCACAACCATAAACAGAACCAATACAATTACTTATTCGTAGCGACAATTACATGACCTTAAAAAGGTTCTGCAAATAGTGTACACTACTTGCGAATACTTCGAATATAATAGAAATATATGTATGTACATACATATTTTCATAAATACACATACAGACGTTGTGTTCAGCAAAATTACGCTGCTAGTGTGAGTGTGTGTATGTGCATATGCATATGGTAGGGGCCAAAAAAAAAATTAACAGGGACACATCGCAATTATAAAAATTTGGGTAATTTCAAGCTTTTTTGCCCAAGAAACCATATGTCTAAAATAAATTTCGAACCAGAGATTTTTACGATCTACATATTTCCAACTGTTCTATATATTTTAAAATAACTCGGTAACCAATACTTCGATTCTTTTGATTTTTTCGGCATTAGTTAGGAAACTTATTTGGCATATTAAGGTGGTTTTATGAAAAAAATAAAGTTCTCCCGAAATTCGCGGAACAACCCGATTTGGAATATAATACGGAAATCTATACCTAAAATTTTCCTTAATATATTAAAATTTAGAGTTCGTGCAAATGCCTCCAAATTTCTTTCTCCTTTTATATCAGTGATGATACATACTTTTTTTTCAAAGTCCTTATTGAACAAGAAAAACATTTCTTATCATCAAAACATGGAACATATCTGTGGCCACAAGCAATAACCGCTTAAGTCGACTTAGGAAGATTTTGAGTTACATATACCACATTATTCTCCTTTTATAACTCTATATTTCTGTAAAACCCCCAATCTTATAACTTAATTCAATAAAAAGATATAAATAAAAACATGTAGGCTTAACTTACAATAGAGGTATATTAAACTTGCTATAGCAGCCAAAGTAGACGTATTTACTTAATAAAATTTCTTCATGACACTTTGTTTTATTTACAAAATTTGATCGTAATATTGTGGATGGCTCACTGATTCTGCGTCCACAGTTTTTAATCGATTTTTATGATTTGTTAAGAAACGCCTTCGAATATAAAAATCAATTTATCTCGAAATCATATTTTTCGACTTAAGCGATTATTGCAAATTGCCACAGATATGTTTGTTGGGCTTTTATTTTTTGGTCCACCTTAATGCCATATGCATATTAAATAAACAAACAAACCAAAGAAGCAACAATGTTTTGCGAATACTTCATAACATGGTTATTATTATGTTCTATTCTATCGTGGCGAATAGTGTACACTAATCGCTCCAACAGAGCAAATAGAAATAGTATTTGTATTCCAAATGAAAAGTATGGGTTATATTCGTATCTGCATTGAAATGGTGCTGTGACTAATTGTACAATGCAATTGAAGATTTAACTACCACTCAAGATTTAACTACCACTCAAATTTAGTGGTAGTTAAGTTCAAGATTTAACTACCACTCAAATTTAGTGGTAGTTAATGCCGTTTTCTTTTCTCGAAAAAATGTTGCTCTATTTGATTTTCTTAGCCATTTTGTAAGCTTGTGTGGTGATTTCAACGAATGTTGTCCTCTGACTAAGTAAGAGGGCACCATTAACTACAAATTCAGCCATTTTATAGAAAGTCATGTTACGTAATGCGATAATTGAGATATTAAAGGCAACATTTTTTGTCAGAAAAGAAAACGCTATAAATTCAAGATTTAACTACCACTCAAATTGAGTGGTAGTTAAAATCAGATATTTAACTACCACTCAGGTTTGAGTGGTAGTTGCAGGCTGAGTGCACTCAAAATTAGTTGAATCATGCCCAACCCTGCTTACGACATTTAGGTGGTGCTTACTTACATAAGACGCAAATAATCTACAGATTAAAATAGCCCTCCGCAGAGCAAAAAAGAAAACAAATGTATCATGTATAAAATTATGGAAACACGAAAAATGTATCATTGGGGGAAAATGTGCATATGTCCATACATATATGTATTATATTAAAAAAATATACAATAACAAAAGTAGAGATGGAGACGGCCTTAGTGCAAATTTTTTGTTAGATTTGTTGCAGGAGTGGGCCGTTCATTAGAGTTAACTTGCTATTACCCGCGTCAAAACGAGCTTTATATTTTAGCATATAGCACATATGTATGTATGCACATATGTGCCTCGCGTCACCTGATTCTCCTTTGCGATTTCTAATGGACGCCATTTACTACAAAAGACAGATAACTGGCGCCCTTTTCTGTCAGCTTCAGTTCCTCACAATATTGAAGAGCAAAAGCTTATCATTAGGGCAACCAAAAAATTTCTCTAAAAATTGCCGTTAAACTTAAGGAATTGGCACTTTTTAGCTTTAAAAATTTTTTATTTCAATTCATTTTCTTTAAACGTAAAAAATATAATATTAAAATGTATGTAAATCTTAGGTACATGTTTTAAAACAAAGACAATTAAAATTAAATTAATTCAAATTGTCGTTAAACTTAAAGAATTAGCCTTAAAAATTATTTTATTTCAGTTCATTTTCTTAAAACATAAAACAAAGTAAAGTAAACTAAAATAAAATAACAAAATGTAAACTCTTAGGTACATGTTTCAAAAGAGAAAGACAATATGCCGGAAACGTAATTTGGCGTTAGGTCGGTCGCGCGTTGATCGTACCTCAAAGCGGCTTCACACTGATATTCGATATTAGATGTTGGATAGTAAACGTGCTCACTACCACTACTATATTTTGTTGAATTTTTTCATAAATTTCATAATTTTTCATCGAAAAAAAAAAAATTTTAATTTACTTAATGTCAAACGCCCGACTTAGTAGAGAAATGTTCAACTCAGGCGTTATACAGGGTTGCAATGAACATACGATATTACAAAAAATTTACGATCAAACGCTTGAGATTACAATGCGATTTGCTTCATATATTTCCATACATTTCTACTCACCTGTCAAAAGCGCGACCGACCGAACGCCAAATTTGGATTCCGGTATAAAAAATTTAATTCATATTGCCACATACGGCATCCCCGATAAACATAACAAAAAAATGGCAGCGAGAGCGGAGCTTGCAGTAAAAAAAATTGGGAGTTAGGAGCAGAGCCAGGGAAAAACATGTTTGAGAATGGAGCAGGAACGTAGCTAAAGAAAAACCAAACTTTTACTCCGATGCCCTGGTTGTGAAGATTAAACGAAATATATATGGGGGGTTAGATGTGCAGTAAAATCTTGTTGAAATTACCCCGACGTCTATACATGCCATATCTGGAGCAATTCAATTGACAAATTGAAGCGATTAGCCAATCAGAGAGCAGAAAATCCGTAACATATTTTTTCCGATTTTTTTTTGTAATTTTCATTTAATAGTGAAATTAGCATAAATTAGCATTTATTATGAATTTGGCAATTTTTAGCTCTATCAAAAGTAGGTCAGAATGTATAATTTTTCTTAAAAACTACCCTAAATTAAGCATTATGTGATAGCTACCATAGAAAAAACTTGCTTGTGCCAATTTTTGGTTGCCCTACTTATCATTCATTAATGTTTGAAAGCAGTCAAAAGATACCTGCGAAAAATCCAAAAAAAAAAAATTAATACTTAAGGAAATAAAAGAATTTAAGCGACATATTGCGTTTATCGGTTGGCTATTTAAAACAAGTTAAGTGAAAAATGGCAATTGACAAGTGACTTTTGAGTTGACCAACTCAACGCCAGAACATAAATGAAAAGAACCAAGTAAATAAAATAAAGTAAATATGTACTTTGGTTATGCTAGCAAATATTTATCTATTTGCAAATAAACATACATACGTACAACCATTGCAAGCCACTTATTTATTTAGGTTTGTCTGTGTGGGTCATTAAAATCAAAGTTTGTTCAAAATGTTCTTTAAAAGTTATTTCAGTTAAGCCTCTGTGCGTCCATACAACTGTACACAGCACCAGCTCTTGCTATTTTTATATCTTTCATGAACATTGAGTGGTACTATACATACATACATAATTTTGTGCCAATTGCCCTTAAAAATATGATTTGAATCATGATTTGAATCGATTAAGCCGTCAGTGTTTGAGATGGTTTATGATTGAAATTCGGTATACAGATCAGAATATTTATTATTGCCGGACAAAGATCCCATACAACCGATTTTTCAAATATCACTCTAAATGGAGCGTTTTGGCGAATACAGCTGACGAATAAACTGAAACTATTTTGTCGTAGTTGGTCTCAAATAGAAATGCCACAACGTTTACAAATAATTTGCATATTTACACTTTAAGACTTTGTTCAAATGTTTATTTAGAAATCACTAAGGCCGACTTCTTTATATGTACGTACATATTTTTGATCAGTAAATAGAAATTGGAGGGCAATAAACTTTAATTTTCGACTTTTTTGCCCATAAAGAAGTTGAGTCAAGGAAATTATCACTAGAAAAAGGATTTAAGAAAATTCCTTAAAGTTCTTTATGTTGTTAATAGACAATGTTTTGTTAAGTTACGCTTGTTCATCTGTCATTTTGTTGGTTTACTATTTGTTTGTCTTTCAACAAACGAATCTGAAGGTAATCTCTTATACTATATTAAATTCTCTGAATTTCCTTCCAACAATGGACCTAAACATTCCAAATCTAAGCTGCCTGAAAAATACATCTGTGGATTCAAGCACTATATTTTATTTTAAAGCACTTTTCGGTATATGAAACATGGCACATTCATATTGATGTACAGATTTAATAATAATGTGATGAAACTGCCAACCGTACCGGGTTTTTGGCTTAATTAATGTGAATAATTAACGCGGCTTACACATATAATAATGTTTGAATTGGTTTTGTTTTCTCATTACCGTAATCGATCTGTGGTTTTGGTTAAACAACGATAATACATACACCAAAAAAAGTTACTCATACGCTCCAGTGTCTCATTTGTAGAAAGGCCATTGGCGCACTCAAGGGGGGGGGAGTGTTTTGGGGTTAAACCCCCCCCCCCCAAATTTTACAGCACACCATAAAAAAATAATTTTATAAAAGATGTACGATGGTACATGCATAAATATTTGTGTAAATATATTGCAAACTCTATGAATATTCGTGGATGTATATTGCCAATGTTTGTCAACAACTACTGATTGTGTTTATAAACAAGCAGTGTGGAGACATTTCCCTAAAAGTATGCTGTGGATATTCGCTGAGATTTGTTTTAATTTAAAATAATTCATCAACGCACACTGGTCACATTTGTATTGAGAGTGGGACAAAACTCAGTTTCTTGGAAACGGATGGACCTATCGAAACCAAATTTTGCATATTGGTGTCCCACTAAACGACTCATCTTTCAGAAAAAATAAAAACATATATGTTGTAATACACGCCCACCACTAACGCTAGTTTACAGCCAAAAAAAAAAAAACAAGAAAACCAGGAATGGGGGAGGATAGAGATCACGATAATTTTATGTTTTTTTGTTATCACTTCATTCAAAAATTATTTTCGCTGGGGTTACAAATGCGATAAACACCAGTATCTCGCTCGAAAGGCAATTAAAATACGCTTCAAATGACATACAACTTGTAGTGGTCTAATAAAAACTCGCTGAGCGATAGCTGGTTAAAATTGTGTGCATGTTTTGCGATTTTTGAAAAAATTTTGATTTTCAAAGTAAGTTTTTTACAAAAAGTTGTAAAAATCAGGAAAGTTTTATTCTTTTAAAAATTTGCCCATTTAATTGCAAAGAGTTTAAGCGTAATATCAGAGAGATCCGTTGAATACTATATTTTTGGCGATTTTTTTCTTGTGAAACAAAAAGGATATTTTGAATGAAAAGCTTGGTTAGGTGACTTAACTATGTGAAAATGACTTCATAGGTCAAAAGGACATTAGAAGGATATATAGAGCTTCCAAAGACTAAACTAATGACATTTGAATTTTAAAAATCCCATGTCAAATAACAAAGTTACAATTAAAAAAAAATATTTCCGCGACATTTCGCAGGATAAAAAAAATTGTATGGAGAGTGGGACAAAACTCAATTACTCAGATTTTATCGAAAATAAAGTTTTATGGAATACAGTCGACGTACATATGTACAAAAATACGTAAAAGGAGCATCTTGGGCAACAATATTGTTTATAGACTAGCTACATTTAATATGATATTTTAAGAAAAAGGGAAAAAAGGGGAAAATGTATAAACAGGCTTCTCAAGAGAACACTTGAAACAACCAAAATCTGCTTATAAGATCTGGTCCAGAATGGTCCTTAGTTGTTAAAAGTTTAAATGAAAATGCCAATGCTTGAAAATTACGCTCATAGAAAAACTAAGATTTCTTCATCTTGTATTTTGCTAAAAATAAATTGTTCTCACTGTTTTCTTTATACACAAACTTTTTCCAGAAAAAAAAAATTTTTATTTCAAATGTGTTGACTTTAAATGAGCCAAAGAAACGTTTAATGATGTCTATTGCGTATAGGAGGTTTTCCATAAAATTCAATATATTTCCCACGGAAATGCATGACCGAAATTTCTTTTTGAGACACCAAAATTTTTTACTTTTGTGTATGGGGGCTGACCAGTGTGCAACGATGTGGACTTAACGAATATTTAATTCACCATAATCCAACTCGTTCCACCAAAGCTACAAATTAGCTGCTACATGACGAAAAATATGAATTCAGTTGCAATCATGACGCAATAATACAGGTGACCTTTCCTTTTTATACTCAGCTGTACTAGTACACAGAGTATTATAGTTTTAATCACATAACGGTGGATTGTAACAGAGTGAAATAATCGAGATAGATATAGACTTATATATATCAAAATGATCAGGGTGAAAAGAGAAATCGATTGAGCCATGTCCGTCCGTCCGTCCGTCTGTCCGTCTGTCCGTCCGTCTGTAAACACTCTAACTCGCGCAAAAATTGAGATATTTTGATGAAATTTGAAATGCAGGTTGGTATCGAGACTGGGACGGTTGGTATTGAAAATGGGCGAAATCGGACCATGACCACGCCCACTTTTCCTATATAGAAAAAATCGGAAATTTGGTATCTCAGTCACTAATACAGCTGGAGCGATGAAATTTTATCCACGTGTTGAGCTCAGGCCCCTAGGAAGAAATTTGATGACGTTTTCGAAAATGGGCGGTGCCACGCCCACTTATTAAGGGTCAAACCTTGCAAGTTTTATATGTCATAACTCAGAAACCGTTGAAGATATATCGATGAAATTTGGTACGCGTGATATACTTACTTAGTCAAATATTTGGACGAAAAATTTCCGAAATCGGTTGAGGGCCACGCCCACTTTTATATATGGGTCTTATAAAGTGACCTAATAAAAACATTTTAAGCGATATCTCTGTCAAATATAAAGATATATCATTGAAATTTTATAGCAGGAGTCCAACTGCGGACATAAAACGAAAAACACAAAAATTTTGGCAAATGGGCGTGGCACCGCCTCTTTTTATAAACAGGAATATACGAGATTTCTGAGCCCATAACTCGACAAATGATTTATATATAATGACTAAACTTGGTTTGTACACTTTTATTACTTGTGGTAATACATGTTGAAAATTTTAGCGAAATCGGTTGACGACCACGCCCACTTTTATATATGGGTATTATAAAGTGACCTAATAAAAACATTTTAAGCGATATCTTTGCCAAATGTAAAGATAATTCATTGAAATTTTGTGGTATGATTTCTACAATAGACCAGAAACAACAAATAGAAATATTTTGGAAAATGGGCGTGGCACCGCCTCTTTTTACACAAAGGGATATTAGCCTATAACTCGACAAATAATTGAGATATTATGACGAAACTTGGTTTATACACTTTTATAACATGTGTTAATAGCCACGCAAAAATTTATTGAAATCGGTTTAGGACCACGCCTACTTTTTAAGAAAGATATATCTGGAACACTCTTTGGGAATTTGTAACGTGACATCTTTATAACTAGAAGTCAAAAAGGAATGAAATTTTGCACAAAGAATAATATTCATATGCTTAGTTGGATGACTGATAAAAATGTTGAAAATGGGCGTGGCTACGCCCACTTTATGCAGCACTCGCTTTATATAAAGTACACCGTGTTTCCATCAAACGCAAACAAACTATGAAAACATAAAGCTGAGTATCTAATGTTCGATTCCACTCGAACTTAGGCTTCCTTACTTGTTAGTTTTAGTATAAATACAGAGAAAATGCAATGAATTGAGCTTTAAAAGGTGCCTTTGTTTAATGTGTGCATACGTAGGTCCACTCCCCAAACATACATAGATTTAAGTAAAAATTATCTGGACAAGTTTTGAGTATTTTTTTTTTTAATTTTCCGTTGGATATTGAAAAACCCCCCCAAAATATTTTTCTGTGTGCGCCACTGAGAAAGGTTGTATGGAAAATGAAGAGAAACTAGTAAGGAAGCTCAAGTTCGAGAGGAATCAAACATTAGATACTCAGCTGTATGCTTTCATTGTTTGTTTGCGTTTGATGGATTTTATATAAAGTTAGTGCTGCATAAAGTGGGCGTGGCCACGCCCATTTTCAAAATTTTTATCAGTCATCCAACTATGCATATGAATGTTATTCTTTGTGCAAAATTTCATTCCTTTATGACTTCCAGTTACAAAGATGTCACGTTACAAATTTCCAAAGCGTGTTCCAGAAATATCTTTGCTAAAAAGTAGGCGTGGTCATAAACAGATTTCAATAAATTTTTGCGTGTCTATTAATACAAGTTATAAAAGTGTATAAACCAAGTTTCATGATAATATCTCAATTATTTGTCGAGTTATGGGCTCCGAAATCTCGTAGATTCCTTTGTCTAAAAGGAGGCGGTGCCACGCCCTTTTTCCAAAATGTTTCTATTTTTTGTTTCCGGTCTATTGTAGAAATGATCCCACAAAATTTCAATGAATTATCTTTACATTTGACAAAGATATCGCTTAAAATGTTTTTATTGGGCCACTTTATAAGACCCATATATAAAAGTGGGCGTGGTCGTCAACCGATTTTGGAAATTTTTCATCCAAACATTTGCCTAAGTAAGTATATCACGCGTACCAAATTTCATTGATATATCTTCAATGGCCTCTGAGTTATGACTCATAAAACTTTCAATGTTTGCCCCTTAATAAGTGGGCGTGGCACCGCCCATTTTCCAAAATTTTTGTGTTTTTTGTTTTATGTCCGTAGTTGGACTCATGCCACAAAAGTTCAGTGATAGATCTTTATATTTGACAGAGATATCGCTTAAAATGTTTTTATTAGGTCACTTTATAATACATATATATAAAAGTGGGCGTGGCCGTCAACCGATTTTAACTGTTTTCCGTCCAAACGTTTGCCTAAGTAAGTAAATCACGCGTACCGAATTTCATCGATGGTTTCTGAGTTATGACATATAAAACTTGCAATGTTTGACCCTTAATAAGTGGGCGTGGCACCGCCCATTTTCCAAAATTTCATCAAATTTCTTCATAGGGGCCTGAGCTCAACACGTGGGTAAAATTTCATCGCTCTAGCTATATTAGTGGCTGAGATACCAAATTTCCGATTTTTTATATATAGGAAAAGTGGGCGTGGTCATGGTCCGATTTCGCCCATTTTCAATACCAACCGTCCCAGTCTCGATACCAACTTGCATTTCAAATTTCATCAAAATATCTCAATTTTTGCGCGAGTTAGAGTGTTTACAGACGGACGGACAGACGGACGGACGGACATGGCTCAATCGATTTCTCTTTTCACCCTGATCATTTTGATATATGTATATAAGTCTATATCTATCTCGATTATTTTATTCTGCTACAATCCACCGTTATGTGATTAAAACTATAATACTCTGTGTACTAGTACAGCTGAGTATAAAAATGTAAGCTCGCGGGCTGATAACATCCTTCAATGTATATGCATTTTCCAAAATTATCACTTGCATAACACAGTAGACCTCCTTTTTGGCGAACTTTCGAAATAACGTTCGAAATATCGGAACATCAAGTTATCATTGTATATTCCTCAAACGGGACACTGGAGCGTATGAGTAACTTTTTATATACATATCGTCGCTCCGGAAGAAGAAAGACGCATGTCAGTAATTTGTCGACGAAAACAGGCGCAGTAAAAATATGTCGGGGAAGAAAGACGCTTTACAAAACATGTCGACGAAGATAGACGTATTAAAAAATATTTCGACGAAGGAAGACGCATTAGCATTATTAACTGCGAAGAAAGACGCATTAGGATTAATATTGTCAAAGAAAAATAAAAAATCCAATACGTCTTTCTTTCCTAAAAAATATTTAAATGCGTCTTTTTTTGAAAGAGAAAAAGTTTGCGTCTTTCTTCCTCAACAAAACAGTTTGCGCCTTTTTTCTTCTATAGCGACGATATGTACATGCATTTTCTGAACTACAGATGAAACTTTCTGAAATTCAATTGAAATTTTTTGAGATTCAATTGTAAGTAATTTTCTGAACTTCAATTTTATTTTTCTGAACTTCAGTTCTGAACTTCAATTTTATTTTTCTGAACTTTAATTTGAAATTCTGAACTTCAATTCTATATTTCTGAACTTAAATATTTATTTATATAACCAGCGCAGGCCCAGGATATTTTTTTTATTTTTTTTTTTATTTTTTTTTTTAAATTCTAAACAAATTATTGAAGCGGTGGATGTAGCGACAGCTGTTTCATCTTAGATCCCTCACAATATTGTTTTTCCGAACTTCAACTGAAAAAGGTGTAGATCATAGTTTTAATTTTGTTAGTCATGAAGAATGTATCAAAGAAAAAGAAGTGCAACTACATACATATGTACATACGAATCTATCTATCTGTTGCAACAGAACTTCATTCAAAATTCAATTGCCCTTTTGAATCAGCGAATGCAAATACCAGCAGAAGCAGAAACAGAAACAAACAGAAAACGATTTCATTCATTCGCGACTGAACCAACCACTTTTCAACGCCCACCTTTGCGCCATTCATACATTCATTCAATCACAGTTGTCTAACAGGACCGAAAGCAGTTATACATGCATGATTGTTAGGGAAGCTAAAAATATGCAAATGCATATTGCATATGCAAATGCATATTTAGACCTAAAATGCATATTTACGGTCAAAATGCATT
The DNA here is from genome assembly GCA_960531455.1 of Urophora cardui. NCBI lineage: Eukaryota > Metazoa > Arthropoda > Insecta > Diptera > Tephritidae > Urophora > Urophora cardui. Next base: position 96,504,851 of record OY482671.1, on the reverse strand, counting down.
TCGTGCTTATTTTGGCATATTTTGGCACTTAATCGAGCAATATCGAAAAATATTAAGCTGGCAACATCTTATCTGTGGTTAATTCAGATAGTTGCGTATACATACAATCAAGGCTATTTAACTATTGATCTGGGCCCCGGAGCGGAGCATTTTCCCTTATAAAAATTCACCACGACAAACACTAAGTTCTTGTATGCTGATCAGAGCCTCGAAGCAAAACCAGAGTAAAATAACTTTCCTCCAATGCCCTGTTATTGATAGAAAACAGCTGTAGTGTGAAAATTTGAAGGGAACAATAATATGCAATATGTATCGACACACATAGGCATACGCAACACTGTCAATATGAATTGCGATGGTCTGATGAATCGCAGACTAGAGCTACACGTTCAATATGAATATTGCGATATTTTTCTCGCTCTGAGGTTTAAAATAGTTTACTTCCGTCCTTTTCACACTTTCACTTTCAATTCGTTTATTGCCAATATTTCGTTCCAGATCACGGATTTCAAAATTTCTAAATATACACGCATTTTGATGGGTTGCAAAATTTTCATGCTACACAGTCTTGTCAATATTGTAATCCGGATCGCAGATTTCAAAATTTCTAAATATTTTTCGATCCATCAATACTCGATGCTACACGGTCAATATTAATCGTTTTCCCATACAAGAGCTTTTTCTCGGAAAACCGCCAAAAATTCACACTGGAAAATATAGTAAAACATTCGATAGTTCAATGCAACCCTGCTCAATATTAATGGAATAGATTCGTTTGCTTTGTAGAAAGATCTCATGTATTTACATAAATACAAATCTAAAATTAATTTAAAGTATTTTATAGTATTTAAAAACAAATTTTTTAAATGGGGAAAATGTGAGTTGTACGTTTCAGTTCTTATATTATTATTATTTTCCAAAATTCGTTAAATAAAAATGTAAGTTTGAAATGAAATACATAAATTTTTTCATTTTTTCGTGCATATTTACGAGCATATTTCAGTTATTTTTCGGGCATACTAGCATGCATATTTTGAAATTTTGCGTGCATATTTTTAGCTTTCCTAATGATTGTGTATTTCCATATTCATATGTACATACATATGTACGTACATGGTATATGAAAATGAATTGAAAAACAGAACAAACAAAAATTCATAATAAATCGAAGAAAATGAATAAAACAAGCTCTCCTTTTGTGGTCGTAAGGCAGTTCAACGTCACATGTTGCACGTGTCTACAGTATGCGCTAAGAGTTTGTAAACATTCATATGAATTATAAATGTACAATTGTAAAATGTACTTCAACTTTTCAAGGTCTCGGGAAATTTCAACATTTGTAAAAAACTGCAACATGCAAATGTTATGGTTATAGAACTAAGGCTAAATTCTTTTCGAGTAAAGGTTCAAGACGACAAAATTTGATTTTAAATCTGATATTTCAATTTAGCATCCTTTGGTGGCATACTAGCCCAAAACTCTCCCCTCTAGTCTGTATATATGTATAAGGTTGGGCAGTGATTCGGAAATATGCACATAGTTACGTTTTTGCATACACTCAAGGAAAAAACAAGCTAAGTTTAAGTCTAACGGGATTGAAACAAGCCGAATACGCCATAAAAGGCTGTTAACCTTGAAAATGCTAAAATCAATAATGCATTCTTATTTTTAGAACGAAATTTTTTTATAAAGAGTGTTCAGTTTTGAAAAAAGCGTATGTAAACTTATTTTGAGCACAACCCATAACTGATTTAAGCCTGTCCAATCTCATTTTAAGAATGCTTATACTTATATTGAGAATTTCATTGTAGAGTCAAGAATATTGTACTTAAACTAAATATTTTCAGTTTTTATCTTGTTTTAAGCTTGTGAAAATTTAAATTTAATTTATTTTTCCTCAATTTCTGTAATTCTTCAATCAAGTATGACACAGCTTGAATTTAGTCCGCAACTTTTCTCTGAGTGTATGTTCTATAATATAGAATCTATGTATATATGTATATCATTATAATATTTTTTAACATTTCTTAACATTTTCTTAGCCTTACTGTATTAACCTTAACCTTTATTGTCTCAAGCCTTGTTACTGTATTGATACATAAAATGTGCCCTACAAAATTAACCATTCTCAGTGTGCCATTGGCAAAGGAAATCCATTTACATTTGTCTTAAGGCTTCGTGGCATATGCAAATAAGCCCTCAAGTGTGTTAACAACAACAAAAAACAAGGAGAAAAGTACATTCATTGGGAACCACGATATGCCTTCGTCGTTTACAGCTGAACGAGGGGAGCCAGTGTTGCCGCTCAAAAATTTCAAAAGGTGGCCCAAAAAATTACAACAAAAAAACACATTTTATTTTTGTGGTTTATTTAATGCTTAAAGAAAATGGAATTTAAAATATTCTCTACACAAACGCAGCGTTAATATGATTGTTCGTTGAGCAGACGGAATAACCCGAGAAAGGCAAGGAATTAAAAAAAAACTGTTATAGCGTTCGTTGAGCCGTAGGAAAGTGCAAGAACCGTAGGAATTTTACCAGAAAAAGCGAATATGAGTGCAAAGAATGTAAATTGTGTTAAAATTCCTACGTTTCTTGCACTTTCCTACGGATCAACGAACGCTATATATGTTTGTGTGTGTCTGGGCTGCTCCGTGCGTTTTCATTATCTTAACGAACAGCCCAAATTTCAAAGTATTCAAGGGTAGTGTTGGCAAACAAATTAAATAAAGAACTTTTCGAAACGGAGAATTGCTAATGCAAAGTAAAATAGTAACAAAGAGGTTTTTTGTTCTTATATTTGAGAAAAAACTAAAAATTATTTAATAATTATAGTTTTGAAAGTAAAAAAGGAAAAGTGGCCCAAATTTTTAAAAAGGTTCAAATATTGCATAGTTTCAAAAAGTTGGGTTCAGGTGGCCTGGCTTTAAAAAAGGTTCAAATTGCCACTTTAGTGGCCCAAACGGCAATGCTGAGGGGAGCTAAAAAGTCTCGAGCTAATAAAAAAGAAATTAACATAGCGAAATTGTAACGCACTCTGCCCATATGTACATACATACTTAGGTATGGATAAGGATACATAACATATGTACATATGTATATGCATTTGCTTAGTTGTTTTGACACAATTTTGTGTGCCAATATTCGACCTATATAATTTTTATAAATACTACATCGATATGTACGTATGTATGAATTTGCTGTGGCCCACACAATCTTCGATTATTCATCGAATCAGCAAATCAAGATTTTCAAATGCACAATTTTTAGTGGAAAACAAACATACATACATACATGCACTTAATACCATGTCTCCACATAACGTGTTTCGCTCTTTTTTTCTGCAATTTCTCTCTCAATCTTGTTTCGACACGGAAACCAGTGCCGAAACTCGCGAATTTCCATACAAATTTCTGAGAGCGAGTGAAGATTGAAACACTGTTTCATTCTGAATCATCTTGCCAACCTCGATGATATCGATGTCTTCTCTAATTTTGTATCGAAAATCTATCGAAATCTCACACAGACCAAAACAAAGACGCAAAAATAAGCAAACATACAAACATTTAAGAAGAACAAGAAAGAGAAATGTCAAACTGAATCACGATTAGCCACGTGGAGACGGGTTATTGAGCGAGATGTTTTGCTACATGTTTCTCTGGTGAATCAAGTTATGTGGAGACGGGCTTTTATAAGTGTCTGATGATTGCAGACGGCACCAAATATAAAACTAGTAACAAACAATTTTGTAAGAGCGTTCTATTATTCGCATTATTAATTTTCCTCTAATATATCTATGATATGATCCCAAAAGCTGAAATTTTAAAATATCAGATCTTGATCGGTTAAAGAAGCAAAAATTGATATAAAAAATGAAAAGATCTAAGTCATATAAAAAGATTGGATAGTCAAGCTATTTCAGGAAGTCCAATACAGTTGGCTACACTTCAAAACATCATTCCCAGTTTAATGTCAAACAACACAATACGATAGGAGATTGAAGCTCAGCTGTCCATGGCATTGTTATTGTCTATGTGCCACCGTTTGAAAGAGTCAGGATCTTCCAATGATCCTGGACTAGTAGATTGGCCTTTAATACGAAATTTGTAGGTGCTAAGCTAGTTAACTTCAATACTTCAATGTCGTGCCAGAAAATTAACTCGCTTTGCTAGTGGGGTAAAAAAAAAACAAATTCGCAACTTTGAGAAAGATTTTTGCCTAAAATAACAAATATTTTATCTCAACGACTATAAAAAATTCATTATAATTTGAGCCCAGTTTTTGGAAATCGCGTTTCAGCATAATAAAATCTAGAACCAAATAATTGCAACCATGATTGATTAGCGAGATGGAGTATTCTCGGGTTTTTTATGATTCCTATTATACCCTATTATACCATTCATTTCAATGAAGCCATATAAACGACTCAACAAATGGCAAACCGCATTGCCAATTAAGAAGAAGAAGCTCATCGACATAAATACACCCAATGTTGGGGACAACTTGAAAGCATACTAAAGCGAGCATCTAATAGATAACAACAGCATTTTGTTGTTACATTAGTAGATAATCTTACATACATACATACATATATACATTTAAATACGGTCATTACATGTCTGCACATTTTTACATGATTTATAGAAATTTTTTTTTATCAGCCAACTGGTAAATCGAGTTTTAACTTAGTTTTCTTCCTTTTCTGTGATACTTGTAGCATCCGCTGTGTAAACATGGGTGTGATATGCAAGAAACACTTGCGATGCCACCAACTAAATACTACTGGATGTTCGCCTTCTTCTTCCTTTTCTGTATGCTGCTCATTGTGTGCTCCCACCCTGCTTCCTGACGTTATCTTCTGGCTAAAGTTAGATACTATTCTCGTTCATTCATTCAGAAATTATATGGTAGCTTTTAAGCACAGCATGCATATGTATGTATATCTACAGTGGTGCGCAAACGTATCGCAGCATGAGAATTTTTTTTATACGAAGGTTAGTCTGAAGTCCATATTGCAGTTTGTTTTTTACAAACGGCCAAAAAAAAGTCCATGCTGAATGTTTTTAGTATATTGTGGAAATCCATCCTATGATGCGTTGTAGTAGACAAGAATTTTGAGCTAAATTTGTTTCAGTACGATTTTGAACATTTAAAGGAAAGCTATTTTAGAAGTAATAGTCAGGCTAAAATAATTTATCAAAACCAAAAACACTGATGTAAATGATGCTGTGCCGAGCGATTTTTGTTGCCACTACCTCTGACGGAACGAACTCCCGACGAAGCTACACTCCGCAAAGATACTTAACATTCTCCGATTCATAAACCAACTGCGTTTTCTTGGAAAGGCTTTTAAGGATCTACAAGGGGCAAAATTTGCCTACATGTAGCCCTAACCTAACATAAACTTAGATTAAACAAATAACTGAATATATCATAGCATAGATAAAAAGCATCGTTTCCCAATTTAGAGATTTCTTTCTCTTTGTAACATTAAAGGAGAGTTCGTCAAAATTGTAAGGAAGATTGCGTAATGCGTGTAATGTTTCCCTTTTAATCGCATGAGTCAAAATGCGAATATCTGCATTATATGTAGGCACTTTCCAAAGGCAGTTATTAACATTAGTCACTAGATTAAGGTTATTGAGAGGGTTGGAAGAAACTCAGAGTGTGAGTGAGTGAGTGAGGAATCTCATCCTCACGGCATGATGATGAGTGACCGTTTGCGTTTCTCACTCATCTAGAACGTAGAGTGAGAGTTTTACATTAGATTACGTGAAGCTTGACCCCCCTCAACCGATCGAAAATATAATATGCAAAAATTAATGCTAAATTTATGTGCTAATTTCGTCCAACAACCTATTTTTTTTTAATTAAAAAAATATTTTTATTTCAAATTTGAGGTATACCTATTTATAAACAATTTAATAAGCCCAAGTGAACGCCATGATAACGAACTCTCATTTATGTACCAAAAATAATTTTTTTTGTCTTTTGAATTTTTGAGACTTTAAATTCCACGTTTTTTAAACCCCCCCTCCCCCCCTCCTTCCTTTCAATGGATCTGAAATTCCATTTGCAAAACTGAATTCTAGATTTATGTGCAACCACTAAATTTTTTTTTTTGAATTTAAAAAAATTTTTTTTTCTAATTTCAAATTTGGGGTAAATTTATATAAAATTTAATAAGCCTATATTAACGCCATGATAACAAACTGTCATATACCAAAAGGAATTTTTTGTTTTTTTTGAATTTTTAAGACTTTTTTTAAATTTAACGTTTTTTGCAACCTCATGAGTGAGGCATATCTGAGGAGCCAAAATTAGTCAAATCCGAACCCTGGTTATTGATAAATTATTTTATATATTCATTACATTTCGTTGCTTATTTATTACACGGCACTGTAAAATATATATTTCTATTTATTCATGTTTCGATGTACATATTTATTTATGTGTGTCATTATTTGATTTGGTCAATTTCTCATTTGTTTACACATTTGTTTATTTGCTTTTGTTGAAGATTATTTTGCTGCATTCAACCTCAACAAACTCGTTATAGTCCGATATATTGGGCGTTGATATCTGTCTGTGCGCTTTTTGCAGATTCATATCTCACACCGGTTTTTAGTAGACCTTGCAACATACATACATACATATGCATGTTTAAATGTGTGCATAAGAAAGAGCATTTATTTGTGCATTTAGTCTTTAGTAGACATGATTAATCGATTTGTTCCTGTGGCAATATTACAGATTCGTAAGATTCGTGTTGTCACCACTTGGCTTTATTGGCTCTAATGTTGGCAGAAGTCAAGTCAAGTAAATGGAAATGTGCGCGTGCATGTTTGATTTTAAAATTTTTGGTACCATATGAAAAGGCTTGACCTGATATTGAGTAATTTAATAAAAAATTTACACAAAGTTGCCTCCTGTTCAAGAATTCAGTTTTACGCTATAGTTTGTTTGATTTTTAAATTTGAAGTGTCATATGAAAGGGCTTGACCTGATAGTGAGTAATTTAATAAAATTTTTACAAAAAGGGTTGCCACCTGTTCAAAAATTCAGTTTTACGTTATAGTTCGTTTGATTTTTAAATTTGATGTGTCATATGAAATGGCTTTTCCGGGCATATGAAAATGCTTGGCCTGAAAATGATTAATTTATTACGATTTTTACAAAACGATTTGCCACCTGTCCAAAAATTTATTTTTACTCTACAGGAACTCAGGAACGGAAATGGCGAAGGAAGGGAAGAGGATAAAGGGAAGAGGAAGCGCAAATAAACGGGAAAGGGGAAGAGAAAGAGAAGTACGGTCTGGTCTATAAACTATGGATGTCATATCCGTATAATGGGTGTTATATCCAAAAACTATTTGTAATATATGGATATGACATCCATAGCTTATGTATTAGACAGGATTATCCATAAATATGGATGTGATATCAATATAGTTTTCTCCGTGCAGTAATTATGTATACGCTTAATTTTATATTTTATTATGAAGAATCTATGGGCTTAAAGCCGATATATATTCTGCCATTTTTAAGGAGAAGTCAAATTTAAAATGGCAATAAAAAAAATGTTAAATGTAGCAATAAGTGGTCCTCCACCCTCAAATTGTCGCACAGTGTAATTGAAAGCCACAGCATCGCGTGGCCGGGATTACTAGTGTATACCTATTAAGGCAAAATTTTCGGTAAAGATTTCGGGAGAACTTTATTTTCTTCATACAATTTTGGACCACCCTTATGTACATACATGCATACATATATATGCACATACATATGTATGAATATGTGCCAAATCAACACGTCTTTTTTACAAAGATGAAATGTCTAAACTAAAGAAATTTGACTGCGGTTTCGTTTTCAATTTACTCACGATACCTACAACTTTAAATTTTAATCAGCAAAAGTTTAAAAAAGGAGTAGAGATCGAGTAGCATTTGGGTGGCAGTTTAAGAGCTGATTTACTACAACTCCAAAAAAAGGAGACTCCGGCACATTTGCTTTCACATGGTATCGAGTTCATGAGATAGAAATTGCTCATAAATAATTGTGATGTTTTTGATAAAAGTTAAATAACACGATCCAACAGCATTTTTGCATTGGAGTAACCAGGGTATTTTCCTGAAAGAGGACGTCCTCCTTATATTTTTGGTGAACAAGCTTATACTCCTGCACGTTTGAGTTCTTTTTTATTTGCACTAATGTCTCTTTTTCTTTCTCTAATACTTGATCTTAAAGGCAAAAATTGCCTAAAAAATGCTGTTTGCATATGGAAATTAATAAGTACATTGTTCTTTTCTCTTTTTGTTTTTTTTTTTTTTTTAATTTTTTTTTGGTAAGCTAATTAATCCTTTCAGGCCTCAGTGGAGTTTAGTAATATCACTTATTATTTACATTCCAGTCGATGACGAACAATTTTGTTTTTGTTGGAGTCTAATTATAATCTCAACATTCCATTTGTAATTAATTTAATATAGCAATTATCGTAAAAGTAAAATCGAACGCTTTTTAGTTATTTTTTCGCTGTACACTGCTTTCATTTGTTGTACATATGTACATATAATAATACTGATTATTGTGAATTTTCGGCAATGAGAAATTGAGGGCATCACACACACCATGGTATGGCTAATTAATATTTAACATAACCCTTCGAAAATTTGAGGACCAGGTAGTCCAATGGGACGGGGCTATAAAGTAGGTCTGAAGGGACGTGGTTACGGACTTGGTTACATGTTATGCTGCATAGTACCACGCGTGAAGCGGCCAAGTTGACTTGGTTACATGTTATGCTGCATCGGACCACATCGAATATAAATTGTCGTTCGCCGCCAACTAATTCGTGGTTCGTCGGCAATTTGGCTCGATGTAGTTTAAAACATGGTCCACTGTAAGCAGACTAGTATATGGCCCAAATGGGGCGGTTTTTTATATAGTCCTTTGTTATGCAGCGGTGAAGCAGGGGTGGTCATGTCCAAAGACATCGCAATGTTAATGTAACCATATTTTTTTCATATATTTGGACCACCTCTGTAACTAGGAACTGTCACAACGTAACCTGGTCCTGTACTAGCATATTATGTGGTCCCACTTTTTGCAGGGAATTGTATATTGTGTGCGACAGTGTAGCTATGTATATGTAAATACATACATATATGTATCTTGAGAGCAGCTATCTTGCAGCTACTTGTATTTACATAAGTAGGTATGTATGTATATAATTATGTATTTTCTTGAAGTTGTAAGGGTATGTTTGTTGTTATATATTTAATGCACACTGGTACCTTGGTCAGTACATGTTGTACATTCACTATTTTTATATACATACATATCAATCCGATTCTTGTTTAATAAGTAATAGGATACTTTATATGAGCCTTGAGTATCCAAGGCAACTTTGCCATTTTCATTAGTTTTGTGTATTTTGAAATGCGATTCATCTCTTACACAGTTGCAGTTAAATATTACAATCATTTTGTTAGTTTAAATGTACAAATAAGAGACAAGAGCAGCACATTTTTTACACTATTTAAAAACAAGTAAAGAATTTCATTTCATCCAGAAGAGAGGAAATTTTTTAGATATAAAATGCAACACTCCCTCAAACGGTAAGCCTTAACTCATCTCATACATAAACAGTCAGAAAAATTCGTACACCCCTACGCATAGCTGAGTACTTTTTATAATTGCTGATTTTGCACGTGTACATTGTATTAAATATTCATAGACGGACAAGTTTAATTACAAAGAGTCAAACGTGGTCACACTCTGTTAATTTCCCAAATGAAGGCCGTGCGGTTGAAAAGCCATTTCTTCTGAAAAATTTTGTGGTTGTCATGGATGTTTCTTTTTGATAGTAAACCAGTTTTTTTAGGCAAAATAATAGGTGAATAGGCTGAGTGGATTTAAGATTAATTCTTTAAAGTAATTAGTATTAGAATAAACCCTTTTCTCAAACATCAAACGTTAGTTATCGAATGCACCTCAAATTTCGGTTGATAGCGTTCTCAAACGAAGAGGCACATTTTTCTCGAACGTTAGTGAACTTTTTGAGAAAATATTTATTACCAAATTGAGAATTAAGGCTTTCTCAAACGTTTGAGATTTGTTTGACCTGATATTTATTGGGAAGGTATAAACATCATTAACTTGTCAACTAATGAACGTTTCTTTATTTTTATTAAAAGCCTGCACGTGTAAACAGAACTTACTTTAAATTTAGTGTACTTAAGCATTTACATATATATCGCCCGTTTTATGCAATAGGGATTTAACTCGAAACTTTCGATTTCTGGGATTTTGCCATATATTTCAATAACTGGGTAGTGCCTTTGAGTCTAGTCTTATAAAATACTCAAAAAGATAAAAATGGCGGAAATAAAAGTGATTTTGTAGTTAGCCGTAGAAAGAAACTATTTGAAATTATAAAACTTTATTTGCGTTTTCCCAAAAAAATTTTTTTTTGAGATAAATCCCTATTGCATAAAACGTGCGATATGTACATCGTATAGATATATTGCAATTAATTTTCATATGAAATTATCGTATACGATACATATTATAAGCATCATTTACATATTAGCCATTTTTATGTACCACATACGAGAATATTTTGTGTTTCTTTTATTGATTTCCACAACCCGACCATTAATCATACGCCATGGCATACCACGTGTATCTTCAATTACACACATAAGTCGGTAATAACTAATCAGCCATTATTTCATGTTTAAATAAAGACGTGCTGGGAAGCTGCATATGTAAGTATACATACTCGTATAATGAAATTAAATAAAACAACAAAATATTACAGTAGCCTTGCAAAAAATAGAAAGAAATAGAGAAAAAAAAAACACATAGTGAAGATAAATAACAAAAAGATTCATAAAAATTATTTATTGATTCACAAAGGAGTGGACAGCAATAAAATCAGCAGTCGAATATATAAATTATTTTCGGCTTATGAATTAACGAGTTACTGCATTTGGAAATCTTATTTTGTATTAATTTGTGTGCATACCCTGCAAAAATCATTTGATTATAATGTCCATTTGTGGTAGGTTGGAGTACTTTCAAAGTGATCATTAACATAGCCCAAACGACCGGTTCGTGTATCTGCATCAGCTCGTAGTTAGCCGAACATGACAACGAAAACAAAATGTTTATCGCGATGACGACGAAGCACGTGTATACATACATACATACGAGTACTTGGAATTTTTCCAGGCTAATTATTGTTTTGTTTCTATTTTTTAAGCTTGCCTTTGATCAAAGCAACCATTCATACATATTATATTATTTATGTATAAGTACCTGCGCAAGCCCAGAGTTATTACATAAGATTTAAAAGTTTACGAAATAAGGCCTGAAAATTTTAAGGGAAACTAAGTTGTATGGGTAAAGGCTTAAAATAAGGCTGATTTTCCTGAGTTGATGTCATCAGGTCATAAGGAATACTCTATTTCTCTCTCTCTGAGAGCACACCTTATTGATAAGACTTATCCGCATGCGAAATAAAGTTTATTTAAGGCCTTATTATGGCCTTATGTGGTGTATTTATATGTACCGCTAAACAAGCATAATTCAGGATTCTTATACAATTTAAGCATTGCGGCAATTTAATAACAAAAAAATATTCTGCTATGGTTGAAACGTTATTATTCATACATTTATATATGTACATATACATATAAATATATAGCAGAATGAGATAAGCGCGTGCACTTAAGCACTTAACACTTCATTGCATGTCAGTTGAAAATGGACTGAGGCAACAATACGCAATTTTTACGGTCGCCACACATTTTACTTTGCTCATAAAAACTCAATTCCCTTTGTCTCTTATTTGGATATGTCAAAATGAAGTACTAAAAGGTTCGGAGGAGAGAGAATGAGTGCAGCAAGCAGCGCTGCCAGCGTATTCTAGTTTAACAACTTAGCTTCAGCTTAGGCTTATGAGTATGTTTGCTGGGTGTCTCTATATGCACATATAAATTGGTAAGTTGCATACAATATATTACTAATGAAAAGCGCACAGCCACCCTCATATACATATGTATACATAATTAAATTTCTTAAAAAGAATAAATTAGAAATAATTATAATCTATGACGAAAAAAAATTATAATAACGTAAAGAGCAACAATTAGAATTGCTAATTACACTGCTCTACAGCCAAAAAATACTCAAAACGCGACCATCCTATCTATATGTAAAAGCGGTCGCTGATTCCGAAAATCGGGTTCATTTTTAATTCTATGGGAAGGTTTTTGTGATATCGGCAATTTACCGTTATTTGGCCAATGGCTCCACTTAATCCTGTATATCCCTTTAACGCAGTAAGTTATCTTCCTTGGGGTGACACCAAACGAATTAAATATCCTTTTCATGGCTCCTATAACATTTTTCTCTAACTCTTATAGTTTCTGAAATATTGACGATTCAATTTGAATTTTTTCGATTTTTTACGATTTTTTAAAGAAAAAATTGACTTTGTCAGGCAATATCCTTAAAACCAATGTTTTCACCTTCGGTTTTACACCATTACGTGATGCTCCATTTCATTAGCAAAAAAATAAGCTATCAACGAAGAAAATACATGGTAAAATGGAAAAGTTATAGGCGATCAAGTAAATACAGCCAAGTCGCGCAATGCTACTACACGGGTATATTTTATGCATGTTATACCCGTAAATGGGCTCGTATCTACTGCGCTGCCAATACGCTGCTGCTGCAGATATGTAGGTATTGATACAATATGCATAGAATGTACCCGTGCAGAGGCATTGCTCCACTTCGCTGTATTTACTTGATCGCCTATAACTTTTCCATTTTACCATGGATTTTCTTCGTTGATAGCTTATTTTTTTGCTATTGGAATGGAGCTTCGCGTAAAGGTATAAAACCGAAGGCGAAAACATTGGTTTTAAAGATATTGCCTGACAAAATCAATTTTTTCTTAAAAAAATCGAAAAAATTCAAATTGAATCGTCAATATTTCAGAAACTATAAGAGTTAGAGAAAAATGTTATAGTAGCCATGAAAAGAATATTTAATTTTCTTTCGTCTGGTGTCACCCCAAGGAAGATAGCTTACTGCGTTAAAGAGATATACAGTATTAAGTGGATCCATTGGCCAAATAACGGTAAATTGCCGATATCTCAAAAACATTCCCATAGAATTAAAAATGAACCCGATCTTCGGCATCAGCGACCGATTTTACATATAAATAGGATAGTCACTTCCAAAGTACAGACAAAAAATTTCATTTTGTGATCCAGTGTTATTAGATACATACAACAAAATGATGCCGGTGGAGGAACAAAAAAAAAAAAAACGAAGCCATTTCTGGAGCATTTCCTTTCGTGGGATTAACAAAAATTTAAAAGGCTCAAAAACTTAAAAGAATGAGCCTGTATATATGTATGTACTTATATCATTTTTTCATCTAAAATTCGGGCCATCTAATTACGATAAGAAAGTGTGTCACCAGCAAATTAATCGACAACACATTTATTAACGCCCTCGTAGTCAGCCAGCAAGCCAGCCAGCCAACTCGTTTAATGTAAATCCACAAAACTTGAGCTAGAAGTTTGTGCAAGAATTTTATTATTTTTTTAGAATCGTCCTACACATTTAATTTGTAACTGTTGGCAGCATATTGGCGCCAGCAGCAGGCGGTTAGAGCTAAAACCGCATGTTGCCGCCTTAGAAAATACATACATACATACATATGAATCTAGATATGTATGTGGCTGCGCGTAACATTACTCCACCTAATTAATGCCGCCTTATGCCTAATCAATTTGAATATACATACATACATATGTACATACATACATATGTACATACATACATATGTACATACATATAAATATGTACCCTGCAGGGAACTCAATAACTAGTGAGCAAAATTTCTAGTTCCGAACTAGCGAAAAGGTGTCAAAAGGGAACAAGATCAATTGTAGTTAGACCCTCACCAGTTCAGGAGGAGTGAATTGAGTGACCATTATAAGAGACACTTTGATTTGTATGCAATTTCGAAGTGACAAAAATTCTATGAAAATTTTTCGTTCGTTCAATTTCCGTCGGCTTTGTATATTTCTGCAATTCTCAGATGTTTAGTGAAGCGTTTCATATAAAGAGTTTTCTATTTGCATCTTAACTTGTATGAAATGAAATGTTCCCCTAATTATGCTTTCCCGATCCCTCAGGCTTATTTTTAATTTTTTTTATTTTATTACTTTTTAAATATTACTGTAAATTTTATTAAATAAATAAATAAAAAAATATTAGTCAAAAAAAATTAAAAAAAATTATCATCCACCTTGACACCGACAGGATTCGAACCCGCGCCCCTCAGATTGAAAGGCACATGCGTTAGCCAGTCGGCCATCGCGCCACTTGCATGAAGTGTGTCAAAGTCTGCACTTAAGCGGCAGATGTAAAACTGTAGAATTTAGTACTAGTTCGGAACTATCGAAAATGTAGTGCAGAGGGTGACAATTGACACCGCCTAGGACATCGCCGTGTTAAATTCGCCAGTTGATAACATGCAAAAGAGATTTAGCTCGCACTAGTAGTGTCGAAAAATGCACTAGAAGCGATCTAGTTCGGAACTAGAGATTTTCCCTACAGGGTATAAACATAGAAATATGTACATATGCGCACGTGCATTCAAGCAAGTAAATAGCAGCAGACAGAAATGACTGACTACTCAGCAAAGTGATAAGTAGGTATAACCCCACTTCGATGTGTAAGTTTTTGGCTTGTTTGACTCTGTTTAGTTCACCAATTATCTAATGTTTCATGAAATATTCCATATATGTCGCTAATTTGATTTTAAGGATCACCCTACTGTACATATTATAGTGGTATGAATCTGGTGTAAACACTAACTAAATAGTTAGCCAAGTGGTAACTATGATGCTGATGCCATGGATTCACATATATGTAAATTATACAATTATATACATACATACATTTATGAAATAAATTGTTTTTATACTCAGCTGTACTAGTACACAGAGTATTATAGTTTTAATCACATAACGGTGGATTGTAACAGAATGAAATAATCGAGATAGATATAGACTTATATATATCAAAATGATCAGGGTGAAAAGAGAAATCGATTGAGCCATGTCCGTCCGTCCGTCCGTCCGTCCGTCCGTCCGTCTGTCCGTCTGTCCGTCCGTCCGTCTGTAAACACTCTAACTCGCGCAAAAATTGAGATATTTTGATGAAATTTGAAATGCAAGTTGGTATCGACACTGGGACGGTTGGTATTGAAAATGGGCGAAATCGGACCATGACCACGCCCACTTTTCCTATATAGAAAAAATCGGAAATCTGGTATCTCAGCCACTAATATAGCTAGAGTGATGAAATTTTACCCACGTGTTGAGCTCAGGCCCCTAAGAAGAAATTTGATGGAATTTTGGAAAATGGGCGGTGCCACGCCCACTTATTAAGGAGCAAACATTGAAAGCTTTATGAGTCATAACTCAAAAACTGTTGAAGATATATCGATGAAATTTGGTATGCGTGATTTACTTACTTAAACAAATGTTTTGACGGAAAATTGCCAAAATCGGTTGACGGCCACGCCCACTTTTATATATGGGAACTATAAAGGGGCCTAATAAAAACATTTTAAGCGATATCTCTGTCAAATATAAAGATCTATCACTGAAATTTTGTGGCATGAGTCCAGCTATGTACATAAAACAAAAAGCACAAAAATTTAGGAAAATGGGCGGTGCCACGCCCACTTATTAAGGGGCAAATATTGAAAGTTTTATGAGTCATAAGTCAGAAACCATTGAAGATATATCAATGAAATTTAGTACGCGTAATATATGTACTTAGGCAAATGTTTGGACGAAAAATTTCCAAAATCGGTTGACGACCACGCCCACTTTTATATATGGGTCTTATAAAGTGACCTAATAAAAACATTTTAAGCGATATCTCTGTCAAATATAAAGATATATCATTAAAATTTTATGGCAGGAGTCTAACTACGAACATAAGACAAAAACCGTAAAAATTTTGGAAAATGGGCGTGGCACCGCCTCTTTTTAGAAGCTGGAATATACGAGATTTCTGAGCCCATAACTCGACAAATAATTGATATATAATGACGAAACTTGGTGTGTACACTTTTATTGCTTGTGGTAATACATGTTAAAAATTTTAGCGAAATCGGTTGACGACCACGCCCACTTTTAAATATGGGTATTATAAAGTGGCCTAATAAAAACATTTTAAGCGATATCTCTGTCAAATATAAAGATATATCATTGAAATTTTATAGCAGGAGTCCAACTGCGGACATAAAACGAAACCACAAAAATTTTGGAAAATGGGCGTGGCACCGCCTCTTTTTAGAAACAGGAATATACGAGATTTCTTAGCCTATAACTCGACAAATAATTGAGATATTATGACGAAACTTGGTTTATACACTTTTATATCTTGTGTTAATAGACACGAAAAAATTTATTGAAATCGGTTTATGACCACGCCTACTTTTTAACAAAGATATTTCTGGAACACCCTTTGGGAATTTGTAACGTGACATCTTTGTAACTAGAGTCATAAAGGAGTGAAATTTTGCACAAAGAATAATATTCATATGCTTAGTTGGATGACTGATAAAAATGTTGAAAATGGACGTGGCTACGCCCACTTTATGCAGCACTTGCTTTATAGAAAGTACCTACACCGTGTTTCCATCAAACGCAAACAAACAATGAAAGCATACAGCTGAGTATCTAATGTTCGATTCCACTCGAACTTAGGCTTCCTTACTTGTTGATGGTAATTTTCGTGGTTATTATCATATTTAATGTCAGTTGTCGTCACTCAATGGCTACTCGAGTTGGCGTCTGTGCAAAAATGAATAATAATTGCGGTTATTTAATGAAATTATGTTTTATGTGTAAATCATAGCCGCAGCCGCAAAATACATAAAAAAACAAAAATAAACACGATTATCATAAACGTATGTACTATGTGGTACTATACATGTATGTAAGTCTTTTTAATATGCAAATTGAATGATATTTCCTATTAAAAATATCAGATATATATCTATATACATACTATGTACTTATTAGTAGTGGGACTTTTATCGAATAATATTCGAATAAATATTATTCGAATAAACGAATAATACTATTCGAAGGAAAAAATTCGAATAGTACTATTCGAATAATACTATTCGAATAATACTATTCGAATAGTAGTATGTATGTACATGCATAATTTGGGAATTTCACTTGCCTCCGCGCAAGCCAGAGTACGTATATGTTATGTACATTAGGCATATAACTTTTTACAATTTATGCAAATATGAAAAACGGCATACCATGGTCGAATAGAGTATAAAAAAGTATGAACCCCAGTATTTTTTTTTGCGAAATTGCAAAAAGTTTCCGCGCAAAACGAAATTACTTTTTTATCAGAACTGCTGAAAAAAACAAAAAAAGTTTTGTACATCTCCGCAGAGCGTGCAATTAAAATTTTGCAAGACATTTTACCATTGTGTAAATCATCACATACTTTAAAATTAAAACTTATTTCATATAACAATTGACAAAAATGTAAAAATAAAAATATTAACAAAAATTAGAAAAAAATCTGACTTTTTTTTAGAAATCCATTTTTGCGCGGAACGTTTTTGAACCGAAATCACCTAAAAAAGTGATATTCATTACTTGTACAATATTTGCCACCACGTGGTGGTATGCCGAATTTTTCGTCAAAATTTGTATATATATTCGAATTACGAATACCTTTCGAATAAAAGGATTTTTTATTCGAATAATTTTTATTCGAATAGTCCCATCCCTAGTACTTATCTATGGGAAATATTGGAAATTCAACTTTGAAACTGGTAGTGTACATTAAAGTAGCTTTTTGGTAAGTAGACTGCTTCAATATAATATAGAATATCAAAAAGTTAAGCAAATCCATTAACCCAAAATTGAGAAGTTTGCACTTTTATGCTTCTAGCTATAAAGCGAAGATATTTATGCATGTACCTAGTTATATTTTGATGTAGAGCGTGTTGAAAGTAATTTATGCGAATTTTTGTAGAGGAAAAAAAATATACATATATATATATATATATATATATATGTAGGTACATGCAGGAAATTATGTTAATTTAATTAAGTAGCTGAGCGCACATAAAACAGGCAATTACCTCAATGTGCATTTGCATTAAACATATATATATATATTTTTTTTTTTATTAAATATGCAAATTATTGTAAAAAGGATTATACAATTTTCAAATAAGTGAAGCAAAAATTACACTGGATCACAAAATGAAATTTTTTGTCTGTACTTTCAACGTGACTATCCTACCTATATGTTAAATCGGTCGCTGATTCCGAAAATCGGGTTCATTTTTAATTCTATGGGAAGGTTTTTGAGATATCGGCAATTTACCGTTATTTGGCCAATTGCTCCACTTAATCCTGTATACCTCTTTAACGCAGTGAGCTATCTTCTTTAGAGTGACACCATACGAAAGAAAATTAAATTTCCTTTTCATGGCTGCTATAACATTTTTCCCTAACTCTTATAGTCTCTGAAATATTAACGATTCAATTTGATTTTTTTCGATTTTTTACGATTTTTTGAAGAAAAAATTGACTTTGTCAGGAAATATCTTTAAAACCAATGTTTTCACCTTCGGTTTTACTCCTTTACGTGAAGCTCCATTCTATTGGGAAAAAGATAAGCTATCAACGAAGAAAATCCATGGTAAAATGGAAAAGTTATAGGCGATCAAGTAAATACACCCAAGTCGCGCAATGCCTCTGCACGGGTATATTCTATGCATATTATACCAATACCTACACATCTGCAGTAGCAGCACATTGGCAGCGCAGTAGGTAACAGCGCATTTACGGGTATAACATGCATAGAATATACCCGTGCAGAGGCATTGCGCGACCTGGCTGTATTTACTTGATCGCCTATAACTTTTCCATTTTACCATGGCTTTTCTTCGTTGATAGCTTATCTTTTTCCCAATAGAATGGAGCTTCACGTAAAGGAGTAAAACCGAAGGTGAAAACATTGGTTTTAAAGATATTGCCTGAGAAAGTCAATTTTTTCTTCAAAAAATCGTAAAAAATCGAAAAAATTCAAATTGAATCGTTAATATTTCAGAAACTATAAGAGTTAGGGAAAAATGTTATAGCAGCCATGAAAAGGAAATTTAATTTTCTTTCGTTTGGTGTCACTCCAAGGAAGATAGCTTACTGCGTTAAAGAGGTATAAAGGATTAAGTGGAGCAATTAGCCAAATAACGGTAAATTGCCGATATCTCAAAAACCTTCCCATAGAATTAAAAATGAACCCGATTTTCGGAATCAGCGACCGATTTTACATATAAATAGGATGGTCGCGTTCAGAGTATTTTTTGGCTGTAGAGCAGTGTTATTTGCGGCTTTAATTGCAAGTTTTCTTTTGCCCATTTTGGAAGTTAATTTTGGAGAGCGGTTTAATTGAAAGCCAACTTAAATTAAATGCGTGCTATGCGCATTATTATTCGGCATGTATGTACATATGTATGTATACACTGCATGCGATGGTAATGAATATTAAAAAAAAAATAGAGAAAGTGGAATCTAATTAGAATGTATGTACATATTTATAAATGTATGTATGTATGTACATATATGTGGGCGATACCACTGCTTTGCATTACAAGTTCTAAGTAGTTAACTGTGCCACAGTTTGGGTTGGGCAATATGAATCGATATATCAATATATCCATATTTTTAAAATAGTATAACCGATAATTTGAATTGCCGTGTATCTATAATCGATATTTTTTTCCATTACGTGCCAAAGCGCGATATTTTTAA
Source organism: Urophora cardui (assembly GCA_960531455.1). Classification (NCBI taxonomy): domain Eukaryota; kingdom Metazoa; phylum Arthropoda; class Insecta; order Diptera; family Tephritidae; genus Urophora; species Urophora cardui. Next base: position 96,484,950 of record OY482671.1, on the reverse strand, counting down.
TGAATTTCTGATTCGCTTTGAATTTAATAGCAGAAAATTATCTTAAGAAGTGGTGCAACCATAATGGCCGCGGTGTTTGAATTTCCATTACTTTCTTCTTCAAGCAATGCGTAATGATTTTTATCTTTATACTTAAAGATGCGTAGAAAATTGCTGATTTAGATGATCACCTTAAAAATATTTCTGTTTTAAGCAGCTTCTAAAAGGATAAAAAAGCTATGTACATGAAATAAAATTTCTGTTTCAGTCTATGAATACACACGCTTTCGCCTTAACTTATGCAATGGAAAACGGAGTCGGTTCCACACAAGCATACAAGGAAACATACAATGACCTGCACTGCGTATACGTAACCTCCCTGCAAAAAAGTTTTGCTTATGGTTGACAAATCAGGTCTGAAAAAAAGAGTACGTTGGCAGCGCTGTTTCTGTTATGCACTCATTCTGTCTGTTCCTAACTCTCTAATACTTATCTAGGCCTTATTTCGCATTTCGGATAAGCCTTTGGAATAAGGTGTGCTCTCAGAGAGAGAGTACTCCTTATGGTCTGATGACATCAGTGCAGGAAACTCAGCCTTGTTTTAAGCCTTAATTGCCTAAGCCTAATTTTTTCTGAAAAATGCAAGAAATTGTCTGCAGCGCCCACAAATATTGCTAGAAAATACAAGGAACATTAAATTTACTTTGCAAATGTCCAAATATCCATTGGGTAGTAATTTCGATATGTATTGAAATAACGATGCATAAATCGATGAAATGAAAAACTCGAGAAAGAATCACAACCGCAAAAAAAAAATAACAAAGAAAGAGGGATTGCAATGCATAATATCGCACGTTTTATGCAATAGGGATTTAACTCAAAAAAATTTTTTTTTGGAAAACGCAAATAAAGTTTTATAATTTCAAATAGTTTCCTTCTACGGCTAACTACAAAATCACTTTTATTTCCGCCATTTTTATCTTTTTGAGTATTTTATAAGACTAGACTCAAAGGCTCGACCCAGTTATTGAAATATATGGCAAAATCCCAGAATTCGAAAATTTCGAGTTAAATCCCTATTGCATAAAACGGGCGATATGGTAAATTCAATTGAGTAGCCAAATACGGAAAGGGCAATTTTAACGTCGATCATCAACAAATAAATGAATGAATGAGTGAGTGGAGAGTGAATGGAATGGAAGAAATGAATTAACTGAAGCGCACGTTTTATCATATGAACAAAGAGAAACAAGAACAAGTAAGAGGGCCGTTGTCTTCGGCCGAACCCAAGACTTCATACCTTTCATGAATAAGGAAATGAATCGTTACATTGTCTGATTTCATTTATACTTTCAGTTCTGTGGGTTATTACGCAATGGTTTATTTGAAAAAATAGTGTCTGGATCTTCAGTGTTCAAATGGAGTTATACCTCGATTCGGCTGATTCCGACAAGTGATCAATTGTACATAAAAACGCGCCCGTATACCAAATCTCAAGTAGTGGGAAAACAAAAATTAAGGAGCATGCATCGACTTGGGAAGAGAAGCTCGGCCTTAAAACTCGTCAGAGTTATATAAGCGCCATTTTATTATATATTATTATATTACATATCTCAAAGACAGACGGACATGGCTTAAACGACTCAGCTCATATCGGTACATATATACATATGTATGTATGTATTTTGGTGGGACTGCCACGCCTCCCACTGGTACTTTCAAGATTGAGTTTCGGCAGGAAGTTCATATCATTTCATTTTCATGAACTGTATAAAAATATACTATGTACGTATATATGTATGTACATATGTAAATATGCAATATAGAGAAGGCTGTCAACAGTCGGCACACAAAATGAGTTTATGTTGTTATCTGAATGTCTGGCAGGAGATTGGATGCATAGGGATATCCACATATGTATGTATGTACATATGTGTGTGTATGTATGTACTTGTGTACATACCCTGCAAAAAACGCGATTAATTTGGGACGTGTCCGGGATCAATCGCAAGGGAGCATGCGACTAATACAATTTTACATCCCTTCAAGTCCTATAAAGATTTTAGGAATCTAGATTTGTACCCGTTCGTAATGAAAGCTATTAATCTACATTTATACCCGTTCGGGAACAATTGGTCTACAATTAGTCTACATTTATAGCCGTACGGGAACAATCGGTGACTAATTGTGGACCGATTGTTCTCGAAAGAGATCAATCGAGGATTGATCGCACATTTTTTTGCAGGGATAGTTTTGTGCACTTGCATATGGAACCCGATTAATATTGTAGGTATGAGTGTTACATATGTTTAACAAACAAACAAACAAACGAGCGATTGTTTATGTTTTAGTGACTTTTTATAGTTTTTTTTATTATTCATTACAAGCTACATTCACATGTGTTCCGCAACAATTTAACGGTTACTCCAATGGACATTTTTATATCCGGTGGTGATAAGGGAACATCATTTGGTTTCATGTTGAAGAAAGAAGATATTCGGTAGACTCGGAACATAAGATCCTAAAAATTAAACTTTTAGAAAAAAGGTGACTACCAAGTATAGGGGATATTGATCAATTTGGGGGCCCGGGTATCTAACCTCAAAATTATTTTTGCAGTCATCTGGAAGGCGCGGGAATATAGACGTTTATGGAGCTAGAAAAATTGGTCGTAGCGCAGTACGTGGAATATTTTTTAGTATATACATATGTAATTGCAGTGACCATACGTTCTGTTTTTAGCAGAACAATTCTGTTTTTAAAGCGCTTGTCTTGCGTATTTTGTTTCCTATGTGAAATAACAAATTGTTCTGTTTTTTTTTTACAAATGTTCTGTTTTTATGTTTTTCTGTTTATTTTTTTTTCATTATAAATTTATGGTCAAGGTATATATCTACATACATATGTAGAATATAGGCAGATAAAGCAAAATATAATAAAATAATATACCTAACAACATTCTGTATTACGTATACGTTTCTACTCGAGCTAAAACTTAGTTAAACTTTTCAGATCACTTGTTGCTTTTTGTTTTACAAATAAGTTCTTGTTTTTTTTTTTTGTTCTTTAACATTTTTGTTCGCGCACATGTTTAAAAATTTTGTACAGACGCATTAAATGGTGATATTGTTGTTTTTGTGTAGTGCCCCTCCAAATCACCCACAAGATTCAAACAGCATTCATAAATAATCATTAAATAACCCCCGTAGAGCGTCTGCGGGCCGCCGACGCACAGTGGGGGCACCTCCATACAAACGCGGCCAAAAATAGTAATAATTAAGCTAGAATCTTGAAACTCGGAAAGTAAACTTTTTTGGTTGAAATTAGTAAACTGTGAAAATTTGAACAAAATCCACCCCACCCACCTCCCATATAACGGTATTTTTGAAATTTCAGCATTTTCCTACCTATTATAGCTAAAATACTCCATTTTGATTAGTTTATACATTTTTTAAATATAAATCGAATGCAGTAATCATTTTGGAAAAGGGGTAAAGCCCTTCACCGTTTTTAAATTAAAAGTATATGCACTTTTAAGTATGTTATAAGCATTTATCATAAAACTTTCATAGAAAAAAATCGCATTTCAAAAAAATTTTATACCAGAAATGAAATTACACTTTTCTAAAGGATTTCAGTGTGCTAAACCTGAATCTGGAGTCAGATTTTCCAAATTGGTTCTAGTTTCTGAGATATTCATGCTCAAATAGGCAAAAAACACGTTTTTTGGCTCTATTCCCTGCTTAATATCTTTTATGTAATTACTTTCCACTCAAATTCGATTAAACCAGTTGAAAGCACAATCATTACCCTTGAAAACAGCGTTTAGTTTCTTCGAATATTCTAATTAGAATTGGAAATATCGATATTTAAGTTTCACCATTTTGACAAATAACCCCATACAAAAAATTTAAACTTTTTGAAGCATACTTCTGGGCATTTGTATGGGAAAAATGTAAGAAAACTCAAAAAACACCTTCCATAAAAATGTTCATAAAACAAAATGGAGCAAACGAATTTTTACGACTTTTTCTCCTGTTTATAAAAGACATTTAGGATTATGTAATATTAAAAAAGTGAGGAGGTCATATTTTTTGTTTTTTTTAATTTCATTTTAAAGTTTTACAATTTTTACACATTTTTTTTTTATATTCCAAAAGAAAAAAGCTGTCAAAGATATGAATTAACACTGATAAAAAAAATTACCTCATAATTTGAAAGTATGCACCATTTGTTGCAAGACGATAAAGAAATATTCGATTATTCGCCGAAATATAAACGTTTTTCATAATGTCAAAACTAACATAATTAATGCGTTTACAAAAACGCAGTTTTAGGCCAATGGGAAAAAAATTATAAAAGCAAATGGGGCAAGTGGATTTTTAAAATGAAAATGTAGTTTGATTAAGAATATATTATTTCAAAGCATAAAAAAAATTTGAGGAGGTCATATTTTTTGTTTTTTTAATTTTTTTATTCAAAGTCGAGCAAAATTTTTTTCTTATCGACATTTTTTTTGTCAATATTTGAAAATTCAGATAAATTCAATAGTGAACGGTATTTACAACTACTTTATAATTTCTGAAAGAGAAAATCCTTATCTATGTAATGATGTATCACTCGAGTTCGTATGTTAACAATTAAATGAGATAGAGCATTTTGTATGAGGTGTGTTCATTGAGAAAAAAAAGAACTTATTTTTTGCTCAACTTTGGGCACCCTGTACGGCTAAACGAAAAGAGACTCAACAATTTTTATATAAGCTTTTTTATTACAATTTGATGTATCTGCCGATCTCTATTTAAAAAAATTGTTTTACTCATACTTTAATTTTGAATTTATTTTTGGCCGCAATCACCCATTGTGCGACGATAGAAAAGAATATTCTCCTATAGGCATCAACAGACATGCCATTAAAATATGTACATCCATACATTTGTATGTACATATGTACCAATATGACTTTGTGTACACAGTAAAAATTTTAGTTAAATTTTAATTCCACTTTGCTATTTATATGTACATAACAACGCCAAAAAGCAAAAAAAATCCAAAAAAAAAATAATTTTACAGGACACAGTTTTTATACTCAGCTGTACTAGTACACAGAGTATTATAGTTTTAATCACATAACGGTGGATTGTAACAGAATGAAATAATCGAGATAGATATAGACTTATATATATCAAAATGATCAGGGTGAAAAGAGAAATCGATTGAGCCATGTCCGTCCGTCTGTAAACACTCTAACTCGCGCAAAAATTGAGATATTTTGATGAAATGTGAAATGCAAGTTGGTATCGAGACTGGGACGGTTGGTATTGAAAATGGGCGAAATCGGACCATGACCACGCCCACTTTTCCTATATAGAAAAAATCGGAAATTTGGTATCTCAGTCACTAATATAGCTGGAGCGATGAGATTTTACTCACGTGTTGAGCTCAGACCCCTATGAAGAAATTTGAAGAAATTTTGGAAAATGGGCGGTGCCACGCCCACTTATTAAGGGTCAGACATGGAAAGTTTTATATGTCATAACTCAGAAACCATTGAAGATATATCGATGAAATTTGGTGTGCGTGATTTACTTACTTAGGCAAACATTTGGATGGAAAATTGTTAAAATCGGTTGGCGTCCACGCCCACTTTTATATATGTGTATTATAAAGTGACCTAATAAAAACATTTTAAGCTATATCTCTGTCAAATATAAAGATATATCATTGGAATTTTATGGCAGGAGTACAACTGCGGACGTAAAACGGTAAAAACACAACAATTTTGGAAAATGGGCGTGGCACCGCCTCTTTTTAGAAGCAGGTATATGCGAGATTTCTTAGCCAATAACTCGACAAATAATTGATATATAATGACGAAACTTGGTGTGTACACTTTTATTACTTTTGGTAATACATGTTCAAAATTTTAGAGAAATCGGTTGACTACCACGCCCAATTTTATACATGGGAACTATAAAGTGGCCTAATAAAAATATTTAAGCGATATCTTTGTCAAATATAAAGATAATTCATTGAAATTTTGTGGCATGAGTTTTACAATAGACCGGAAACAAAAAATAGAAAAATTTTGGAAAATGGGCGTGGCACCGCCTCTTTTTAGACAAAGGAGTATGCGAGATTTCTTAGCCTATAACTCGACAAATAATTAAGATATTATGACGAAACTTGGTTTATACACTTTTATAACTTCTGTTAATAGACACGCACAAATTTATTGAAATCGGTTTATGACCACGCCTACTTTTGAACAAAGATATTTCTGGAACACCCTTTGGGAATTTGTAACGTGACGTCTTTGTAACTAGAAGTCAAAAAGGAATGAAATTTTGCACAAAGAATAATATTCATATGCTTAGTTGGATGACTGATAAAAATGTTGAAAATGGGCGCGGCTACGCCCACTTTATGCAGCACTCCCTTTATATAAAATACACCGTGTTTCCATCAAACGCAAACAAACAATGAGAGCATATAGCTGAGTATCTAATGTTCGATTCCACTCGAACTTAGGCTTCCTTACTTGTTTTAATTGTTTTGCATACAGTTTGTATGCAGCCTTGAAACTTGTTAGTCTCTAACTTCGAAAATGCACAGAGCTATGAAATTTTGGGAGTTGATGCATGTGATAGTAAATTGTTGATTTCCATAAAAAGGCTAAAATCGATAATTTCGTTGGATACACTTTTATGGCGGTTAGGGCTCGATATATATATGTACATATTGTCAACTTTTACACCAATATTTTGGAGATGTCCAGGGAAATTTCGGCACCGTCGCGGTTCTTAGAGTGATATTGAAAAAGAGACCCTCAACTGCATTAAGACTGAAAAAATAAAGCAAAATGTACCCTCATGGTATTTAATTAATCTCCTGTATTACTTACTTGATACAATTATGTATTCGATTCGGGCCATTTATTTTAGTACATTTAATTACTCCTCCGGATTGCACTTTTAGAAACATTTTGTTTTATTTATTTTTTATTTTTTTTTTCTGTTAATTTTTTTAAATATTTTTTTTGTTTTTGATTTCAAACCAAAAATGTTTTGATGGTAATATAATTAAGAAAGATAAAGTTTTTTATACTTTTCAGGATTTGTTTTTAAACCATAAATGATTAAACTTCTTTAGAGAGAATTTTAATACTTTTCAAGACTTTATTTTGAAACTATTTTGGAATAAATAAAATTGTAAAACTTCTCATAGGTTAAAAATAAGACTTTTTGGCAATTAAATTCAAATTTAATTCCAAGAATGATTAAATTAAGTACCAAATGATATTAGAAATAAACTATCATTTTTTACTGTGTATGCATGTACGAAAAGTTTACAACTTTCGAGCAAAACTTGTTGCACACGCCGGAAGTTGTGAATTTCAGAATGAACTTAAAATAAAAGGAAAAAAAAAAAAATTACTACAATCAAATAAGAAAAAAAAAACATAATGATTCCAACCAATAAAGAAATTTCAAAACGAAAAAGAACAAGTAAGGAAGCCTAAGTTCGAGTGGAATCAAACATTAGATACACAGCTGTATGCTTTTACTGTTTGTTTGCGTTTGTCTGATATACGGTGTATTTTATATAAAACGAGTTGGGCATGGATCCTGTTAGATTCTTCCTATATATGTATACTATGGTATCTTATGGTGCACTATATCAAATGGGCTTGTCACAAGTGTAACAGAGAATACGCTTTTCCCATTCTTTGATTTTATTTATGTCTAAATTTAACAGTTGTTTGTGTTGTCCGCGTTTCCACGGTGTTAGTAGATAGCTTGTGAGAAAAATGGGTGTACCATATTACTCGTCATAATATCCATAATACCCGTAGTTACTCTACTACGAAAAATTCTTTTTGGTACTTTCAAAAGCGATTCGGTACGTTTTTTTCGTAGGAGGAACAAAGTAGCAACACTGGTCCTTATCTATCTGAATTATTTCATGGCGTTACAATCCACCGCTATGTGATTAAAACTATTATACTCTGTGTACGACTACAGCTGAGTATAAAAATTACATTTAAATTGCAAAGCCCCCAAGCGTTAACTTGAATAATACAACAACATAATTACATCATTTATGTCCGAAATAAGGATTTTTAATTTCAGAGTCAATTCATTCATTCATTCATTCGTTTCATCATTAAATTGACAATGAGTGTGGTGAGTTTAATACATACATACATGCATGGATACATACTTGAGCAATATGAAAGTACTCGTAATTAAATACATACATAGATACTTCAATTTAGAAATTTAATTAAGCATGAAAAGAATGAATGATTGAATTGACTTGGTAAAAAGATATTGCCAGACTTCAAAAAGCGTGTAAAGAATTTCCAAATTCTTCTAACGACCCTAACTTTAAGTATTTACTGCCTTTTTAGTCTAGGGGTGTTTAAGACTCTTTTGTGTCTTATGTGAATCTTTAAAAAAATGGGGGAGGTTTATTTTTAAATGTATGCATATTCAATTTGCTTTTAATATTACCGGAGTTCGTTCATCTTCAGAAATCAATTCATCATATTAATAATTATAATTATAAATTCTACCTTAATTTCATGTTTGTTGTGACTTGTTTGCATTATTTATGTATAGGTACATACCTGCAAAGAGAAATAAAGCAGAAGAAGCATGACTAAATATTAGTTTTTAAACTAAAATTGCTAGTTATTAATAAATATAGCAGTAGAACCGGAAATAAAACACATTTAACATTCCGAGGAATATAAGTTTTTCGCTTCCTGTGGTCTTTTAGGTTCATTTTACAAAGATTTTTTCTGAAGAGACTCCTTCTGAAATTTTATGCCGAATAATTTTCTAGAACATTTTAATAATCTATCACCCCTACAAAAGGGTTATTTTGACCCCTTTTTATACAGTCAGGAAATAGTTTTTTTAAGGTCGCTAGAGGGCTAAAATTTTCCAGAAAATCATTCACCATCAAATTTCAGTTGGAGTCTCTTCAGAAAAAATCTATGTAAAATGAACCTAAAAGACCACAGGAAGCGAAAAGCTTATATTCCTCGGAATGTTAAATGTGTTTTATTTCCGGTTGTACTGGATCGATCGAAATACTTATTTTGCAAAAGATTAATGTTTTTTTCGACGTTTAACATGCCGGAAAAGAAGTTACATTAAGGTAGTATAAACTAAGTACTCGGTGAAAGTGACCCTAATGGCGCACATAGGGTTAATACAATTATAAAGTAGAAACCCTCCTCTAAAGCCAAAGATAACGGTATATCAAACGTGGGGATCGGACAATAAATACCGATTATGAAAAAAATATGAATTTAGCGACATCTAGCGGCGCCCAAAAAAATTTTTTTTCCAGAAATGGTTTCGAAAGAGAAATCATATGGGGGGCGTACGGTGGATTTTTTTTTGGTCCATATAAGGCGAGACGGTCTAATGTACATATTCCAGTATATTTTTACACTCAGCTGTACTAGTACACAGAGTATTATAGTTTTAATCACATAACGGTGGATTGTAACAGAATGAAGTAATCGAGATAGATAAAGACTTATATATATCAAAATGATCAGGGTGAAAAGAGAAATCGATTGAGCCATGTCCGTCCGTCCGTCTGTCCGTCCGTCTGTAAACACTCTAACTCGCGCAAAAATTGAGATATTTTGATGAAATTTGAAATGCAAGTTGGTATCGAGACTGGGACGGTTGGTATTGAAAATGGGCGAAATCGGACCATGACCACGCCCACTTTTCCTATATATAAAAAATCGGAAATTTGGTATCTCAGCCACTAATATAGCTAGAGCGATGAAATTTTACTCACGTGTTGAGCTCAGGCCCCTAGGAAAAAATTTGATGAAATTTTAGAAAATGGGCGGTGCCACGCCCACTTATTAAGGGGCAAACCTTGTAAGTTTTATATGTCATAACTCAGAATCGATTGCAGATATATCGATGAAATTTGGTACGCGTGATTTACTTACTTAGGCAAACGTTTGGACGGAAAATAGTTAAAATCGGTTGACGGCCACGCCCACTTTTATATATGTATATTATAAAGTGACCTAATAAAAACATTTTAAGCCATATCTCTGTCAAATATATAGATCTATCATTGAAATTTTGTCGCATGAGTCCAACTATGGACATAAAACAAAAAACAGAAAAATTTTGGAAAATGGGCGTGCCACGCCCACTTATTAAAGGGCAAACATTGAAAGTTTTATGAGTCATAACTCAGAAACCGTTGAAGATATATCCATGAAATTCGGTACGCGTGATATACTTACTTAGGCAAATGTTTGGACGAAAAATTTCCAGAATCGGTTGACGGCCACGCCCACTTTTATATATGTGTATTATAAAGTGGCCTAATAAAAACATTTTAAGCGATATCTCTGTCAAATATAAAGATATATCATTGAAATTTTATGGCAAGAGTCCAACTGCGAAAACACAAAAATTTTGGAAAATGGGCGTGGCACCGCCTCCTTTTAGAAACAGGAATATACGAGATTTCTTAGCCCATAACTCGACAAATAATTGAGATATTGTGACGAAACTTGGTGTGTACACTTTTATTACCTGTGGTAATACATGTTCAGAATTTTAGCGAAATCGGTTTGACGACCACGCCCACTTTTATACATGGGAACACGGCCGTACCCAGGAATTTATTTCGTGGGGGGTTACATCGTTGTCGATTTTTTTTTTTTTTTTTTTTTTTTTTTTTGAGAAAAATATATAACTAATTTCGTGCACTAAATAAAAATAATAAAAAAGAATTTTGTTTCTCAAGTGCTATTTAGAAGAAATTTTTTTTACGAAACTTTTGATTTTCAAATTGGGATTTTTATAAGAAATTTTAAAAATCAGGAAACTTTTATTCATTTAAAAATTAGACTGTTTTATTACAAACACGATGAATACTTTATTTTTGGTGATTTTATCCAAGTAAAAAAAAATAATATTTTATGGACGAAAAACTCGGTTAGATTACCAAGCTTTTTTCAGCTGTAAAATTCCGCCTCAAGATTTTTAGCTTATGTTGAGACTCTAACTTGTTTTTTTTTTTTGCAACTTTGTTATTTGACATCCGATTTTTAAAATTGATAGATATGTCATTATTTTAGTCTTTTGAGCAGGCTTTGAAATTATTTTCAACTTTTTTCTTTCATTTCCATTGAATCATTTTCATTTGAAAATTAAAAAATGAACAGCGCAGCAGAAGTATAAAAAATAAAAAGTTCTACTGTACTGCATCTGCGCAGCCTTAAGTTTCAAAAAATTATAGTCGACTGTTATGTGGCTGTACTGTGTCGGCTGTATTGTGTAAATTTGTACAGCACAGCAAAGGGCAAACATAATTTCGGGTTTTTACAGCACTGTTGTTATTGTTTTTTTTTTAATTTATGGGAACACAATCGAAATTGTAATGTACAAAAAAAAAAACCAATTTCAAAAAGCCGCACTTAAAACTAAAATTCTGTTTATATGTGCTTTACTATCGACTGATCTGTTTGAAATTACACAGTAAAGCAACTGCACAAATAAACAAACAAATATATTCGACTGTTCTGTGCTTCGACTTAAGATATTTTCAAAGGAAATCGAAATTCAAAAGTTCTCAAAAAATTATGATAACTTTCGCAAAACAGCAACAGCTTATTTTTGAGACTTTTGGTGTTATGCTGGCAAACAGTGCTTGGGAAGCTTTATATTTCCTCCTAATGTCCTTTTATCTGTGAAGTCGTTTTCATATAGTTGGGTCACCTAACCATAAAACATCCTTTTTGTTTCACTTGAAAAAAATCGCCAAAAATAAAGTATTTATCGCATCTTTTTAATATTACGCTTAAAATGTTTGCAATAAAACAGAATAATTTTAAAAAGAATAAAACTTTCCTGATTTTTACAACTTCTTATAAAAACCCTAATAAAAACCAATTTTTTTCAATAATCGCAAAAAATCAAAAATTGGTGACTTTCCAAAGTTAGTATTGAAAATATGTAGGTGAAATCGGACTACATATAAAAACGCACACATCCCATATATGGGATCTTTCGAAAAACACACAAAATGTTATAATTCAGAAACTAATATAACCCGAGTAATGAATTTTCAGCCATGACTTTATGAAGTTATAAGGAAATATGCTAAAATTTTAGAAATGTAACATAATTTAATTTATAAGTGGTATGTCGTTAGAAGCGTACTTTAATTATCTTTCGAACGGAGTAGATATGGTTTGCGGGTATTTGTAACTTCAGCGAAAAGAATTTTTGATTGAAATTGTAACAAAAAAAAACTCAAAATTACGTTATCTCAAAACCCTAACCATAAGAAAATGGTTTTGATCTCAGCAGGTTCATACCAGCCCTCCCCTGTACCTGAAATTCTTGGTATTTTCTCAAATATTCGTAAACTAGTGTTTTCAACATATAGCTTTGAATATGATAGAAGTAAAATTTATCTACCAGAATTTCGTGGGGGGTTCAAACACCCAGAACCCCGCCCCCCCCCCCTAAATACGGCCTTGCATGGGAACTATAAAGTAGCCTAATAAAAACATTTTAAGCGATATCTTTGTCTAATATAAAGATTATTCACTGAAATTTTGTGACATGAGTTCCACAGCAGACCGGAAACAAAAATAGAAAAATTTTGTAAAATGGGCGTGGCACCGCCTCATTTTAGACAAAGGAATATACGAGATTTCTTAGTCTCTAACTCGACAAATAATTGAGATATTATGACAAAACTTGGTTTATACACTTTTATAACTTGTGTTAATAGACACGCAAAAATTTATTGAAATCGGTTTATGACCACGCCTACTTTTTAACAAAGATATTTCTGGAATACCCTTTGGGAATTTGTAACGTGACATCTTTGTAACTAGAAGTCATAAAGGAATGAAATTTTGAGCAAAGAATAATATTCATATGCTTTGTTGGATGACTGATAAAAATGTTGAAAATAGGCATGGTTACGCCCACTTTATGCAGCACTCGCTTTATATAAAATACACCGTGATTCTATCAGACGCAAACAAGTAATGAAAGCATACAGCTGAGTATCTAATGTTCGATTCCACTCGAACTTAGGCTTCCTTACTTGTTTTATTTAATGTGTTACCTATATATATGATATTGAATGGCTTAACTATTATTATTTAACTATTCTAAACCATACACTCGAAAACAGAAATAAACAATTAATTTTCACTTTGTGATGATTTGAGGTTTGTCAATGTTAGCATTGCTGACCATGCACAGCTTTCATAATTATTCCATTTTGACATTTGTAAATAATTAGTTGGATATTTTCATTAGTCAACGCCTACAGGTGACATTTGACATTTGCATTACGGTTTGCAATTTCAGTGAAATAATTTACTTCCGAAACATGTTACGGTTCGATTATGAATGCGTTATAATTTACCTTTTTATTATTTGTGTAATATAAAAATATGCAAATATGAAGAAGTTCAATAATTTCACATCAACTTTTTATCATCGAATTCATCACTTGAATTGAAATTCTCATTAAACGAAAAATGGCTGAAAGACATACATATGTACATACAAAGAAAACCTTACAAATAGCAACGTAAGGAATCCTTCAAAGTCTTTGTAAAATGAAAATTGTTAGGAAAAATTAATTTAAGCTTATCTACAGCGCCATTTCATTTGAATTGATTTGCTAGACAAAAGCAAAAATTCAGAAGAAATGCTCAGTGAATTTGTTTACCCACGACTCAATTGAATTGAATGCCGATGGACTGAATTGAAGGACACATTGACCTTTTCCTAAAGAAACTAAAGTGATAACTGAAAGATGGAAAATAAATTTCAAACGATTGACTAGGGTAAAATACAGGTTAGTGAGCATAGATATACGCATATGTGAGTACATACAATTTTGTAACCAACAGCACAATCTAGGCGACAAAAATTAAAATGGATTCAAACCACCACCACCACTTTTCATTACATAAATCTTTCTTATGAAGCATATTCAAGTCAAGTATCAATGTTACATGTACATATGTACATTAGATGAGTTTTTTTTTGTATGGGATTCTTTAATCCTTCTCAGATCCTCCCTCCGGCACCGGAATATGAAAATAGGATGTTTTAGAGTAAGTAAACTGAAAAAAAATTTAACTTTTCCAAAAACTGGATGGAGCTACACCAAAAACCGCGAAAATTCCCAGAATTTCAAGGTATGTTTAGATTTATGTATGCAAAATGTTATAATTTGACACCAGAAATAAAATTGATATCTACTCATACGCAAAATTAACCGCTAAAGCGAATGGCGTATTCAGTTTTTTGGTGGTCATTTTCTTTTTTTTCTCATGAATCTTCAACTTCTTGCCCTATATTCTTCCCGAAAGAGGACTATTTTTTTAAATTCAATCACACGGTAGGCTGCGTTATTTAATGCGCTTTCCAGAAGTGTATAGCTATTAAAAATCGAGTAAAATTTGTACGAGTTACAAAACAATAAACGAAAAGGACTCAGGGAATCAAAATTTAAATCTACATTTTCCAAACTCTTCGATATATCTGCAAGAGGTTAGTGTCTAATTCTTTGTGGAGTTATGTCGAACATTATGAGTTTTTTCCCACATCAGATGCGTTCAATAAAATTCTGGACGAGACTTCAAAGGAATTTTTAAAATGCCATGAAAATATTGGGCAAAATATTAATAGAATCAAGCTTTTGAGTAAAAAAATTCGCTTAAAGGCATCAACAGTAAAATGTTCTACGAGATCAGTTTCAGAAGTAAATAGCGTCAAATATGTTAAGGAAACTGCAGAAGAAAATCATCCCTTGTACGAAACAGAGCCGTTGTTAAAGGAGGAAATCGCTGAAACGATAACTAACAGAAAAATCGAAATTGTTACCGCCAAAGTTACTTCGGTACTAGATCGTTGTGGAATAAGTTGTCAGAATGCAATGCTAATCATGTCTGCTACTCTTGATGCGGCAGGTCATGATATTAGCAAATATAATTTATCCACTTCAACAATAAGAGCGCGTCGCACCCAATATCGTAACGAAATTTCCGGTGAAATAAAAAAAAGCTTTGATTTCGGAAATTCTATACTAACAGTACATTACGACGAAAAGAAAATGAAGGACAATACTGGTGGTATCGACAGACAAAACGCTATGATAAACAGATTAGCAATCGTAGTATCATACGAAGCAGGATACAAACTTCTCGCTATACCAAAAATAACAAATGGTTATGGGAAAACGATCGCAAGTGCCGTTTATTGTACACTTGAGGAGTGGTGTTTGACAGATAAAGTAAACGCGATATGTTTTGACACCACAAGCGCAAACACTGGGTTGCGAAACGGAAGCGCATACCTCTTAGAGAGCAAGTTGGACAAAAAGGTTATGTTCTACGCATGCCGTCATCACATTTCGGAACTTTTATTGAAAAAGGCATTTGAATTAACAATAGAAACTACTACAAGTGGACCAAGTATTAACATTTTTCAAAGATTCCAAGACTCATGGCCAAGTATGAAAACTAACCCCATACAAACTGATACAAATTGTGCGAAGCATGACACTCGTATTCGGCACCATTTTCCAGAGCATATTCGGAAGGAATTAGTCCGATTTGCATACAAACAATTGAATATGAATCAAGCCAGAGCTGACTATTAAGATTTTGCTCACATGGTTCTACTCTTTCTTGGAGAGAAACCATTGAATCAGAAGGGGAATTTTCTAAAAATTAAGGTACCAGGCGCAGTGTCTCGAGCACGGTTCATGGGAAAGGCCATATACTGTCTCAAAATTTATTTATTTCGAGACCAATTCTATTTAACATGTAAAGAGTTAAATGGCTTACAGGACTTGAATGTCTTTATTGTACTTGTCTATATGCGTTATTGGTTTCAATGTTCTATACCAACGACTGCTCCCACGCTTGATGTTGCTCTTATTAAAAATCTGATAGACTATCGCAGCATCAACAATGTTATATCGAAAGAAGTTTTGAATGTATTTAGTTGACATTTGTGGTACTTGTCAGAAACACTCATCGGATTAGCGTTTTTTGACAGAAATGTGAGCGCAGAGACGAAACGATTAATGGTTATTGCATTAGGCGCAAACGGGAAATATGAAAATTTGAAGAAGGCAAAAATCGTTGTGGATTCAATAATTTATTCAGAATTAAACGTTGATTGTTTTGTAACATCAAATACATATAAATTTTTCGAGGCGTTATTTGTCGATAATTCCAGTATATATGACTACGAATATTTTTTGAAAATTGACCCCAGTTTGTGGGTAAGCGATGAGCATTATCTACGCGCAGAAGCTATAGTTAAGGAAATTATAGTTGTGAATGACGCGGCGGAAAGGGCAATCAATCTTGCAACAAAGTTTAATCAAAAAACAACAACATGTGAGAAAGAAAAACAAATGCTTTTTCAGGTGGTAGAAGCGCATCAAAAAGAATTTTCCTATTTTGCATCAAAAAAAAGTATATCTAACAATTTAAAAGAACAATGAAATAAATACATATGTAGCTGGATTATCCCAACAGTTTAATAAAAATTCGTTAAAGGCAAACATTGGTTTTTATTCTCTACACATATACCAAATCCAGATTAAGTAACTCTTAAAATTTAAGATAATCAACTATCGAAAAATCTCAGTAAAGTAAATCCAATGGTGAACAGTAAAATTTGCAAACTTAATTTTGATTTCCAAAGGTCCTCTAATGTTAAAATGTAAATGTACATTCATATGCTTACCGGTTTTCCATATGCATGCATACATACATATGTACTTATTGAGTTGTAATAACTTTGTCTGCAACTGGTTTGTTTTAGAATATAAAAAAAAAATTTTTTTTCAAAGTGGCTTTCGGCATTTTCCACGCAGTTCAAAGTAACTCGTACAAATTTTACTGGATTTTTAATAGCTATACATTTCTGGAAAGCGCATTAAATAACGCAGCCTACAGTGTGAATGAAATTAAAAAAAATCCTTTTTCGGGAAGAATATAGGGCAAGAAGTTGAAGTTTCATGAGAAAAAAAAGAAAATGACCACTTTAGGCCGCGATGTTACCTTCCCTGGAGAATGTACCAAAAAACTGAATACGCCATTCGCTTTAGCGGTTAATTTTGCGTATGAGTAGATATCAATTTTATTTCTGGTGTCAAATTATAACATTTTGCATACATAAATCTAAACATACCTTGAAATTCTGGGAATTTTCGCGGTTTTTGGTGTAGCTCCATCCAGTTTTTGGAAAAGTTAAATTTTTTTTCAGTTTACTTACTCTAAAACATCCTATTTTCATATTCCGGTGCCGGAGGGAATATCTAAAAAAAAACTCATCTAATGTACATATACGAACTTTATAGCTGCACTACTGAATACTTTTCCAAATAATGGAATCAATATAGAAGTTATCTTATTGTGCAAATATGCAGCTGGTAATGATATCTATATATATAAGGATGAAAGTTTGTTTGTTTGTTTGTTTGTTTGTTTTTTTGTTTGTATGTTTGTTCCCTATGGACGCCGAAACTACCGGGCCGATCAAATTCAAATTTTGACACAATGATCACCTGGTATTAGATTAAAATTATGACCACATTTAATTCTGGTATCTCAACCCCTTCCCGAGATATAGGCCAAAATATGGACCCAGATTCCTCCGAAATATTTTTCTGCATTATTGGTATCAAATTAAAGGTATCAATCAGAGCTTCAATAGGGAGTTCATTCCATTCCAATTTTCCAGTCGGTTCTCTAGATAGAGACCAAAACGTGGACCCGGATGACCGCAAATATTTTTTCGTAATCTATATATATAAGGATGAAAGTTTGTTTGTTTGTTTGTTTGTTTGTATGTTTGTTCCCTATGGACGCCGAAACTACCGGGCCGATCATATTCAAATTTTGACACAATGATCACCTGGTATTAGATTGAAATTATGACCACATTTAATTCTGGTATCTCAACCCCTTCCCGAGATATAGGCCAAAATATGGACCCAGATTCCTCCGAAATATTTTTGACCATTATTGGTATCAAATTAAAGGTATCAATCAGAGCTTCAATAGAGAGTTCACTCCATTCCAATTTTCCAGTTGGTGCTCCAAATAGAGACCAAAACGTGGACCCGGATGACCCCAAATATTTTTTCATAATATTGGTATCAAATTAAAGGTGCTGATCAGGGTATCCATATATATTTTACACTATACGGATATCTCCATCGGTTCCCGGGATTGAGGCCGAAACATGGACCTAAATAGCCCCCGAAATATTTTTGGCCATTATTGGTATCAAATTAAAGGTATCAATCAGAGCTTCAATAGAGAGTTCATTCCATTCCATTTTACCAGTTGGTGCTCCAAATAGAGACCAAAACGTGAACCCGGATGGCCCCAAATATTTTTTCGCAATATTGGTATCAAATTAGAGGTATCAATCAGAACTTCAATAGGGAGTTTATTCCATTCCAATTTTCCAGTCGGTTCTCTTGATAGAGACCAAAACGTGGACCCGGATGACCCCAAATATTTTTTCGCAATATTGGTATCAAATTAAAGGTGCTGATCAGGGTAGCCATATATATTTTACACTATACGGATATCTCAATCGGTTCCCGGGATTGAGGCCGAAACATGGACCTAAATAGCCCCCGAAATATTTTTGACCATTATTGGTATCAAATTAAAGGTATCAATCAGAGCTTCAATAGAGAGTTCATTCTATTCCAATTTTCCAGTTGGTGCTCCAAATAGAGACCAAAACGTGGACCCGGATGACCCCAAATATTTTTTCATAATACTGGTATCAAATTAAAGGTGCTGATCAGCGTATCCATATATATTTTACACTATACGGATATCTCAATCGGTTCCCGGGATTGAGGCCGAAACATGGACCTAAATAGCCCCCGAAATATTTTTGGCCATTATTGGTATCAAATTAAAGGTGCTGATCAGGGTATCCATATATATTTTACACTATACGGATATCTCAATCGGTTCCCGGGATTGAGGCCGAAACATGGACCGAAATAGCCCCCGAAATATTTTTGGCCATTATTGGTATCAAATTAAAGGTATCAATCAGAGCTTCAATAGATAGTTCATTCCATTCCAATTTTCCAGTTGGTGCTCCAAATAGAGACCAAACCGTGGACCCGGATGGCCCCAAATATTTTTTCGCAATATTGGTATCAAATTAAAGGTATCAATCAGAGCTTCAATAGGGAGTTCATTCCATTCCAATTTTCCAGTCGGTTCTTTAGATAGAGACCAAAACGTGGACCCGGATGACCCCAAATATTTTTTCGTAATATTGGTATCAAATTAAAGGTGCTGATCAGGGTATCCATATATATTTTACACTATACGGATATCTCAATCGGTTCCCGGGATTGAGGCCGAAACATGGACCTAAATAGCCCCCGAAATATTTTTGACTATTATTGGTATTAAATTAAAGGTATCAATCAGAGCTTCAATAGAGAGTTCATTCCATTCCAATTTTCCAGTTGGTGCTCCAAATAGAGACCAAAACGTGGACCCGGATGGCCCCAAATATTTTTTCGCAATATTGGTATCAAATTAAAGGTATCAATCAGAGCTTCAATAGGGAGTTCATTCCATTCCAATTTTCCAGTCGGTTCTCTAGATAGAGACCAAAACGTGGACCCGGATGACCCCAAATATTTTTTCGTAATATTGGTATCAAATTAAAGGTGCTGATCAGGGTAGCCATATATATTTTACACTATACGGATACCTCAATCGGTTCTCGGGATTGAGGCCAACCAATGGGCCTAAATAGCCCCCGAAATATTTTTGGGCATTGTTGGTATCAAATTAAAGGTATCAATCACAGCTTCAATAGAGAGTTCATTCCATTCCAATTTTCCAGTTGATTATCCAAAATATATTAGTAATCATGATGTACACCGATATGAGCACCGGATGGCCATGGAAAGTTGTTGATAAGGAACGTGAGACGGGGAGAGAGAGAGATGTAATGTAAGCAAAACAATGCCTAGTGATTATAAAATTGACAAAATGGAAACAAAAATATTTCTTACAAAGATGTCTCGGGTTGGTGGCTTAAGAATATTTTTATGAATGTGATTTAACATGCCAGTAATACAAGTGAAGAGGTTGATATGGAAACTCGGGCTGTATAAACTCGAAGTTCTAGGGCAATTGCCGAAATTGACGAAAAGTCCATTAAAAAGTCTTGACTCTAAAAAAATAATAAAAAAAAAATAACCCTTCGTGGGGGTTAAAATTTTCTAGAAAATTATTCGCATTAAAATTTGGTTAGGGTCTTCTCTCTTTGTAGAATTAAACTAAAAGACCACAGGAAGTGGAAAACATATATTCCTCGCAAAGTTGAACGT
Source organism: Urophora cardui (assembly GCA_960531455.1). Classification (NCBI taxonomy): domain Eukaryota; kingdom Metazoa; phylum Arthropoda; class Insecta; order Diptera; family Tephritidae; genus Urophora; species Urophora cardui. The sequence continues at coordinate 96,464,529 of OY482671.1, read as the reverse complement.
GTTTTATTTCGCTTTCTACTGGACCGATCGAAATATGTACTTCTCTTGCAAAAGATTAATGATTTTTGACAGTGTTTAACATGCGGACAAAACAAGGTACATAAAGTGGTATAAACTAAGTACAGGGTGGAAGTAACACCAATAGCGCACGATTATATAGTCGAAACACTCCTCTCTGGTGAAAGACACTGTTGTATTAAACTTTGGCATTAGATTATAAATACCGAAGATATGAAAAAATTTATTTTAGCGACATTTGGCGGCGCCCAAAAATAAATAAAAAAAAATGTACTGTAATTTTTTTGCAAAACGACATCATATGTGGGGGGGGGGCGTGCGGTAGACTTTTTTTTTGCGATACGGTCTAATGTACATATGCTATCATCTAATCTATTATCTATCACCCCTACAAAAGGGTTATTTTGACCCCTTTTTATACAGTCAGGAAATAGTTTTTTTAAGGTCGCTAGAGGGCTAAAATTTTCCAGAAAATCATTCACCATCAAATTTCAGTTGGAGTCTCTTCAGAAAAAATCTATGTAAAATGAACCTAAAAGACCACAGGAAGCGAAAAGCTTATATTCCTCGGAATGTTAAATGTGTTTTATTTCCGGTTGTACTGGATCGATCGAAATACTTATTTTGCAAAAGATTAATGTTTTTTTCGACGTTTAACATGCCGGAAAAGAAGTTACATTAAGGTAGTATAAACTAAGTACTCGGTGAAAGTGACCCTAATGGCGCACATAGGGTTAATACAATTATAAAGTAGAAACCCTCCTCTAAAGCCAAAGATAACGGTATATCAAACGTGGGGATCGGACAATAAATACCGATTATGAAAAAAATATGAATTTAGCGACATCTAGCGGCGCCCAAAAAAATTTTTTTTCCAGAAATGGTTTCGAAAGAGAAATCATATGGGGGGCGTACGGTGGATTTTTTTTTGGTCCATATAAGGCGAGACGGTCTAATGTACATATTCCAGTATATTTTTACACTCAGCTGTACTAGTACACAGAGTATTATAGTTTTAATCACATAACGGTGGATTGTAACAGAATGAAGTAATCGAGATAGATAAAGACTTATATATATCAAAATGATCAGGGTGAAAAGAGAAATCGATTGAGCCATGTCCGTCCGTCCGTCTGTCCGTCCGTCTGTAAACACTCTAACTCGCGCAAAAATTGAGATATTTTGATGAAATTTGAAATGCAAGTTGGTATCGAGACTGGGACGGTTGGTATTGAAAATGGGCGAAATCGGACCATGACCACGCCCACTTTTCCTATATATAAAAAATCGGAAATTTGGTATCTCAGCCACTAATATAGCTAGAGCGATGAAATTTTACTCACGTGTTGAGCTCAGGCCCCTAGGAAAAAATTTGATGAAATTTTAGAAAATGGGCGGTGCCACGCCCACTTATTAAGGGGCAAACCTTGTAAGTTTTATATGTCATAACTCAGAATCGATTGCAGATATATCGATGAAATTTGGTACGCGTGATTTACTTACTTAGGCAAACGTTTGGACGGAAAATAGTTAAAATCGGTTGACGGCCACGCCCACTTTTATATATGTATATTATAAAGTGACCTAATAAAAACATTTTAAGCCATATCTCTGTCAAATATATAGATCTATCATTGAAATTTTGTCGCATGAGTCCAACTATGGACATAAAACAAAAAACAGAAAAATTTTGGAAAATGGGCGTGCCACGCCCACTTATTAAAGGGCAAACATTGAAAGTTTTATGAGTCATAACTCAGAAACCGTTGAAGATATATCCATGAAATTCGGTACGCGTGATATACTTACTTAGGCAAATGTTTGGACGAAAAATTTCCAGAATCGGTTGACGGCCACGCCCACTTTTATATATGTGTATTATAAAGTGGCCTAATAAAAACATTTTAAGCGATATCTCTGTCAAATATAAAGATATATCATTGAAATTTTATGGCAAGAGTCCAACTGCGAAAACACAAAAATTTTGGAAAATGGGCGTGGCACCGCCTCCTTTTAGAAACAGGAATATACGAGATTTCTTAGCCCATAACTCGACAAATAATTGAGATATTGTGACGAAACTTGGTGTGTACACTTTTATTACCTGTGGTAATACATGTTCAGAATTTTAGCGAAATCGGTTTGACGACCACGCCCACTTTTATACATGGGAACACGGCCGTACCCAGGAATTTATTTCGTGGGGGGTTACATCGTTGTCGATTTTTTTTTTTTTTTTTTTTTTTTTTTTTGAGAAAAATATATAATTAATTTCGTGCACTAAATAAAAATAATAAAAAAGAATTTTGTTTCTCAAGTGCTATTTAGAAGAAATTTTTTTTACGAAACTTTTGATTTTCAAATTGGGATTTTTATAAGAAATTTTAAAAATCAGGAAACTTTTATTCATTTAAAAATTAGACTGTTTTATTACAAACACGATGAATACTTTATTTTTTGTGATTTTATCCAAGTAAAAAAAAATAATATTTTATGGACGAAAAACTCGGTTAGATTACCAAGCTTTTTTCAGCTGTAAAATTCCGCCTCAAGATTTTTAGCTTATGTTGAGACTCTAACTTGTTTTTTTTTTTTGCAACTTTGTTATTTGACATCCGATTTTTAAAATTGATAGATATGTCATTATTTTAGTCTTTTGAGCAGGCTTTGAAATTATTTTCAACTTTTTTCTTTCATTTCCATTGAATCATTTTCATTTGAAAATTAAAAAATGAACAGCGCAGCAGAAGTATAAAAAATAAAAAGTTCTACTGTACTGCATCTGCGCAGCCTTAAGTTTCAAAAAATTATAGTCGACTGTTATGTGGCTGTACTGTGTCGGCTGTATTGTGTAAATTTGTACAGCACAGCAAAGGGCAAACATAATTTCGAGTTTTTACAGCACTGTTGTTATTGTTTTTTTTTTAATTTATGGGAACACAATCGAAATTGTAATGTACAAAAAAAAAACCAATTTCAAAAAGCCGCACTTAAAACTAAAATTCTGTTTATATGTGCTTTACTATCGACTGATCTGTTTGAAATTACACAGTAAAGCAACTGCACAAATAAACAAACAAATATATTCGACTGTTCTGTGCTTCGACTTAAGATATTTTCAAAGGAAATCGAAATTCAAAAGTTCTCAAAAAATTATGATAACTTTCGCAAAACAGCAACAGCTTATTTTTGAGACTTTTGGTGTTATGCTGGCAAACAGTGCTTGGGAAGCTTTATATTTCCTCCTAATGTCCTTTTATCTGTGAAGTCGTTTTCATATAGTTGGGTCACCTAACCATAAAACATCCTTTTTGTTTCACTTGAAAAAAATCGCCAAAAATAAAGTATTTATCGCATCTTTTTAATATTACGCTTAAAATGTTTGCAATAAAACAGAATAATTTTAAAAAGAATAAAACTTTCCTGATTTTTACAACTTCTTATAAAAACCCTAATAAAAACCAATTTTTTTCAATAATCGCAAAAAATCAAAAATTGGTGACTTTCCAAAGTTAGTATTGAAAATATGTAGGTGAAATCGGACTACATATAAAAACGCACACATCCCATATATGGGATCTTTCGAAAAACACACAAAATGTTATAATTCAGAAACTAATATAACCCGAGTAATGAATTTTCAGCCATGACTTTATGAAGTTATAAGGAAATATGCTAAAATTTTAGAAATGTAACATAATTTAATTTATAAGTGGTATGTCGTTAGAAGCGTACTTTAATTATCTTTCGAACGGAGTAGATATGGTTTGCGGGTATTTGTAACTTCAGCGAAAAGAATTTTTGATTGAAATTGTAACAAAAAAAAACTCAAAATTACGTTATCTCAAAACCCTAACCATAAGAAAATGGTTTTGATCTCAGCAGGTTCATACCAGCCCTCCCCTGTACCTGAAATTCTTGGTATTTTCTCAAATATTCGTAAACTAGTGTTTTCAACATATAGCTTTGAATATGATAGAAGTAAAATTTATCTACCAGAATTTCGTGGGGGGTTCAAACACCCAGAACCCCGCCCCCCCCTAAATACGGCCTTGCATGGGAACTATAAAGTAGCCTAATAAAAACATTTTAAGCGATATCTTTGTCTAATATAAAGATAATTCACTGAAATTTTGTGACATGAGTTCCACAGTAGACCGGAAACAAAAATAGAAAAATTTTGTAAAATGGGCGTGGCACCGCCTCATTTTAGACAAAGGAATATACGAGATTTCTTAGTCTCTAACTCGACAAATAATTGAGATATTATGACAAAACTTGGTTTATACACTTTTATAACTTGTGTTAATAGACACGCAAAAATTTATTGAAATCGGTTTATGACCACGCCTACTTTTTAACAAAGATATTTCTGGAATACCCTTTGGGAATTTGTAACGTGACATCTTTGTAACTAGAAGTCATAAAGGAATGAAATTTTGAGCAAAGAATAATATTCATATGCTTTGTTGGATGACTGATAAAAATGTTGAAAATAGGCATGGTTACGCCCACTTTATGCAGCACTCGCTTTATATAAAATACACCGTGATTCTATCAGACGCAAACAAGTAATGAAAGCATACAGCTGAGTATCTAATGTTCGATTCCACTCGAACTTAGGCTTCCTTACTTGTTTTATTTAATGTGTTACCTATATATATGATATTGAATGGCTTAACTATTATTATTTAACTATTCTAAACCATACACTCGAAAACAGAAATAAACAATTAATTTTCACTTTGTGATGATTTGAGGTTTGTCAATGTTAGCATTGCTGACCATGCACAGCTTTCATAATTATTCCATTTTGACATTTGTAAATAATTAGTTGGATATTTTCATTAGTCAACGCCTACAGGTGACATTTGACATTTGCATTACGGTTTGCAATTTCAGTGAAATAATTTACTTCCGAAACATGTTACGGTTCGATTATGAATGCGTTATAATTTACCTTTTTATTATTTGTGTAATATAAAAATATGCAAATATGAAGAAGTTCAATAATTTCACATCAACTTTTTATCATCGAATTCATCACTTGAATTGAAATTCTCATTAAACGAAAAATGGCTGAAAGACATACATATGTACATACAAAGAAAACCTTACAAATAGCAACGTAAGGAATCCTTCAAAGTCTTTGTAAAATGAAAATTGTTAGGAAAAATTAATTTAAGCTTATCTACAGCGCCATTTCATTTGAATTGATTTGCTAGACAAAAGCAAAAATTCAGAAGAAATGCTCAGTGAATTTGTTTACCCACGACTCAATTGAATTGAATGCCGATGGACTGAATTGAAGGACACATTGACCTTTTCCTAAAGAAACTAAAGTGATAACTGAAAGATGGAAAATAAATTTCAAACGATTGACTAGGGAAAAAACAGGTTAGTGAGCATAGATATACGCATATGTGAGTACATACAATTTTGTAACCAACAGCACAATCTAGGCGACAAAAATTAAAATGGATTCAAACCACCACCACCACTTTTCATTACATAAATCTTTCTTATGAAGCATATTCAAGTCAAGTATCAATGTTACATGTACATATGTACATTAGATGAGTTTTTTTTTGTATGGGATTCTTTAATCCTTCTCAGATCCTCCCTCCGGCACCGGAATATGAAAATAGGATGTTTTAGAGTAAGTAAACTGAAAAAAAATTTAACTTTTCCAAAAACTGGATGGAGCTACACCAAAAACCGCGAAAATTCCCAGAATTTCAAGGTATGTTTAGATTTATGTATGCAAAATGTTATAATTTGACACCAGAAATAAAATTGATATCTACTCATACGCAAAATTAACCGCTAAAGCGAATGGCGTATTCAGTTTTTTGGTACATTCTCCAGGGAAGGTAACATCGCGGCCTAAAGTGGTCATTTTCTTTTTTTTCTCATGAATCTTCAACTTCTTGCCCTATATTCTTCCCGAAAGAGGACATTTTTTTTAAATTCAATCACACGGTAGGCTGCGTTATTTAATGCGCTTTCCAGAAGTGTATAGCTATTAAAAATCGAGTAAAATTTGTACGAGTTACTTTGAATTGCGTGGAAAATGCCGAAAGCCACTTTGAAAAAAATTTTTTTTTTTTTAAATTTCTAAAACAAACCAATCGCAGACAAAGTTGTTACAACTCAATAAATAGATACATACATATGTATGCATACAAGTTGGCAAAATTTATTCAGCAATAATGGAGAGCAAAAAAGATATTAAAACATATTTCTTAATCGGTAAGTCTAACTCTAATTATATACATACATATGTATATATGTGCTTTGGAAAAGCGGATAAATATATGCATTTCTAATTTTAGAGAAACCTTTACGTAGTTTTACGCAAATGAACCTCCCTAATCGGGGGGACGTGTTGCGTCGATTTCTTTATTTTCATTATGAAGATAAGTTGACAATAAATCAAAGCAATTTTCGCGTCGTCAGTGAGTTAGTAAACATTTGGTCGCTATTTGGCGTTATCACTAAATTTAATACTTCAGTGAAACATGACGTCAGAAAGTTATACTCCGAATACCAAAGCATTAAAAAAAACAAATGTGATAAAAACAATAAACGAAAAGGACTCAGGGAATCAAAATTTAAATCTACATTTTCCAAACTCTTCGATATATCTGCAAGAGGTTAGTATCTAATTCTTTGTGGAGTTATGTCGAACATTATGAGTTTTTTCCCACATCAGATGCGTTCAATAAAATTCTGGACGAGACTTCAAAGGAATTTTTAAAATGCCATGAAAATATTGGGCAAAATATTAATAGAATCAAGCTTTTGAGTAAAAAAATTCGCTTAAAGGCATCAACAGTAAAATGTTCTACGAGATCAGTTTCAGAAGTAAATAGCGTGAAATATGTTAAGGAAACTGCAGAAGAAAATCATCCCTTGTACGAAACAGAGCCGTTGTTAAAGGAGGAAATCGCTGAAACGATAACTAACAGAAAAATCGAAATTGTTACCGCCAAAGTTACTTCGGTACTAGATCGTTGTGGAATAAGTTGTCAGAATGCAATGCTAATCATGTCTGCTACTCTTGATGCGGCAGGTCATGATATTAGCAAATATAATTTATCCACTTCAACAATAAGAGCGCGTCGCACCCAATATCGTAACGAAATTTCCGGTGAAATAAAAAAAAGCTTTGATTTCGGAAATTCTATACTAACAGTACATTACGACGAAAAGAAAATGAAGGACAATACTGGTGGTATCGACAGACAAAACGCTATGATAAACAGATTAGCAATCGTAGTATCATACGAAGCAGGATACAAACTTCTCGCTATACCAAAAATAACAAATGGTTATGGGAAAACGATCGCAAGTGCCGTTTATTGTACACTTGAGGAGTGGTGTTTGACAGATAAAGTAAACGCGATATGTTTTGACACCACAAGCGCAAACACTGGGTTGCGAAACGGAAGCGCATACCTCTTAGAGAGCAAGTTGGACAAAAAGGTTATGTTCTACGCATGCCGTCATCACATTTCGGAACTTTTATTGAAAAAGGCATTTGAATTAACAATAGAAACTACTACAAGTGGACCAAGTATTAACATTTTTCAAAGATTCCAAGACTCATGGCCAAGTATGAAAACTAACCCCATACAAACTGATACAAATTGTGCGAAGCATGACACTCGTATTCGGCACCATTTTCCAGAGCATATTCGGAAGGAATTAGTCCGATTTGCATACAAACAATTGAATATGAATCAAGCCAGAGCTGACTATTAAGATTTTGCTCACATGGTTCTACTCTTTCTTGGAGAGAAACCATTGAATCAGAAGGGGAATTTTCTAAAAATTAAGGTACCAGGCGCAGTGTCTCGAGCACGGTTCATGGGAAAGGCCATATACTGTCTCAAAATTTATTTATTTCGAGACCAATTCTATTTAACATGTAAAGAGTTAAATGGCTTACAGGACTTGAATGTCTTTATTGTACTTGTCTATATGCGTTATTGGTTTCAATGTTCTATACCAACGACTGCTCCCACGCTTGATGTTGCTCTTATTAAAAATCTGATAGACTATCGCAGCATCAACAATGTTATATCGAAAGAAGTTTTGAATGTATTTAGTTGACATTTGTGGTACTTGTCAGAAACACTCATCGGATTAGCGTTTTTTGACAGAAATGTGAGCGCAGAGACGAAACGATTAATGGTTATTGCATTAGGCGCAAACGGGAAATATGAAAATTTGAAGAAGGCAAAAATCGTTGTGGATTCAATAATTTATTCAGAATTAAACGTTGATTGTTTTGTAACATCAAATACATATAAATTTTTCGAGGCGTTATTTGTCGATAATTCCAGTATATATGACTACGAATATTTTTTGAAAATTGACCCCAGTTTGTGGGTAAGCGATGAGCATTATCTACGCGCAGAAGCTATAGTTAAGGAAATTATAGTTGTGAATGACGCGGCGGAAAGGGCAATCAATCTTGCAACAAAGTTTAATCAAAAAACAACAACATGTGAGAAAGAAAAACAAATGCTTTTTCAGGTGGTAGAAGCGCATCAAAAAGAATTTTCCTATTTTGCATCAAAAAAAAGTATATCTAACAATTTAAAAGAACAATGAAATAAATACATATGTAGCTGGATTATCCCAACAGTTTAATAAAAATTCGTTAAAGGCAAACATTGGTTTTTATTCTCTACACATATACCAAATCCAGATTAAGTAACTCTTAAAATTTAAGATAATCAACTATCGAAAAATCTCAGTAAAGTAAATCCAATGGTGAACAGTAAAATTTGCAAACTTAATTTTGATTTCCAAAGGTCCTCTAATGTTAAAATGTAAATGTACATTCATATGCTTACCGGTTTTCCATATGCATGCATACATACATATGTACTTATTGAGTTGTAATAACTTTGTCTGCAACTGGTTTGTTTTAGAATATAAAAAAAAAAATTTTTTTCAAAGTGGCTTTCGGCATTTTCCACGCAGTTCAAAGTAACTCGTACAAATTTTACTGGATTTTTAATAGCTATACATTTCTGGAAAGCGCATTAAATAACGCAGCCTACAGTGTGAATGAAATTAAAAAAAATCCTTTTTCGGGAAGAATATAGGGCAAGAAGTTGAAGTTTCATGAGAAAAAAAAGAAAATGACCACTTTAGGCCGCGATGTTACCTTCCCTGGAGAATGTACCAAAAAACTGAATACGCCATTCGCTTTAGCGGTTAATTTTGCGTATGAGTAGATATCAATTTTATTTCTGGTGTCAAATTATAACATTTTGCATACATAAATCTAAACATACCTTGAAATTCTGGGAATTTTCGCGGTTTTTGGTGTAGCTCCATCCAGTTTTTGGAAAAGTTAAATTTTTTTTTCAGTTTACTTACTCTAAAACATCCTATTTTCATATTCCGGTGCCGGAGGGAATATCTAAAAAAAAACTCATCTAATGTACATATACGAACTTTATAGCTGCACTACTGAATACTTTTCCAAATAATGGAATCAATATAGAAGTTATCTTATTGTGCAAATATGCAGCTGGTAATGATATCTATATATATAAGGATGAAAGTTTGTTTGTTTGTTTGTTTGTTTGTTTGTTTTTTTGTTTGTATGTTTGTTCCCTATGGACGCCGAAACTACCGGGCCGATCAAATTCAAATTTTGACACAATGATCACCTGGTATTAGATTAAAATTATGACCACATTTAATTCTGGTATCTCAACCCCTTCCCGAGATATAGGCCAAAATATGGACCCAGATTCCTCCGAAATATTTTTCTGCATTATTGGTATCAAATTAAAGGTATCAATCAGAGCTTCAATAGGGAGTTCATTCCATTCCAATTTTCCAGTCGGTTCTCTAGATAGAGACCAAAACGTGGACCCGGATGACCGCAAATATTTTTTCGTAATCTATATATATAAGGATGAAAGTTTGTTTGTTTGTTTGTATGTTTGTTCCCTATGGACGCCGAAACTACCTGGCCGATCATATTCAAATTTTGACACAATGATCACCTGGTATTAGATTGAAATTATGACCACATTTAATTCTGGTATCTCAACCCCTTCCCGAGATATAGGCCAAAATATGGACCCAGATTCCTCCGAAATATTTTTGACCATTATTGGTATCAAATTAAAGGTATCAATCAGAGCTTCAATAGAGAGTTCATTCCATTCCAATTTTCCAGTTGGTGCTCCAAATAGAGACCAAAACGTGGACCCGGATGACCCCAAATATTTTTTCATAATATTGGTATCAAATTAAAGGTGCTGATCAGGGTATCCATATATATTTTACACTATACGGATATCTCCATCGGTTCCCGGGATTGAGGCCGAAACATGGACCTAAATAGCCCCCGAAATATTTTTGGCCATTATTGGTATCAAATTAAAGGTATCAATCAGAGCTTCAATAGAGAGTTCATTCCATTCCATTTTACCAGTTGGTGCTCCAAATAGAGACCAAAACGTGGACCCGGATGACCCCAAATATTTTTTCATAATACTGGTATCAAATTAAAGGTGCTGATCAGCGTATCCATATATATTTTACACTATACGGATATCTCAATCGGTTCCCGGGATTGAGGCCGAAACATGGACCTAAATAGCCCCCGAAATATTTTTGGCCATTATTGGTATCAAATTAAAGGTGCTGATCAGGGTATCCATATATATTTTACACTATACGGATATCTCAATCGGTTCCCGGGATTGAGGCCGAAACATGGACCGAAATAGCCCCCGAAATATTTTTGGCCATTATTGGTATCAAATTAAAGGTATCAATCAGAGCTTCAATAGATAGTTCATTCCATTCCAATTTTCCAGTTGGTGCTCCAAATAGAGACCAAACCGTGGACCCGGATGGCCCCAAATATTTTTTCGCAATATTGGTATCAAATTAAAGGTATCAATCAGAGCTTCAATAGGGAGTTCATTCCATTCCAATTTTCCAGTCGGTTCTTTAGATAGAGACCAAAACGTGGACCCGGATGACCCCAAATATTTTTTCGTAATATTGGTATCAAATTAAAGGTGCTGATCAGGGTATCCATATATATTTTACACTATACGGATATCTCAATCGGTTCCCGGGATTGAGGCCGAAACATGGACCTAAATAGCCCCCGAAATATTTTTGACTATTATTGGTATTAAATTAAAGGTATCAATCAGAGCTTCAATAGAGAGTTCATTCCATTCCAATTTTCCAGTTGGTGCTCCAAATAGAGACCAAAACGTGGACCCGGATGGCCCCAAATATTTTTTCGCAATATTGGTATCAAATTAAAGGTATCAATCAGAGCTTCAATAGGGAGTTCATTCCATTCCAATTTTCCAGTCGGTTCTCTAGATAGAGACCAAAACGTGGACCCGGATGACCCCAAATATTTTTTCGTAATATTGGTATCAAATTAAAGGTGCTGATCAGGGTAGCCATATATATTTTACACTATACGGATACCTCAATCGGTTCTCGGGATTGAGGCCAACCAATGGGCCTAAATAGCCCCCGAAATATTTTTGGGCATTGTTGGTATCAAATTAAAGGTATCAATCACAGCTTCAATAGAGAGTTCATTCCATTCCAATTTTCCAGTTGATTATCCAAAATATATTAGTAATCATGATGTACACCGATATGAGCACCGGATGGCCATGGAAAGTTGTTGATAAGGAACGTGAGACGGGGAGAGAGAGAGATGTAATGTAAGCAAAACAATGCCTAGTGATTATAAAATTGACAAAATGGAAACAAAAATATTTCTTACAAAGATGTCTCGGGTTGGTGGCTTAAGAATATTTTTATGAATGTGATTTAACATGCCAGTAATACAAGTGAAGAGGTTGATATGGAAACTCGGGCTGTATAAACTCGAAGTTCTAGGGCAATTGCCGAAATTGACGAAAAGTCCATTAAAAAGTCTTGACTCTAAAAAAATAATAAAAAAAAAATAACCCTTCGTGGGGGTTAAAATTTTCTAGAAAATTATTCGCATTAAAATTTGGTTAGGGTCTTCTCTCTTTGTAGAATTAAACTAAAAGACCACAGGAAGTGGAAAACATATATTCCTCGCAAAGTTGAACGTGTTTTATTTCGCTTTCTACTGGACCGATCGAAATATGTACTTCTCTTGCAAAAGATTAATGATTTTTGACAGTGTTTAACATGCGGACAAAACAAGGTACATAAAGTGGTATAAACTAAGTACAGGGTGGAAGTAACACCAATAGCGCACGATTATATAGTCGAAACACTCCTCTCTGGTGAAAGACACTGTTGTATTAAACTTTGGCATTAGATTATAAAAACCGAAGATATGAAAAAATTTATTTTAGCGACATTTGGCGGCGCCCAAAAATAAATAAAAAAAATGTACTGTAATTTTTTTGCAAAACGACATATGTGGGGGCGTGCGGTAGACTTTTTTTTTGCGATACGGTCTAATGTACATATGCTTTTTACGAATTTAAAATAAATTATGATTTACTAATTATTTAGATGGCCGCTGTCGTGCAATGGGTAGAGTGCTCGCCTGCTATGCCAGAGGTCTCGGGTTCAAGCACCAGTCCGGACAAACACCAAAAAAAATGTTCTAATTAATTAAAATCCAATTATTGGATTTTTAGAAATAGCGGTCACATCGGCAGTGGGTGGCATACCCTCCGAGTGCATTTCTGCCATGAAAAAAGCTTCTCACAAAAAATGCATTCGCCGTTCGGAGTCGGCATAAAACTGTATATAGGTCCACCCAGTTAGAAAGAAAAACAAAAAAGGAGCACACCACGAATTGGGAGAGAAGCTCGGCCATAAAACTCGACAGAGTTATAATAGCGCCATTATATTATTATTATATCAATTAATTAGATAGATCAAATTTTGACACAATGATCACCTGGTATTAGATTAAAATTATGACCACATTTAATTCTGGTATCTCAACCCCTTCCCGAGATATAGGCCAAAATATGGACCCAGATTCCTCCGAAATATTTTTCTGCATTATTGGTATCAAATTAAAGGTATCAATCAGAGCTTCAATAGGGAGTTCATTCCATTCCAATTTTCCAGTCGGTTCTCTAGATAGAGACCAAAACGTGGACCCGGATGACCGCAAATATTTTTTCGTAATCTATATATATAAGGATGAAAGTTTGTTTGTTTGTTTGTATGTTTGTTCCCTATGGACGCCGAAACTACCTGGCCGATCATATTCAAATTTTGACACAATGATCACCTGGTATTAGATTGAAATTATGACCACATTTAATTCTGGTATCTCAACCCCTTCCCGAGATATAGGCCAAAATATGGACCCAGATTCCTCCGAAATATTTTTGACCATTATTGGTATCAAATTAAAGGTATCAATCAGAGCTTCAATAGAGAGTTCATTCCATTCCAATTTTCCAGTTGGTGCTCCAAATAGAGACCAAAACGTGGACCCGGATGACCCCAAATATTTTTTCATAATATTGGTATCAAATTAAAGGTGCTGATCAGGGTATCCATATATATTTTACACTATACGGATATCTCCATCGGTTCCCGGGATTGAGGCCGAAACATGGACCTAAATAGCCCCCGAAATATTTTTGGCCATTATTGGTATCAAATTAAAGGTATCAATCAGAGCTTCAATAGAGAGTTCATTCCATTCCATTTTACCAGTTGGTGCTTCAAATAGAGACCAAAACGTGGACCCGGATGACCCCAAATATTTTTTCATAATACTGGTATCAAATTAAAGGTGCTGATCAGCGTATCCATATATATTTTACACTATACGGATATCTCAATCGGTTCCCGGGATTGAGGCCGAAACATGGACCTAAATAGCCCCCGAAATATTTTTGGCCATTATTGGTATCAAATTAAAGGTGCTGATCAGGGTATCCATATATATTTTACACTATACGGATATCTCAATCGGTTCCCGGGATTGAGGCCGAAACATGGACCGAAATAGCCCCCGAAATATTTTTGGCCATTATTGGTATCAAATTAAAGGTATCAATCAGAGCTTCAATAGATAGTTCATTCCATTCCAATTTTCCAGTTGGTGCTCCAAATAGAGACCAAACCGTGGACCCGGATGGCCCCAAATATTTTTTCGCAATATTGGTATCAAATTAAAGGTATCAATCAGAGCTTCAATAGGGAGTTCATTCCATTCCAATTTTCCAGTCGGTTCTTTAGATAGAGACCAAAACGTGGACCCGGATGACCCCAAATATTTTTTCGTAATATTGGTATCAAATTAAAGGTGCTGATCAGGGTATCCATATATATTTTACACTATACGGATATCTCAATCGGTTCCCGGGATTGAGGCCGAAACATGGACCTAAATAGCCCCCGAAATATTTTTGACTATTATTGGTATTAAATTAAAGGTATCAATCAGAGCTTCAATAGAGAGTTCATTCCATTCCAATTTTCCAGTTGGTGCTCCAAATAGAGACCAAAACGTGGACCCGGATGGCCCCAAATATTTTTTCGCAATATTGGTATCAAATTAAAGGTATCAATCAGAGCTTCAATAGGGAGTTCATTCCATTCCAATTTTCCAGTCGGTTCTCTAGATAGAGACCAAAACGTGGACCCGGATGACCCCAAATATTTTTTCGTAATATTGGTATCAAATTAAAGGTGCTGATCAGGGTAGCCATATATATTTTACACTATACGGATACCTCAATCGGTTCTCGGGATTGAGGCCAACCAATGGGCCTAAATAGCCCCCGAAATATTTTTGGGCATTGTTGGTATCAAATTAAAGGTATCAATCACAGCTTCAATAGAGAGTTCATTCCATTCCAATTTTCCAGTTGATTATCCAAAATATATTAGTAATCATGATGTACACCGATATGAGCACCGGATGGCCATGGAAAGTTGTTGATAAGGAACGTGAGACGGGGAGAGAGAGAGATGTAATGTAAGCAAAACAATGCCTAGTGATTATAAAATTGACAAAATGGAAACAAAAATATTTCTTACAAAGATGTCTCGGGTTGGTGGCTTAAGAATATTTTTATGAATGTGATTTAACATGCCAGTAATACAAGTGAAGAGGTTGATATGGAAACTCGGGCTGTATAAACTCGAAGTTCTAGGGCAATTGCCGAAATTGACGAAAAGTCCATTAAAAAGTCTTGACTCTAAAAAAATAATAAAAAAAAAATAACCCTTCGTGGGGGTTAAAATTTTCTAGAAAATTATTCGCATTAAAATTTGGTTAGGGTCTTCTCTCTTTGTAGAATTAAACTAAAAGACCACAGGAAGTGGAAAACATATATTCCTCGCAAAGTTGAACGTGTTTTATTTCGCTTTCTACTGGACCGATCGAAATATGTACTTCTCTTGCAAAAGATTAATGATTTTTGACAGTGTTTAACATGCGGACAAAACAAGGTACATAAAGTGGTATAAACTAAGTACAGGGTGGAAGTAACACCAATAGCGCACGATTATATAGTCGAAACACTCCTCTCTGGTGAAAGACACTGTTGTATTAAACTTTGGCATTAGATTATAAAAACCGAAGATATGAAAAAATTTATTTTAGCGACATTTGGCGGCGCCCAAAAATAAATAAAAAAAATGTACTGTAATTTTTTTGCAAAACGACATATGTGGGGGCGTGCGGTAGACTTTTTTTTTGCGATACGGTCTAATGTACATATGCTTTTTACGAATTTAAAATAAATTATGATTTACTAATTATTTAGATGGCCGCTGTCGTGCAATGGGTAGAGTGCTCGCCTGCTATGCCAGAGGTCTCGGGTTCAAGCACCAGTCCGGACAAACACCAAAAAAAATGTTCTAATTAATTAAAATCCAATTATTGGATTTTTAGAAATAGCGGTCACATCGGCAGTGGGTGGCATACCCTCCGAGTGCATTTCTGCCATGAAAAAAGCTTCTCACAAAAAATGCATTCGCCGTTCGGAGTCGGCATAAAACTGTATATAGGTCCACCCAGTTAGAAAGAAAAACAAAAAAGGAGCACACCACGAATTGGGAGAGAAGCTCGGCCATAAAACTCGACAGAGTTATAATAGCGCCATTATATTATTATTATATCAATTAATTAGATAGATCAAATTTTGACACAATGATCACCTGGTATTAGATTAAAATTATGACCACATTTAATTCTGGTATCTCAACCCCTTCCCGAGATATAGGCCAAAATATGGACCCAGATTCCTCCGAAATATTTTTCTGCATTATTGGTATCAAATTAAAGGTATCAATCAGAGCTTCAATAGGGAGTTCATTCCATTCCAATTTTCCAGTCGGTTCTCTAGATAGAGACCAAAACGTGGACCCGGATGACCGCAAATATTTTTTCGTAATCTATATATATAAGGATGAAAGTTTGTTTGTTTGTTTGTATGTTTGTTCCCTATGGACGCCGAAACTACCTGGCCGATCATATTCAAATTTTGACACAATGATCACCTGGTATTAGATTGAAATTATGACCACATTTAATTCTGGTATCTCAACCCCTTCCCGAGATATAGGCCAAAATATGGACCCAGATTCCTCCGAAATATTTTTGACCATTATTGGTATCAAATTAAAGGTATCAATCAGAGCTTCAATAGAGAGTTCATTCCATTCCAATTTTCCAGTTGGTGCTCCAAATAGAGACCAAAACGTGGACCCGGATGACCCCAAATATTTTTTCATAATATTGGTATCAAATTAAAGGTGCTGATCAGGGTATCCATATATATTTTACACTATACGGATATCTCCATCGGTTCCCGGGATTGAGGCCGAAACATGGACCTAAATAGCCCCCGAAATATTTTTGGCCATTATTGGTATCAAATTAAAGGTATCAATCAGAGCTTCAATAGAGAGTTCATTCCATTCCATTTTACCAGTTGGTGCTTCAAATAGAGACCAAAACGTGGACCCGGATGACCCCAAATATTTTTTCATAATACTGGTATCAAATTAAAGGTGCTGATCAGCGTATCCATATATATTTTACACTATACGGATATCTCAATCGGTTCCCGGGATTGAGGCCGAAACATGGACCTAAATAGCCCCCGAAATATTTTTGGCCATTATTGGTATCAAATTAAAGGTGCTGATCAGGGTATCCATATATATTTTACACTATACGGATATCTCAATCGGTTCCCGGGATTGAGGCCGAAACATGGACCGAAATAGCCCCCGAAATATTTTTGGCCATTATTGGTATCAAATTAAAGGTATCAATCAGAGCTTCAATAGATAGTTCATTCCATTCCAATTTTCCAGTTGGTGCTCCAAATAGAGACCAAACCGTGGACCCGGATGGCCCCAAATATTTTTTCGCAATATTGGTATCAAATTAAAGGTATCAATCAGAGCTTCAATAGGGAGTTCATTCCATTCCAATTTTCCAGTCGGTTCTTTAGATAGAGACCAAAACGTGGACCCGGATGACCCCAAATATTTTTTCGTAATATTGGTATCAAATTAAAGGTGCTGATCAGGGTATCCATATATATTTTACACTATACGGATATCTCAATCGGTTCCCGGGATTGAGGCCGAAACATGGACCTAAATAGCCCCCGAAATATTTTTGACTATTATTGGTATTAAATTAAAGGTATCAATCAGAGCTTCAATAGAGAGTTCATTCCATTCCAATTTTCCAGTTGGTGCTCCAAATAGAGACCAAAACGTGGACCCGGATGGCCCCAAATATTTTTTCGCAATATTGGTATCAAATTAAAGGTATCAATCAGAGCTTCAATAGGGAGTTCATTCCATTCCAATTTTCCAGTCGGTTCTCTAGATAGAGACCAAAACGTGGACCCGGATGACCCCAAATATTTTTTCGTAATATTGGTATCAAATTAAAGGTGCTGATCAGGGTAGCCATATATATTTTACACTATACGGATACCTCAATCGGTTCTCGGGATTGAGGCCAACCAATGGGCCTAAATAGCCCCCGAAATATTTTTGGGCATTGTTGGTATCAAATTAAAGGTATCAATCACAGCTTCAATAGAGAGTTCATTCCATTCCAATTTTCCAGTTGATTATCCAAAATATATTAGTAATCATGATGTACACCGATATGAGCACCGGATGGCCATGGAAAGTTGTTGATAAGGAACGTGAGACGGGGAGAGAGAGAGATGTAATGTAAGCAAAACAATGCCTAGTGATTATAAAATTGACAAAATGGAAACAAAAATATTTCTTACAAAGATGTCTCGGGTTGGTGGCTTAAGAATATTTTTATGAATGTGATTTAACATGCCAGTAATACAAGTGAAGAGGTTGATATGGAAACTCGGGCTGTATAAACTCGAAGTTCTAGGGCAATTGCCGAAATTGACGAAAAGTCCATTAAAAAGTCTTGACTCTAAAAAAATAATAAAAAAAAAATAACCCTTCGTGGGGGTTAAAATTTTCTAGAAAATTATTCGCATTAAAATTTGGTTAGGGTCTTCTCTCTTTGTAGAATTAAACTAAAAGACCACAGGAAGTGGAAAACATATATTCCTCGCAAAGTTGAACGTGTTTTATTTCGCTTTCTACTGGACCGATCGAAATATGTACTTCTCTTGCAAAAGATTAATGATTTTTGACAGTGTTTAACATGCGGACAAAACAAGGTACATAAAGTGGTATAAACTAAGTACAGGGTGGAAGTAACACCAATAGCGCACGATTATATAGTCGAAACACTCCTCTCTGGTGAAAGACACTGTTGTATTAAACTTTGGCATTAGATTATAAATACCGAAGATATGAAAAAATTTATTTTAGCGACATTTGGCGGCGCCCAAAAATAAATAAAAAAAATGTACTGTAATTTTTTTGCAAAACGACATATGTGGGGGCGTGCGGTAGACTTTTTTTTTGCGATACGGTCTAATGTACATATGCTTTTTACGAATTTAAAATAAATTATGATTTACTAATTATTTAGATGGCCGCTGTCGTGCAATGGGTAGAGTGCTCGCCTGCTATGCCAGAGGTCTCGGGTTCAAGCACCAGTCCGGACAAACACCAAAAAAAATGTTCTAATTAATTAAAATCCAATTATTGGATTTTTAGAAATAGCGGTCACATCGGCAGTGGGTGGCATACCCTCCGAGTGCATTTCTGCCATGAAAAAAGCTTCTCACAAAAAATGCATTCGCCGTTCGGAGTCGGCATAAAACTGTATATAGGTCCACCCAGTTAGAAAGAAAAACAAAAAAGGAGCACACCACGAATTGGGAGAGAAGCTCGGCCATAAAACTCGACAGAGTTATAATAGCGCCATTATATTATTATTATATCAATTAATTAGATAGGTACAACGCAAAAAAAAAAAGAAAAGATAAAGAAAAAGAAAAAGAAAAAATAAAAAAGAAATTTGTCATTCCAAAGCTAAAGCTTTGAACTAAAAAATTCCAAACCAGTTCGGCTGAAATTACAGATAACAATGGCTTATTTGACATTTAAATGCATGTTAAAACCATTGATTATCAACTACAACTTTCAACAATGTATGCCATTAATTTCGATGAACTACAAAACTGACTACATATATACATACATACATACATACATAAGTACCACCAACCAATGTAAATCAACATAATAAATTCATATTAAAGCGAAAATGTATTCGAATGTTCGTGGTTCGAATAGAAAAAGTGAAACCTATTTGAGTTTTTATTAGCTGCGAAGCGATGAAACACAAAGCAAAACTTATACAAATAAGTGCATTTTTAAACACACGCGCATTGATATATGTGCACTTATATAGAGTTCGTCGCTTAAAAATAGAGCATATTGTGAATACACTATAAAATAAACAATAAATAAACGAAGCTGAGTAACTTTATTGGTACTGGGTCTTTAAAAGTCGCAGCACGAAATCCTTGATAACTCCTAAAAATACATTATACACTTTTGGGCTGGGTTATTCCTATAAATTAGATGGACCTAAAATTTTATTTACACTCCGAAAAGCATTGTTGTGTGCTGGTTTTCCATAGCAAAACTAAATTAGGAGACCTCTCCGTATTCAAGGTAAGGAGGTGCATATTCAGTAGAATATTCAGTATATAAAATATCCTGAAGCTGGGCTCAAAAATCATTGCCTGAAAAAATAACTGAACTCGCAGTGAAGGCATTGGGTGTATTGAAATCAGACCTGGCTAATACTGAGTAGTAATTGGACTATTACGTACTTAAATACTTTAGATTTTGATCTTAAAGTAATTAGTCCGTACTAAGTACTTTCAGAATATTCAAGTACAAGTACAAGTACAAGTACAAGTACAAGTACAAGGAATTGCAAAATAACACTACCCGACAAAAAAAATATCCTCGACATTTGATACATGATTCCTATGTAGAATTTTCTGCATTTTCAAATATGTAATCAGATGATTCAAAAGTAGAACAGTTTTCGAGATATTTTGAAATTTCAGTTTTTGAGATAAGAAAAAAAAGTAGGATTACTAATTAGTCAATATCTCCGCCATTACCGTCTCAATTTTTACGTTATTTAATCTTGTTTTGAGAGGATGAAATACCCTTTCCAACGAAGCAAAAATAGTTAAAATCGCCGTTAAAATGACGGAGTTATGGCGAACAAAATATTTTCTTTAATGAAAATTTTCAGGTTTTTTTCGAATTCATCTTCTATTTTGTAATTTTTTTTACGAAATATTAATTATCCTCCTGTTTTCACATTTTGAGTCAATAGCCTATTTCTTAGTGAACATTTTGGCACTTTCCGGATTATAATCTGTGGAGAAATGGCAAAGTTATAAGAGATTAAGTGAAGAAACCTATATTTATATTTTCATTGAACTTCCAAATCTGGCAAATGTAAACCACTATAACAATAACACTAGTTTACAGAAAAAAATACCAAGAAATCGGGGTATGGGGGAAAATTGGCATGGGCCCCTTGAGCTCAGAACTATTTAGTTTTATTTTTTGCACGGTTAGGTTTTTGAAATAACGGTAATTTTGCGTTTTTGGTTATCACTTTAGTCAAAAATATTTTTCGCTTAAGTTACATGTGCGATAACAGATAACAGTACCTCGTTCAAAAGGTAATTAAAACACGCTTTTAACGACATACAACTTGTGGTGGTTGAGTAAAAACTCACTGTGCGATAGCTGGTCAAAGTCAAAATTTTATGGATTTTTTGCAATTTTTTTTTAATTTTGATTTTGAAAATAGGTTTTTATAAGAAGTTGGGAAAACCAGCAAAAGATTTATTTTTAAAAATTAGCCTATTAAATTGCAAACACTTTAAGCGTAAGGTTACCAAGATCCCATTAGTACTTTATTTTAGCGATTTTTTTCAGGTGAAACGAAAAGGATATTTTGTAGACGAAAAACTTGGTTGAGTGACCCAACTATGTGAAAACGACTTCATAGCTCAAAAGGACATTAGAGCGATATATAGAGCTCCAATAGACTAAAATAATGACATATCAATTTTACAAATCGGGTTTCAAATAAAAAAGTTGCAAAAAAAAAAAAAATATTTCTGCGGTATTTCGCGGTAAAAAAAAAAAAAATTGTCCCGAAACCCTCTCAAAATAAGCTTCATATATAAGTGATGACTTTTACAACGGTGAGCGTTCTTACGGAGAAATAAAAAAAAAAAACATGGGATTGCGATACCAAAGCCATTGGAATGTCAGGGACATTGAATGATGAGCCATTTTTGCTGGTTCCTTCTTCGAGAAGAACAAAATGTACCAAAACTGCGAAAACTATCAACATTTAAACACTTTTAACATACATAAAAATAAAAAAATGGAGGTTAAATACAAGATTGTGATAAAAAATAAACATAGGTTTGTTCATTAAATCTCTTAAAGCATTGTAATTTTTCTACGGATTATAATCCGGAAAGTGCCAAAATGTTCACTAATAAATAGGCTGTTGACTCAAAGTATGAAACCAGGAGGATATTTAATATTTCTTTAAAAAAAATTACAAAAAATATATGAATGTCGGAAAAAAAGTGAAAATTTTCATTAAAAAAAATCTTTTGATCACCATAACTCCGTCAATTTAACGTCGATTTTAATTATTTTGGCTTTGTTGGAAAGGTTATTCTATCCTCTCAAAACAAGATTAAATAACTTAAAAATCAAGACGGTAATGGCGGAGATATTGACTAATAAGTAATCCTACTTTTTTTCTTATCTCAAAAACTGAAATTTCAAAATATCTCGAAAACTGTTCTACTTTTGAACCATCTGATTACATATTTGGAATCAGCAGAAAATTCTACATAGGAATCATGTATCAAATGTCGAGGATATGAAAATTTTTGAAATTTTGTCGGGTAGTGTAATTGAAGTTTTAGCAAATACTTCAAAGTATTTGAAAAGAATTGAATGTACTTGAAAAGAATTGAAAAATATACTTGAATCGATTTTTTAATTCTTTTCAATTACTTTCAATTACTTACAAATCGATGCAAGTACATTTTTCAGTTCTTTTCAAGTACTTTCAATTCTTTTCAAATACTTTGAAGTATTTGCTAAAACTTCAATTACTTGTACTTGTACTAGAAAATTTTGGGAATGCCAGTACCAGTACCAGTAAAATTCCTTTAAAATGTTCTTGTCACAAGTCGTACTGGTACATTGATATTACCCAAGTCTGATTGAAATATATGCTTTGGAAGTTCTCCCTGCGTATTCAGGCCTTCCTTCATACTCTCTCTTATCGTTCGGCAGTTTTTAGGTAGTTCATTTTCAACGCCACCTCTATATAATAACGAAAGGAAAAGTTCAGATTTTAAAACTACATCTCTACTGAATATTCAGTAGGAAATATGTGCCGTTTTCCAGCTGATCACTACTGCTGGGATGTTAAATAAAATACAAGAACACTATTTTTATACTCACTTCGAGGTAGGGATGGGCAAATTGGAAAAATATATCGATATATATTGTATCGATATTTAAAAAAACATCGATTTATGCCGTGTAAAAACATCGATATATCAATATATCGAAAGGGCTGGCTTCACATTAAGGAACCACGTCCCGCGAAAAACCACTTCTTCACGGGGCTAGAGGTATTCTCACAGATCTCAAAACTGGAATCCAAACTTGCCGCAGACTTATAGTTTACTAGATATTTGTTGTTAAAGTTGGATAGATCTACAGATATTCTACGAATCCTGAAGTATAAACATAAAAATCATTAAGAATTGCTTGAAGAAGAAAGTAATGTAAATTCAAGCACCCGGACATTATGGTTATACCACTTCTTAAAAAATGTTCTGCTGTTAAATTCGAAGCGAATCAGAAATGTATGAAAAATATCGAATTTGGCTCGAAATGGCAAAAAATTATCGATTATCGATGCACGGTAGTTCAAAATATCGTCGATATTATCGGCTGTACTATTTTAAAAATATCGATATATTGATATATCGATATATATCGCCCAACCCTACTTCGAGGGAATTAAGAAACAAAGAAACTACAAGCCCGGCAATGAGCGTGTGTTTGATATTATATTATATGTATGTATTTGAGTCTCACTCCCTTAAGACAGAATGCAATATTAATTAAATTTGATTGCAACACATGTGTTACAGCAAATGTGTTACATTTGTTCTTGTTGCCATACATTGCACGCCTCAACCAGTGTTTACCCTTTAAGTAATTTACATGCAACTGAATTTACAAGACGCATACACATGTCTACTTATGTACTTAAAAACTCACATAGTATATAACAATATACAAATGTATGTACATATATTCTTATATATGTATGTACATATATGACTAATCTATGTACATAAGTGGCATGCCACATGTTCTACTGCATTACAACGGAAGATGCCACATTTTTTTACGCTCTACACACGTCATACGATTTCTCCCACTCGGAATCATTGTGTCAGGCTCTTTTTGCTTTTGCTTCATTGCCATGTAACACTAAGAATGTTGGATATGAAATACTAGGCTTGCATGGTTTCGTTGCTCTCAGTGAGTTTTTTTTTTATTGTACACACTTGCCTATTTGATTGGAATTTTTTATACACTACATACTGGCATACATGCTTTCATGCCACATTTCGCGAATATGTGTGTATATACATATGTATGTATGTTGTTGTGTTCATCTTTAAAAAGATGTTTTCTTGATACATAATTCCAGTTAACGAGAAAAAATTGTTTGCATTTTACATCGTAATTTGGCCCTTTTTTTATTGGTGGCCTCGTTTTTCAATACGATCTGTTTTATCGCACATTTATTTAATGAAGTTGTTACGAGAAATTTCGCAATCAATTGTTGAGTTATTGGTTCCATTTTTTTTTTGGTTTTGTGAGCGGAAATAAGTACACAAAGTCTGTGGTCTACTTTCCTGCCCCAGCTGGCGTGTGAAGAATTTAAAATGCAATTTTGATGCGATGAAAAATCTATTATTGATGGTGATTGTACGTAAGAAAGATTCTATGAATCTACAATTGTAATAAAGGGGTTACTGATAGACTACAATTTGGTATGAAAATAAATGCTGTGTTACAATGGGTACGTTCAGAAGGCGCAACGGTGGAGCACAACTGTTGTGTAGATATCACTAATCGGAAAGTGATACAATTTGCGCCTTCTGAACGAGCTGATCAATTAAATAAACAAATTATTATTTTAATTATCCCCAACGTAATTGCCAATAATTTCGCGGCTTTGAAACATTTTTATTACATTCCAAAATTCATAAACACTATTTATATTTTTGTACATATGTCAAAATCGTAAGCTCAACATGTTGTCTAAAGTGAGCGTAAAAAATTTATGATGGAAAAAAGTCTCCAAAATCACAACATGTTGTGTTGATCAGAAATACTCAACGTTGCGTTCAGAAGATAAAACACAACAGTTGCGCAACTGTTGCGCCACGGTTGCGCCTTCTGAACGTACCCAATGATTTATTTAAGTTATGTATCTAGTTAAGTGAGGTTCACATTTGAAATAATTCTTAAATTTTTCAGCAGTTCAGCAGTAGATACCCAGGTGTCGAGCAATTCGAACTGATCGTTTTTGTTTGAAGCCCGTTTGTTGTTCAAATGCCCGTACAAACATTCGAGCATTCGAGCTTACAAACAAAAAAAATGTGTATCGGAAAAACAAAAATAAAAAAAACTACATATGAAGAAGAAAAAATAATAATAAACAAAAGAAAAAAACAAACTTCAAAATACCCGAATTGTTCAAATGCCCGTACAAACATACGGGTAATAAACAAACAAACAACTGTTCGAGCATTTGAACAACATTTGTTCGGGCTACTCGAAAATGTTCAAAAAAAATCTGGAGCTCTAATTCTGACCTAGACTATCACCTATCAACGCAGATAGATATTCGTAAAAAACTGTAATTTCAAAGTTCAATGCTTTATTGCGGTAGCTAATTAAATTTTGTTAAATATTACATTTCACTCCATCGAATAAGCTTGCACAAATGTCGAAATGGGTTATACAGGTGCCCCTCATGCATGTACGCAATATCTAACGAAAGTGACAGTTTTTTAACTCTTACACAGCTATAAAAAACTTTGAAAACATTATAAGGCATATTAAATACAGAAATTGAAATGATTTTACGCGCACACAACTTACGTACGACTTGCCATTTTGGTTGGTGAAAAAATTGCAATAGATATAAAAAAACCTCTATTATTGCTGTATGAGAGCAAAAAAATGTCGCTGTAACTAAGCGGCCATAATAGTGGTTCATTCATCGTTAGATACTTAAGACACTTTTATGAGGCAACAAAAAAGAAAAAAAAAAAAAACAAATATGTATACGCAATTAGAAAAAAGGCAAGTCATACGTAACTGAAGTGATATATGTAAAAACATCTTGATTAGCGGGTTAACAATATTGAAATTAAACGGCGAACGAGGCACATATGTATGTATGTACGTACTTGCCAGAGATGGACTATAAGAGCTGAGTATATTCAGCCCATGATATCATAAAAAGCTGTACTAAGTAATATATGGATGAATAAAATTCATTTGAAGCTGCACAAAATTTTATCGAATTTTCAGAATTTTTTTTATAAGCTTGGATACACTGATTTAAGCATTTTCCATTGAAAAATTACGTGTGTATATTTTTATGAGAAATTAGCAAATTAATTTTATCTAGCTAATGAATTTTATGCATCTGGAGCATTTTTTTTCAATGTTTTAAAGGAATAGGGCCACCTCTAAATAAAGGACTAGGCAAATAATATTTTGTAGTCTTATTTCTGTGATAGAAAGGCAACTTTTTGCAGATAGGCCAGTAATAATTTAAAAAAAAGCCCCAAATCGCTCCACCTTAATATGTACATATGTAAATGAAGCATACATGTATACAGATGTATGTAAACTGGTTACGCTACAGGGTAATAAAATATTCTTCATTAGCAATGTTATTATTGTTTCGTGCAAAACTCAAGCTTATGATATTTTGATATTTTTGAATTTATTAAGAACAAAAACGCATTAACGTGTCTTCAAAGCGTATGCCGCCCGCCCGAATGTTCGAACAAATCATACAGCGAGTATTTGCATAGTTTGTCTGTTATATAATAAAGGATTTGAATTGGTATATGTAAATATACATATGTAGGTATGTATATACATATGTATGTACATATGTATATGACTTTAACGAAACTCAAAAATATTCAATATTTTGAAACTACTTTTATTACTATGTTCTTTTGTTTGTACCCCTTCAACTTATATTTATGGGCGAAGAAATGTGCATACATATTTACATTCATCCATTTAATGGGAACGTTTGTATGCAGATAAGTACAGCCTACATCTCCGTTCTCACTATCAAAGAATTTAATTATCAGATTGTAATACAGCTTTATTTTGCTAGCTGGGAGTAAGACTAGTGATGGGCGAGTCCGAGATGTTTAGACAATCGAGAGAATCGCCATCGTTGCAAAATCACAATCGAGTCAAAAGTTGACTCGCTCCTCGACTACACAATCGAGATGTTTTTGCGATTGTTCCGAGTCGGCGAGTCGGAGGTTGTTTCGATGACATCTCGACTACACAAGCGAGATGTTTTTGCGATTGTTCCGAGTCGGCGAGTCGTAGGTTGTTCCGATGACATCTCGACTACACAAGCGAGATGTTTTTGCGATTGTTCCGAGTCGGCGGGCCGGCTGTTGTTTTGATGATATGTTTTAGTTGATAAAATAAACTGAATGAGGTTTGTTGATAAAGAAAGTAGGATTTTTAATGGAAGTGAGGAAAATACATAAATAAATTAACCAAATTGAAAAATATGCTATACATAGACGCTGCATTATTGCAATCACAACTAAAGAGTGTCGTGCATAATAATAATAATTAATTATTTAAACATTAATAAACTTTCTGCAGTGAAACGCTTATGAATCAAATGAATTTTACGAGTAGCACCAACGGCAATAGATTTGTACCACTCATACTACGTTTATACGTTGGCAAATTCATGAAATCATTTCATGAATTTGCTCTGCATAAACAAATTTTCATGAATTTAATTGTTCACGAAAATTATCCATGAATTTCGCCATCATTTCATGAAATTATGAAGTACAAGTCCGGCAACGCCAAACCAACAGCTGTTCATTCAGTCAAGGCAGATTTAACAGGTAGACTCGGTGGCAAATTCAGAAATGTCCAATGTATTTTGTTTTTGTAATTGGTAGTGTAATGTCAAAATTATATTTCGCCGTGGTTAAATTCTGAATTCGCTTGGTACTCGCGCATTCCTATTGGCCATGATGTGAATTCGCTTAGATTTTGACATTACAATCTACCTTTGTAAATAAAAAAAGGAGTTTCATAATTCGCCACCGAGTCTACCTGGTAAATTTGCCTTGACAGCTGATGTCGTTAGAACGTTGCCACTTTTTAAAAAAGCTGAATTTCATGAGTTCATAAATGCTGCATAAACGAGACCATTTTAAAATTCATGAAATTAAGAGTTCACGAATTCTTCCGTATAAACGTAGTATATGTATGTTTTTAAAGCAATTTTAATATTCAAGCGGCAACAACAAATATTATGTATTTTTTGCAGCGAGTCCGAGATGTTGTAGGGTTGCTTTGAAAACGAGAGGAATTGTTGGCGAGTCCGAGATGTTTTAGCGATTGTTTCGACTGACGGCCATTACGATTTGACTCGAATACGAATGAAAACCATCGAGAGCATTCGAGATGTTTCAACAATCGAGAGAACCGAATAAAACATCTCGGACTCGCCCATCATTAAGTAAGACCCTAAATTAACATGATATATGAGTATTGCAAACTGTCTAAATATACCAGTTTCAAAACTAGTGCCATTGCTGACTTTATTAATATGTATTTCCACTGCAGTAACCTAGAAATGCATTTTGATTGCATTTCCACAATGTCACATTTGCATATGACGAAAATTAATGCGTAGCGGATTATGTGCTGCGTAGGTAATTAATTGCTTTGTGGGTGTCCATACAATTTTATTATAATTTTTTTATCTTAGTTTATGAATTTTATTTATGCAATTTTCGTTTGCCTTACTAATTGCTATGATTTTAACATAATGAGATTTGATTTGCTTTTTTTATTTAAAAAAAAAAATTATGTTAATTAATGCGTTTAAATTTCAAAATAAATCAACTCGCATGAAATACTGATTAATATTCAACTAATTTGCGGCTAAATTAAGCAAATATTAAATCACGCCTATATGAGCACATGCATGAGTAAATTAATAAACATCTATTGATGTTTGCCGTAAGTACATATGTCAGAAATTAATTAAGCACTAGCAAATACTCGTCCCGCTTCGCAGCGACGAACAAAATATATTATAATGAGTCTTTCCCTTTACCATTACCTTTGCCTTTACCATACCTTTCACTTTACCTTTACCTTTACCTCTACCTTCACCTTTACCTTTACCTTTACCTTTACCTTTACCTTTACCTTTACCTTTACCTTTACCTTTACCTTTACCTTTACCTTTACCTTTACCTTTACCTTTACCTTTACCTTTACCTTTACCTTTACCTTTACCTTTACCTTTACCTTTACCTTTACCTTTACCTTTACCTTTACCTTTACATTTACCTTTACCTTTACCTTTACCTTTACCTTTACCTTTACCTTTACCTTTACCTTTACCTTTACCTTTACCTTTACCTTTACCTTTACCTTTACCTTTACCTTTACCTTTACCTTTACCTTTACCTTTACCTTTACCTTTACCTCTACTTTTACCTTTACCTTTACCTTTACCTTTACCTTTACCTTTACCTTTACCTTTACCTTTACCTTTACCTTTACCTTTACCTTTACCTTTACCTTTACCTTTACCTTTACCTTTACCTTTACCTTTACCTTTACCTCTACCTTCACCTTTACCTTTACCTTTACCTTTACCTTTACCTTTACCTTTACCTTTACCTTTACCTTTAGCTTTACCTTTACCTTTACCTTTACCTTTACCTTTACCTTTACCTTTACCTTTACCTTTACCTTTACCTTTACCTTTACCTTTACCTTTACCTTTACCTTTACCTTTACCTTTACCTTTACCTTTACCTTTACCTTTACCTTTACCTTTACCTTTACCTTTACCTTTACCTTTACCTTTACCTTTACCTTTACCTTTACCTTTACCTTTACCTTTACCTTTACCTTTACCTTTACCTTTACCTTTACCTTTACCTTTACCTTTACCTTTACCTTTACCTTTACCTTTACCTTTACCTTTACCTTTACCTTTACCTTTACCTTCACTTTCTTCAAATTTTCCATTGTCGAAGTTATATAGATATGTATATGCATTACAGACATACTTATACGCACATAGAGATGTACATAAATACTTATGTATGTATGTATGCCAGTAAATAAAGCATTCAATTAGCTGTAATGCATTAAATAGCAATAGTTTTCCCATTTTCCTAATGAAAACTACACAATGATTGCACTTGAAATTATTAATCGAGCGTTACAATTTAAATTAGTGTCATCATCAGTCAGTCTCTACTTACAGATTTCGATAGAAAAAATGAGAATTAATTAGAAGTGACAGTTTGAGGTATGTATACTTGAAATTGAAGAGCATGGAAAAGCAATCGAAAAGTAATATATACTAGGTATGTTCAGATGTGTGCTTATAGACAATTAAGAAACTTTCAATTTTCAATTAGTAGGCAAAGCAATTACGTACATCGCCTCGAATCGGAAGAGAATGTTGGCCTTAAACTCGTTAAAGTTACATATATCGTCGTATAATATATTATACATAAGAGTCTTTCAGCAATTGTGCAGACGTCAGTGAAATGTGTACATACATACATATCACTTTTGTTCGGGAAAATGTGCAAACATCGTCTACCATTTTACGTCTCATCTCATAAAAAGCTTCTTTCGGTAAGTTTACACACAACATTTAAAATTTCATATATATACATATGTAGATATTTAAAAATCTTTGGGGATCAAGAAAAAGATGTCTAAAATTTAGACTCTAAATAAGGTGGAGATATGACGCAAAATCGTTCCACAATACATCAGAAAATTTCATACCCTAGTCAATTTGGGTAGTTGGTAATTAGAAAGTTTCCTTTCTCCAAAAATAGTCATTCATTGTTGTTTTTTTTTCGTGCTTTTTTTTTTAAATCGTATAAGCCAATTAGCGTAGTAAGTTAAATATGAATGGAAAAACATGAAAAGGAATTTTTGATGAAAAAGACTCCACACAATAACGTTTCAGCTTGCAAATGTTAATTTTAGCAAATGAAAAGTGAAATAAAAATAAAATAGAAATAAAAAAATATTTATAGTTCTACGAACGACAAAGGAAAAACACATGCATAAGTACAGTTGTGCCCATTTAATGGGATGTGGTAGTGGAAATGGGAAATTGCCTTGCAGGAGGCAACGAAAGAGTTGCTCAGACGACGTGTAGCACCGAATATTCAGCTTACAGTTACACAAAAGAGTTAGGGTGGTGTATCTATGCAAGTACTTACCATGTTGTTCGTATAACAGTTGCTTGCAATGGCCAAAAAAAAAATTAAGATTGATATAAATAAATACTGACGAACATATGTATGCTGTATATACGTACATATACCTCATTCGTTTAATTTATTTGAATCAAGATAAATCACTCCTCGTAACTGTAATTCATATTTTAGAACAGCTTTTGGAACTGCTTCTTATTAAGACTGCAAAGCCTATCGAATCAATCATATTTTCTTGAGTAAACAAAAAGTTGACCCGAATCATTGAGCCCTCCCTAATGTACCTACAATAAACAAACAAACAAACAAAAAATGGCAAAAAGCTCTCACGTGCTTACATATGTATGTATACACTCAGGGAAAAACAGCATTTTAAAATCAAAAATAAAATTTTTGTTTTCATAATGCACGTTTTAAACCAAACCGTTTTTACTTGAAAGAGTTTTTTAGTGCTTAGCACGATTTATTTTTTTTAATTCAATTTTTAATTGATGGGGTAAGTGGAAAAAAATTCAACAACTATTTACAGCGAAGGTTGAGTGTATAGCTATTTCACGAAAAACCATTTTCGATCATCAGCACTCTTTTATTTTAACAATGAACGTGAACACGTTTTTATTTTAACAATGCAAATTTTTTAAATTAAAAAAGAAATTTTTGAATTAAGAATGAAATTTTTGAAGTAAAAATGCATTTTGTATTTAAAAAGAAACATACTTAAATTAAAAATGAAAATGAATGTTGATTCAAAAACTCGCTCTATGTTGAAAATTTTTTGTGAGAAAATTTTTTTTGTGAGAAATCCAACAAAAACAATAATGAGAATCGATTTTTTTAAATTTTGTTTTTACAATGGTTCATATAATTCATGGATTCTTTTTTTAGGAAAAGGGAAGTATAAATAGGTTACTACAATTCAATATAATGTTTAATGTTCCACTATGTGATGGCGTTGGATTGCATTTCAGGTTGATGTCATGGTTCGAGTCCGGAGGAGAATATAAAATAAAGAAGAAAGAGGATAACAAGGAGAATAAGAAATAAAGATAGCAAACAGTTAAATCGAAGAAGAAAAGAAGAGGAGAACAAGCGGAGGTTACATTTTTGTAGTTGGGACTCGGATTGAGAGAAGATGAAGAGAATGCCGTTGGATACAATTTTGAATCCGGAAGAGAAAATGGTATAGAGAAGAACTGCAGCGTTTTTTTCTCTTAGCTCTTAAAATAAAAATAAACATTTTTAAATTTAAAATGTTTTTCTTGATTTAAGAATTTTACAATTAATATACTATTTAATATAAAAATGTTGGTATTTACATCACTTTTAAATACGTTTTTAGCACGTTTAAGCACGTTTTCATATGTTTTTATAATTTTTTCCCCTGAGTGTATGTATTTATGCATGTGTGTTAATATTTTGTAGTGTTTACATAAAAGTCATACGTAAATTTTCTGCTTTATTCAGCAAATATATTTCATGCACAACTCAAGTGCTAAAGGTCATGGCAGCCTGGCAGCCCTCAATATGTGGCAAGGTCAGAAGCTTCATGAAAGGAAAGATCCTTGGTAAAAGTACTTTCTATGCACATACATGTGTACATACATACATATATATGTAATTTGTGCCCGTGAACGCATGTACATACATACATACATACATACATATGCTTATTTTATAAAAATTCTAGCTGCAGCCACACATTTTCGCTTTCGTTTCCAGTTGTCGCTCACGTTTTGCTTGTCGGAAAATGCGTTCTTTCGTATGTACATACATATTTTATTTCATGCATTTTCCTTCCTTACGGCAATCAACTTTAGTAAGTATGTAAATACAAAAAAACACGCACATATGTATGTATGTTCGCTTGAATTTTTGGCAGGGGGCAATCTGTCTGCCAGCTGCAAATGACATTCTTTTGCTTTTTTTTTTTTTGAGAGCGTTCGTTGACATTGGAAAATGTTCCCAAGTTTATGCAAATACATATATATAACTATGTATGTAAATACCAGGGCTGCACATTAACGTTATTTTTTATCAATAACCGAAAAAATATTTTGTTTTCAATTCAACTTTGAAAAATTTTAACGTTAAGTGCTGAACAAAAAAATACTGTTTTGATAATTATCAAAAAAAATTATGAAAAAATATTTCGTTTTGTTGATTATCAAAAAACAAATATTGAAAAAATTTTGTTTCGGTAGCCAACAAAAAAATTATCAAAAAAAATAACGTTAATAAAAATTCAAAGTAAAATGAAGCCGAAAGCCCGAAACAAATTTTTATTATTATTTTGTTTTTGATAATCAACGAAACAAAATAATTTTGATAATTTTTTTTTGGTAATCAACGAAACGAAATAATTTCAATAATTTTTATTTGATATTCAACAAAACAAAATTTTTTTGTTAATTTTTATTTGATATTCAACAAAACAAAATATTTTTGTTAATATCGTTGTGCAGCCTTGGTAAATACCCACAAATGTACGCCTTATTTAAGGATTATACCAGAAGATATAAAGGCTCCGAAATAATACCTGAAAATTCTAAGCGACCAAGGGTATCAATGTATGGGCAAAGGCCATGTCATCAGGCCATAAGGAATACTCTCTCTCTCTCTCTCTGTTAGAAGAAACGTTATTTCCAAGGCTTATCCGCCATGGAATAAGTATTAGGGTGCGTTTATGTCGGAGCAATAGAAGAAAGAAAGATAGCAATGGGTGATATACGCTTATCGGAAAAGCGCTGTTATCTGTGTACATTGAAGCTATGGATATGTCTTTAATGTATTGTGGTACTTAAATAAAATTTTTAGAGTAACCGAAAAGGTTTAAAGGTGTATAATGCCCATTAAGAATTTATTGAAAAATCCTTCCGTATTCTAAAAAAATAGCATTAAATACGATTACACTTTCAAAATTCTATTTTGGTTTTTTCTACTTTGTGGCTTATTATGAAAAATTCACATAGGGACTTTTTGGAGTGGACTACTCATATATGTTCACATACATACATAAGAAATATTTACATATATTTCTGCACACATATTTAACTTTTTTTTTTAATTTGAAAGATTAAATAAAAACTAGTAAACCCTTCCACGCAATGCTGTGGCTTTCGATTACACTGTGAGACAATTTGAGGGTGGAAGACCACATATTGCCACATTTGTCAGTTTTTTTGATTGTCATTTTAAATTTGGCTTCCCCATAAAATTGGCAGAATATGAATGGGCTGTAAGCCCATAGAATCTTATTAATAAAATAAAAAATTAAACATATACCAAGATAGTTACTGGTTATTTTTATTTTCTGTGGACCTAGGTTTTTTATACAAAGATTTTGTGCGAGGAACCCCATAGTGAAGTTTTATGCCGAATAATTTTCTAGAATATGTTAACCTTAAAGCGACCTCCAAAAGGACATTTGTCGCAGTCCTCTTTTTCTTTCTAGTTTTCTTTCATATGACATTTCAAATTTAAAAATATAATAAACTATAGCGTAGGACTGAATTTTTGAAAAGATGGCAACCCTTTTTCTACAAATTATAATAAATTACTTATTTTCACACAAAGCCCTTTAATATGACACCTCAAATTTAAAAATCAAACAAACTATAGCATAAAACTGAATTTTTGAACAGGTGGAAACCCTTTTGGTAAGCTCAAACCCTTTCATATGGTACATGAAATTTAAAAATTAAACAAACTATATCGTAAAAATGAAATTTTGAACAGGTGGCAACCCTTTTTGTAAAAATTATAATAAATTATTATAATAAATTACTTATTTTCACACATGTGACACCTCAAATTTAAAAATCCAACAAACTATAGCGTAATACTGAATTTTTGAACAGATGGCAACCCTTTTTATGGAAGTTATGTTAAATTACCCATTTTAAAGTAAAGCCCTTTTATATTAGCAGGCAAAGCCCTTTCATATGACACTTTAAATTTAAAAATCAAACAAACTGTAGAGTTTAATTGAATTTTTTAAAAGGTGGCAACCCGTTTTATAGAAATTAGAATAAATTACTAATCTTCGGGCCAAGCCCTTTCATATGGCACCTCAAATTTACAAATCAAACAAACTATAGCATAAAAACGAATGTTAGAAGAGGTGGCAACCCTTTTTAAAAAAGTCTAACCTTCCTGCACATCTACAGGTCAATCCCTTTCATTGGACACCACATTTTCCGAAATCGGTATAACGGTGTAAAAGTTATGGTGCGTACAAAAAATCGCTTAGCGTAATATATATAAAGATTATTCATAAAAAGTAATAAAAAGTAATAAAACACATAAACAATATCCCTCTTATCCATAAAAAATAAAATAGATTTATAAAGTTTAAAAAATCGAAAAATTTTATGAAAATGTCACTTAAAAATTTTTAAACCCTATTTTATTTTCTACGAATGAAGTCGTATATATTTACTAACGTGTGGACTTCATTTCACATGATACGGCCGTCCACAGCTTATCCAAGGCAAACCTATTGTGGTGATTTGAATTTTTTTGATCCCACAAAGGTTGTCTTTTAAAAATTGCACCGATGAAACTTTCTGTGTCCATAATGAATAGCGCTAATCGACTAAAGAAAATCAATGAATTAATTTTCTTCGCTCTTATATTTTGATACGCGCTTATAGCACAGCTCCGACATAAACAGAAGTACAGAACTCCCATTTACAATTTTCGTCGCTCTATTGCACTCTTTCTTCTATTGCTCCGACATAAACACTACACGCGTTTCCCATAAGGTATTTTCTTTGCTATGATAATAGCGCTAATGTGGTGAATTTCTTTAGTCACCCACTGCTCCGACATAAACAGAAGTATAGAACTCCCATTTACAATTTTCGTTGCTAGTATCACTCTTTCTTCTATTGCTCCGACATAAACACTATACGTGATTTCCGTAAGGTATTTTCTTTGCTATTATCTGTGGTGAGCTTAGCGCTTATCGGAGCTCCGACATAAACAGAAGTACAGAACTCCCGTTTACAATTTTCTTCGCTATCTTTCTTTCTTTCTTTTATTGCTCCGACATAAACGCACCCTAAGATAATACCTGATAATCAGGCCTTCTGTGAGACTTAAATGCCTTATATAAGGAATAGTAAAAATGTATTTTTTGTTTAGCTGCATAAATCAAATTTTTTGCACAACTTGAGCGTTGCGGCTTGTTTAATAACAAAAAAATCTATTCTGCTAAGATTGATACTGGCCACTTAAAATCTAGATTGTTAAGCGGTGTATATGTGTGAGCATCGGGTGAATGACGCAAATATCAAAAAGTTTTGATTTTCATCGGCGCGAGCCCGACAAAAAGAACGTGTAGCACGACGACTGCCGATTGCACTAACACACACAAAAAAACACTCACACATAAACACTGCTTGACATGCCAGATTGTAAGTTGCCAAGGGCCTATACATTTATGTATATATGTACATATAAGTACATACATATATAGGCGACGCACTTAACCCAACACGTCATTGCATGTCAGTTCAAAATAAACTGAATATGTGTTTTTTCTAAGCTAAAATACGCAATTTTTATGTTTGCCACACATTGTACTCTCTTTGCTCATATTAGCCCATAGAACTCAATTCCCTCTCTTTCTCTCTATTTGAGATATGTATGAGGGCAAAACACAAAATTAAGTATTAGTACGTTGGGAGCGAAGAGAATGAGTGCAGGCTGCCAGCGTATTCCAGTTTAAAATCTTAGGCTTCAGCTATAAGCCTAACCTTTCTGCTGGGTACATCGATCATAATGACCACGTAGATATTTGTATGCCAGGCAACTAAGAGCGCCTGTCGTCATAATCAACGTTGCATGAGTATTTGCTGTCGTTTTTGCACACTCTTTCTGTGTTTACTTTCTTGCCACTTACTAGTGCCAATAACTATTCAAAGAATACTACATACACACATTTGTACATATACAATTGTCTACAAAATAATAGGAGAGGCGAAATCAAAACCTAAATTGCTCAATTCTCAATAAAAAACCCGTTTTATTTGCAAGTTTTTTTTATAAAATTATTCACTAATCTATTACTTTATTATTACAGCCCACATATTCCAATTAAGTGCCTTAAAAATTATAAATCTCAGTTTTTTTGATTAATTTTTTTAACAGACGTTGTAATTATGTACTAAGTAAAATACTATCGATGGTTAAAAAAAAACCATCGATAATCGCTATGGCATCGGGCCCATCGATAGTATCGATAGTTCAATCGATGGTTTTCCAGCACTACCACTTACTAGCTACAACATTTGCAAAAGTCAGTGTGCATGTCCGTATTTGTGTATGCCTGTGGCAATCGAGAGAATTGCGGCCAAGTGATGAAATCGGAATTCCTGTGTCGTAGGTACACTTAAACTTTTTGAATATAAAAATTGCACATCGCTATCTTCAAAATATTGCAGTGCCCGAAAATGTGGTATTTAATTTATATAACTTATTTTTTGAAGCATATATGTATAAAAGTCATAGCCATAGTCCTGCTAGGACTAATTATCTTAATTTTGCCCCTATATATCGTGTCCTTTTAGGGTTCAATAATATTTCTAAGAGACTGGATATTGATTTTTCATTATCCAGAAATCTTTTTAAAGCATCAATTTGTAAGGTCTTATTCTAGTCTAGAAGAATTGTAGTTACTGTGAAATTATCATCTATTTTGTTTTAATTTATTTAATTTTGTATAGTCTGTAAGATTTACATCATAGACTGAATAAATAAATAATAATAATAAATAGTAATCCTACGGGTATAAGATTGGTTGTATGTATTGGCATTTTTTATAATGTTATCACTGATTGAAACTTAATTTTTAATGAACTGAACTGCATTAATTACAACCCAGAAATTTAGAATCTTCCCAGCTTTTTTCTTTCTATTAATGCGTCGGCGATTTTATAGTAAGGTTCTCATTGAGAAATAGGCTGCTGATTTGCCGATAATATGGCTCCACTTAGTTACGAATACAACTATGCGCTATGGCCGAAGTCGCAGATAAAAATACTTCACCAAATTTGGTAAACAGATTTCCTCCGTCAAAATATTCAATTTGAGAAAAAATTGGGAGCATCTCCATAGAAATTACTTCAGAGCTTTTTGGCAACTGGTAAAACATATTACTAAAACTGTACATTGTAGCAGCTGTTCACAGACAAACAGAGTTGCCAACAGTCATAGTTTTTTTTTTTTCAAATTTATTCCGATTAATATTTAGGTTATAGAATACAATCAACAAGTAGACTTTTTGCCGCCTATAGTGTAGTAAAAATTCTGCCGTAGTGCTATTGTTTATCGATAAAATATTTTTAAGAATTATTAATAGTGAACAAGATAAATTATTATATTGATAATTTATATTTATTATTATTTGTATACATAATATGTAAATACAAAATATAATCCTATATTAATTAAATGCCATCAAGTTTGATTTTGAATTGAACAATGAACGTCTAATTTAATTATGGCTTATTTTGTTATTGTTGTTGTGTGCCTATAAATGCATACATAGTAGCCATGGGTAATGGCGCAATTTTTTTTGGCGCTGATACAATAACTCCAGCGCCACTCGTGGCGCCAACTCACGGTACTGGCGCAATAACACCTTTAGCGCAATTGTCATGGAATAATCGATAAATAACATTTTTTTGCTTGATACTGTTCACCATCCCCGTTTTATTTCTTTTGGCGCAATTCTGCTTACATATACGAGGGCACAATTAATTTAAATTTTCATAATCATTTGGAAAAATATTCCGTATATAAGTGAAAATATGCTGGAAATTAGAGTCACTTAGATCACTATCAAGCATACATAATTGTGACGGTGTCATACGTATACATATACTATGGTGCTGTTATTGGCGTTGTGGTTGCGCCATTTTACACTAGCGCTATATTGGTGCTGGTGTTAGCGCACGAAATTGAGTCGGTTTTATTTTACAAAATTGAATTGGCGCATTTCCCAAATCGGAGTTAGCGCAATAACGCCAGGGTTGGTGTTAGCGCAATTGCGCCGCGCAGCGCAGTGTTACCCATGCCTAATACATAGGTACATATGTAAATGGTAGTCAACTTCTAATAATAGAATAGTATATATGTATGTAACCAGTCTTCTAAATCTTTTCAATTATATTTTGTATGCTTAATTCTTTTACTTTTTGTTTCTTTTTTGGGTTTCAGTTGACAATAAAAAATGTCATAGTTAATAAACTCGTTCTACCACTTTTCTAGTTAATTTTCAAACACTATTTCTTTTTTTGTTCAAATTATTATTTATGTTTTGCTCGATTTGCATTTGCTAATTTTTCGCTTTGCTTCGGTTTTGTTTTCTTCCTTCTCTTTGATCTTTGCGCGATTTTAAACTTTTATGAGTATGAAAAAGGCTTTTTGTAGTGTAACAGCAATTGTGATGAAGAAGTCTAAACAGGAAGTTCATTTTATATGAATTAAAAGAACTAATAAATTTTTTGTTTACGACATTTTTACTTCTTTAACTTTTTGCGAGGCAATCTTGATTTGTGCATGAATTGTCGTTGAGGAAGCAAAAAGCTTAACTTAAACCGATACATAACTATGTATGTGGGTAGTTGATTTATATAGGCATCCATTGCCCATGAACCATAAGTGAATTTCATTTGATTTCACGCCAAGATATTTAATTTTGTGAAGTATATTTATTTTTGTTTAAGTAATGATGATTTATAATTGGAAATGTATGGCGATTAAAATGGGTTTTATACTTGAATTTGAAACTTAAAACTAGATTAATAAAAATACGATGACGTACATAAATACATAGGCGGGTACTTTAAGACAACATTTCCCTCCCGAATTAAAATTTGCTCTTAAGAATGAGCTGCATTTCGAATTCATAACAAAGTGAAAATAAGAACATCGGATATTGAAGGTTCCTAGTTGCTACATAACCAAGCCTAACGTTTATCTGATAAAAAAACATGCATAGTATCACAGAACAAACAATATAATATATATATATATATATATATATATATATATATATATATATATATATATATATATATATATATATATTATATTGTTTATTCTGTGATAGTATGTACATTAGGCCGTCTCGCCTTATAGGGACACAAGAATAAAGTTCGCCGTACGCCCCCGCATATGATGTCTTTTTGGAAAACATTTCCGGAAAAGTTTTTTATTTTTTTTTGGACGCCGCTAGATGTCGCTAAAATTTATTTTTCTCATGCCTTCGGTATTTATAGTCCGATCTCTAAGTTTAATACACCAATGTCTTTGGCTTGAAAGGGCGCCTTATACTATGGAATATTATTAACCCTATGTGCGTCGTTCGGGTCACTGCCACCCAGTACTTAGTTTATACCAGCCTAATGTAATTTTTTTGGCTGCATGTTGAACGTAGTCTAAAATCATTAATCTTTTGCAAAAGGAGTATTTCGATCGCTTCAGTATAACCCGAAATAATACTCGTTCAACATTCCCAGGCATATATGTTTTCCGCTTCCTTGGGTCTTTTAGGTTCACTTTGCAAAGATTTCCTCTGAGGAGACCCCTACTGAAATTTTATGGCGAATAATTTTCTAGAACATGTTAACCCTCTAGCACCGCCAATAAAGGGTTATTTTGACCCCTATTTTTTGAAAATCAGGAAAAATAGTATTTTTAAGGTCGCTAGAGGGTTAAAATGTTCTAGAAAATTATTTGGCATAAAATTTTATTAGGGGTCTCCTCAGAAAATTTTTCTGTAAAATTAACCTAAAAGACCAAAGGAACCGAAGAACCTATACTCCTCGGAATGTTTAACGTGTTTTATTTCGGGTTCTGCTCAAGCTATCGAAATATTAATTTTGCAAAAGGTTAATGATTTTTGACTTGGTTTAAGATGCAGACATAAAAAAGGTACATTAGGGTGGTATAAACTAAATACTGGGTGGTAGTGTCCCCAATGGCGCACATAGGGTTAATAATATTCCATAGTATAAGCCGCCCTTTCAAGCCAAAGACATTGGTGTATTAAACTTAGAGATCGGACTATAAATACCGAAGATATGAGAAAAATTAATTTTAGCGACATCTAGCGGCGTCCAAAAAAAAATAAAAAACTTTTCCGGAAATGTTTTCCAAAAAGACATCATATGCGGGGGCGTACGGCGAACTTTATCTTTTGCGATACGGTCTAATGTACATATCAGTGGCGGACCTAGCATATTTATGTAATTTCCTTTGCTGTTTGATTTAAAAGTCTGATTGCGTTCCGTCATTGACTTTGATTTAGAGTTCTCGATTTCTTTTTACCATTTTCGAGTGGCCCGAATAAATGCTTTTCAATGCTCGAACGCTCGTTTGTTTGTTTATTACGCGTATGTTTGTACGGGCATTTGAAAAATTCGGGTATTTGAAGATCGTTTTTTCTCGTTTATTTTTTTTTTTTTGTTTTTTTCATATGTATTTTTTATGTTTGTTTTCCTGATACACATTTTTTTGTTTGTATACTCAGAGAAAAGGAATCAAAAATAAAATTTTTATTTTTATAATGCACGTCATTTTTATTTTATAAATGTAAATTTTTTAATTAAAAATAAATTTTTTTAAATTAAAATGTATTTAGGATTTAAAAAGGAACATGTTTAAATTGAAAATTAAAATTAATGGAATAAAAACGAAAGTTTTTCCTTCAAAATCTCGCAGTGCTTAAAATAAAAATAACATTCTTAATTCACAACATTCTTAAATCATATAAATCTAAACATACCTTGAAATTCTGGGAATTTGCGCGGTTTTCGGTGTAGCTCCATCCAGTTTTTGGAAAAGTTAAATTTTGTTTTCAGTTTACTTACTCTAAAACATCCTACTTTCATATTCCGGTGCCGGAGGCAATATCTAAAAAAAAACTCATCTAATGTATATACATATTTACATTTTTAAACCTGTATGCATTCATATGTATCTATTTATTATACATGGTTTTATATCAGGGATTGCAAGTAATCGTTATTTTTTAAATTTTGACTAAAAAAATCATACTGAAGGAAAAATGCTAAACGCAAAAGAAGTACACAGATGTAACCATCGTAACGCAGACTATTATAAAAAAATTGATTTTTAATCATTATTTTCTGAATTTTATTTTCTGCTCAGAAAATAAAAGTTATTTCTTGAGTGTTATTTTTTCCTCAGAAAATAAAAGTTATTTCTTGAGTTTTATTTTTCCCTCAGAAAATAAAAGTTATTTTTTGAGTTTTATTTTTCGATCAGAAAATAAAAGTTATTTTTTGAGTTTAGTCTTCCACGCAAACAACGAAGTATGCTAGTTTTCCACGCAGATAACTGAAGAATGCTAGTCTTCCACGCGAACAATGAACCGTGCTAGTCTTCGTTGGGAGCGACGATATAAAACTTTCAATGTTTGGCCCTTAATTAGGGATGCCAACAATAACCGGGAAAACGTTTATAATCGGTTAATTTCTTTCGGTTAACGGTTAAAATGTATCGGTTTTTTCCTTTTGATTATTTTTTCGATTAACCTTTTTCCTCTCAAGTCGAAAATAATCGAAGTTGAGAATTTCCGCCTTTTCATCCGATTCCGAATCCGGTTACCTACGGTTGGTGAGTATATCCAAAAAACCGCAATAAATGTTCCCTCCAGTTCCTTAATAGACGATCTTTTGACGATTTTTCTAAGCAATGACGATTTGAAGATTTTTCCTAATAAATGACGATTTTTTTTCGTTTATTATATAATATATTTTTTAAGAAATAATTGTACTCGAAAAACGGTTATAATCGGTTAGTTCCCCACAATTATTCGCGATTAATAATCGAACGCTTTCGATTAACCTAAAAAGCGGTTAATCGGTTATTTCATTTTTTTTTGCCATCCCTACCCTTAATAAGTGGGCGTGGCACCGCCCATTTTTCCAAAATTTCATCAAATTTCTTCTTAGGGG
The DNA here is from genome assembly GCA_960531455.1 of Urophora cardui. NCBI lineage: Eukaryota > Metazoa > Arthropoda > Insecta > Diptera > Tephritidae > Urophora > Urophora cardui. The sequence goes on along the minus strand of OY482671.1, from coordinate 96,421,433 downwards.
CCTGAGATCAACACGTGGGTAAAATTTCATCACTCTAGCTTTAATAGTGACTGAGATACCACATTTCCGATTTTTTCTATATAGGAAAAGTGGGCGTGGCCATGGTCCGATTTCGCCCATTTTCAATACCAACCGTCCCAGTGTCGATACCAACTTGCATTTCAAATTTCATCAAAATATCTCAATTTTTGCACGAGTTAGAGTGTTTACAGACGGACGGACGGACGGACGGACATGGCTCAATCGATTTCTCTTTTCACCCTGATCATTTTGATATATATAAGTCGATATCTATCTCGATTCTTTCATTCTGCTACAATCCACCGTTATGTGATTAAAATTATAATACTCTGTGTACTAGTACAGCTGAGTATAAAAATGTAAGTAAAGTAACGCTTCATAATATTATGAGGTTAAATGATTTATTCAATCATTCTACAACTATTTGAACTCATGCTAGCATCTATTGTTGGTTGATTATTTCCTGTACAATATGTATGCACTAATTAGCTTCCTTCCCACGTGCAAACATAAATAAAAATAAGTCATAATTTTCCACTGTAATAATTCAAATTTTCAACGCTTTTTCATTAGTTGCAATACGCTGTGCTCACATCGTGTATAATAACTAGGGCAACCAAAAATTGGCACAAGCAAGTTTCTTTCTATGGTAGCTATCACATAATGCTTAATTTAGGGTAGTTGTTAAGAAAAATTATACATTCTGACCTACTTTTGATAGAGCTAAAAATTGCCAAATTCATAATAAATGCTAATTTATGCTAATTTCACTATCGGGAAAAATATGTTACGGCTTTCTGCTTTCTGATTGGCTAAACGCTTCAATTTGTCAATTGAATTGCTCCAGATATGGCATGTATAGACGTCGGGTAATTTCAACAAAATGTTCTTGTACATCTAACCATCCCATATATATATATATATATATATATTTCGTTCAATCTTCACAACCAGGGCATCGGAGCAAAAGTTTGCTTTTTCTTTAGCTACGTTCCTGCTCCATTCTCAAACAATTTTTTCCCTGGCTCTGCTCCTAACTCCCATTTTTTTTTGCTGCGAGCTCTGCTCTCGCTCCCATTTTTGTTGTTGTGTTGATGGGGGATGCCGTATGTGGCAATATGAATTAAACTTTTTATACCGGAATCGAAATATGGCGTTCGGCCGGTCGCGCTTTTGACAAGTGAGTAGAAATGTATGAAAATATATGGAGCAAATCGCATTTTGACCTCAAGCGTTTGATCGTAAAATTTTTGTAAATATCGATGAAAAAATAAATTCAAATTGTTCTTTTTCGATGAAAAGCTATTAAATATGTAAAAAATTCAACAAAGTATATTAGTGACAGTTAGCATTTTTTCACTTCAACATGTAATATCGAATGTCAGAGTAAAGCAACTTTGAGGTACGATCAACGCGCGACCGACCTAACGCCAAATTACGATTACGGCATATTGTCTTTCTCTTTTGAGACATGTACCTAAGAGTTTACATTTTGTTATTTTATTTTATTTTATTTTATTTTTTTTTTAGTTTACTTTAGGGCCGATTTCATAATCAAATTAAAAGTTCATTTAAAATCTAAAGGAGCCTTTAATTTGTTGATCGATTTCATAAAGTCTTTTTTAAGATAAAAGTTCCTTTAAAGCTAAGTACCCAAAAACGGGAATTTAAGTGATTTAAAGGTCCCTTTTGCCGGAAAAAATTTAATTTCTGCAGTCTGTCAAAATCAAATATCAAGAATTTATTAAAATGTTTCAACCGATTTTGTTTGTTGTTTTGTTTGTTGAGTCCTATAATGCAATATTCATCTTCTTCCTCTTTTGTGAGGTTGGATGACCGCTTCCTATTTTTTCTGCACTGGGTTTCCAAATTATGCTTCTTTTTACTTTTTTTTTTCAAGAAAATTAAAGCCACAATCAAAAAATTTATTTATTTTCAGAAAAAAAAAATACAATGATAAATTTCAATATTTTTAAATTTATGACAATAATTTGGCATGAAACTGTCGAAGTGGCATTGCCATTTGCAATATTTTTGCTTAAATAATATTATATTATTATGAAATCACTCCTACTTTAAAGTACGATTAAATGGCTCTTTAACTAAAAGGAACCTTTAACAAAAGGAGCTTTAAGAGTTTCATTATGAAATCGACCCTTATTTTATTTTGTTTTATGTTTTAAGAAAATGAACCGAAATAAAAAAAATTTTAAGGCTAAAAAGTGCCAATTCTGTAAGTTTAACAGCAATTGTTTGGCGCCAAAAAAGCATTTTTTAGAGCAATTTTTTGGTTGCCCTAATAATAACATATCTATGTACAAATGTACGTTCCATAAAAAAATTCCCACACTTAGTTCATCAATAGAGAAATATGTATGTATGTACATACATAATACCAACAGCAATTGTCGGCAAATACGCTTCTTTAAGTCCAAAACGCAATTGAAATAAAGTAATCCTAGGCACGTACCGGTCGACAACATTTCCCAACGGTTCCAATAACAAAAGGCGGCTCAGCGTCGGCACGCATGCGCAGCAAGCTCACACATACCTGCATACCTACGTATGTAGATTAGGGTGGTCACCAAATGTATGCAGACATATTGTATAGCGTATTCCCCAAGTCGATGCTAATATAGTCGAAGATATCACATATAAATTTTTGTTCCGATCGGAGACCGTTAAGGGGTGTCGCATATGGGTCAAAGTTCATAAAAGTTTATGGAGACTCAGTTTAATTTTTTGTTTATCTAATGCCAAAAATCAATCGTCCCATACTCAAAAATACCAAATGCAAATTTTGGTCCCAATCGAAGACGGTTAAGGGGTGTCGCAGAGGGGTCCCATATGGTAATATGAACTTTGACCTCTATGCGACATCCCTTAACCATCTACGAAGGGACCAAAATTTATATGTCGTATCTTTAACCGTACTTTAACCGATTTAGGGAGTGAGACTGGAAAAAATGTTCGCTTGATTTTTTTGGACCGCCCTAGTGTAGATAAGTCGTTTGTAGAGCTCGGATAATAGGTGAAAATCAGACGCCTAAAATTATGCTACGTAATGTTTGTAAGCGCATCCAGTGGCAAGTTTAAGGGTGGGATGCGTTCGGGTCTAAGCCCCCCGTGAATGCAATTGGATTTTTTGCTTACTAGGATGCCAGAAAAATAAATTATTAATTATTATTAATTAAATTATTTTCATGAAATAGCTATACACTCAACCTTCGGTGTAAATAGTTGTTAAAATTTTTATCCACTTATCCCCAACAATTAAAAATTGAATTAAATAAAAATTTCGTGCTAAGCACTAAAAATTTTTTAAGTATAAATTATTAAGGTTTTTTATGGATTGCATGTGAAAAATTGCAAAGAAAGCTACAATAAATAAATGTAATAATAAAGTAATGTGGCCGCTGTGGTGCAGTGGGTAGAGTGCTCGCCTGCTATGCCAGAGGTCTCGGGTTCAAACCACGGTCCGAGCCAAACAAATTTTTCTAATTAGTAAAAATCCAATTATTGGGTTTTTTAAGAGCAGCGGTCACCTCTCGGCAGTGGGCAGCATAAGCTCCGAGAGTATTTCTGCCATGAAAAAGCTTCTCACAAAAAATGCATTCGCCGTTCGGAGCCGGCTTAAAACTGTAGGTCCACCCAATTAGTAGGAAAAACAAAAAGGAGCACACCTCGAATTGGGAGAGAAGCTCGGCCATAAAACTCGTCAGAGTTATAATAGCGCCATTGTATTATATATTATTAATAATAAAGTATAATAAATAAATATATAATTTTAAAGAATAAAGAAAAAATTAAAAATTTGTAGTGACTCGTTTAAATTTTAGACAAAATCTTCGCACGTGAAGGAAAACCAATTACGGTTTCAAAACAAATATATTTTGAATGAAAAAGAGGCAAGTGCATATTAGCAAATGAATTTTACTATAAAAAATACTAATACCTGTTATTTGAGAATTTTTTTCTAGTTGTCCTCTGCAATTTTTTCATGCGAATTTACAAGCCGAAAAAAATTGCGTACTAGAAAGTAATATAAAATTTCTACTCAAAAAGTTACAAATTTTGCTGAAATATTGGCGAATTTTCCAGAATTTTGCACAAACTTAACTTTAATATATTTGGTTTCTGTTATAGGTTTTTTTATATAACAAATTAAAATTATTAAAAACACATAAATAAATATATTTTACGAATAAAATCACTTTCTATTCTGGCTTTATTTCATCACACACCACTGTATGTTTATTTAAACTGCAAATTTGTGTAACATGATTAAGAACTTTTCTTATAAAATCTTCACCCACCATACCAATATGGTACCCCTTTATATTTAAATTGTAATCCCGCCACTGAAAACAAACAAAATTTAAAAAAAGGAGCATATTTTGAGGCGCTTGATTTCACCTATTTTTCCGAGCTCTAGTCGTTTGGCTTTTAGCTTGTGTGACAAACGTCAATTTAAGCTTTAGGCGCTGAGTTATCGGTGTACCCACGTACGGTTAGTAATCTTCACAAGTGGACGAAAATTCCAAATAGCCATTTGCACCTTTTTTGTGAAGATCTTGAATAAATGGGTCGAATTTCAAATCCCTTTATAAAGATTCATTAAATAAATTTAACTTTAAGCAAAAACAGTTACAAGCAGCAAATTATTCTTCAACGCATCAACGCTTCGCCATTTTAACCCACTGTGCAGCGTCGGCGTCGGCGTCTCGTTAAGTTATGTCGAGTGTGCGCGCATGCGCATAATTTCGCTGCAAATAAATGCAATGCGCAAGCGTAACTGAGGCACCATAAATGCCGGGCATTGTTGCATGCTATTGTTGTTGTTGTTGTTGCATGATGTGTTTCTGCATGTACACACTGAGAATGTTCGTTCGTTTGTTCAAGTGAAAGTAGATGGTAGTAACGCATCGGCGCATTGTTGCAAGATGGTTGCATGAGTGGTATCGTGGTAGCCAACAGCCATAAAAGGCCAAATGGCAAAAGAAAGAGAAACAAAATTATCATAACAAATTATTTGTGTTGGTTGTTGTTGTTGTTGCTATTGCAGCTGCAACTGCCAATATTCGTCCTTTGCAATTTGCCGTTTGACTTATGTTTGCTTTATTTTCAAGCAACAAAATATAAAATTTGTGGCAAATTCTGCGTGCCACAAACAACATGGCATTGTTGCAATCGATTGTTGTTTTTTGTTTCATTGTCATTGTTGTTGTGCCTGCCAGCAGATGTTTTTGTTTTTAATGAATGTCTCTAATCATCATTACAATAATAATAATATTTACTGTTAGTTAGTGGCTGATTATGGCGCTGTGGCATGCGAATAGAGCAACGTTTTAACGCATTGTTACGTGTTGGGGCCCTTTCATGGCGCATTGACTGGCCGACAGGCGGACATGCAACAAGGGACATGAAGCTTGTTATGTAACTAGTTACTATAATGCTTGCTACAGAGCCTATCTGCTAATTAAATCACAATTATAAGAGAGTTTATACTTAGGTATACAATTTACTTACATAATTGACGTTTTTATAATAAATGCTTCTGATACCAATTAAAGGTAAAGAAAATGCCTAACATAAAGGGCAATGGACTGGCGAAAAAACAGTGTAATAATAGGAGTGTTTTTTGGGCACTTCGCTGCCCGCTTATTCTGGATTCTGCTCTCTTGGCTGACAGTTTCCATACAAAATATTAGAGAGAGAGATATTACAAATTTTTAGAGAGTATGCCAGCTACTCATTAAACTGATCATTACTGATTACGCCAATTTTTATACCTTTCACGAGAATGAAATGGTATTATAACTTAGTGCCAAAAAATTTTTGTCGAAAGTACCAGAAGGAAGCGTGGGGGACCCACCAAAATATATACCGATATGATCAGAATCAAGAGCTGAGTCGATTAAGCCATGTCCGTCTGTCCGTCGGTCCATCCGTCTGTGTGAACGCAAACTAGTCCCTCAGTTTTTGAGATATCTGAATGAAATTCGGAATACAGGTATGTTGTTATATGCAGCTGATCATTTGTCGGAACCAACCGAATCAGACCACTATAACATATAGAAAACAACCGATTATTCAGATATACATGAAATTTTTGGATGTAATTTGTGCATAACTTCCCCATTTAAACAGCTAAGGACATGAAACTTTGAAGTAGACGTGCCCATTTTGGCCCAAACAAGGTTACCGAAAATTGTCAAGATCGGACCACTATAACATATAGTCCCACAACATCCGATTATTCAGATATACACATTTTGGTGTATAACTCCTCCATTTTAACAGCTAACGGCATGAAATTTTGAAGTATTTGTACCCATATGGGCCCAAACAGGGTTACCGAAAATTGTCAAGATCGGACCACTATAACATATAGCTCCCCTACAACCGATTGTTCAGATATGGACATTTTGGTGTATAACTCCTCCATTTAAATAGCCAAGACACCATTTTTTCTAATAAATCTTTCCATAAATAACCCACAGAATTAAAATTATAAATTAAACTTGATCCGGCTATGTACATACATAGGTAACTTTTCATTTCCCCACTCATGAAAAGTATGAAGTCTTCGGTACGGCCGAAGACAGCCGCGCTTTTACTTGTTTCTATTGTGAATAAGTGAAATGGTTTAAATTTTTTGTCGATAGATGTCTCCGCGATTTCGAAACTATCCTCGAATACCGTTAGAAAATTTTTTGCAATTCCTTTACTTTAACGAACGGTGTTGGGTTGAGTCTTGGCTAGATTCGGAGACATCTACCGACAAAAATTTGAAGCCATTTCATCAAAGAAACACACCTTTTTTCCAATTCCTCTACTTTAACGAACGGTTGTATAATTTTCATTTGTTTTTATACTCAGCTGTACTAGTACACAGAGTATTATAGTATTAATCACATAACGGTAGATTGTAACAGAATGAAATAATCGGGATAGATATAGACTTATATATATCAAAATGATCAGGGTGAAAAGAGAAATCGATTGAGCCATGCCCGTCCGTCCGTCTGTCCGTCCGTCCGTCCGCCTGTAAACACTCTAACTCGCGCAAAAATTGAGATATTTTGATGAAATTTGAAATGCAAGTTGGTATCGAGACTGGGACGATTGGCACTGAAAATGGGCGAAATCGGACCATGACCACGCCCACTTTTCCTATATAGAAAAAATCGGAAATTTCGTATCTCGGTCACTAATATAGCTGGAGCGATGAAATTTTACCCACGTGTTGAGCTCAGGACCCTATGAAGAAATTTGATGAAATTTTGGAAAATGGGCGGTGCTACGCCCACTTATTAAGGGTCAAACATGGAAAGTTTTATATGTCATAACTCAGAAACCATTGAAGATATATCGATGAAATTTGGTATGCGTGATTTACTTACTTAGGCAAACATTTGGAAAATTGTTAATGACACTCTGTCTTTGCTACCTAGTATGTTGGTGCGATTGTGTGTTTTGTTTTTTGTAAAAAGTTCTAAAGCTATTAACAAGCAAAGCTTTTGTACAGGCAATGCTTGTTATTGTTTCAGATTTTTGTTTTTTCGGCAGGCTCTGCGATTTACATATTTACATACGTTTGTTTTTACATGGCCGTTTTAATTCTTCAATTTTTCTTAATTATAAACTGGCCAATAGCTCATATAAAATTCACATAAAATAATTATTAGAATTAAAACGGCCATGTAAAAACAAACGTAAAGATAATTCATTTAAATTTTGTGGCATGGGTTTTACAATAGACCGGAAATCAAAAATTTAAAAATTTTGGAAAATGGGCGTGGCACCGCCTTTTTAGACAAAGGAATCTACGAGATTTTGGAGCCCATAACTCGACAAATAATTGAGATATTATGACGAAACTTGGTTTATACACTTTTATAACTTGTGTTAATAGACATGCAAAAATTTATTCAAATCGGTTTATGACCACGCCTACTTTTTAACAAAGATATTTCTGGAATACCCTTTGGGAATTTGTAACGTGACATCTTTGTAACTGGAAGTCATAAAGGAATAAAATTTTGCACAAAGAATAATATTGATATGCTTAGTTGGATGACTGATGAAAATTTTGAAAATGGGCGTGGCTACGCCCACTTTATGCAGCACTCGCTTTATATAAAATCCATCAAACGCAAACAAACAATGAAAGCCTACAGCTGAGTATCTAATGTTCGATTCCACTCGAACTAAGGCTTCCTTACTTGTTATACCAGTGGTTGTTTTTTTCGCAACGAATGCAGCTAATGCAGGCCTATTTGTAGTCGATGGGTTGTCTTATAAACAGTTTTGGGCGGAACTTACTCACAGCAATCACACGAGGGTGGACAGATGCGTTTCCAGTTTTTGAATTTTTGCTTTTGCTTAATTCCAACAATGGAAAAAGTTAAATAATTTAAAATCCAACTCAATTAAATTTTTTTTTTAACAAAAATCATAACATGTTCGGTATTTATCTATGTGTTTATTTATTTCCTTGCCCATTGAACTTTGCGGCATTATTGGCATTATTCGCATTCGATTCGCACTTCCTGCTGTTACATAAACATACTTGCAGTATATACTATAAGTATGTAAGTAATTGAACGAATGTTTGGCACAGTGAATTATGGCTTATTGGCTGCGTGTGGCTTTTTATTTTTTTCTATTAATCTGCATCGCTTACTTTAACTCTTGAAAAACGTCTTCCGGCTGTTTGCTAAAGGTTTCGCTTGACTTATACATCTATATATTAATAGGCTAACATTTTTTCCATACAAACAATTGCCAGGCTGTTTTGCACATTTAACATACTCATATCCACATAAAATTGATATGGATGTGTTCGTATGAGTGAGGAGCAGTGCATAGGCATATAATTTTTTCTATAAATTATTTAATTTCTTTATAATTAATAAAAAAAGTTTTTAGTTTTGTACCATTTTTGATTTATTTCGTTTTTGCTTCGTTGGCAAATGTGCCCACTATCTATATATTAATAGGCTAACATTTTTCCCATACAAACAATTGCCAGGCTGTTTTGCACATTTAACATACTCATATCCACATAAAATTGATATGGATGTGTTCGTATGAGTGAGGAGCAGTGCATAGGCATATAATTTTTTCTATAAATTGTTTAATTTCTTTATAATTAATAAATAAAATTTTTAGTTTTGTACCATTTTTGATTTACTTCGTTTTTGCTTCGTTGGCAATGTGCCCATTATCTATATATTAATAGGCTAACATTTTTTCCATACAAACAATTGCCAGGCTGTTTTGCACATTTAACATACTCATATCCACATAAAATTGATATGGATGTGTTCGTATGAGTGAGGAGCAGTGCATAGGCATATAATTTTTTCTATAAATTATTTAATTTCTTTATAATTAATAAATAAAGTTTTTAGTTTTGTACCATTTTTGATTTATTTCGTTTTTGCTTCGTTGGCAATGTGCCCATTATCTATATATTAATAGGCTAACATTTTTTCCATACAAACAATTGCCAGGCTGTTTTGCACATTTAACATACTCATACCCACATAAAATTGATATGGATGTGTTCGTATGAGTGAGGAGCAGTGCATAGGCATATAATTTTTTCTATAAATTATTTAATTTCTTTATAATTAATAAATAAAGTTTTTAGTTTTGTACCATTTTTGATTTATTTCGTTTTTGCTTCGTTGGCAATGTGCCCATTATCTATATATTAATAGGCTAACATTTTTTCCATACAAACAATTGCCAGGCTGTTTTGCACATTTAACATACTCATATCCACATAAAATTGATATGGATGTGTTCGTATGAGTGAGGAGCAGTGCATAGGCATATAATTTTTTCTATAAATTATTTAATTTCTTTATAATTAATAAATAAAGTTTTTAGTTTTGTACCATTTTTGATTTACTTCGTTTTTGCTTCGTTGGCAATGTGCCCATTATCTATATATTAATAGGCTAACATTTTTCCCATACAAACAATTGCCAGGCTGTTTTGCACATTTAACATACTCATATCCACATAAAATTGATATGGATGTGTTCGTATGAGTGAGGAGCAGTGCATAGGCATATAATTTTTTCTATAAATTGTTTAATTTCTTTATAATTAATAAATAAAGTTTTTAGTTAAGAGAAAGAGATATCGTAAAATTTTTTACAAATATCGTAAACACAGTTGAAGAGTTGCTTTAATTTCAAAGCACTCTCTCTCTCTCTTTCTTTTTGATATGAACATTGGCAGCGTTGCCACTTAAAAAATTTAAAATTTACCAAAATACAAAATTAAAGTAACCAAAACCAGAAACAGGTAACCAATATAAATTAGCGCTGCTGTGTCCGTGTGAATCGCTTGGCTTTGTCAGTGGTAGATAGGTAGATAGACATGTACTTACAAATGCTTGCATGCATAGCCGTGCAAATGCATATATCTTCACTTCGCTTGGCAAAATAAAAAGGACCAACCTGTTTGAACATGTATGCAAATGTATGGATATGCATACCTACATCTACCTATTTAATTTTCTGAGCAATATTGGTATCAAATGAGGCTCAAGGTATTGAGCAGGACTTCGATATGAAGCTCTTTTAATTGTGACCTCTAGGCCGGATTTCCAGATATAGGTCAAAACGAGGACCGGATAATCCTTGAATGTTTCTGAGCAAAATTGGTATCAAATGAAAGGTTTTGAGCAGGCCTTCTATAGAGAGCTCTACTCTTTATGATTCCTAGGTCGGGTCCCGAGATATGGGAAAAAAAGAAGACCAGGATGATCCTTGAATATTTCTGAGCAAAATTGGTATCAAATGAAAGGTTTTGAGCTCTACTCTTTATGATTCCTAGGTCGGGTCCCGAGATAAGGGAAAAAAGAGGACCAGGATGATCCTTGAATGTTTCTGAGCAATATTGGTATCAAATGAAAGATTTTGAGCAGGACTTTGATATGAAGATGTTTTAATTGTGACCCCTAGGCCGGGTCTGCAGATATGGGTCAAAACGAGGACCCGGATGATCCTTGAATGTTTCTGAGTAAAATTGGTATAAAATAAAAGATCTTGAGCAGGCCCTCTTCAGGGAGCTCTATTCTTCATGGTTCCTAGGTTGGGTCCGGAGATATGGGTCAATACGAGGACCCGGATGATCTTCATGTTTCTGAGCAATATTGGTATCAAATGAAAGGTTCTGAGCAGGGATTCTACACGGATCTCTACTCTTTATGATTCCTATGTCGGGTCCCGAGATATGCGGCAATACGAGGACCTGGATGATCCCTGAATGTTTCTGAGCAATATTCGTATCAAATGAAAGGTGTTGAGCAGGGTTTTCACATAGAGATCTATTCATTTTGAGTCCTAGGTCGGGTCCCCAAATATGGGTCAAAATGTGACTCCGGATTAACCCGGAATGTTTCTGAGCAATATTGGTATCAAATGAAAGGTGTTGAGCAGGACTTCTGCACGGAGCTCTACTCTTTATGATTCCTAGGCCGGGTCTCCAGATATGGGTCAAACGTGGACTCGGATGATCTTGCATGTTTCTGAGCAATACAAAGCAAAACAAAATAAAAAATCAAAAGTCAAAAACCAAAAACCAAAACAAACAAAAACAACAAAATAGTAGCAGTCACAAATGACAACAAAAAATTACAAAAACGATAGTCGCCTTTTAATCCATAGAAAACCAGGAAAAAAAGGAATAAAGAAAAGGGAATAAATATCCCATTCCGAAACTGTTTACACATCAATGTTCATGAATACCCGTTATTCACGCTTTAATTTTTTTATTTTCATTTATTTATTATTTTATTTCCTTTTATTTTTTATTTCCATTTATTTATTATATTATTTCTTTTTATCTAAATATTTTGTTCTTTTTATTTCAATTTTACTTAATTCGTATTTATTCCATATATTAGGTGTTTTTTATTTTTATTTTTTTTCATTTCAATTTTTGTTTTAATTTCGCTCTATTTACTGTTAGGCCTTTTTCTATTTTCATTTATTTATTATTTTGTTTTAGGCCTTTTTCTATTTTCATTTATTTATTATTTTATTTCTCTTATTTATTATCTTATATTTTTTTAATTTAATATTTTTCCTTTTTATTTCAATTTTACTTAATTCGTATTTATTATACTTTACTGCTTTATTTTTATTTGTACCATTTTTGATTTACTTAGTTTTTGCTTCGTTGGCAAATGTGCCCATTATCTATATATTAATAGGCTAACATTTTTCCCATACAAACAATTGCCAGGCAGTTTAGCACATTTAACATACTCACATCTACATAAAATTTATATGGATGTGTTCGTATGAGTCAGGAGCAGTGCATAGGCATATAATTCTTTCTATAAATTATTTAATTTCTTTATAATTAATAAATAAAGTTTTTAGTTTTGTACCATTTTTGATTTATTTCGTTTTTGCTTCGTTGGCAAATGTGCCCACTATCTATATATTAATAGGCTAACATTTTTCCCATACAAACAATTGCCAGGCTGTTTTGCACATTTAACATACTCATATCCACATAAAATTTATATGGATGTGTTCGTATGAGTGAGGAGCAGTGCATAGGCATATAATTCTTTCTATAAATTATTTAATTTCTTTATAATTAATAAATAAAGTTTTTAGTTTTGTACCATTTTTGATTTATTTCGTTTTTGCTTCGTTGGCAAATGTGCCCACTATCTATATATTAATAGGCTAACATTTTTCCCATACAAACAATTGCCAGGCTGTTTTGCACATTTAACATACTCATATCCACATAAAATTGATATGGATGTGTTCGTATGAGTCAGGAGCAGTGCATAGGCATATAATTTTTTCTATAAATTATTTAATTTCTTTATAATTAATAAATAAAATTTTTAGTTAAGATAAATGGATATCGTAAACGTGTTTACAAATATCGTAAACACAGTTGAAGAGTCGCTTTAATTTAAAAGCGCTCACCACCGGGCCTACCTTCCTAGATCTGCCTTGATTTTGACCATGATTTCGCGTCGGACCGTGATCAAAAAGGCAAATCAGTGTTGCGGTACAACTGGAATTCGGAAAGTGTTGCTTATCTCCGCGAAAAGGAATAATTTTTGTACCAATACAAAGTTGAAAAAATAAATTGCATGGTCGAATTTCGACCACCGGCGATACTAGTACATATTAAAGCGTTGCGGCATCTGCACTCGCTCCTTGAACTTCTCAATTGATTTTCCGATATTTGACACAAAAGTGACATAAAATGCATCAACGATTTTGTGGTAAAGCGGAAGTACTGCTACGCTGTGCGCAAACCTTGAAGGAAGGCTGTGAAGGGCTTTAGTTTGATGACGTAGTAATAAGATAAAAAAAAAGTAAAAAATAAAATATGTGACAAATGTGCAAAAAAGTTCGATCAAATATCAGCTTGAAACAGAAATTGAATGTTATGCAATGTTAAGTAATGTAATGCTTGGACAGAGCTGATTAAAATAACATGAGACTATGTAGTACTGCACAGTGGAGTGGTCACAGACAATAAAAAATCGTATCAAAGATAATGGCTCAAGATTAAAAGTGGAAAAGTGGGATAAGATGAACATTTAAATACCGCCAAACCCATTTTCTTAGCCTCTTTATCCAGTTTGGAGAAGGCAGAACATACGGCGCGCGTGTTAGTGCCAATGATGTCGATGTCATCGGCGTACGCCAGCAGTTGAACACTCTTGTGGTATAAGATGCTTCCTGCACGGTGGAGTTCTGCAGCTCGTATTATCTTTTCCAGCATCAAATTGAAGAAGTCACACGAAAGGGAGTCAACTTGTCTCAAACCTCGTTTGGTCTCGAACGGCTCGGAGAGGTCCTTCCCAATTCTGACTGTGCTGGTGGTGTTAGTCAGCGTCATTTGGCATAGCCGTATACTTTTTGTAGGGAAACCAAATTCAGACATTGCGGCATATAGGCAATTCCTATTCGTGCTATCAAAAGCGGCTTTAAAATCGACAAAGAGATGGTGTGTGTCGGTTCCTTTTTCATAAGTTTTTTCCAGGATTTGGCGTATTGTGAAGATCTGGTTGATGGTAGATTTACCAGGTCTGAAGCCACACTGATAAGGTCCAATCAGCTTGTTGACGGTGGGCTTCAGTCTTTCGCACAATACACTTGCTAAGACCTTATATGCGATATTCAGAAGGCTTATGCCACGATAATTGCCGCTTACTGTGGAGTCTCCTTTTTTGTGGATTGGGCAGAGCACACTTAAGTTCCAATCGTTGGGAATGCGTCGTCCGACCATATTCTGCATAGGAGTTGATGCATGCTCCTTATCAATTCTTCGCCGCCATGTTTGAATAGCTCGGATGGCAAGCCGTCAGTGCCCGGTGCTTTATTATTCTTAAGCCGAGACATTGCTATTCGCACTTCGTCATGATCGGCTGGTGGAGCATTTCTACCATCATCTGCTATTGGGGATTCGGGTCGAATATCTTCACCTCCCGCATCTTCTCCTGCCGTTATCTAGCAGGGAGGAGAAGTGATCCCTGGACATCAGTTGCCAGATCGCCGTTATCATTCCGGCAGGAATTTGTCCCGGCCTTGAAAGCTTCAGTTATCCGCCTGACTTTTTCATAAAATTTTCGAACATCATTCCTATCCGCCAGCATCTCAAGCTCTTCACCGTCGCGCCTTTCTGCCTACCTTTTCTTCATTCGAAAACGGCGTCTCTCCTCCCTCTTAGCCGTCCGATAGTGCTCTCGTCGAAATATGACGCTGTGGTAATAGAAAAGTAAAACCAGTGCTTTTACTCATCATTTTGTTAATCACAACGTCACTGTGCCAATATGGCTTCACGATTTGTGTCCAATACTAATAAGTTCATATTTTCCCTGCAGGGAACTCAATAACTAGTGAGCAAAATTTCTAGTTCCGAACTAGCGAAAAGGTGTCAAAAGGGAACTAGATTAATTGTAGCTAGACCGTCACCAGTTCAGAAGGAGTGAATTGAGTGGCCATTATTAGCACACTTTGATTTGTATGCAAGTGACAAAAATTCTACGAAAATTTTTCGTTCGTTCAATTACCGTCGGCTTTGTATATTTTTGCAATTCTCAGATGTTTAATGAAGCATTTTATATAAAGAGTTTTCTATTTGCATCTCTTATGAAATGAAATGTTCCCCTAATTATGCTTTTCCGATCCCTCAGGCTTATTTTTAATATTTTTTATTTTATTACTTTTTAAATATTATTGTAAATTTTTATTAAATAAATAAATAAAAAAATATTAGTTAAAAAAAAATTGAAAAAAAATTATCATCCACCTTGACACCGACAGGATTCGAAACCGCGACCCTCAGATTGAAAGGCAAATGCGTTAGCCAGTCGGCCATCGCGCCACTTGTATGAAGTGTGTCAAATGCTGCACTTAAGCGGCAGATGTAAAACTGTAGAATTTGTAGGTACTTGCAGCTAGTTCAGAACTATCGAAATTGTGCCAATAAACGAACTAGTGAAAACTGTGGAATTTAGTACTAGTTCGGAACTATCGAAAATGTAGTGCAGAGAGGGACAATTGACACCGCCTAGGACAGCGCCGTGTTAAATTCGCCAGTTGATAACATGCAAAAGAGATTTAGCTCGCACTAGTAGTGTCGAAAAATGCACTAGAAGCGACCTAGTTCGGAACTAGAGATTTTCCCTACAGGGTTGCATACGTGCATACATACATAAATACTTATGGATATGTACATATATGTACATACTATATTATGTATGTATATATGTTTATAGGCTAAGCAGGGAAGTGCTGTGCCACAAAATGTTGCAAACAAATCAAGTTGCTCGTTGATCGTTGATGTACTTCCTTAACAACGTTTGCTGTGCAAGCGATTGAATTTCATTTTTTTTTCACTTCTTGTACGCTTGATCGAGTGTCATAAAGCGAGTGCGCATAAAAAGTAATAAATCTTATTGCAAAGCCAAAAAATACAGAAATATCGCGTTCCAAAACCGCTGAAATTAACGCATTCGTACCTTGACAATGGTGACTTAATACAATTGGATTACGTAATATGTGGCTTGAACTTTCATTCACGAGCGTTAAGTTGAATTATGGTCTATCTAATATGTGTGCGGTAAGAGGATAAAAAAGTTCGCAAATTTGATAATGAATTATATCGTTTGTTTTCATTTACTTCACTGTTTGAATGTTTTTTATGCGAGCATCTACATACCAACTAGACATATACGCCGCCGATTGACGCCGCCGCCGCCGCCATAATCCGTGAAATCGGCGTATCGGCGCGGCGGCGTGCGCTGGCGCGCCATACCCGTATGGAGCGAGATGTGTACATATTTTCCTAGTTTTGCTAACTGCTTAAGTTCTTCAAAATTAAAAAAAAGGAACCGATCGACGTGTTTTGACCTCAGGAACACGAAGCTGAATGCGGAAATGTTTTATTTTTTGCCGGTTAAAAGTTATTAACAAAAACTTTGGCTGTTCCCTACTTTACTAGCCTCAGTCCTAAAGAATTTAAGGTACTGGAAAATTTCAGTTCGTTGGCTTACATAATTTTTTCTCAGATACGGAACTTTTCTGGGATCTCTTCCATTTAGTCCTACTTATCGAGGTCTGTTGCTAATTGTTCTACTCAAAACTGCACCATTTCAACCCTCCTTGATATCATTAGATGCCGAAAATGATCCCAAACATGCCTCCAGAATCGAAAACTCATAGTTTGAACGTAAGAAAGTTGCTGTTTTTGAGTAGCCCTCACAGTTGTCGAACCTCAGCCCTATAGGGAATATTAAAGAAGACGATGGGGGATCAAAATGGAAAAATAAGCAAGAGTTATGGAAAAAAAATTAAAGAAGCTTGGTACTTAATACCAGTTGCAAATTGCGCTGATTTGGTCAACCCTATGCCACGAAGAAGTAAGGAAGTTATAAACAAGTAAAAGCGCGGCTGTCTTCGGCCGTACCGAAGACTTCATACCTTTCATGAGTGGGGAAATGAAAAGTTACCTATGTATGTACATAGCCGGATTAAGTTTAATTTATAATTTTAATTCTGTGGGTTATTTATGGAAAGATTTATTAGAAAAAATGGTGTCTTTACTATTTAAATGGAGGAGTTATACACCAAAATGTGCATATCTGAACAATCGGTTGTATGGGAGCTATATGTTATAGTGGTCCGATCTTGACAATTTTCAGTAATCCCGTTTGGGCCCATATGGGTACAAATACTTCAAAATTTCACGCCGTTAGCTGTTAATTTGGAGGAGTTATACACCAAAATGTCCATATCTGAACAATCGGTTGTATGGGAGCTATATGTTATAGTGGTCCGATCTTGACAATTTTCCGTAACCCTGTTTGGGCCCATATGGGTACAAATACTTCAAAATTTCACGCCGTTAGCTGTTAAAATGGGGGAGTTATACACCAAAATGTGTATATCTGAATAATCGGATGTTGTGGAACTATATGTTATAGTGGTCCGATCTAGACAATTTTCGGTTACCTTGTTTGGGCCAAAATGGGCACGTCTACTTCAAAGTTTCATGTCCTTAGCTGTTTAAATGGGGAAGTTATGCACAAATTACTTCCAAAAATTTCATGTATATCTGAATAATCGGTTGTTTTCTATATGTTATAGTGGTCCGATTCGGCCGGTTCCGACAAATGATCAGCTGCATATAACAACATACGTGTATTCCGAATTTCATTCAGATATCTCAAAAACTGAGGGACTAGTTTGCGTTCACACAGACGGACGGACGGACAGACGGACAGACGGACAGACGGACATGGCTTAATCGACTCAGCTCGTGATTCTGATCATATCGGTATATATTTTGGTGGGTCCCCCACGCTTCCTTCTGGTACTTTCGACAAAAATTTTTTGGCACTAAGTTATAATACCATTTCATTCTCATGAAAGGTATAAAAATAAAGGAGCTTCAACTAAACATTAGTTTAAAGCTAGCTGCAGCAGTAATATTGTAGTTTATTTGGTAAAACAATCGAATTTAAAGTTTGTCCCTATTATTATTTCCAACTTAAATTATACATTTCATTATTTTTATTCATAAAAATTAAATTATTATACAAAAACCACCCCAGAGTCATTGAAGCATGTCCTCTCCGTGTAAGCATCAATATATGGTAATTACACTGCTCTACAGCCAAAAAATACTCTGAACGCGACCATCCTATCTATATGTAAAATCGGTCGCTGATTCCGAAAATCGGGTTCATTTTTAATTCTATGGGAAGGTTTTTGAGATATCGGTAATTTACCGTTATTTGGCCAATGGCTCCACTTAATCCTGAATGTCTGTTTAACGCAGTGAGCTATCTTCCTTGAGGTAACACCAAACGAAAGAAAATTAAATTTCCTTTTCATGGCTCCTATAACACTTTTCTCTAACTCTTATAGTTTCTGAAATATTGACGATTAAAATTGAATTTTTTCGATTTTTTACGATTTTTTGAAGAAAAAATTTACTTTGTCAGGCAATATCTTTAAAACCAATGTTTTCACCTTCGGCTTTACTCCTTTTTATGAAGCTCCATTCCATTACCAAAAAAATAAGCTTTTAACGAAGAAAATCCATGGTAAAATGGAAAAGTTATAGGCGATCAAGTAAATACAGCCAAGTCGCGCAATGCCTCTGGACGGGTATATTGTATACATGTTGTACCAATACCTACACATCTGCAGTAGCAGCACGTTGGCAGCGCAGTAGATACAAGCCCATTTACGGGTATAACATGCATAGAATATACCCGTGCATATGCATTGCGCGACGTGCCTGTATTTACTTGATCGCCTATAACTTTTCCATTTTAGCATGGATTTTCTTCGTTGATAGCTTATCTTTTTCCCAATAGGATGGAGCTTCACGTAAAGGAGTAAAACCGAAGGTGAAGACATTGGTTTTAAAGATATTGCCTGACAAAGTCAATTTTTTCTTCAAAAAATCGTAAAAAATCGAAAAAATTCAAATTTAATCGTCAATATTGTTACCACAAGGAAGATAGCTCACTCCGTTAGAGAGACATTCAGGATTAAGTGGAACCATTGGCCAAATAACGGTAAATTGCCGATATCTCAAAAACCTTCCCATAGAATTAAAAATGAACCCGATTTTCGGAATCAGCGACCGATTTTACATATATATAGGGTAGTCACGTCCAAAGTACAGACAACAAATTTCATTTTGTGATCCAGTGTTATTATTTGGTCTTAAAATGAAATAAATGAAGAATTGCAAAATTTTGTCCCTATTATTTTTTCCAACTCTGTATATACATACATACATATATTTATTTTAAAGTGCCTTATATATGTATAAATAAATATGTACATATGTAAATATATGTATGCATGTTTATTATCATACAAAATAAGCAAATGAATTTAAATTTACCCTTACATATGGATTTGTGTATATTCTTTAATATTTATTTTCTTTATTTTATATTTTAGTTTATGTAACAATTGTTTTTTGCTGTTAATAAAAAAGTTTCAACAATTTAAGGTGGAAATTAGTTTATTTATTCCATTCAGCCAGCGATATTAAGGTAACTAAATAAAATTAATATTTGAATAAGGATTGTGATTTGTAGATTTGGGGCAGGCGCGCCGGCGCGAAAAAGCACGCCGGCGTCGGCGCCGCCGCCGAAATGTTTTTGGAATAGCGCCGCCGCCGCCGGAATCACTGTCGGTGTATATGTCTAATACCAACCATGCTATAATTGTAGTGCTATGGGAAGAGGACAGAAGAACACGTCAAAATTCTTGTATGAATGGATGGGGTCGGACACCAGCAATGTGTTTTTGTGGAAATTTAATTTTTGGTAAAAATGTCACTTACGCGATTTCTACTTGGTCGATACGCGGCTTTGCACTTTAAACGACGATATGTATGTATATATGTATATCCATTTAGCTGATCTGTGGTCAAAGTCAAAGCAATCATGCAAAATCAAAGCCAAACATTAAATTCAAAGTCAAAGCCAAACACAGCGACGTTCGTCCGCAGCAGCGGCAGTGCTTATTCATCACCAGTGTTGCCAGATTATTTCCAGACTTCTAGCTAGATTCTTAAAAAAAAAAGCTAGAAAAAGCTAAAATAATGTTTCACACATAAAAAAAAAATTTAAAGCTAAAAAAGACCCTAGAAAAAATTACGAAATTACCCAGTAGAACTTGGAGCGAGATCTCCCCAAGCGAGAGCAGAAGAGTACTCTATTTATTTATTTATTTATTTATTATTAATCAACATGCAGAAGCTTATAGACTATTAGCTAGATTTACAGAGGATATATGTATGTATGTATCATAAAATTTATGATAGAAAACTTATAAGTAAGTTCTTAAAATTAAACTTAGAATAAGAGAATTCAAAGGCTAAGGAAGACGAATATGTATTGAATTCAGATAGCGTCCTTTTAGAGGGGCATTCAAACCATAAACGGTCCTAGAAAACCCCACAAAAAATAATTCATTATTACGGAGAATGCGAGTAGGAACATTAAAGTTAATTTTAGAAAGAAGGTATGGGCAATCAATAGAGCCCACACATAAATCAAAAACGAAACACATCGACAACAGAGTTCGTCTTGCATCTAAAGACAGAAGATTTATTAGCAAGCAACGTGAGCGATAGTGTGGAATAGGGTCCACGAACTTCAAAGAGCGCAACGCAAAACGCATAAAGGCCCTTTGAACAGATTCTAATCTTTTAATGTGGACTGCATGATATGGCCTCCAAACAAATACAGCATATTCTAACCGAGACCGTACCAAGGTCATGTACAATAGTTTTAGAGCATAAGGGTCAGTAAAAGAAGAACAATTACGGCGAATAAAAGCTAACATAGAAAAACATTTGCGGACAATGTAGTTAATGTGTGTAGTAAAATTGAGTTTGGGGTCAAAATAAACACCCAGATCTTTAACATCTGAAACGAATTTGAGGGGAACATCGCAGATGGTATAGGATGTAGGAATAACAGTAATAGATTTTGTATAAGAAGAGTAGTGGCATTTACTAATGTTGAGTAGTAAACTATTACGCACACACCAATTATATAAATTATTGAGCTCTTGTTGAAGGATGTATGATTCATCGATAGATTTAATTTCATAATAAATCTTCAAATCATCAGCATACAAAAGAAAGTTACACTTTGAAAAACAAAAAGAAATATCCCCGGTGCATCCACTTCCGAAAAGAGTGCTGATGATCGAAAATGGTTTTTCGTGAAATAGCTATACACTCAACCTTCGCTGTAAATAGTTGTTGAATTTTTTTCCACTCACCCCAACAATTAAAAATTTAATTAAAAATAAAAATTTCGTGCTAAGCACTAAAACTCTTTCAAAAAAAAAAAAAAAAAAAGAAATATCATTAATTTTTTTATTTGATATCCTTTCCGGGCAATATCAAAATTTTTTCAGTTTTGTTTTATTCTTTTTGTGTTTACTACTTCCCTTCCTTGGGCATACAATGTTAAAAGCGAGTTTACAAAATTATATGCTTATACCCGAATTATAGCGAGTAAGAGAGTATCTATTGACAAGTACTCCCGGATTAATAAAACGATGATCCCAAGTCCTACTGCGTATTTTAATGCTTTATTAGGTAATATGTGATTTCCCGTGGCAGTGTTCCGGACAAAAAATTTGCAAGCAACTGCAACAACAATTTTTTGATCCTGATGTTTATCTGGATTAAAAAAGTCTATTACAATCCATACGGACTCAAAATGGATCCAGATAAACATCAGGATCACAATGCTTTTTGGTTGTTTATTTTTCCGACAGGGTATGAATATGATGTATTGTGGAACGATCTTCCGTCATCCCTTGTCAAGTTTGGTTGGGAGACATCACAAAATTGTGGTTCCATTTGCATGCAAAATTTGTATGCGGATCTGGATCGCCTAATGTGTTTTCAAAACACACATAAATTCAAAGTCAATTTAACAGGTCGGTTCAAAATACATACACACATACAAGCCCTGAGCTTAATGTCGAACTCTCGTGACCGAGATGTCAAAAACTGTAAGGAGGACGAAATAATTTGACATTCAGCTCACGGGCGATCAAGGGATAAACTCAGACAATGAAGAATTTGACGAATTGTAAACACGAATGCATGTATAGAATATGCAGACAAACAAATTGGATAGCTGTCGAAGAAGAACAAGAAGTCAGCTGATCTGAAGAACCGACCTGTTTAGTGGACCCTGCATAAGTTATATATTTTCATACATGTATATGTAAATTTGTACTTCAGTGTCAATAAAAATAACGAAATGTTAAAAAAAATGTTACATGTTAATGGTAACTATGATGACTGTATGTATGTATATGAGCAATGAGCAGCGCTCATTTTTTTGGAGTTTTAGCAAATAAAAAAGCTAAATCAGAATTTTTGCAGCTAAAAGACAAGAAAAAAAGCTAAATCTAGCTTGAAAAAAGCTAGAATGGCAACGCTGTTCATCACAGATTAAATCGATTTCGCGAAACAAAGCAGACACGTAGCCAGAGGGGTATAAAGCATTTCAGCTTTGGGCGTGCGCATGACTACATGCGCTGTTGGAGGTATTCGAATCCTCCACTCTTCCGGCTCCCCCCTCCCCCCCCCCCCCCCTCCCCCCCCTTACTACGGTCCTGACGAAAAAAAAAATGTAAAACTAAGAAAAAGAGAAAGAATTTGCTGACTACCTTAGGGTGGATAGATATTTAAATTACTGGTTGATATGTAAGCTGATCATGTGCATGCTCTTTTGAAGTATTGCAGTGCAAAGCTCGTGGGCATCATTTAAGCAACAGCCGGGAAAATGGGTCGTTTGGATTTGAACTCGATTGCATATATATTTTGCCACATCCGCTAAAAAAATGTACATATGTATGTATGTAAGTATATAAACATTAAAACATTAAACATTTAAGCGGCATGCAACAAGTTAATCATTTTCGGCTGTTGGTCAAATTTTTATGCGATCAATCGCCGCTCGTTGGAGGTTTGGCGGCAAGACTTTTGAAGACCAGAAAATTAAAGCGCAAACAGCGGACAAGTCAATGAAAAACAATGCAAAAATGGAAGTTGACTTTTTTTATTTAGGTATGCATTTTTTGCAAAATATTTTCACATTTACGTACACTCAGAGAAAAAGCAAGCTAAATTTAAGTATAGTGGGCTTGAATGAAGCCGAAAATGTTATGAAAGTCTGTTAAGCTTGAAAATGCTAAAATCAAGAATATATTCTTATTTTTAGAACGGCAATTTTGAGAAGAAAAAGCTTATATTAAGAACTTTCCGGTTTGAAAAAAAAACTTGAATAAATTTATTTTAAGCATTGCTCATGATTGATTTGAGAAAGTACATTCTAATTTTCAGAATGTTCAACTTTGTTTTAAGAATACTTATACTTGCTTTCCACTTTTTCGAAATTCTAAATTCGAAATAATTTAACCCACCTAACAAAAATAAGAAAGAACATTTTTTTTTATTTCTTTGTATTGTATTTTAACATTTTTTTTAATGGACGAGTCATATGTACATGTGACTTATTATCATTATATATATGTAATTCAGTCTTTACATACATATTTATAAATAAATAAATCTACATACATATACATATCTTATACCGAACTCATTTTAGAAAAGTGTATACATTTTTCCGTAATCTTTATAACGATTAAAAAACCCAGTCAAAACTTCCACAGATTTTCACCACCCAATTTGAGTGGTAGTATCCCTATACCAAACTATTTTGATCCGTTTCTTACCAACACCGATGGTCTGGAATCCAACAATTTTGGCCATGATTTAAAAAAGTTTTGCTTTCGCAGCTTATATGTACATGCCCGCATTACTTGTTTGACCACTTACCCACATTTGATGTAATTCTTCATCTATTAAAAGCCATTTTAAAACATAAGCTAAATTCTCATCAACGCAATAACTCTTACCTGTTCCTTTTTCCAAGCAAAAAATTTCACGAAAAGCTCCATTCACAATCCCAGCGGGGAATAGCTAAATTGTTTTTTGTTTTATTAATCTTTTTCACACACAAGTCAACAACAATTGAAAATTATATATTTTCTGGTAAACATTTGGCTTTGGTGTTCTTAAATGAGGAATTTCATTCTTAAACCAAGATTTTTTCAGTTTTTAACTTGTTTCAAGAATACCATTCTTGATAAAAATTGGGGAAACTTAAATTTCATTTATTTTTCATTAATTTCTGTAATGCTTAATTCAAGTACGACACAGCTTGTTTTTAGCCCGCAACTTTTTTCTGAGTGTATGTACGTTGCCATACTTGTTTGCCCACAGCTCTGTTTAGCCAAAACAAATTAATGTTGAACGATTTTTCAGTTTTATGTTTTCGCGCAATTAAACAAAAAAATAATAAAAGCAAAAAATGTGTTCACGACTCATTAAATTTTGCGAAATTATGCGAATAAAAACTTTTTTGCCCAAAAATCCGCGAATCGATGTTTTTATCAGCTGCAGGTGCTACGCGATAGGCCGCAGATGTCAAAGGGACCGAAAACCAGAAAATTTTTATATATGTGTGTGTGTGTTTATGTTTATGTATGGTATGACTAGTCTGACATGAGTTTTAAATGCATAATTGCAATAACGACAACTTTGCTGCAGTTGCAATAATGTATCAGCAAAGGAGCTGCCATCGTCGCATTGGGTTTTAGTAAATTTCTGATACGATAATTGGCAGCTGAAACTGTGCGACAGATGAATGATGTAATTATCTGTTGATGCAGATGGAAAGTTTAAAAGAGGTGCTGCGCGAGTGAAAACGGTATCAGAATCGTTATACTTAAGAGGTTTGTTTTGGTCGAAAACACGTGCACATACAAACAAACATGTGCGAATATGGAGCAGTAAACAGCTTTAGGCTGTGCTTGAAACAAAAAAAAAGGAAATTATGAAATTAAAATATGAACCAATATTTATCTCTAGCATGTTTCTTTTAACCTTCTAAAACCTTCTGCGGCAAGCTGAAATGAGTGACAGAACATAAAACTGAAGAATATTAAAATGGCTTGGAAGGTTTACCATAATGGTGCCATATCTACTTCTATAAATCAGAGATTATGTATATAATAAGCTCAGATGTAATTTTCAGTTTGAATTGCAGATATTTAAGCAAATTTGCATATACACACTTAATCGCTCAATTTACATACATACATATGTAGATACATTCACAAACCACCATGGCGTATGAGTAATTTTGTTAACAACCAAAGCATATGATCGACAGAATAAATAACATTTGATGATTCCCTGCAAAAAAATGCGATTAATCCGGGACGTGTCCGCGATCAATCGCAAGGGAGCATGCGACTAATACAATTTTACATCCCTTTGTATGGAGTGAATTGATCGCATTTGTTCGAGCATGTCCTATGAAGAGACTAATTGTTCAACTTATATACCCGAACGGGTACCAATGTAGATTAATCACTATGTAGATCAATCGCTTTCATCCCCAACGGGTACAAATGTAGATCAATCGCTTTCATCCCGAGCGGGTACAAATGTAGATCAATCGCTTCCAGCACGAACGGGTACAAATGTAGATTTTTCCAAGTTGTTCGCCAAGGCAATTTTTAATAACAATCTTTAAAAAATTGTAAATGTTAATGCATATATAAATAAAGATTATATAATGTTTTACTTTTGAAAAAAAAAATCTCAATAAATAAATAAAAAAAATTGTAAGTTTTGAGTATGTATTATATGAGCGTAATGTAAAGGATTTTTTCATAGAATATTTTAGGCAACATTTTGTTAAAATTATTATTCATCATTGTTATTAAGAGAAAGGGTGTTCAATTCGTTTTACCGGTTGTTCTACAATTTTTTAAATACATTGCATATTTTTGTAAAATTTCTACATTTAAGGAATCTAGATTTGTACCCGTTCGGGATGAAAGCGATTAATCTACATTTATACCCGTTAGGGAACAATTGGTCTACAATTAGTCTACATTTATACCCGTACGGGAACAATCGGGGACTAATTGTGGACCGATTGTTCTCGAAAGAGATCAATCGAGGACAAATCTCTTTCGGGATTGATCGCACATTTTTTGCAGGGTTAAAACTTTCCATTTATACATACCTACACACATGTGTAGAGTCCTGCGAGATTTTATAGCAATTAAAACTACATTTCATTTTACTAATTAAACAACATTTTAGTAAACATACTTTGCTAATGAAATAAGAAAATTTCTGCTGTGAAACTTTTTGTAGCATTTATATTTATACATATGTACATACATGTATGTACTTATATGTACCTAACTTTATAGATATACACTGAAATAAATTTTGGTATAGATTTTAAACTTTTTTGGTCGATATATAGGACATGACCGAAAAATTATTGAAATTTAAACTTTGAAAAGTTGAAAAGATTTTTAAACTTTTAAGGTTTAGATTTTATTCCAAATTAAGATTTCTTTTAAGACTTTCAAAAGTTTAAAATTTATATCTTTTTTTAACCCAAAAAAAATTTTAAATTCCTTACAAACCAATTCAAAGTTTAGAAAATATTTCAATATTTATAACAGTGTATATGTATACAGTACATACGTGTATATATGTATATATGTGTATACATTTACATATTCCAACTATTTAATTTAATCTGAAATATAGAGGGAAGATAAACGAACAAAATTAGTTTGATAGGTATTTAGTTTTTAGTTTTTTTTAGTTATTAACGTACACATACATAAATGTGCGTATAACTATAACTAATTGCCAATAATAAACAAAGGAGAGTTTGCTAAAAGGCCATTTGAAGTATATTTATCAAATTAGGTTTAGAAATTATTATTTAGTTTTACTTTTTGCACAAAAAATAAATAGCACTTTTGGTGGCCGATTAATTCCCACACAGAACAAAAAACCGTTTTCCTCCCTGAGATGAAATTTTGTTTTATTGCCACTTTAAATTTGCGAAATTTCGTCCGAATTTCGATGGCGCGATATACATAGGTTAGTAAATCGCCCCACCCAGGGGCGGATTTACCTCTAGAAGCGCCCTGGGGAAACAAATCAAGCCGCGCCCCAATATTTCCAAAAAACCGTACTTGCCTTCGTGTGGTGACATTTCATTACTGATATATTTTACGGACAAGAATTATCTAAAGAAGGATATCGTAGTAGATAAGCTGATTGGAATTGTGTATGTATAGTAAAAAGTGTGAATGTCAGACAAAACGAATTGGCAAAAATTGTACATTGAAATTCATTTCTCTTCTCTTTCACGTTGACATTTTTAAAGAAAACACACACATAAAAACGGAAGTAATATAACCTCTATTTGGATAAGCCTTGTTTACGGATTGAAAAAATTTGATTCGAGTTTTCTTAGAAAGAATATTTATTTCATTTTTATTTATAAAGCCCATATGACACTACATTTTTTTTCTGGTATTCTACCAGGTTTTTTGTGTGAAGGAGATGGTCAAATACAGTTTTGCGTTGGTGTAAGCGAGCAAGCTATATTGAAAAAAACCAAACAAAATACCATCTAGGCGATTAAAAACCAACGAGCCAGCTTGTATTTCGGTAGGTTTTTTGGCATTCGGTCATTTTTTCTGACAATTTTTCCAATTTGACAACCATAAAATAAATTATATTTAAAATAAAAAAATATATGGAAATACAAATTTTAAATTTGCCTCTTGTAAGCTTCTGCTTTGGCCGTAAGGGTAAAGAAGAAGTCCGCAAGAAAAATTATATTGCGTACTGGCTTCCCTTTATAACACGGAATACAAAGTTATCCTACCCTTTGGGTTTCATAACTTTTTTATTTCAGTAATTTAAATCAAATCGCCAAAAAAATAATTTTTGAAATATTTTATTTAGTTTGAAGTTTATTGTCAATCAAATTATTTTTGAGGGAGTATTTGTCTCTTTTCAACCTATAGAAGAATTGTTATTGTATTTTGACTTTCGGTGGGTTTTCAAAACCAAAAAAACCAGGGAAATAATGTAGTGTCATATAGGCATAAATGAAGCGTATCGTTCAAAATCAATTGATCCAGTCCACTAGGGTCTTGTGGGGAATTCAAATCTTTATTTTTCTGAATAGGTATGTCACATGTAAGTGGATTTGATGTGACTTTTCCACTTTCGAGTAGAGGTGGGGAACTATCGATAGTGCTACTATAGTTACATCATACTTCATTTTGAGTAAAAAATTCTTTATGATTTGTTGAAAACTAAGCGCTTCAGATACTCTGAAAAAAAATACCCGTAGTTAAACCAACAACTTTCGGCTGTTGAATCTCAGTCTTTGATTCAACAGCAAAAGTATTTGTTTTTACAGCAAAGTTTTTGATCCAACAATTTTTTCAAAAACGGCCGTTGTTGTTTCAAAAACTTGCTTGCTTTTAAAAAAATTTTTGTGAGAAAATATTTTTTTGTGAGAAAACCAACAAAAAAAATAATGATGGAGAGAAGATGAAGAGAAAAATCCAAACAAAAGTTTATTTTTAGCAACAATTTTCTCCCCGTTGTTGATTTAAAGGCAAAAGTATTTGATCCAAAAGTTTCCGTTGTAAACAAAATTAATGAGAACAAATTTTTTTAAATTTTGTTTTTACAATGATTCAAATAATTCATGGATTCCTTTTTAGGAAATGGAAGTATAGATAGGTTACTACAATTCAATATAATGTTGAATGTTCCACTATGTGATGATTGGATAGAATTTTAGGTTGATGTCATGGTTCGAATCCGGAGGAGAATATAAAATAAAGAAGAACAAGTAAGGAAGCCTAAGTTCGAATCGAACATTAGATACTCAGCTGTATGCTTTCATTGTTTGTTTGCGTTTGATGGAAACACGGTGTACTTTATATAAAGCGAGTGCTGCATAAAGTGGGCGTAGCCACGCCCATTTTCTAAATTTTTATCAGTCATCCAACTAAGCATATCAATATTATTATTTGTGCAAAAATTCATTCCTTTATGACTAGTTACAAAGATGTCACGTTACACATTCCCAAAGAGTATTCCAGAAATATCTGTTAAAAAGTAGGCGTGGTCATAAACCGATTTCAATCAATTTTTGCGTGTCTATTAACACAAGTTATAAAAGTGTATAAACCAAGTTTCGTCATAATATCTCAATTATTTGTCGAGTTAAAGGCTAAGAAATCTCGTATATCCCTTTGTCCAAAAGGAGGCGGTGCCACGCCCATTTTCCAAAATTAGTCTATTTTATGTTTCCGATCTATTGTGGAACTCATGTCACAAAATTTCAATGAATTATCTTTATATTTGACACTATTAGGCCACTTTATAATACACATATATAAAAGTGGGCGTGGTCGTCAACCGATTTTGGTAATTTTTCGTCCACACATTTGCCTAAGTAAATATATCATACGTACAAAATTTCATAGATATATCTTTAACGGTTTCTGAGTTATAGCTTATAAAACTTTCAATATTTGCCCCTTAATAAGTGGGCGTGCCACCGCCTATTTTCCAAGATGTTTGTGTTTTCGCCCATTTTCAATACCAACCGTCCCAGTGTCGATGCCAACTTGCATTTTAAATTTCATCAAAATACCTCAATTTTTGCGCGAGTTAGAGTGTTAACAGACGGACGGACAGACGGACGGACAGACGGACGGACGGACGGACGGACAGACGGACGCACGGACGGACGGACGGACGGACATGGCTCAATCGATTTCTCTTTTCACCCTGATCATTTTGATATATATAAGTCTATATCTATCTCGATTATTTCATTCTGTTACAATCCACCGTTATGTGATTAAAACTATAATACTCTGTGTACTAGTACAGCTGAGTATAAAAATCAGAATAAGAAATAAAGATAGCAACCAGTGAATGATAAGAAGGAGAGAAGAATAGGAGAACAAGCGGAGGCTACATATTTGCAGTTGGGACACGGGAGGAGAGAAGATGAAGAGTAAAACGCAAACAAAAATTTATTTTTAGGTGAAAATTTTTTCCAACAATCTCCGTTATTGACTTAAATTAACAACGCTCGCACCTTTGAAACAACAACGGAGCGTTGGTGGGCACATTTCAACTGCGGAAAGTCGTTGATTTAACAGCGAAAGTCTTTAGATTTACAACGTTTTTTTTTTTTTCAGAGTACAAACCAAATGTTGCATTTACTTGCGCACCATATGGCGGTTGAATCTCAAAATTGCCCTTCCTGAAAAGTTGTGTATTTTGAAAAGTGCAAATGCAGCAAATGAGCGATATGTACGTCCCACTGGGGCCAAGGTTAAGAACTGTACCAATGTTCTGAAATGTACTTTGATTCATTTTTTCTCTGTAAAAAATTGAAAAAGCTCTCATTCTTGTTGTAATATTCAAAAAAAAATTTTTTTTGATAAATAAAAAAAAAAAATTTTGCCGTCTTAGTTTTGGCGCCCCTATTGAAACGGCGCCCTGGGCAGCTGCCCATGTTGCCCCTATGTAAATCCGCTCCTGGCCCCACCCTAATATATGTACAAAGGTACATACAAATGTTTGAACAGATGTTTGTTTTATCGAAAAGGTAATCTATCCGGTTTGTATACAAGTTTTTATTCTCCACCATTTTTGTGTTATTTTTTGTTGGAGATAGTTGGAGTATCTTTGATTCCCAATTTTCATCGAGTAAGTATCAAGTAATTTTATATTTTTTCCTGCATATTATGCAGCTAATTTTTACATTCGCCAGTCAATCACTTGTAACTCAGCCGCCACTTGCACTAGACACTCGCGACATACAATCAAACAAAGCTAAGCGTCTTGCGCTCGCTCTTATCGCAGATTGCGTGTGTTTGTGATGATAAATATTTTACTTATAGCCCCTTTTTTTGTAAGCAAGTTGAAAAAAAAAAACACTAGCTAGATTAGCGAATAACATGGAAAGCAACAACAAAAACTAAGCGAGTTGAGGTGGCTAAGCGAGTTGAGTTGAAAGCGCTTCGCATTTTGTCCATCTGAACAGCAGTGTTGCAAATTAAAAGAATGAAGCTATTGTGAATAGCACTTGAAAGTGCATAATTAAATGAACACTTCGTTTCGTTTAACATTATGTTTTGGTTGGCTATATGAAAATATGTATGTATGTATATATACATATGTTTCTATTTGCGTATTTTATGCAAAATTGATTTATTTATTTTTTATATTTCTTGTTTAAAACATTCAATTTTGATAGCTGACACCAGGGTTGCAAATCAGCATGCAAGTAGTTGTTTAGCAAGTTGGAGCGTTTTTTTTTTTCAAAGTTGTCAGAAAAAGAAAATCACCATAAATAAAGTTGTTGTTTTTGTATTTTATTTTAGGTTTTTTATTTTTTTTTTATTTTTTGCCGCTTTCTCGTTTACTTCGCTTATCGCACGCTCTTTTGAGCACATCCGATAGCGATAGCGTTGCACTTATGTATGTACTAATGTACGTACATGCTATTTCCAAGGCGATAAGCATATGTACTTAAATACTTACATATAAGTATTGTATGTTTTCACTTTCTGCTAGCGTATGCTTATAGTAAATACTTCAAACGACTTATAATCTTGCTACAATGCAGGGGTGCCGATCCAGTGACTCCCAACAAAAAACGAATTGAACGCTGTCGCCGCCAAGGGACAATTTAAAAGAAATGGTATCGGTATCGATCAATATTCAATACGTCGATTTTTTTCGAATAATTTTTTTTGTCATTCCGGGAAAGATGTTGTAAGAATTAGGGTGCCGACAGTCATCAACGAGTCGACTGAACGAATCGAGTACCCGTAAACATAACGAGTTGAACGAATTTCATGCCCGCATGCCAACACAAAAATCAGCTGTTTTCTATTTTGAACAGCCGTGTGAGTGTTGCCGTATTTGAAATAATGGGAAGACACCAAAATTTTGCATGAAATACCCAAACTTAGTACCGATATTTATTCTCGATTTAAATTTCTAAATATATTGTTTTCTTTCAGAAAAAAAGACGTAGGCGAAAATTTTTAATAAAAATATGCGCGATTTTGTATTCAAAGTTTTGGTAATTATCTAGTTTAGGTGACATGGTGAAAATTGGTAAATTTTCAAGAACTGGGGTGTCAATCGACGCGTTTTGAACTTAATTTTTTAACGCAATAAAAAATTGTTAACAAAAGACGGCGGGGTAAAAACAGTTTTTTGAGTGGTGTGGTCCTGTCCCTCCTCAGGAGTCAGAGTTGCATTTCTGATGCATTTTGTAATTTTCTTGTTGAACAGTGAAAAATAAGTAAAAGAAAATACACTTTTTGGCAATAAATAAAAGAATAACCATACGCATTTTTTATTTCGTGCTTACACAAACAATTTTCTAAAAGCTGCTTCGTCGCAATTTTGTTTACCTTTGTGGATTTTGTGACGGAAAATATCAGTTGTTCACTACCCGTTGACCCGCTATCCGTTGACCCGTTCAAAAATGGTAAAAAGGGATAATTTTGAAATAAAAATTACTTTTATTTATCGTAAATTACTCTTTTCTTTTCACTGCCTAATTTCTCATTTATTTGAAAAATACGCTATCCGTTTGCTTTGTAGCAGGGATATGATTTCATTCAAACATTTA
Organism: Urophora cardui; assembly: GCA_960531455.1. Taxonomy (NCBI): domain Eukaryota; kingdom Metazoa; phylum Arthropoda; class Insecta; order Diptera; family Tephritidae; genus Urophora; species Urophora cardui. Next base: position 96,388,744 of record OY482671.1, on the reverse strand, counting down.
AATTTTTCAAATATAACATCATTTATGTAACTTTTTTATTTCATCCTGTGCGAATTTATGCTCCGAAAAAAGTTATAACTGGATAATCTCGATTTTAAGTTTATTTGAAACTAAAATAAACGTATTACAAATGGTTTCATGTGAACTAATAACATATACATACATAAACGACAATTATTTTCAATAAATGAGATAAACAATTATCTAATAACTCATATTTCGCTTAAGTAGACTTAAGCTGTTTTTCCTATAAAGAAAGATATATTCCATTACATTTTACACTCGCATTGATTTCGTTTAATAATACAATGAAAAATACCGTTCAAATGTTTTAGTGGCTAAAAAAGTTCGTTCGGCAACACCGCGTTGAGCAAAAGCAATCAGCTGACACGTTGTTATGGGAAAAATCAAAACTCTTTTGATTTCTGCGATACGGGCGGCTATGGGCGTTTATGTCAGCGTCGGTGAGATTTCGTTTACATGCAACTCCCATAAGATAGATCGTGTCAGCTGACACGGTTATGTGCGGGCGTTGATGACTGTTGGAACCATTATGCTATTGTTGTTGAGTGACTCCGTTATTCGATTTGGGCCTGCACCCTTGCTACACTGCATTTAAACAAAAATCTTCCATCAGCAAGTGTGTGCAGCTTTATATTAGCTTTAGACAAACTTTTTTCTTGCCTAGCATATTGAAAAAACAAATACATAAATAAAAAAAGATTTAAGACCTAGTTACATACATATATGTATGTACATACTCATATGTATGTATGTATGTGCACATCTTAAATTTAACGTGACTTACTTTGTGCACGTTTGCAGTTTCGAAAATTCCATGTCACGCTTGCCTGGCGCTTAATAGTTGCACATGTACATACCCAGTTGCGCTTAAAGAGTACTAGACATGTTTAGAAGGCATTTACATACATATCGCATTGTAAGAGCCTAAAGGCTTCATATTATAAATCTCAAAACTATAACATTTATAAGAAACTTCGTTCTGTCCAAAATATATTTTTTTGTTAATTTCATTTCAAGAATTGTTTTTTACATCGGTATTAGTTTTAATAGAAAATTAACGATTTTTCACTACTTCATTGTGTATACAACTTCAAAAATATATAATTTTAGTATTCAGTTTAAGGCTGCACGATACACAACATTTTTAGTTTTCTGTCCCGGAGCGTAAACAAATAGCGAGGACGGTTTTCCAATACGGGAACCCGCCACATAGAGCTGACCATGTGAAAAGCATGACATTTCTATGTTTATGCCGCATACTTCCAACGACTGCTCTTGTGACTTGTTAATTGTCATCGCAAATGCAAGTTTCACTGGGAACTTCATACGTTTGAATTGGAAGGGCAAATCTGTTAAAGATAAGGGAATCCAGAGAAGTAAGCATTCCTCTCCCTTGAGTGGGCCTTTCAAAATGCTTGCCAGGCCCCTGCTCCAACCCTTTTAGATATATTCAGCCTCAAAAGTTTAGTACGTATGGGGAATGCAATGCCCCATTTTTCGATATATCTTTTTTTCGGGTGAACATGGTAATGATATCGAATATCTGCATAGTGATTTCTATGTACATGCCATGAACGCTTTTAGGGATAATTAGCCTTAAAAATTAAGAACGCATGGGAGGTGCCACACCCCATTTTCCCAAAACTAATGTGTTTTTTCATAAGCATACTATTGATATCGTTAATCCCCTGATTAATTTTCTGGTCCCAACCTTAAATGCTTTTATTGATTTCAGCTTGAAAAATTAAGTTTGTATGGGAGGTGCTACGCCCCTTTTTCGATAACCCCACTTTTATGCGTGGGAATGGTTTTGATATCATTTAGCTATATACCAATTTTCAGCTCCCTACCTCGAACTCCTTTAGAGATAATCAGCTTGAAAAATTAAGATTATATGGCAGGCGCCCCCTTTTCCGATAGCCTACACTTTTATGTACAAAAATTGTTTTTATATCATATAGCTCTGTACCAATTTCCAGGTCCCTGCCTTAAATCCTTTTAGATATTCAGTTCAAAAAATTAAGTGTGTACAGGAGGTGCCACGCCCCCTTTTTCGATAACCCCTACTTTTATGCGTGAGAGTGGTTTTAATATCATTTAGCTCTATAGCAATTTTCAGGATCCTGCCATTTATTCTTTCTGATATATTCAGCTTCCAACGCTAAGTATGTATGGGCGGTGCCACGCCCCCTTTTCGTATAACTCCTATTATTTTGCGTTAATATGGAATTGTTATTGTTTATCTCCACAACAATTTCCAAGTCCCTACCTTAAAAAATTTTAGAGATATTCAGCATGAAAAATTAAGTTTGTATGGGAGGTGCTACGCCCCCTTTTCTGATAACCCCCACTTTTCTGCGTGAGAAGGGTTTTGATATCACCTACCTCTATACCAATTTTCAGCTCCCTACCTTGAACTCTTTTAGAGCTAATCAGCTTTAAAAATTAGATTGTATGGGAGGTGCCACGCCCCCTAATATTTTTTTAATTTTTTCTTCGACTAAACCTTCGCGGGGTAACAGCAAACAAAGCCCCCTAAGGAAGTATTTGATTTGGTTCAGCCGTTTTCAAGTTTTAACGTTACAATTAAACACCAAATCATTTTTATATATATAGATAATTAACGATATTTTAATTTGAAAACACCCATTACGGTATAAATATTCAATTTACAGCAAATTTACGAAATTTTACTTATTTACTGTTTTAATTTTTAACATAAATATTTACATTTTATGGTTTCACCTTTGAATCAATTTATTTTTCAGATATCTAAGCGCTATTGTTTGTCAAGTGTTTTATAGGAAACCAAATTTGTATGTATGCACTCTAAAAACTTATACAATGAATAAAGTGTGCCACTAATGGCCCTCAATTGCCGCACATTTATTACACTATTAGCTTCAAATAAATTGATCGAAAAGGCAAAATGCTTGTAACTATAAAAAATAAAAAGATAAAGTTGAGATACTTACATAACTTATTTTGGATGAAGACAAAAAGGAAATGTCATTGAAAGCAAACTTACTAAAATACATATATGATCAAAAACGAAAGTCAACAGTTTCGTAATATAACAACGACCAAAGCGGCAAAGAAAAAAGGAAAATGGTAATATGTATTAATGATAAGCTTTAAAAATTGGAAATTTTTTTATGCAGTCAGTTTAATGTAAAATGATTTCCCATTAGTCTGCTAATCACCCACTGCATATTGCTTGTTCATCACAATGAGTGCTAAATATTATTGTTTACACGCCCCATTAAAAGGTTAATGTGAGTGATAATACGTAATGCTGTGTGTCACACTTGCTGTTGTCCTCTTATCACAAAAAATAATATTTTGTTGAAGACTTTTTATACTATGTTCACGTTGAAGAGTTAATTAGAGTTAAGTGACCATTTCGAGTTAACCACTTAACTCTACTCTTAACTCTGAGTTAACCATACAAATTATTTTGAGAAAATCGCCTTTAACAATAACTCCAATTAACTCTACTTTCATTTGGAGTTTATTTTGAGTTAATGGAATGCACCCCAGTTTTTTCCAAAAATTTGGTAGCACTTTTGAAACATTGGCATTATTTGGACAGCTAGGTGGTGGCAATAGACGGATGATTTGAGATGCTTATGTCAATCTGCATGTGATCTGCAGCAAATCTATGTATGTAGTATTGCGGCCACCTAGCATATCGCTAGCTTAGAGTGCAAACTGTGTAAGTAAACTTTTATGGAAAAGTGTATTTTTATGTAGAACGCTAGAAAAATCAAATACGCACAGCGCTAAATAAGTCTGTGATACTTGTCATATTTCTACTCGTTGTTATTCAGTGATACGCAAATTGTGTACGTCCAAAATGCGAAGAAAATTGTGTAAGTCCAGAATATTTATATGAACAGAATTTTTTTTTTTCATTTCGAAATTTTTTTATTTTTTGTTTTTTGTCTCTCCTACAAAATTTTAAAAATGGACTTACACAATTTGCACTCTAAGCTAGCGATATGTCAAATTAAACTCTGAGTTACATAAATCCCTCAACGTCAACACTTGACAGTTGTCCATTAACTCAAAACCATTAACTCTAGTTAACTCTTCAACGTCAACATAGTATAACGTACTCTTTCAAGTCTCTATGCTACTTTGAAAAGTATCTAAAATAGCTCACCCACACACCTTGGCACACATTGGTGTCGCCTCATATAAGGGGCACTGAAAATCCTAAACTCATTTTATTTCCACCAGAATCTCCTTAATCTATATCATCTATACTATTTTAAGCGACTTAACCCATTAATCTCCTTGTTTTAAGGCACTGATGACTCTTCGTTTTGAAGAAGTATTATAATACTAGCTGACCCGCCAGACGTTGTTCTGCCTAAAATTTATTCCTAAAAAGCCTAAAGGAAAAGTCCTAGATTTCCGTGTTGCTCACCATTATATCCCTACCCCTATCCATATCCCTATCCCTATCCCTATCCCTATCCCTATCCCTATCCCTAACCCTATCCCTATCTCTATCTCTATCCCTATCCCTATCCCTATCCCTATCACTATCCCTATCCCTATCCCTATCCCTATCCCTATCCCTATCCCTATCCCTATCCCTATCCCTATCCCTATCCCTATCCCTATCCCTATCCCTATCCCTATCCCTATCCCTATCCCTATCCCTATCCCTACCCTATCCCTATCCCTATCCCTATCCCTATCCCTATCCCTATCCCTATCCCTATCCCTATCCCTATCCCTATCCCTATCCCTATCCCTATCCCTATCCCTATCCCTATCCCTAACCCTAACCCTAACCCTATCCCTATCCCTATCACTATCACTATCACTATCACTATCACTACCACTATCACTATCACTATCCCTATCCCTATCCCTATCCCTATCCCTATCCCTATCCCTATCCCTATCCCTATCCCTATCCCTATCCCTATCCCTATCCCTATCCCTATCCCTATCCCTATCCCTATCCCTATCCCTATCCCTATCCCTATCCCTATCCCTATCCCTAATGCCTAATCCCTAATACCTAATCCCTATCCATAAACCTATCCATATACCTATCCCTATCCCTATCCCTATCCCTATCCCTATCCCTATCCCTATCCCTATCCCTATCCCTATCCCTATCCCTATCCCTATCCCTATCCCTAATCCCTATCCCTAATGCCTAATCCCTAATACCTAATCCCTATCCATAAACCTATCCATATACCTATCCCTATCCCTAGCCCTATCCCTATGCCTATCCTAACCATGTCGGGCTCAATCGAAAACTACGTGCAAAGTTTCATTTAATTCAGTCCAGCCGTTCTGGAGTTATATCATCAGGGAGGAAAACGCGACTTATTTTTATATAATAGATTTTTCTTCTTCTTAATTGGCGCGAATCCGTCTAGAAGATTTTGATCGAGTCCAATAAAACGCAAATGCCAAGGAAAGCAAAGTCGTTCTCTACCTGATCTTCCCAACGTAGCGGAGGTCTCTCTTTTACGCCGGTTCCGAGCGTTTTACTGCGCTAAAAGAGAGGGTGATGATGAGCGCTCTATTCCCAACAAACACCGAGGTTAGATATCGATTTCAGAATGATTTGAGAACTAGCCCTTTTCCCAATTCTCTAACGTAAGAGCACCAGAGGAGAAACTGTCGAGAATCTATCGAGAATCATAGCATTTTCACAAAAAATTAAAAATAGTTCTCAAGTTGAAAAAATTATAATTCTCTAATCCAAATCTAATGTAGTCCACGAATGAGTTGCTAATGCGAATTTGCAAATACTTATTAATCTAATCAGTTCCAATTGAATTCTAATGTGGTTTTCTATCTTTGCTTTCGATTAGAGAATAGTTAGATAATTGCACTAGTTGGAGATTGTGTTTGCTTGATTGGTTTGGCTAAAAATGTGGGTTTGAAAAGCGATTCGTAAATAACGGGAAATTCTGTGAGTTCCAGAGTCATTATAAAAAAATTTCAAATGCCGACATGTAACCCGTTTTCTATATGCGATATGATATATGATTTTAGCAAGTATAAACAGACCAATTTTTCAAGGATGGAACTTCACCTTGTATTTTCTCGATTTATTCAACAAAATTGCAGTGCACGCCTACTTTATTATGTTTATAAAATTCTAAAACTGATTCAATTTGGCGGATGTGCATATGCGTAATCATGCGCATAGAAACATTTGTAAGTGATTCATGGCAAAACAGAAGCGTCAATTTAAAAAAGTAGTACCTACACATACATACATATGTATGTAAGTAATAGCAATAGTAGTGTAACCATTTCTGTTTCCATATTACATATTTACATATGGATGTATGTATATAGGTATGCATCTGAATGGCAAGGTTTATAGTCCAACCACTAACCGACGGCGTCATATCTCTCAGTTACCTCACGCAATAGTTGAAAATCGACACCATTCACGCACGTAAACGCACGCATACCCAACGCAAGAATCAGTTGTTTTCCTTTGTTTACATTCTGCATTGTTTTTGGTTTGTTTGGAATGAGTTGAATAACAGCGTTACCATTGTACAGCAAAGTATACATGCAGTTTTTGACTTCGTAGTAACTTGTGTTTGGTTTCGTAGTAATTTTTCTTGAAAATCGTAGTATTCATAGAATTTATTAATAAATAAATTTTTAAATTGAAAATGTTGTATCATGATAATTTAAAAACAAATATTAATTGCAGTTTTGTTTACTTCTGACTCCGTGCTTCTACATTTTCTACTACTATTTCTTAAAGGCTTTTAAGAATATGTACATATGTATGTGCACTAAGAAACATAATTTTTGCAATTAATAAAATGCAGCAATTATATACAGATACTATTTTTGTTTTAATTTTTAGTAATAATATTCACCGCGGTTTTTTTTTTAATTTATGTATTGCATATGTACGTATTTCGGTCTTTTTGTTGTTTATGTTCACGAGTCTTGCCGGCTCGCCGAGTATTATTCACCTGACAGCTTTTAAAAATTTGCTATCTGGGGTAATTTTGCTAAATTGAACAGTCAAAAATATTCACAATAGTCAAATGTATTAAATGCAACAGTCAAAAATATCCACAATAGTCAAATTTAGTAAAGAAAACACAGCAGAAAAAACTTAATTTTCTTCTATTTAAATTTTTACCTCCGTATAAAAACAAATGAAAACGATTGATACAATATGTAGTAAAATTTAGTAAAAACAAGTAAGGAAGCCTAAGTTCGAGTGGAATCGAACATTAGATACTCAGCTGTATGCTTTCATTGTTTGTTTGCGTTTGATGGAAACACGGTGCACTTAATATAAAGCGAGTGCTGCATAAAGTGGGCGTAGTCACGCCCATTTTCTAAATTTTTATCAGTTATCCAACTAAGCATATCAATATTATACTTTGTGCAAAATTTCATTCGTTTATGACTTCTAGTTACAAAGATGTCATGTTACAAATTCCCAAAGGGTGTTCCAGAAATATCTTTCTTAAAAAGTAGGCGTGGTCATAAACCGATTTCAATAAATTTTTGCGTGTCTATTAACACAAGTTATAAAAGTGTATAAACCAAGTTTCGTCATAATATCTCAATTATTTGTCGAGTTATAGGCTAAGAAATCTCGTATATCCCTTTGTGTAAAAAGAGGCGGTGCCACGCCCATTTTCCAAAATTTTTCTATTTGTTGTTTCCGGTCTATTGTGGAAGTCATGCCACAAAATTTCAATGACAGATCTTTATATTTGACAGAGATATCGCTTAAAATGTTTTTATTAGGCGCCTTTATAGTTCTCATATATAAAAGTGGGCGTGGTCGTCAACTGATTTCGCTAAAATTTTGAGCGTGTATTACCACAAGTAATGAAAGTGTACACACCAAGTTTCGTCATTATATATAAATTATTTGTCGAGTTATGGGCTCAGAAATCTCGTATATTCCTGTTTATAAAAAGAGGCGGTGCCACGCCCATTTTCCAAAATTTTTGTGTTTTCCGTTTTATATCCGCAGTTGGACTCCTGCTATAAAATTTCAATGATATATCTTTATATTTGACAGAGATATCGCTTAAAATGCTTTTATTAGGTCACTTTATAAGACCCATATATAAAAGTGGGCGTGGCCCTAAACCGATTTCGGAAATTTTTCGTCCAAATATTTGACTAAGTAAGTACATCACGCGTACCAAATTTCATCGATATATCTTCAACGGTTTCTGATTTATGACTCATAAAACTTTCAATATTTGCCCCTTAATAAGTGGGCGTGGCACCGCCCATTTTCCAAAATTTTTGTGTTTTTTGTTTTATGTCCGCAGTTGGACTTACGCGACAAAATTTCAATGATAGATCTTTATATTTGACAGAGATATCGCTTAAAATGTTTTTATTAGGTCACTTTGTAATATACATATATAAAAGTGGGCGTGGCCGTCAACCGATTTTAACTATTTTCCGTCCAAACGTATGCCTAAGTAAGTAAATCACGCGTACCAAATTTTGTCGATATATCTTCAATGGTTTCTGAGTTATGACATATAAAACTTTCAAGGTTTGACCCTTAATAAGTGGGCGTGGCACCGCCCATTTTCCAAAATTTCATCAAATTTCTTCTTAGGGGCCTGAGCTCAACACGTGGGTAAAATTTCATCGCTCCAGCTATATTAGTGACTGAGATACCAAATTTCCGATTATTTCTATATAGGAAAAGTGGGCGTGGTCATGGTCCGATTTCGCCCATTTTCAATACCAACCGTCCCAGTCTCGATACCAACTTGCATTTCAAATTTCATCAAAATATCTAAATTTTTGCGCGAGTTAGAGTGTTTACAGACGGACGGACAGACGGACGGACGGACAGACGGACGGACGGACGGACGGACGGACATGGCTAAATCGATTTCTCTTTTCACCCTGATCATTTTGATATATGTATATAAGTCTATATCTATCTCGATTATTTCACTCTGTTACAATCCACCGTTATGTGATTAAAACTATAATACTCTGTGTACTAGTACAGCTGAGTATAAAAACGCCAAAAAACCTTCATTTTCTCTATTTACATTTTTATTTCCGTGTAAAAAAACGATTGCAGCAATAGTCAAATTTAGTAAAAAAAAACGCAAGAAAAAACTTAAATTTTTTTTTATAACATTTTTATCTCCATATTTAAAAAAAAATACACTTATGTTAGCACAATTTTATAATCGGCAACATTCGGAATAGTTATTGAGGTACTTTGGGAGCATATTGAAAGATTCGTACTAATTTACTACAAAATGATCGCTCCGGTAACCCTGTTGCAAAGAGAGCAATCAGCTGACACGTTATTACGTGAAAAATCAAACTGAGCTAGGTTTCTACGATACGTGCGTCAAGAGAGCCGTCGTCATGCGTTGGTGAATGGGCATTTACACTACAACTCCATAAGACAGGTTGTGTCAGCTGACACGGGCTACGTGCGTGCGTCGTTGACTGGTTGGACTATTAGTTGCCAGTATTAGTATCTATTTACATATGCACAAACATAAAAGGAAAGCGCACCCATAAAATTAAATCAAATGGACCATGACGCATTAAACAGTAGGGGAATACCTACATATCTAAAACAATAATAAAAGCATACGTGGCGATCGTGTATATAAACAAATATGCTCTTAGCTATGCTTTCCCCTACGTCACGGTGATACCCATATTGCTAGCGTATCCATATAAACAACCAATAAAAAAACCACCAGGAAACACCTCTTTTTTGCATGCTCTCCCCATTTAAAGGTAAAAAAACCCAAATAGCAACAAAAAAAAAACGCAAATTAAAGAAAAAATGTTTATTAAAACGCTGCTATTAGAGAACTAAAAAAAAAAACATGTGAACTGAAGCTTGAAGCATGTCAAGGTGTGCGCATACATTTGCTTTAATTTTTTTTTAATACAAAAATGCAGTCAGTTTACAGGTAATTGTGTGGAAAGTTGGTTTGAATGAAGTGTAGGTACATACATACATATGTACTAGGGATTCGATGCCCGGGATCGCGGCCTTTTCAATGCACCGAAAATCCCTGGATTGCTAGAATTTCCACCACGGGATTTTTGGGATAAAATTAGAAATGAAGATAGAACATTCCCCTATTATTAGCAAAGAAATCTCAGTGAATATTGTACTTGCGTTTACAACACAATGTCAAACACTATTAAAAAAATAATATTATCAAAAAATCAGGTAAAATTTTAATTAGACTTGAGAGTTTCATATTAGGTACTATACTAAAATTAAATGTGCTACGAGCTGAATACTTGGAATTCTTCTCAAAATTTTTGCCTCCGATTTTGTCATTTTTACCAATTTTTTCGAATGTTGCATGAGTTTTAAGAATTTTTCGGTTAGCTTGGAAATATTCGCTTAATCGAAGTGCTTCGTTAAATAATCCATATTTTTATTAGAAATCATCAAATGCACGGCAGCCTTCTTTTTAATACGAGTATCTTAGAAGTACCAACTGTACGGGCAAATGTTTTGTTCGCCAAATGTATGTTATTTTTCCTGGTTTGTTGTATTCCTTAAAGTATCTCTTAAGTATTATTAAATATTAGCAGGAATTTAGGTTTCTATTTTATTTTGCTACTAACGAAATAAAAAATTTTTTGTTTTAAATAAAAACTCACATTAAAAATTGAACATTTACTCTTTTTAATACAAAATGTTGGAAAATAATTAGATAATGTGTAAATCTCGGTGCAAATCCCAAGATCCCGGTATTATAAAAAAATCTCGAAATTACCGGCATCGCAAAAATCAGAGTCCGTAGTATTTACATAACTACATACAGCTTGGTGACTAAATATATTTAGTAATTAAGAAATGGGTGACTGCAACTTATGGTAGAAGCTGTAGCTACTCTTTCGGAGATTGTCATATTCACCAATCAGACTTCTCTTCTCAGGTGGCTAACAAATGCTTACCTACTTAGTTAGTTTAGTTTTATTACTTTTCACGTTTAAACTGCTCTGTATTTCACATTTCCAAATATCATCACTTTTAATTTTATCGCTGACTCACCTGAAACGAAAAAGAAAAGAAAAATTAAAAAAAAGTTATAATTTGTTTGCAAAAAATATTTATTCGTATTGTTTGTAGTCTTATAATATTTTGCGAATGCATTTTAATAATAAGCAATTATGAAGAACCAAAAGCAGTGAAATCGTTTAACGCCAAGCAAATTAGCAGCCAGCCTGTCATTAAACTTTGAGGGCTAGCAGTAGATAATAGTAAAAAAATTAAAATTTGCTTTTTAAATTCATATTTTTTTCTACTTTGTCATTCATGGTGATTGTTTGCCGATTTAATTCTAAGCCGACACTTTTGAGCGCTCAAGTTAATCGGATTACAATTTTGGGATTTGTTTGGATTGCGGAAACATAAAATAACGAATCAGTCATACATATATGTATGTAAGTAATTATGTATATGTATTTTTATTACAATAAGCAGATAGATTTGTGAATCATAAATACGAAATAAACATGGTGCCACTCTTTTGAAAAAAGCCCAGTATGTACCCAAAAAATAAGCAGATTGGATACAAGAATATTTGTCATCAATAATCACTTATAGTCTCCCACATCTAAGTATATCTGTATATCTGTATCGCCAAATGCTCAATCGTCAAACATATCAATAGGAATTAGAGATAAAATCTAGAAAAAGGAAAAGAAAAAACAAACAAAATCGGTTGTTGACATTGAAAGGCCAGAACTAATATTGCACGACTCACTTTCAGACACTAAGAAAGCAAAAACATATCGTTTACTGTGAGATCGCGCATTTAAAAATATTATTTTATTATTCATAAACATATGTACATATGCATGTATAAATGCACATACATATTTACTAGACATATACGCCGCCGATTGACGCCGCCGCCGCCGCGCCGAATACCTTCATAATCGGCCGCCGCCGCCATAATCCGTGAAATCGGCGTATCGGCGCGGCGGCGTACGCTGGCGTGCCATACCCGTATGGAGCGAGATGTGTACATATTTTCCTAGTTTTGCTAACTGCTAAAGTTCTTCAAAATTAAAAAAAAAGGAACCAATCGACGTGTTTTGACCTCACGAACACAAAGCTGAATGCGGATATATTTTATTTTTTGCCAGTTAAAAGTTATTAACAACAACTTTGGCTGTTCCCTACTTTACTAGCCTCAGTCCTAAAGAATTTAAGCTACTGGAAAATTTTAGTTCGTTGGCTTACATAATTTTTTCTCAGATACGGAACTTTTCTGGGATCTCTTCCATTTAGTCCTACTTATCGAGGTCTGTTGCTAATTGTTCTACTCAAAACTGCACCATTTCAACCCTCCTTGATATTATTAGATGCCGAAAATGATCCCAAACATGCCTCCAGAATCGAAAACTCATAGTTTGTACGTAAGAAAGTTGCTGTTTTTGAGTAGCCCTCACAGTTGTCGAACCTCAGCCCTATGGGGAATATTAAAGAAGACGATGGGGGATCAAAAATGGAAAAATAAGCAAGAGTTATGGAAAAAAAATTAAAGAAGCATGGTACTTAATACCAGTTGCAAATTGCGCTGATTTGGTCAACCCTATGCCACGAAGAAGTAAGGAAGTTATAAAAAACTAGCAAATATCCGTCCCGCTTCGCAGCGACGAACAAATGCTTTTATGTTATAATGGGTCTTTCCCTTTACCTTTACTTTTACCTTTACCTTTACCTTTACCTTTACCTTTACCTTTACCTTTACCTTTACCTTTACCTTTACCTTTACCTTTACCTTTACCTTTACCTTTACCTTTACCTTTACCTTTACCTTTACCTTTACCTTTACATTTACCTTTACATTTACCTTTACCTTTACCTTTACCTTTACCCTTACCTTTACCTTTACCTTTACCTTTACCTTTACCTTTACCTTTACCTTTACCTTTACCTTTACCTTTACCTTTACCTTTACCTTTACCTTTACCTTTACCTTTACCTTTACCTTTACCTTTACCTTTACCTTTACCTTTACCTTTACCTTTACCTTTACCTTTACCTTTACCTTTACCTTTACCTTTACCTTTACCTTTACCTTTACCTTTACCTTTACCTTTACCTTTACCTTTACCTTTACCTTTACCTTTACCTTTACCTTTACCTTTACCTTTACCTTTACCTTTACCTTTACCTTTACCTTTACCTTTACCTTTACCTTTACCTTTACCTTTACCTTTACCTGGGACCTAAACTGGGACCATCCAGGCCCACTACTTGAACCATCTCTGGGAAACCGATTTAAAAATAACAATGAAAATATCTGTATGTTGAGGCCCTGCTCGACACCTTTCATTTGCTACCAATATCGCTCGGAAATATTCAGGGGTCATCCGGGTCCAGGTTTTGACCCATATCTCGGGACCCGGCCTAGGCATCGCAATGAAAATAACTCTATGTTGAAGGCCTGCTCAGCACCTTTCATTTGATAACAATATTGCTCAAAGACTTGCTGGGTCACTCTGGGTCCACATTTGGGCATATGTATATTCCGAAAGTCTGTATACCCTGTCACCAGCGCATATACCATATGAATCTACTGTGAAAATTTCATAAAGATCGGTTGATTACTTTGGGAGTCCATAAATAACACACACACACACACACACACACACACACACACACACACACACACACACACACACACACACACACATTCATTTTTATATAAAAAAAAAGAAGCTTCAACTAAACATTAGTTTAAATCTAGCTGCAGCAGTAATATTGTAGTTTATTTGAAAAAACAATCGAATTTAAAGTTTGTCCCTATTATTATTTCCAACTTAAATTATATATTTCATTGTTTTTATTCATAAAAATTTAATTATTATACAAAAACCACCCCAGAGTCATTGAAGCATGTCCTCTCCGTGTAAGCATCAATATATGGTAATTATTATTTGGTCTTAAAATGAAATAAATGGAGGATTGCAAAATTTTGTCCCTATTATTTTTTCCAACACTGTATATACATATATTTATTTAAAAGTGCCTTATATATATATAAATATGCACATATGTAAATACATATCGCTAGATTAGAGTGCAAACTGTGTAAGTCCATTTTTATGAAAAAGTGTTTTTAAGTGTAGAAAGCTAGAAAAATTAAATACGCACCACGCCAAACAAGTCTGTGATACTTGTCATATTTCTACTCGTTGTTATTCAGTGATACGCAAATTGTGTAAGTCCAAAAAGAGAAGAAAATTGTGTAAGTCCAAAATTTTTATATGAACAGAAAATTTTTTTTCATTTTGAAATTTTTTTATTTTGTGTTTTTTGTCTCTCCTACAAAGTTTGAAAAATGGACTTACACAATTTGCACTCTAAGCTAGCGATATATCGCCCGTTTTATGCAATAGGGATTTAACCCGAAATATTCGATTTCTGGGATTTTGCCATATATTTCAATAATTGGGTCGTGCCTTTGAGTCTAGTCTTATAAAATACCCACGCCACGCCCTTTTCAACATTTTTATCAGTCATCCAACTAAGAATATCAATATTATACTTTGTGCAAAATTTCATTCCTTTATGACTTCTAGTTACAAAGATGTCATGTTACAAATTCCCAAAGGGTGTTCCAGAAATATCTTTCTTAAAAAGTAGGCGTGGTCATAAACCGATTTCAATGAATTTTTGCGTGTCTATTAACACAAGTTGTTAAAGTGTATAAACCAAGTTTCATTATAATATCTCAATTATTTGTCGAGTTATAGGCTAAGAAATCTCGTATATTCCTTTGTCTAAAAAGAGGCGGTGCCACGCCGATTTTCCAAAATTTTTGTGTTTTCGTTTTATGTCCGCAGTTGGACTCCTGCTATAAAATTTCAATGATATATCTTTATATTTGACAGAGATATCGCTTAAAATGTTTTTATTAGGCCACTTTATAATACACATATATAAAAGTGGGCGTGGTCGTCAACCGATTTTAACTATTTTCCGTCCAAACGTTTGCCTAAGTAAGAAAATCACGCGTACCAAATTTCATCGATATATCTTCAACGGTTTCTGAGTTATGACATATAAAACTTGCAAGGTTTGACCCTTAATAAGTGGGCGTGGCACCGCCCATTTTCCAAAATGTCATCGAATTTCTTCCTAGGGGCCTGAGCTCAATACGTGGGTAAAATTTCATCGCTCCAGCTATATTAGTGACTGAGATACCAAATTTCCGATTTTTTCTATATAGGAAAAGTGGGCGTGGTCATGGTCCGATTTCGCCCATTTTCAATACCAACCGTCCCAGTCTCGATACCAACTTGCATTTCAAATTTCATCAAAATATCTCAATTTTTGCGCGAGTTAGAGTATTTACAGACGGACAGACGGACGGACAGACGGACGGACAGACGGACGGACGGACATGGCTCAATCGATTTCTCTTTTCACCCTGATCATTTTGATATATATAAGTCTATATCTATCTCGATTATTTCATTCTGTTACAATCCACCGTTATGTGATTAAAACTATAATACTCTGTGTACTAGTACAGCTGAGTATAAAAATGGCGGAAATAAAAGTGATTTTATAGTTAGCTGTAGAAGGAAACTATTTGAAATTATAAAAGTTTATTTGCGTTTTCCCAAAAAAAATTTTTTTTGAGTTAAATCCCTATTCCATAAAACGTGCGATATGTATGCATGTTTATTATCATACAAAATAAGCAAATGAATTTAAATTTACCCTTACATATGGATTTGTGTATATTCTTTAATATTTATTTTCTTTATTTTATATTTTAGTTTATGTAACAATTGTTTTTTGCTGTTAATAAAAAAAGTTTCAACAATTTAAGGTGGAAATTAGTTTATTTATTCCATTCAGCCAGCGATATTAAGGTAACTAAATAAAATTAATATTTGAATAAAGATTGTGATTTGTAGATTTGGGGCAGGCGCGCCGGCGCGAAAAAGCACGCCGGCGTCGCCGCCGCCGCCGAAATGTTTTTGGAATAGCGCCGCCGCCGCCGGAATCACTGTCGGCGTATATGTCTAATATGTACATAAGTGCATCTAAATGAAATATTTATTAGCCATTGAACTTTGTACTCATAACACTCGTGCGCTATTTAACATTGCAGTCGGTTTTATTTTGCGTGCTCGTTGAATTTAAATGACTTTACTTTTCTATTTTTAATACATTTACAGTTTTATTAAATTTTGCATGAAGAGCAGTTGTGGGAGGAAAAGCATTTACACACTTTTATTTCAAATGCCACAGATTTAGATTCACAAAGCTTGTTTATGTAGTTTAAATCGCAAAATTAATGCATAGATACTTGTTGATATCCCAGTGAACAAAATATTGAAAATCACTAAATTTGATAATTAAATGGCGAATTTTTCGAATGTTTTTTACTTTCATAAAAGCATGTCTACACGGAAAGTAATTTATTCTCCCAATCCGAATCACGCTAAATTATATTAAAAATTTTTAAAGGAGGATACGGTTTCAATCGAAGGGGATTCGCTCTGAAGTGTCGCACTGAAATCAATATCGCCTTTAACTTTTAACGCAAATCTATCCAATTCCACTGGACAAGTAAGAACAAGACAGGCTAAATGGCGAACTATTTATTTGGAGAGCCAATTACGTACCGTCTAGGCTTGGCATAAGACTGTATCAAAGCAAAGCTTTGTTTTTGTACCTATGCCAACATTTTCTGACAAAAAGAGTGTGTTTTTAAATATGTATATTTAAACAAAATAAGCTCTTTTTTAGCTGAGTTGTCCGTCCACTGCTCTTTTGGGCACTTGCTTATGCACTCATTGAAATTCATTTCCGTTTTAATTGTTTTTAGATTGTTTTTAGCGCGGCAAAATAGGTATACATATGTAGTTGTCGTTCGCCGTTTTTTTATTTTTCAATTCAGAAAAGTAATCGAATCGTGCTCATAATTCACTGAATGCCTTTGTCTGATTATGGCATATGTACATTAGACCGTATCGCAAAAAATAAAGTTCGCCGTACGCCCCCGCATATGATGTCTTTTTGGAAAACATTTCCGCAAAATATTTTAATTTTTTTTTGGCCGCCGCTAGATGTCGCTAAAATTTATTTTTCTCATATCTTCGGTATTTATAGTCCGATATCTAAGTTTAATACACCAATGTCTTTGGCTTAAAAGAGCGGCTTATACTATGGAATATTATTAACCCTATGTACGCCATTGGCGTCACTTCCACCCAGTACTTAGTTTATACCACCTTAATGTAGCTTTTTTTTTGCCGGCATGTTAAACGTCGTCAAAAAATATTAATCTTTTGCAAAAGAAGTATTTCAATCGATTCAGTAGAACCAAGGCCGTAGCCAGGATTTCATTTTGGGGGGGGATTAACTAAAAAAAAAACATTTCAAATTCAAATTACATACATAACTGCCCCGTTTGCTATGCTATGTGCATGAATAATTAGGTTTCGCTTATCACCCATATTTAATTGTTATTGCAAAATCCAATTAATTTCACCAAATTTATCTGTCAAATAAAATTTTCGTCAGCTGATTTTCAGTGCAACCAGCTACCCTGTCAAAGCTTCAGAGGGTAAAAAGTGTGAGTTTTTTACACCACTGTACATTTTTAGGAAACGAAAACAGGGTAGCAAGTGAAAAACTTATGTAGTTTTTTTACACTAAATTACCACTAGATCCACTAGCCTAATAAAACCACTAAAAAAAGAAGACATATTCTGTTTGACGTTTTACCTTCATTTTGCAAACGAAAACGGAAAATTGAAGAGTGTAACAAAAATGCGCATTTTTTGATGAAACGAAATCACCATTAATTTCAATGGTAAAATTTTAAATTAAGCTCTTACCCAATTAAGTTAATTATAAGTTTATGATTTTGTTAAACAATTATTAGACATGCCAAAAGCAAAACCGCAGTTATCTATATCTTCTGGAAACATGCCAAATTAGGTTCAGAAGAAACGGGACAGTCGCTGAACATGCAAATCGTTTCGAGAACTCACGGTTGCGAGGAATGCAGAGGAGACATGTGGTGATTCATACGAAATCAGCATTTAACTACAGACCGGATTTAAACTATATGGAACATTCTTCCCTTTTCATGGGTCGTATGAGTGAAATTTGCGTTTTTTTGTAAGTCCCAAGGGCAAACATTTAACTATATTGGGGTAGACCTTCGCAACGAGGTGTTTTCTCACGGTCAAATGTATGTCGCTCTGTCGCGAACTGGTTCACCACAAAACCAGAGTTTTCTTATACCTGGAAATGGCAACAAAACAAAGAATGTTGTGTTCACGGAAGTTTTTAATTAATGAACAAGATGTACCTTATTTTATGAACTAATTTGCCTACTAATGTACACAGAGCCAAATAATCCTCATAAAAATAAGAAGATTGTCTCTTTGAACAGCTTCGTGGCCCAAAAAGAGGACAGAAGTCAGAGACGAAGATATTTCCATAGAGATTTCTTCTTATTTTTGGGAGGTAAATCTTTTTAATTTTATTTAAGAGTATACCTTCTTACAATAAATAAAAAACTTTCTACTCAACTTTTCTTTACGCATTATTGTTGTCGACTGTGAACCGCTAACTCAGTTTACATATGTATGTATATAAGACTAACTTTATAATAAATTTAATTAGATAACCTAATAAAAATAAGAAGAACGCCCTCTTTATTAAATCAAGGAGATATCCACATATATATTCGAAGATTTCTTCTTGATTTTATTAAAAAGACTATCCCATTAAAAGTAAGTAGGGATTCTTCTTAAAGAAAAACTATAGAGATATCTTCTTACTTTTGTTCTATTTTATTAGATGGTTTTCGCTCTGTGTAGGTACCAAACGTTGTTTGAATTATTATAACTTTGAGTTTTTTGTTGTTAATAAATGTATTGTTTATAACGTTGTTTAATTTTAAAGTGTTTGCATTTCATCTAAATTACATTCCTTGCAGAAAAAAAGCACAAAATATGAATGTGTAACCCATTTTTACACTCTACTCAAAGCTAAACATCAGTATATTTAATTGTATGTATGCTAGTACATACATAGATACAAATAATAATTGAGACTAACTTTTTACATGATTTCTATGCTTCTAAAAAATACAATTAAGCATATTTATATTATAAAAAAAAATTTAATCGCATTAATTTCGGGGGGGGGGGGGGGGGATTGATCCCTGCCATCCCCCCCCCTAGATACGGTCTTGAGTAGAACGGAAAATAAATCACATTTAACATTCCGAGGAGTATAAGTTTTTCGCTTCCTGTGGTCTTTTAGGTTCATTTTACAAAGATTTTTTCTGAAGAGACTCCTACTAAAATTTTACGCCGAATAATTTTCTAGAACATTTTAACCATCTAGCACCCCTGAAAAAGGGTTATTTTGACCCCTTTTTATACAGTCAGGAAATAGAGTATAGCAGCGATGCGCAGCCTCTTGCCCGCGGGCAGACCAGCTGTTTGCGATTCACACGTATACTCACCGATTGTCACTAATACAGACAAATAAAGAGCGTAAAACAAGCGCTTACGATGGGACCAGGCGATCGTCGCTTAGCAAAAAGAATTAATTTGCCTTCGACTGTCGTGAAAGCAAGTGGTCGTCGCTTGAAATTCTTTTGTTTTATTTGCAGAAGCCAGACAACAAACAAAACTATCAAGAGTTTGCATATAACATACATACGTATATATTTGTATACGTACGTTGTTTCATAATTTCGCAAGGCGTGCGCAGCATGACCCTGCTCGCTCAATATCTGCATGCAGACTGATTATTGTTTGTCGTTTTCCACTTTGGCCTACAGTAGGCGCACCAATACACACTAATTTTCGGAGATTGTTTGAATGTGTTTGTGTGCCCATCCCTGGAGTATAGTCAGGAAATATTATTTTTAAGGTCGCTAGAGGGTAAAAATGCTCTAAAAAATTATTCGTCATAAAATTTCAGAAAAAATCTTTGTAAAATGAACCTAAAAGACCACAGGAAGCGAAAAACTTATACTCCTCGGAATGTTAAATGTGATTTATTTCCGGTTCTACTGAATCGATCGAAATACTTCTTTTGCAAAAGATTAATCCTTTTTAAAGACGTTTAACATTCCGGAAAAAAAAGTTACATTAAGGTGGTATACACTAAGTACTGGGTGGAAGTGACCCCAATGGCGCACATAGGCTTAATGCAATTAGAAAGTGAAAACCTTCCTCTCACGCCAAAGGGATTGGTGTATCAAACTTAGGCATCGGACCATAAATACCGAAGATATGAAAAAAAGAATTTTAGCGACACTTAGCGGCGTCCCAAAAAAAAATCAAAATTTTTTCCAGATATGTTTTCGAAAGAGAAATCATATGGGGGGGCGTACGGTGGACTTTTTTTTGGTCCATATAACGCGAGATGGCCTAATGTACACATGTACATATTTATATGGAAATCTATAGACATGATTGACAATAAATATTTCGATTTTGTATTTAAATATAAATTTTTAAACACGCGCTGTTTGCGCTGATATTTTAAAATACACGTTTATCCTTTGTTTCTTAATGGATATTCAATGTTTTGCAAAAACTATTTAATTTTTATTTCAAGTGTAATTTATTGGTATTTATGCATAAATAAATTCTATTCAGCTCACAGCTTTCAATAGAGTTTTGTAGATTTTTACAGAGATACTAATAATAATACATTCATAATAAATTAAAAATTTTAGCATGCGTAAGTGCTTATATTGAATTGGAAAAAAATTGGCGCTGTATTTCAATGCTACAGTTTACATTTCTACCAACAAGGAATTATCAGATGTTGTACGGAGTACTATAAAACAATCGAATCAAAAAGCTGGAAAGGAAAAAAAAATGTACGCAAACCCGCCGTGGATAATTTGTTTAAAATCTATGATATGCGTAATTCCAAAGAGGGTATCTCACTTACATATGTATATGGGTCTAGTCGAACCAAGACCATCAACACAGAAATGAGATACTATAGAAAAAATGGTGGAAAATAAAACATGTAGAAAGCGCTGTGCGGGATAAAAAAACGGTAAAAAAACTAAAACTGTTGCAAACAGTTAAATTAAAGGAGAAGCCTGAAACTCATTATTTTAATAGATCTAAGTATTATTAACATTATTATTTTTTATTCACTTAAATGTTATAAAGACAGTACTATATGAGGAACATATGTATGACTAGTTACTATCTAAATAAATGCAAACTAAGTTGAAACCAAATAAAGATACCTATAAGGAAATCAATCTAGTTGAAAAATATATTTAGGTGATTCACAAAGTGTCATAAAGTCATATGTCATATTAAAATATTTTACGGAAATAGTTATAAAAAACTTTTCCGAAGCCCTGTGAAGAAGTAAACAAAAACAGCTGATCAAATACCACAACCCAAAAACATATCGTTCAGAGTTGTATTTATTTAGTACACATACAGCCTAGAATGAAACAACAAAATATTATGACTTATGACGATATGACGCAATATAACAGGTTGTGAATCCCCTAATTATGTATTTATTTATAACATCAAGAAACAAAGACGCAACGGATTTAAAATTGGCTACAGAAAATGCTACTGAATTAAAGCCAATCTCATAGTGATTGTAGCAAACGAAAAGATAAAGGTAGAGGAAACCCAACGACAAAGCGCAAATGCGCGAAAAAATATCTACATAACAGGAAGTGCAAAAGTTAGTTCCGTTGATAGAAGCACAACCACAGTATTTAAAGACAGGTATATACATATATACATACGAGTAAATATAATATATATATATAATACATATGTATATATGCATGTGACACTAATACCATGTCTCCACATAACGTGTTTCGCACTTTTTTTCTCAAATTTTCTCTCTCAATCTTGTTTCGACACGGAAACCAGTGCCGAAACTCGCCAATTTCCATACAAAATTTCTGAGAGCGAGTGAAGATTGAAACACTGTTTCGTTCTGAATCATCTTGCCAACCTCTATGATGTCGATGTCTTCTCTAATTTTCTATCGAAAATCTATCGAAATCTCACACAGACCAAAACAAAAACGCAAAAATAAGCAAACATACAAACATTTAAGAAGAGCAAGAAAGAGATATGTGAAACTGAATCATGATCAGCGACGTGGAGACGGGTTATTTAACGAGATGTTTTGCTACATGTTTCTTTGGCGAAACAAGTTATGTGGAGACGGGCTTTAAGTTTAAAGCTGATTGTGTTTTATGCGCTCAGTTTGTGTGTGCGGGTGGGGTGGAATGGAGTGGGTGCATTCGAAAGTGATTTTGCTGAAGGAAAACGAGACTGGCAAATGGTAGCCATGTATTTGATATATCTATATACATACAACCATACATGTCTAAATCAGTGATGCACACCGCCGACTGCGCTACTTACACAAGCGCAACATATTTTTGCATTAGTGTGTGCGTATAAGCAGAGCACTGCAAGAATTTCGCTGTGGCGATTTTCATAGTGGCGTTTAAAATTATGCAAATTATGCATTGAGGCTCATAAGAAGGGTTCAAATAAAAAAAATATTTCAATTCCCATTGAACCTTGAATTCTAATTTGGTCATTTTGTTGTCGCATACCTATTGCTCAGAAAAAAGAAAAAAATTCTTTGCGCGATCGATGTACACAGCATGAAATTCAAGCGCAGACTAATTGGTTGTAGTGATGGGCGAGTCCGAGATGTTTTATTCGATTCTCTCGATTGTTGAAACATCTCGAATGCTCTCGATGGTTTTCATTCGTATTCGAGTCAAGTCGTAAATGGCCGTCAGTCGAAACAATCGCTAAAACATCTCGGACTCGCCAACGATTCCTCTCGTTTTCAAAGCAACCCTACAACATCTCGCACTCGCTGCAAAAAATACATAATAATTGTTGCCGCTTGAATATTAAAATTGCTTTACAAAACATACAGAGTGGTACAAATCTATTGCCGTTGTTGGTACTCGTAAAATTCATTTGTTTCATAAGCGTCTCACTTCAGAAAATTTATTAATGTTTAAATAATTAATTATTATTATTATGCACGACACTGTTTAGTTGTGATTGCAATAATGCAGCGTCTATGTATAGCATATTTTTCAATTTGGTTAATTTATTTATGTATTTGCCTCACTTCCATTAAAAATCCTACTTTCTTTATCAACAAACCTCATTCAGTTTATTTTATCAACTAAAACAAATCATCAAAACAACAGCCTGCCCGCCGACTCGGAACAATCGCAAAAACATCTCGCTTGTGAAGTCGAGATGTCATCGAAACAACCTACGACTTGCCGACTCGGAACAATCGCAAAAACATCTCTCTTGTGTAGTCGAGATGTCATCGAAACAACCTCCGACTCGCCGACTCGGAACAATCGCAAAAACATCTCTCTTGTGTAGTCGAGATGTCATCGAAACAACCTCCGACTCGCCGACTCGGAACAATCGCAAAAACATCTCGATTGTGTAGTCGAGGAGCGAGTCAACTTTTGACTCGATTGTGATTTTGCAACGATGGCGATTCTCTCGATTGTCTAAACATCTCGGACTCGCCCATCACTAATTGGTTGTAGGCGTCGCAATTGCTTACTAGCAGCACACACACGACTCGTATGTGTAGTCGAGCAGCTCCGTTTTGCTCCGTATTGCTCTTTCGTTCAACACTGGTCTAAATACATATCTACATGCGATAAAGTTGTCAGTGTTATATAGAATAAAGCACGCTCTAGCTTACGTACTTAAAATATTCATACGAATTTTGCTCATTTGCATACTGCTCTTTTAAACTCTGTCTTACACACAAAACTATTTTGCATAAATATGTATTAGAGCTCTAGATACCCGGGTATCGAACAAATCGAATTGATCCAGCATTCGAGCTTACAAACAAAAAAATGTGTATCGAAAAAACAAAAATAAAAACAACTACATATGAAGTAAAAAAAAAATAAACAAAAGAAAAAAACAAACTTCAAAATGCCCGAATTGTTCAAATACCCGTACAAACATACGGGTAATAAACAAACAAACAACTGTTCGAGCATTTGAACAACATTTGTTCGGGCTACTCGAAAATGTTCAAAAAAATCTGGAGCTCTAATATGTATGTACCAGAGATCAGCAGCGGTGCACCGCATTTTCTAAGGCACCGCAAAAATACTTATTTTTTAAGTGTCTCAAAAAATAAGTACCCAGAAAAAAAATTCACCGCCACCGCATTGATTGAAAACCTAAATGATATTGCGGTATTTAGTGTTGTTTACACCGCATACCGCAAACACCGCATATCGCAAACACCGTATATCGCAAACACCGCAAACACCGCCAATTTTTTTATTTTTGTGTGCTTTGTTTTTTGTGGCAGTTTTTTGAATAATAAAATATTTTTCAATAATGAAATAATCATAAATTCATTTTTGAAATCCAATACGACTAATAGGAACATCAGAATGAATACTTTTCCTTCAAACTAGCAATCCGTTTAATTGACAACATATCGACGGCTGAGAATAAGATCGCCCTATTTCAAAAATTGTTTCAAAAAGACCTATTTGAAAAATTGTTTCAATAACGTCCTATTTCAGATTTTGCTTCAAGAACGCCCTATTTGAAAAATTGTTTCAATAACATCCTATTTCAGACAATTATTCAAAAACGCCCTATTTCAGAGAAATATATCGCCCGTTTTATGCAATAGGGATTTAACTCGAAATTTTCGATTTCTGGGATTTTGCCATATATTTCAATAACTGGTTGTTGCCTTTGAGTCTAGTCTTATAAAATACTCAAAAAGATAAAAATGGCGGAAATAGAAGTGATTTTGTAGTTAGCCGTATAAGGAAACTATTTGAAATTATAAAGCTTTATTTGCGATTTCCCAAAAAAAAATTTTTTTTAGTTAAATCCCTATTGCATAAATCGTGCGATATATGAAATTTTCTCTGAAAGAGGGCGTTTTTGAAGCAAAATCTGAAATAGGACGTTATTGAAACAATTTTTCAAATAGGGCGTTTTTGAAACAATTTTTGAAATAGGGCGATCTTATTCTCAGCCGTCGATATGTAGTTGAATTAAATGTATTTAAATAACGATCGACACATTCAGTACTTCAGCTTTGCCGTAAAAAAGACATCTAATTCAACTATGTTTCTCAGTTAAACGAATTGCTAGATTGACGGAAAAGTATTCATTCCGACGGGCGCATAATAAAATGTATAAAAATAAACATGTGTATTGTTGTTGCTCCAATAAAATGACAAAAACTTCGGTTTCAATCAATGTATCATAGCCAATTTTGACGATTGTGAAAATTGAATGAATGCCTCGTTGGAAAATAAAGAATTATGTCACAGACAAACAAAAATGTGTAAACAAAACTTATGTGTATTACTAAGAAGCCATAAATGTGATTCAAGGATT
This sequence comes from Urophora cardui, assembly GCA_960531455.1. NCBI lineage: Eukaryota > Metazoa > Arthropoda > Insecta > Diptera > Tephritidae > Urophora > Urophora cardui. The sequence continues at coordinate 96,363,253 of OY482671.1, read as the reverse complement.
TTAGGAAAAAACTCTATTTCATGTAAATAGGACATATTTTTATCTTGAAATTCATTAGTCTAATTATTTTGAATGTAAACAAACTCTAAATTTTAAGGGCCACTCAATGAAAAAATTAAAAAAAAAACCAATGCTGAGAGTTTTCCTGCGTAGATATTCTTTGGTTAAAATCAAATTGTAATTAGTAGTATTTTTCATCAGAAATCCATAAGACGGTAAAAATTACAAACAAAAAATTGCACTGGCAACATTGTAAATATCTCTATTTGGGAAATGCGGTGTTTGCGATATGCGGTGTTTGCGGTATACGGTGTTTACGATATGCGGTGTTTGCGGTGTTGTGATATCCGTACTACCGCATACCGGAATTGATCAACAAAATGCGGTACGGTGTTTTTTATGATCGCATATTTTGCGGTTGCGGTCATACTCCCACCGCAGTTTTTATGAGTATACTCTAAATCACAAAAAATTTATCGCATGCTGATCTCTGGTATGTACGTTATCACATATCTGCAAAAATATGCCGCTACTATCTAAAAGGATTTGTTTCAGATTGCTTTATTACGGGCGCAATTGGGCACCTGTGAAACGATGTAGATATAGTATACAGGAAGCGCGATAACAAAGCCAATCTCATTATACACACCTCTCATGGGCATTAATCTAAAAGTTCAAGAAAATGTTAAAAGTTGAGAAAAAAATGAGAAACAAGTGCTCACATTTCATTCTACTTACCTACGTATGAAATGGGAGCAATTAGTTCCGTCATAGGGAATGTACAGTGAGAGAATAAAACTATAATATCTTTATATATATTACGCTAAGCGATTTTTTGTAAGCACCATAACTTTTACACCGTTATACCGATCTTCGAAAATGTGGTGTTAGATGAAAGGGCTGGACCTGTAGATGTACAGGAAGGTTTAATTTTTTTGAAAAGGGTTGCCAGATGTTTGAAAATTTAATTTTACTGTATAGTTTTTTGATTTTAAAATTTTTGGTACCATATGAAACGGCTTGACCTGATATTAAGTAATTTAATAAAAAATTTTCAAAAAGGGTTGCCACCTGTTCAAAAATTCAGTTTTACGCTATAGTTTGTTTGATTTATAAATTTGAGGTGTCATATGAAAGGACTTGGCATGGAAATGGGTAATTTATTAAAATTTTTACAAAAAGGGTGCCACCGTTCAATAATCCATTTTTACGCTACAGTTTATCTCATTTTTAAATTTGAAGTGTCATGCAAGGCCTAGCACTGAAGATGGGTAATAAAAGGAAAGGGAAGAGGCAAATGAAAAGGACGGATACGGCGAAGGACAGGAAGCGAAAGAGGAAATATGAAAAATAAAATGGATAAAGGGAAAATAAAGCGCAAATAAAGGGGAAAGGGGAAGAGAAAGAGAATTAGAAAGAAAAGGAGGAGCGCGCCAAATGGCCTTTTGTAGGTCGCTTTAAGGTTACCATAGTCTAGAAAAATATTCGGCACAAAACATCACTGTGGGGCTCCGTGGTCAAAATCTATGTATAAAAAATCTAGGTCCACAGAAAATAAAAATAACAAGTAGCTATGAAGGTATATCAAAAAATTTTCAATAATAATAATAATAATAATACAATGGCGCTATTATAACTCTGACGTGTTTTATGGCCGAGCTTCTCTCCCAATTAGAGGTGTGCTCCTTTTTGTTTTTCCTACTAATTGGGTGGACCTACAGTTTTATGCCGGCTCCGAACGGCGAATGCATTTTTTGTGAGAAGCTTTTTCATGGCAGAAATACTCTCGGAGGGTATGCCGTCCACTGCCGAGAGGTGACCGCTGCTCTGAAAAACCCAATAATTGGATTTTTACTAATTAGAAAAATTTTTTTTGGTGTTTTGCTCGGACTGTGGTTTGAACCCGAGACCTCTGACATAGCAGGCGAGCACTCTACCCACTGCACCACAGCGGCCAACAAAAAATTTTCAAATGTGGCAATAAGTGGTCTTCCGCCCTCAAATTGTCGCACAGTGTAATTGAAAGCCACAGCATCGCGTGGCCGGGTTTACTAGTCTATATATATTACGCTAAGCGATTTCTTGTACGCACCATAACTTTTACACCGTTATACCGATTTTCGAAAATGTGGTGTCAAGTGAAAGGGCTTGACCAGTAGATGTGCAGGAAGGTTTAATTTTTCTGAAAAGGGTTGCCAGGTGTTCGAAAATTTAATTTTCCTGTATAGTTTGTTTGATTTTAAAATTTTTGGTACCATATGAAAAGACTTGACCTGATATTGAGTAATTTAATAAAAATTTTACAAAAAGGGTTGCCACCTGTTCAAAAATTCAGTTTTACGTTATAGTTTGTTTGATTTTTAAATTTGATGTGTCACATGGAAGGGCTTGGCATGGAAATGAGTAATTTATTAAAATTTTTACAAAAGGGTGCCACCTGTTCAAAAATCCATTTTTACGCTACAGTTTATCTCATCTTCTCATCTTTATATATATTACGCTAAACGATTTTTTATACGCCCCATAACATTTACACCGTTATACCGATTTTCGAAGATGGTGTGTCATATGAAAGGGCTTGGCCTGTAGATGTGCGGGAAGGTTTAATTTTATTGAAAAGGGTTGCCACCTGTTTAAAAATTGAATTGTCCTGTATAGTTTGCTTGATTTATAAATTTCAGGTACCAGATGAAAGGGCTTCAGCTGGAAATTAGTAATTTATTACAATTTTTACAACAAGGATTGCCACCTGTTCAAAAATTCAGTTTTACGCTATAGTTTGTGTGATTTTTAAATTTGAGGTGTCATATGAAAGGAACCTGCGTGAAAATAAGTAATTTATTATACTTTTTATAAAGAGGGATGCTACCTATTTCACAATTTAATTTTTATCATAATTTTTTCAAATAGGGTTGCTTTTTAAATTTAAAGTGTCATATGAAATGGCTTTTACGGGCATATGTAAATGCTTGGCCTGAAAATGAGTAATTTATTACGATTTTTACAAAACGATTTGCCACCTGTTCAAAAATTTATTTTTACTCTACAGTTTGTCCGGTTTTCAAATTTTAAGTGTGATAAAAGCTCTTGCCCTGTAATAAAAAGAAAGGGAAGGGGAAAATGAAAGGAACGGAAATGGCGAAGGAAGGGAATAAAGGGAAGAGGAAGCGCAAATAAAAGGGAAAGGGGAAGAGAAAGAGAATTACGACAAATGGCCTTTTGGAGGTAGCTATATGGATAAAATATTGTAGAAAATTATTCGCATTAAAACTTTAATATGGGACTCCTCGGACAAAATCTTTGTATACAAAATCTAGGTCGATGGAAAATAAAAGTAACCACACGGAAAAAACTATATTGATGTCACATCCATATTTATGGATAGTTCTGTCTGGTCTATAAACTATGGATGTCATATCCGTATAATGGGTGTTATATCCAAAAGCTATTTGTAATATATGGATATGACATCCATAGCTTATGGATTAGACAGGATTATCCATAAATATGGATGTGATATCAATATAGTTTTCTCCGTGCAGTAATTATGTATATGCTTAATTTTATATTTTATTATTAAGAATCTATGGGATTAAAGCCGATATATATTCTGCCACCCTCAAATTGTCGCACAGTGTAATTGAAAGTTTACTAGTAATATATAACATGCATATTATGTAGTAATAAGTACATAACACATATGCGCGAATATACTCGTAGCTCTATGTAGTTTTTGTACTAGCTTTTCGCAGCGAATTCTGTGGAAAAATGCACTCGGAGAGTGCCGAGGACAGGCCGCCATTTGTATGGAAATGCCAGGAAAGCGGGTTTTAAAAATCTTTGAAACAAATTTTTAATCCGATAATGAAACCAACAAAAAGTAATAATTCCATTACATAAACTATATTTTTCCTAAGAATTTATAATAATTCATACCGACTTCGTAGAAGGACATTTGTATTACACACGTACATACATAAAATTGATTTCCGGCAAAAATAATAAATCAATGCATAAATTTAAAAGTTTATCCGTTCGTAAGTAATGGACTTTTTGATGGTTACTTTCTCGCCGACATGGATTACTCAGCCGCATCCGATGGCACTCATTTGTAAGTATCATTGAATGTTTCAATTTTGTTGTCATTATACCTTTCATGAGAATGAAATGGTAAGTATTATAACTTTGTGCCAAAAAATGTTTGTCGAAAGTACCAGAAGGAAGCGTGGGCGGCCCACTAAAATATATACCGATATGATCAGAATCAAGAGCTGAGTCGATTAAGCCATGTCCGTCTGTCCGCCCGTCTGTGTCAACGCAAACTAGTCCCTCAGTTTTTGAGATATCTGAATGAAATTCGGAATACCGGTTTGTTGTTATGTGAAATTGATCATTTGTCGGAATCGGCCGAATCGGACCACTGTAACATATAGAAAACAACCGATTGTTCAGATATACATAAAAATTTTGGGGTGTAACTTCTGTATAACCTCCATTTTAACAGCTAAGAGCATGAAACTTTAATGTGTTTGTACCCATATGGGCCCAACCAAGGTTACCGAATATTGTCAAGATCGGACCACTATAACATATTCTTCAGATAAAGACATTTTAGTGTATAACTTCTCTATTTAAATAGCTAGACATCATTTTTTCTAATAAATCTTCCCATAAATAATACACAGAATTGAAATTAAACTAAATCAGGCTGCGTACATACATAGCTAGCTTTTCATTTCCCCATTCATGAAAGGTATGAAGTCTTCGGTACGACCGAAGACAGTCGCGCTCATACTTGTTTTTTTATTAAGCACGATGGATTGTGAGTGATTTTTGGAAATGCTTTCACTGAAATGACTCAAAGTTTTATAACTTTTGCAAATCATTTTGTTAAGTACTATGTATTTTAGGAAATCTCATATTGATGCATAAGCACGCAAAAGTCGCGACAAAAATGTATAAAACTGGCATTCTTTAACTTCGGAATATGGGTAAGTGGTGCGATCTTTCATTTAAGTTATTACTCAGAAGCTTTCACACGTGACTTAAGATGCCAGCCTCATAAAAATTCGTCAGTTATTAAAAGATTTGAAATGTATTATACAAACCATGCTTTTCTACTTTTAGAACACAACTCGCAGACATTTTGTTGCATTGAAATAATCGATTCGCAGATGGAATTGGCTTTAAAACAGGGCTGTCCAAATGCGATTCACTACCACAATCAAGCAACGACCGAAAAATGAGTGTGTGTTGGTGCGCCTACCGTATGCCAAACAGGGATGTGATAAGTGGGCTTTTCCTACCAAAACTGGTCGGTTTTTTTCCTGTTGGTCGGATGGTCGCACGATTTGAATTTTGGTAGGTTTTTACCTTCCTTCAGGTAACATCACTGATTTGCTAGATTTTGCCACAACACTGTTGAAAGAACGTTTGAAAGTTCATGTATTCATGTCTCTTTCTCGCAGCAACAGTTTGCTTGAATACTTTTTGTGTTTCTCTTCGGCAGAGTTTTGTGTAAAGTGGATAAAATAAGGTGAACGCATACGCATGAAAACCCTTTCTTCATTTTTTAGTTTGATGAAAAATACGCTTAATGAAAATTGCTTTGGCGGGCTCACAAAATTTATTTTTAATCTGCTTACGCTTCCACACAGCTCTGCTGCACCGCGGTGTAGATTTTCTACACTTTCTTTAATAAAACCAAGCTCAGAAACAAATTAGAAATAAGCACTATGCACAAAAAAAGATCTTAGATTCAATTATGATATTTAATTAAAGTTCTGATCTCATTTGTATACCTACTTGGACGTACCTGTTAAACCATAGTCGTAACTATTTTAAAAGGTTAACATAGATTACATACACAAATTAATGTACATACATACATATGTATAAACGCATTCGTATATTATTATTTTAAGCTAAAACATGTGAAAATACTTGAAGAGTGATATGTATGTATAAGTTCCTATATATATACCAGTTAAATGAATATATAAAAATACATAAATTTTCAAAAACCAGCTTAAGGGCCTTTTCACATTACTCGGCACGACATCGGATCGACATTTTTGCTCGGTATTTTCAGCTTACCGAAACGATTCCGCGTTGCTGTGTTTTTCACACTTGTGGGAATACTTTCGGTGCGTAATCGGCAGAAAATAGGAAAACAAACATCGAAATTTGCAAAACAAAATTTTTAACTTCAACAAATCACTCAATAATAACAATAATGTCTTCTAGCGAAAACGAAGACATTATAACTTGCTACATTTATAGCCGAAACGAGTTTCTTACTGACTTTGTTCTTCTTCTTTTATCACGCCGCAAAAATGTATGCAGTAATTCCTCAAATTTTACTGACCGGTCTTACCGCGTTGCGGTATACCGAATTTAATCCGCTACGATTTCATGTATGCAACACTAATGTGAAAGTGCCAATTGAAATACATGTGGTCGGTAAGGTTTCGGTATACTTTCGGCAAAAACCAAAAATGTCGATCCGATACCGCACCGAGTAATGTGAAAGCGCTCTAAATGACGAATTTGGTGAAAAAAAATTTTGGTCGGCTGAAAGCTATTTTGGTAGGTTTTTGAGACGAATTTGGTCGGAAAAAAAATTTCAAAGTGGCAACCCTGATGCCAAATTGAAAAATTACTAAAAATAATCAGTCTGCTTGCAGATGCTGAGCGAGCAGGGTCACGTGCGCACGCTTTGCGAAATTATGAAACAACACACATATATACATTTGTGTACATACGTTATATGCAAAATCTTCGTACTTTTGTTTGTTGTTTGGCATCTGTAATTAGAACAAAAGAATTTCAAGCGAAGATCAGCTAGCGACCACTTGCTTTCACGCCAGTCGAAGGCAACTTAATTATTTTTGCTAATCGACGATCGCCTAGTCCCATCGTAAGCGCTCGTTTTACGCTCTTTATTTGTCTGTAGTAGTGACAATCGGTGTGTATACGTACACAAGTGCTTACTCTCATTGCTCATATGAGTCGCATTTGGACAGCAATGTCGACGTCCAAACACGGAGACACGAAGTTGAGCAACCCGCTGCTTTTGATCGTTTGTTGGTGAGAAGGCGACGAGGAAAGGAGGGGGGCACCAAGTCGTCGGTGCTCGGACAACACGCTTTGTGCAGCAATTCTTATCGCCAGTGACCAATCAGAGCGTTCGAAGAATGCCAGAACAAAACATAATGAACAAAAGTTGGCCAGCGACGAGTTGATGTGTTTGGACAAATGGAAGACAGAACAGCGGCACAAAAGAGAATCGTTGGATAATTTCGCAGCAGAGTTGCTGTGTTTGGACACGGACTATGCTTTAAATTTAAAAAAATTTAAATTTTAAAGTTTAAAAGCTCTCACCAAAATGCAATCGAATAATACTGTGTGTGGACGAGAATATTAGCACGTCATATCACATATGTATGTATAATATGCATTAGGGTAGTTCTTAAAATCAAATAAATATTTTTTTCAATCCCACCACCTATTATAACTCTGACGAGTTTTATGGCCGAGCTTCTCTCCCAATTCGAGGTGTGCTCCTTTTGTTTTTCCTACTAATTGGGTGGACCTACAGTTTTATGCCGGCTCCGAACGGGAAATGCATTTTTTGTGAGAAGCTTTCTCATGGCAGAAATACACTCGGAGGGTATGCCGCCCACTGCCGAGAGGTGACCGCTGCTCTTACAAAAAACCCAATAATTGGATTTTTACTAATTAGAAATTTTTTTTTGGTTTTTGCTCGGACTGGGGTTTGAACCCGAGATCTCTGGCATAGCAGGCAAGCATTCTACCCACTGCACCACAGCGGTCACCACCTACATCAGTTAAAATACGGTCAAAGATCTATTATATAAAAATGAAAGTGTCTGTGTGTGTGTGTGTCCTTTATGGGCTCCCAAAGTAATCAACCAATCTTTACGAAATTTTCACAGTAGATTCATGCGGTATTAGCGCACATAATAGGGTATATAGAATTTCGTAAATTCCCGGAATATAGGCCCAAATGTGCACCCAGAGTGACCCAGCAAGTCTTTGAGCACTATATGTATCAAATTAAAGGTGCTGAGCAGGCCTTCAACATAGAGTTATTTTCATTGCGATGCCTAGGCCGGCTCCCCAAATATGGGTCAAAATGTGGACCCGGCTGACCCTCGAATGTTTCTAAGAGATATTGGTATCAAATGAAAGGTGTTAAGCAGGGCTTCAACATACAGATATTTTCATTTCAAGGTGGTTTTTCTTACATTCTTGTTGTTCTTGTTCCAACCTGCCTTGCCAATGTTTTACGTGCAATTCTATTGTTATACTCAGCTGTACTAGTACACAGAGTATTATAGTTTTGATTTCCTAACGGTGGATTGTAACAGAATGAAATAATCGAGATAGATATAGACTCAGGGTGAAAAGAGAAATCGATTGAGCCATGTCCGTCCGTCTGTCCGTCTGTCCGTCTGTGAGCACGATAACTCGCGCAAAAATTGAGATATTTTGATGAAATTTGAAATGTAAGTTGGTATCAAGACAGGAACGGATGGTATTGAAAATGGGCGAAATCGGACCATGACCACGCCCACCTCCCCTATATAGTAAAAATCGGAAATTTTGTATCTCAGTCACTAATAGAGCTAGAGTGATAAAATTTCACACACGTATTGAGCTCAGGCCCTTATGAAGAAATATGGTGAAATTTTGGAAAATGGGCGGTGCCACGCCCACTTATTAAGGGGCAAACATTGAAAGTTTTATAAGTCATAACTCAGAAACCGTTGAAGATATATCGATGAATTTTGGTAGGCGTGATATACTTACTTAGGCAAATGTTTTGACGAAAAATTGCCAAAATCGGTTGACGACCACGCCCACTTTTATATATGGGTCTTATAAAGTGACCTAATAAAAACATTTTAAGCGATATCTCTGTCAAATATAAAGATATATCATTGAAGTTTTATGGAAGGTGTCCAACTATGGACATATAACAAAAAATACAAAAATTTTGGAAAATGGGCGTGGCACCGCCTCCTTTTAGAAGCAGGAATATACGAGATTTCTGAGCCCATAACTCGACAAATAATCGATATATTATGACGAAACTTGGGGTATACACTTTCACTACTTGTAGTAATACATGTTCAAAATTTTAGCAAAATCGGTTGACGACCACGCCCACTTTTATATATGGGTATTATAAAATGACCTAATAAAAACATTTTAAGCGATATCTTTGTCAAATATAAAGATAATTCATTGAAATGTTGTGGCATGAGTTCTACAATAGATCGGAAACAAAAAATAGAAAAATTTCGGAAAATGGGCGTGGCACCGCCTCTTTTCAGACAAAGGAATCAACGAGATTTCGGAGCCCATAACTCGACAAATAATTGAGATATTATGACAAAACTTGGTTTATACACTTTTATAACTTGTGTTAATAGACACGCAAAAATTTATTGAAATCGGTTTATGACCACGCCTACTTTTTAACGAAGATATTTCTGGAACACCCTTTGGGAATTTGTAATGTGACATCTTTGTAACTGGAAGTCATAAAGGAATTAAATTTTGCACAAAGAATAATATTCATATGCTTAGTTGGATGACTGATAAAAATTTAGAAAATGGGCGTGGCTACGCCCACTTTATGCAGCACTCGATTTATATAAAGTACCTACATCGTGTTTCCATAAAACTCAAACAAACAATGAAAGCATACAGCTGAGTATCTAATATTCGATTCCACTCGAACTTAGGCTTCCTTACTTGTTGTTAAATACTCTGTATAATTGGTAAAATGAAAATTTTGACAAGCAAAGTTCATGCTGCATGACAGCAGTCAACGTGTCAAAGGTTGGAAATGGGCGGAAAGCGAATTACTTCGAATAGACCAAATTGAAGTGTCACTTATGTAGAAAAGGTAACGCCAATGTAAGTGATTTCATTAGGTACGTATGTATGTATGTGTTTTGGAAATGTGTTTTTGAAATGTGTTTAACAGCCAGTTTCACGAAAGAATTTAAGTAAAAAATTATTATTTCCCCAGTCAGATTTCATATAAAATTCAAGCTAAAAAAATTAAATTAAACCTAAATTCGCTCGTGAAACTGACTGCAAGTCATACATATTTATTGAACAACGTTTGTAATTATATTTGTATAGGTATACATATTGTGGCTCCCTTACTAATTTTTTTCTATGATTTTTGACTTAATATAACTCAATTATTATGTGCAACTGCCTGATAAAAATGTCCTTTTAATGCATATAACTTTGCTGAAAGTAAAAGCATTAAGTAGAAAGGACCAATAAGGAGAAGTTCGATACAAAAATAGTAAAAATTTGGGTGGCGATTGGAGATTGTGACAACATCTCCAATCAAGACCAAGACTTATAGATTTTTTTTGGCTGGACTGTTACCAACTTATAGCATTGACAGACGGCAGCGATAATCCCGATTACCGCAACACTTAATGCGATTAAAATTTTACCCTGACAGACGGCAAGTATTGCGGATTAACAAAACAGCTGAAGGAAGGTAGGCGCAGCGGCGAATTCAAAAACTTCTTGTTTTATTTCCAAAGGTAGGGTAATGTCAAAATCAAAACAAAATCACATCATGGCCAATGGGAATGGGCGAGTCCCAAACGAATTCAGATTTCAACCAAGGCGAAATATCATTTTGACATTACACTCTACCAATTACAATAACAAATTACATTCAAAATTTCTGAGTTCACTTATGCGCCAACCTTTCTAGATCTGCCTTGGGTTCTTCTTTTTCTTCCCTTTCATTCACAATAGACATTTTTCACCAGGGATGTCATTACAAAATGCTTTAATCCGCTAAAATTTTGAGGACTAACTCAAGAGATATTCCGGATTCACGCAAACTTAATGGCAACATAACCGCATTTCATAACAGCGAGATGCCGGTAATTTGCTAAGCAAGAACACGAAAAAATAAGTACTCGTACGCTTATTACTGTCAAATGCGTGAGCTCTAAAAATATGCAAAAATTTGTTAACACATCAACAATGAAAATGTCAAGTTATAGGCACGAAAAAATGGATGAAAAATTCACGTGCGAAATGCCATAATAACAATGAAGTCGTACAAAGCATGTACAATTGTGGAGGAAGGAAAATTCGCATGAAGTAACAACAATTCAGCTTTTCTAGTTAGAGAGCTTTGTATTGAAATATTCTCATTGACTTTATATAGCATGCCTTTGTAGATATAAGGTCGTAAATTTCATGTACGTGAACCAAATTATTCATAATGAAAAAAAAAAAAAAATTAGAATATAAGTACATAGTACCTATTTACTATTTTTTAGCTCAACTTTTTTTATTTATTCAACGTAGTATGTACGTTTTTCAATTATTTTTGCAAATTTTGTTTTTCATGCACTCCAGGCACGCCCAAATTCGCCTAGAAAATATTTAGTTATAAAAAGTAAGGAAGCCTAAGTTCGAGTGGAATCGGACATAAGATACTCAGCTGTATGGTTTCATTGTTTGTTTGCGTTTGTTCGATATACGGTGTATTTTATATAAAGTGAGTGCCTCATAAAGTGGTCGTAGCCACGTCCATTTTCAAAATTGTTATCAAGCATCGAACTAAGCATATAAATATTATTGTTAGTGCAAAATTTCATTCCTTTATGACTTCTAGTTACAAAGATGTCACGTTACAAATTCCCAATACGCCAAAGGGTGTTCTAGAAATATCTTTGTTAAAAAGTAGGCGCGGTCATAAACCAATTCCGGTAAATGTTCGCATGTCTATCACAAGTGACAAAAGTTTATACACAAAGTTTCGTCATAATATCTCAATTATTTGTCGAGTTATGGGCTTCGAAATTTCGTAGAAAAGAGGCAGTGCCACGCCCATTTTCCAAAATTTTTCTATTTTTTTGTTTTCGGTCTATTGTGGAACTCATGCCACAAAATTTCAATGAATTATCTTTATATGAAAGAGTTTTTAGTGCTTAGCACGAAATTTTTATTTTAATTCAATTTTTAATTGTTGGGGTAAGTGGAAAAAAAATTCAACAACTATTTACAGCGAAGGTTGAGTGTATAGCTATTTCACGAAAAACCATTTTCGATCATCAGCACTCTTTTCGGAAGTGGATGCACCGGGGATTGAACCCGAGTCCATTCCATCTTCAGCCGCAATGACCCAACGCATAAGCACACTCGGCCATTGAGACTGTGCAAGCTGTTGGATTTTCCCCACTTTTGCCTTTTTCATTTTCAACATTAACGTTAGTGTGTATATGCTTTTGCATATATTCTCCACAAACGTGCTGAATTTTTGTTGTAGGCAGTTCGCAATGAACATTGTTGTTGGTATTTATTTTATGTATATACCAAACAAAAAAAATTGAACAATTAAAAATTGATTCGAATCAAAAATATATTTTGAATCAAGATTCGTAATAAATTTTCGATTCGAATCAAATATTTAAAATATTTTGAATCAAGAATCAAAAAAGATTTTTGATTCTTTTGGGAAATGAATCACAAATCAAATTTATCTTTGATTTGAAAATGGTTTGAATCACGAATCAAGGGGTATTTTTGATTATTTTGAGAAATGAATTACAAATCAAATTTATCTTTGATTTGAAAATGGTTTGAATCACGAATCAAATTTATCTTTGATTTGAAAATGGTTTGAATCACGAATCAAAAGGTATTTTTGATTCTTTTGAGAAATGAATCACAAATAAAAATTATTTTTGATTTGAAAATAGTTTGAATCACGAATCGAGTTGATTCTTTATTTGAAAGTTGATTTGAAATCAAAATTGATTCGAATCACGCAACGCTGCGTCGATGTATATGTTGCTAGATGTGTGTTCTCGAATCCACAAAAACTAATTTTTTTTTTGTGGTGGGTTCATTTTTCCCAACGTGAAAAATCGCCTGTTTTTCTTAAAACCGGAAAAACCCGGGACCGATCTTTCTTGAACTCAAAATAACAGGGAACAGACTATCTAGAAAAAAAGAGTCAGTGCCGGGCAATGCCGGGCACCTAAACAAAAACCCTTTTGAAAACAAAAAATTGGGAAATTTTTTTTAATACATCGTTTTTTAAAAATGTAATTAAGAAGACGCTAACAACTAACTAAATCTCAATAAACATGAGTTTTGTACTCGATTACCTGTATTATAAGAATCCATAACAGTATTCTAAAAAACTTCACTTAAAACCGTAAAAATATTAATTGGAAATGTTGAAACTTTAAGAACGTTATAAAATGCCGCGAGAAATACACGAATGGCCAAACTTTCATTGACTGTAAAAACTTTGTGTTTGAGTTTTGAATAAACTTTTATTGAAAATGATGCGTTAGGGTCCTGGCCTACTAAAAAATTTTATTTTTTGGAAATCGGGCCAGTTTTAGGAAATGAGGTTTTGGCCGCCCAGATTGATAAAATACCCCTATGTGCGACGGTCACCCGCTGTCAAAATGAAAACAGAGAGAAATATAAGTTGTTGCGCAGAATTGTGGCGGCAATGGAAATTCCGCCGGCGGTAAAATAATTAGATCCATTTCTAATTTTTCCGCCGGGTGAAATGATCAGAGTTGGTTTTTAGCTGTCAAAGCTGGATCTATATAATTCATTGTCATACCACATCAAAACAAGCTTCCTCTTCTTGGTCGACTGTTGGTATGGTTGTTGTACATTTTGACACAAGAGTGTACACGTTTGACATTAATACATTTACGACTACCATTATTTAGTGGATCCTGTGTCAAACCAGTTTCCGCCACAATTGTGTGTGCCCGGACGGATTTTCCGACGCAAAATATCAGCTGTTCACCCGTTGGCCCGTTTTCCGTTGACCCGTCACAATTGTGTTCCGGGCATAAGCGATATCCATAAAAATCGAAAACAATCATAATTTTTTGAGTTTTATTTTTTGATCGAAAATAATACTTATTCCTTGAGTGATACACTTATCGCTCAGAAATAAAAATTATTCTTTGGCGAGCTTTTAACCATAGTTTAGCTTCGGAAGGGACTAGAAAAAAAGAAGAAATATCATTCCAATCGATTCATTCATTGTGAAAGAGGGAAATAGGCAACTAAAATTTTTATTTTCCATTTTCAGGCCAAATTCTTCTTCTTAAAACTGAAATTTTTTTAAGGAAAGAAACAATGTGACAATATTTAAAAATGACCGGCTGTGTCCCTCTTATTTTCCACTCTTGGCAACAACGTGCATTGAATTCAAATGAACTGAATTCTTATTATGTTATTATTATTATTATTAAATAACTTTTTGTTTTTTGTGCAGTTGCGACACACTTGTGAGGCCTGATGAAAAATACTTCAAAAACACTTTGAAGCTGAATATGGCCGGGCAGGCTGCAATCAATCATTCGCTCGTGACTTTGCTAAATTGGCTAGAGTGAGGGAATGGCATGGCAAATAAAAAGGAAGAATTTTAGTGGTGAGTAATTTAAAAAATAAGAAAATTACTTCGAAAAAAAAACAATAAAGAAACCATAAAGATGAATGGAAGTGAATGAATGTGAGAGAGGCAAGGAGAAAATTAAGATACATATATATATATATCTAAATATGTGAGTCATAGATAGTGGAAGCAGTGTAGCACAAATGCATACCACAACAAACACATCTGCTTTAAGTCAATGACAAATTCCATTTAGACAACTATAGACTAGGCTGCCAGTCTGCCCAGCTTTCAGAACTTCAATTTGGTTCTTAAGTTAGGCAATAAATTTTCGTTCATAAAATTTGTTCTGTAGCCTTACAGGGGTATTGGCGTTGCTTCATCTGGACTGTGTAGAAGATTGCTTTATATCTCTCTTTGCATTTAACCTTTAGTAGAGACGCAATTTAAGCTATGTATCTGTATAGGCAACCGTTTGTTCCGCATTAGTACTCTGAAAAAAATACCCGTAGTTAAATCAACAACTTTCGGCTGTTGAATCTCCGTCTTTGATGCAACAGCAAAAGTATTTATTTTTACAGCAAAGTTTTTGATCCAACAATTTATTCAAAAACGGGCGCTGTTGTTTCAAAAATTTGCTTGCTTTTAAAATTTTTTGGGAGAAAACATTTTTTTGTGAGAAAACCAACAAAAACAATAATGATGAAGAGAATATGAAGAGAAAAATCCAAACAAAAGTTTATTTTTAGCAGAAAATTTTCTCCAAAAGTCCCCGTTGTTGATTTAAAGGCAAAAGTATTTGATCCAACAGTTTCCGTTGTTAACAAAACTATGAGAATAATTTTTTTTTTAAATTTTGTTTTCACATTATTTATAGATGCTTTTTCGGGAAAGAGTTGGTATATAAGGGGGTTTTAAATTCAATATAATGTTGAATGTTCCACTATGTGATGATTGGATAGAATTTCAGGTTGATGTCATGGTTCCAATCCGGAGGAGAATATAAAATAAAGAAGAAAAAGCAGAATAAGAAATAAAGATAGCAACCAGTGAGTGATAAAAAGGAGAGAAGAAGAGGAGAACAAACGGAAGCTACATATTTGCAGCTGGTACCCGTGTGGAGAAGAGATGAAGAGTAAAATGCAAACAAAAATATATTTTTAGGTGAAAATTTTTTCCAACAGTCTCCGTTGTTAACCTAAAGGCAAAAGTATTTGATCCGACAGTTTCGTCGTTGACTTAAATCAACAACGCTCGCATCTTTGAAACAACAACGGAGCGGTGTTGGGCACATTTCAACTGCGGAAAGTAGTTGATTTAACAGCGAAAGTCTTTAGATTTACAAGATTTTTTTTTCAGAGTACGTTTCTTTTTCACTCGAAGGTATGGGAAAGAAAACTCCCACTTTTTGGCTGTTTTCCGAAAAAAACAACAACAGCATTTAAGAGTCTACTTTATTATAAAAGACTTTAATGATAAGAGACATCGAGTCTGCGATATGATAATAACTATATACCTTTAAGTTACTACGCGCATTAAATAAATTATACCTACTCGCAACTTTGATTTTAATAATTACTTAAGCACAAAATTAACCTCGTTAATGACCTTCTCTTACTGTCAAACGCAAGTTGGTTTACTGTAATTTAATAAAATAATCACAAGACATTACAAAAAATTGCATTAAACTTTTTTTTTGACATTAAAACTTATAAGGACGTAGCTACATAAGTTGAATCTTGTGAAGCCGCTTCAGCTCATTTGCGCCGGCAAACTGGGAAATGCGCAAGGCAGCAAGGAAGAAGGAGAGTGTTTCGCCACAGCTTCGCTCTTTACTTTTATTACAATGCTTTGAACATTTTTCTCCTGATTTGCAATGCAAACTTTGACTGTGGATGGCGTTTAATAAGAATCAAGACAAGTACAAGAAGCCTTGCATAGTTGGTTCTAGCAAGTGTAATTCCTAAGAAAAATGCCAGGGACAACAAACACGTCCCAAAGTACGAAAGTAAAAAGTTTTCAAGCCTACGCTGAGAAGCAACACTTTTAAAAAGGAGAAGAAATCTAATTTATCTACGTCATTGAGAACATTATTAAGGAAAAAATATGAAATATCCAAGAGTAATATGAAGAGGTTTTACTAATAATGCTGTACTTGAGCATTAGGAATGTAATTTATCACGGGAACAATATAAATGAAAAAAGAACAAATAACAAAACAAGTACCTTACTGTCTAACTAATAATAAGGGTATTCATTTAAGAGTATAAGTTTATAAAGTGTAAATTTCTATCAGTTTACACACACTGTTATATGAACGCACCTAATAATTTTTTTTCGTAAACTTGTCATCAGCTGTGCTATTGTCAAAATTTATTTAAAACTATATCTACATATATTAAAGACATATATTAAAATATGCCAAAAATAAGTGAGAAATCCAAATTAAAACGACTTTACAAGGAAATCTTTGTAAATGACTTACTGATGCTAGAGGTTTCTGTTGCGCAAGGTTGCTTTTTTCGAGTTTACAGCGTTTACACACTGAAATGTGCGCGTAAATTTCTCAACCATGCGTAAATGATTTTCCATACAAAATTTTACAGTTCGTTTACAAACTTTATAAATTTACAAGTTTACACACTTTACGAGGCATTTATAAGGTTAAATGAATACCCTTAATGTATTTGGCGTGTAATATTTATTTGCTTGTGCAATTTTACATTTGATAATGAAGGGGCGGGCATACGTGCTAACAGTGGGAATTTAGCAAGGAAATGTACGAAGTTCGTACTACGAAGCAATGCTTTTGCAAAATTTCAGGCAAAGATGTAAATTACAAATATTGTAGTAATTGCTTTTCAAAGTTTTGCGCGTTTTGTCTTGCATTTTAAACTCGTCTGGGACATGGAGTGCGTTTTACGTCAAAGTGTCGGGTTTATGCTGGCATTGTTGCTGTTGTAGATGCATAATTGAAGAACTACGCAAAATAAATTCAAGTGAAAGTTTAGGTGAAAAATATTTGTTTGATTCCAAATTTTACAATAACTAATACCTTACTTACTTAATTGGCACGTAACCGTCTAGACGATTTTGACCGAGTTCAATAAAGCACGCCAGCTATTTCTGTTTCGTGCAGCATGGCGCCATTTGGGAATACCTAGGGAGTCAGCATCACTGTCTACCTGATCTTCCCAACGCAGTGGAGGTCTCGCGTTCTGCGTTCAGCGAAAACCACCAATTCGAATACTTGCCCAAATAAACACCGAATATTAAAAATTAATTAACTAATTAACTCATGGAACAAATAATATTCCAAATATGATTAGAGAAATATTGTGCTGGTGTAGAAAATTTCTATTTTAAAAATATTAGCAACATACATAGTTTAGGGAAATAGTATGTATATAAATATTACAAATTAGAGCTTTAAGTTTTTTTGTTATTAATTGTTGTTTTTGTTGTTTTTTTCTTGGGATTATCACTTAATTTTTTTCTTCGATTTCATGTTGCTTGCCCTCTCGGTTATAATTTCGCCGCCGCTGCGCCACTGTTCGTTTATTGCTCCAAATTTGGATGTCGTAAGTGACAGCATTTGTATGTGAATTAGAGCGTATCGCGAAATATAATGTGTTTTTGGAAAACATTTCCGGAAAATTTTTTTTTTTTACACCGCTAGTTAGGTTCATTTTACAAAGATTTTTTACTGAAGAGTTCCCTACTAAATTTAAGGAGAATAATTTTCTAGAATAGTATTAGCGGGACTCCCACGAAAGGGTTATTTTGATCCCTTTTTTATAAATTCAGGAAAAATAGTATTTCTAAGGTCATTAGAGGCTTAAATGATCTACAAAATTATTCGTCGTAAAATTTCAGTAGGAGTCTCCTAAGAAAAAATCTTTGTAAAATGAACCTGAAATACCGAAGGAAGCGAAAAATATAATTTCTCGGAATGTTAAGTGTGTTTTATTTCGGGTTCTACTGAAGCGATCGAAATACTTCTTTCGCAAAAGATTAATGGTTGTTGGCGATGTTTAACGTGCAGGCAAAAATAGGTACAAAAAGGTGGTATAAACTAAGTACTGGGTGGTAGTGACCCCAATGGCGAACATAGGGTTAATACGATTACATGGTAGGAATCAGCCTCTCAGGTCAAAGACATTGGTCTATTAAACTTAGAGATCGGACTGTAAATGCCGAAGATATGAAAAACATTTTAGCGACATCTAGCGGTTAAAAAAAAAATATTCCCTGAAATTTTTCCGAAAAGATATCATACGGGGGACGGAGGGGCGGCGTAGGGTTGACTTTTTTTGGTCCATCTACATAAGGCGAGACGGCCTAATGTGCATGAATATGTACATATGTATGTACATTGTACATATATAATTTTTCATTTCAGTTTGAAAGTTTGACAAAAATATTTCATAATGCTATAAAAATTGGAGCCGTCACTTCGACGCCACTAAATGTCTCGTTGATGTTCTGTGCCGTTGAACCTCAAAATTGTTGCTAATCACACAAAACTTTTGCATAAGGGTAAGAATTTCTGAAACGGGCCACCCAAAACATAAAATATTTCTTTTTTTTTTTATACTTTGGAATAAGCGGAAAAATCCAATTAGCTCATACAGCGATGGTAGATGTGATAGCTATTTCGAAGAAAAACCACTTTCTTCATCATCAGACATCTTCTCGGGAGCACACCAGGCATTGAACCTACGCTCCAACCATCAGTAGTCGAATATTAGCGAAACGCTAAGCACTGCGGCTACCGATGGTCCTGCTGAGCTGTTGGATTTTTTCCGAAAACGAATATTGTGACATCACTTAACCAGCCCATGTTACAACATAGCATGCATCGTCAACGTTTGCAGCTAAGCTGGACTTAAATATATACTATGTAAATGTATCAATGACACTTTACACTAACCACAGATAACCCTATAACATTTATTTTTATTCGCAATAAAATAAACAAGTTCCAGTGTTTTTGTATGTATTCAACATCTACTTTACTTATCTATCTATCGCCACTATTTTATGAAAAATATTGAAAGATTTAAATGAATTGAAAGCATTAGTTAGTATGGGAGGTACTACTCCCACTTTTCCGATGATGGCTAGATTATGTCTTACGGCTTCATGGTATTATAGTAAATAAGCGTACATAATTTCGTGCGATTCCGTACCACGGTTCAAGAGTTGTAAGCGTTTAAATGAACAGATTTTCATATTTCAGTTTCATATAAAAAATTACTAATTTTTTCCCTATTGCGATCCATTTTTTTTGACTTCTGAATATTATAGGTAGTAAAATTTTGCACAAGCGGCTAATTTTTTTTATGGAAAGGAGGCGGAGAACACAATTTTTGCGACCATCTTTTAAGAAATTTCATAAGAATTTAACTTAAAAAATTTTTTATTTTTTTTAAACATATGATAATAAAAGACTTTTAAAAACAAAGAAAATGCTGGTTTAATTGTCAAAATCGGTTAGGTAGATCGCCTGCAATCGCGTTTTGAAAAAAAAAGGTCAAAAAAATTTAATTGCTTATATATAACAAAAAAAATTTTGTCACCAAAAACAACATCAGGTGTTTATTGGTGTCACAAAGAGCTTTCCAAAAACACGACTGCCGATCAAAACGGAAATATTTTATGTTTTGGGTGGCCCGTTTCAGAAATTCTTACCCATAAGGTACTTGGTAGATTAAAAACAAAAATAGGTATTTATGAAATACAAACCGATAGCTTAGAGTGCAAACTGTGTAAGTCCACTTTTATGAAAAAGTGTATTTTTATGTAGAACCCTAGAAAAATCAAATACGCACCACGCTAAACAAGTCTATGATACTTGTCATATTTCTAATCGGTGTTATTCAGTGATACGCAAATTGTGTAAGTCCAAAAAGAAAAGAAAATTTTCAGTTTTGCTTTGCCACTTAACTTTTGCGAGATATTCGCACTGCATGCTTTTCAAAATACAAAACTAGACTATCCAGCAGCTGTTACTCAATACGAACAAACGCTAATAATTATGGAATTGAACGTCTCGCAGACCACCTTTGCCAAATACACTACACTGAGGGAAAAACAATTATAAAAACATATGAAAACGTGCTTAAAATGGGCAAAACCGTATGTTCATTGTAAAATTTGTAAATCAAGAAAAAACATTTTAAATTTAAAAATGTTTATTTTTATTTTAAGCACTATGAGAAAAAAATGCTGCTTCACTGCAGTGTTCTCTATTTTATATTCTCTTCCGGATTCGAAATTGAATCCAACGGCATTCTCTTCATCTTCTCTCAAACCGAGTCCTGTTTCCTATCTTTATTTCTTATTATCCTTTTTCTTGATGTATTGTGGAACGATCCTCCGTCATCCCTTGTCAAGTTTGGTTTGGAGACAAACCGGTTTCGGCTAATATGCGCCATCTTCAGTGTCTTTTTTCGTTCTTCGGAAAAACAAGCAACCAAAAAGTATCCTTTTTCTTCTTTATTTTGTATTCTCCTCCGGATTCGAACCATGACATCAACCTGAAATTCAATCCAACGGCATCACATAGTGGAACATTAAACGTTGTATTGAATTGCAGTAACCTATTTATACTTCCCTTTTCCTAAAAAAGAATCTATGAATTATATGAATCATTGTAAAAAAAATGATTCTCATTATTGTTTTTGTTGGATTTCTCACGAAAAAATACTTTCTCACCGTGAGCGAGGTTTTGAATCAACATTCATTTTCATTTTTATACTCAGCTGTACTAGTACACAGAGTATTATAGTTTTAATCACATAACGGTGGATTGTAACAGAATGAAATAATCGAGATAGATATAGACATATATATATCAAAATGATCAGGGTGAAAAGAGAAATCGATTGAGCTATGTCCGTCCGTCCGTCTGTATCATCTGAGTATCTAATGTTCGATTCCACTCGAACTTAGGCTTCCTTACTTGTTAATTTTAATTTAAGTATGTTTCTTTTTAAATCGAAAATGCATTTTTACTTCAAAAATTTCATTCTTAATTCAAAAATTTCATTTTTCATTTAAAAATTTTCATTGTTAAAATAAAAATGATTTGGCTTAAAACGTGCGTTATGAAAATAAAAATTTTATTTTAGATTTTAAAATGCTGTTTTTCTATGAGTGTACTAATATGCAGTATCTGAATAGCACGTAAGGCATCCATATCGCACACTAAATCAAAAAGCGTTACAACTCAAAATTCAAAAATTTTCAGGAGAGGCAAAAAACTTTTTAATTTTTATATGCAATGATATGGGAAAAGGCTACGTATAATAGTTATTTCTCAGTTAAAAAAGACTCTGATGGAAAAGATTTTTTGGCAGCCGCTAGAGATATATTCTGTGTACCGATTTCGAAAAATTTTGTGTTGTGACGCTTTTTGATTTAGTGTGCGATATGTATGTACATAGGTATGTATATGTACGTATGTAGTCATACTTACATACAGTCGAACTCCCATAACTCGAACTTCTACACAGAGCCAAAAAGTTCACCTATAATCAAAGAGACTGCCATCTAAAAATGCTATATGGCCGAGGAGAGTGAGAGGGGACAAAATTGAAGAAATTTTTGCTGGAAAATCTTCTAGATTTTAGCTTGAATTTCTTCTTAAATTTATTGAAAAGGATATCGTCTGAAAACGAGGAGATAACTTCTTGTTTATTAATTTTCTATGTCATTTTGTCAAAAAAATTAAATTGTTAGAAGAAAGCTGCTTGTTTTTATGAGAAAATTTTTATACAACAAATCAATAAGGACATCCTCTAATTTTTACTAGAACCTTTTTGAATTTATTAAAAAGGAAAACTTTTTATTTTTAAAAGATCCCTTATTAATTCAAATTTTGCTATAAACGTCTTAACATACGTACATATGTACATATGTATGTAGATACTCGTACATAATAGAATTATGTATCAGCCACTTTTATGCGTGCAATAACATGTTCAAGAAATTAAAAGGAAGAACTTTTTATTTTTAAAAGAGCTCTTATTACATACCTAATCCAAAATTTTCCATTAACGTCTTAACATACATACATAAGTATGTATGCGTGCAAAGGCAGAGAAAACAAATGCGCAGTTCTCTAGCCGGCTGACCCGAAATGGAAACAGCGCCGATCACCGTCTTATATTAAAATTTATATTTAACTCTTTTTTATTTATTTAAAAATCCCTCAGACAAAATTTCGCAAAATTAAAATAGCTATAAAAAAATTTTACCTCAGTGAGCAAAACGGTTTGGAGGTCTTACTATAAGAATAGTGGTCTTTCGTTCTGTATGTGAATTATTCCGCCCCCACCATCAGTTTGTGTCAAAGTATAATATGTATTATAAAAATTATAGGCAAATACGTTAAGTATATTCTTATACTTAATATATATGTAAGTACTTGATCGTATTATAATTATAAGTAAAACTTGTATGATTAAATAAAAAAAAGTTTAAAAAAAGTGTGCTATTTATTTTCCGAAAGTAATGTATTTAAATTCAGGTGGCAATCATTTCAAATTGATAAGATCATCGGCTTATTACAATTAAGAGGCGTTTCTAATGAAAATCAAGATTCTCTTCTTAATAATATTAAACAGGGTTTCGTCTTAATTTCACAGGTTATCTGCTAAACTTATGTGAAAAGGTTTCCATATTTATTCTAGGAATCATCTTCTTAATTTTATATAAGAGGTTTTCATCTTAAATCCACGGGTCATCTTCTTATTTATATTGAAAAGTTTTTCATATTAGTTTTACTGATTATTTACTTAGTTTTATTAAAATGCGACATCCAGTCATATTAAGACGGGCATCTTATTGGAGAGAAAGCGTAGAGAAGTCCGCTAAACTTTGTTCTAATTTATAGGGCATTTTAGGTGGCCTTTTGGCTCTGTGTATTACTCGCATTTTCGATAACTCGAACGAAAATAGTTGGCAGTAGCGTTAAGAAAGAATTTACATACAAATTTTCTTCCGTAACTCGAATTTCCATAACTTGAAGTTCTCCATAACTCGAAAGAAAATCCATACACATCCATATAAAGCATTTCTCTAACTCGAAGTAACGCATATTTGTTTTTGAATTTCACTTCATAATTCGGGGAAATCCCTTTTTGTACATGAAATGCTTTCTTTTGAAGTTTGCGAGTACTGTATCCTACTTACTTACTTAATTGGCACGTAACCGTCTAGACGATTCTGGCCGAGTCCAATAAAGCGTGCCAGCTATTTCTGTTTCGTGCAGCATGGCGCCACTTGGGAATACCTAGGGAGTCAGCATCACTGTCCACCTGATCTTCCCAACGCAGTGGAGGCCTCCCTTTTCTTCTGCGCAGAAGAGTACTGTATCCACAATTTTAAAAAATAAGCAGTCAGGAATTCCTGTACGAGGTAAAAGGATTAAGCCTCTAACTCGAAGTCTCCGTAACTCGAACTTTTTTTGGGGATTTAGGCGATTCGAGTTATGGAAGTTCGACGGTAATAAGTACATACATATACATATGTATGTACGAGTATGAATATTCGGGTAGATCGATTTCTGTATAATGAAATTTTTAAACTTTCTGTACCGCATAGAACTAATTAAAAATAATGTATTACAATTTTACTCTATTCGTTATACATATGTATGTATGGAATTTTAAGTCTACACATCTTCATCTTTTGATTTGTATGTTCTTGCAGTCAAGATTATAAACAAATGCTTATAAACGGTGATGCAGCGATCAATAACACATTTTTGCTTTTTCGTACTGTTTTCACTTTTGCTGACCTCAAAACCTTCAATATTTTTGTTTTCAAACCAGTTCGTACATCTACATAAGACATGCACTTTAACAATGGAACAATAAACATTCATATATTTATGCTCTCCCTACAAATTACTTTCTATTTATACAATCTTATCTAAAAAATCGCTACTTTTTCGTCAAAGAAGGAGCAGAGCAGTCTGAGCTTTACGAGAGCTTAGCAGGCGTCCCGCAAGGTAGTGTAATGGGCCCAATACTGTACCTACTTTACACATATGATCTCCCAATAGCAGAAGGAGTCACTATCGGCACTTTTGCCGATGACACTGCCGTACTGGCTGCAGACCTCAACCCTAACGTGGCCTCACTCAAGCTTCAGAGAAGTTTAAATAAAATTACCCATTGGCTGAAAGACTGGCGGATAAAGTCAAATGAATCAAAATCTGTCCAAGTGACGTTTACCACTAGACGTAACAATTGCCCACCCGTAAAACTCAACGGCATTGATATACAGCAAAGTGACGTAACAAAGTACCTTGGTATGCATCTCGACAGAAAACGAACATGGAGAACACACATATTCACCAAACGAAAAGCTCTTGGTATAAAACTGAGAAATCTTTATTGGCTCATGAATCGAAACTCCCAACTATCAATCGACAACAAACTCCTGCTCTACTCAGCTATCTTAAAACCCATTTGGACTTACGGCATACAGCTGTGGGGAACAGCAGCAAACTCAAATATAGAGATTCTCCAAAGATTCCAATCGAAAACCATTAGAATGATTGTAAATGCGCCCTACTACGTCACCAACGACCAACTACATCGTGACCTAAAGATACCTACTATCGCTGAAGAAATCAGAAAATCGTACGCCTCAAAAGAAAATCATTTACTGATCTTTATTGATGCACTGCAATAAATGGATGCGCTACTGAGAGCAATCCATACATGCCCACCATGTTTATTAAGTTATTATTAATTACTAATTACTTTTAACGAACCACAAAATTGTTAGATGTATTTTCCTTATACAGTTGGCAAAATATATTGGATGCTAAAAAAAAAAAAAAATATATATATTTATACATAAATGCTTTTGTTGAAAAATGTGGCATGCACAAGCAATGAAATCAAACATGTATTTGTTGTTAAAAATACGCATAAATAACTTTAATTGCTAAATTATTTCAATTAAATGCGAAGCACTTTTTTCTTTTGTTTTGTAAAGTATTTTGAACTCAGAACCTGATTTTCTATTTTTAAATTGTAAATATTCGTTAATTTAAATATAATTATCATTTGTTTACGGACCAGATTCGCCATTTAAAGAAAAAAACCTTAAATAATTGCTTCATATTTCACAATGTTAATTGGCTTTTGGCAGGTGTCCTTCAAGCGCTTAACCTTGTGGTGCGGCCCAGTGCTCCATACGAACGTGATTCGCAGGGCATGCGTGCGCATCTCACACTTCTGAATGTTGATAATTACACAAGTGTTTACGCGTAATGATCGCTATTTTTATAATTTTTTAGTACATGAGTACTTGTGATAACTGTAAGTGGGCAATAAACTACGATTTCGCAATTGAATTGTTATTACGGCCTTTTAATAGCACCTTAACGATTTTACTAAGACTTCTATTTTTTAACTACATTAAATAACCGATTATAAAAGACACTTCCTAAATTAAGGCTGAACTATAACACAGAGCGAAAAAAGATAGGTTGATCTCAGCGATAAAAAATGTTAATTAACAATTTTCTCTCTAACATTGAGAACACAAACAACAGGTATAATTCAGGTAGTTAATCTAATCGACAAAAAATTATTAAACGAATTTAGAAATATCTAGCGATAAAAACATTTAAACTAATTGCTAGAATTGTAGTGATCACTGATGATTCTTTATTGAATATTCATCACACGGTCATCATTGGGCACGATTACAATACTTTATAGCTCCTTTCTCTTACATTTTCGAGAAAAGTAGAACTACACGTGTAGTTCGCATTTTGAGAAAAAAGATTTGTTACCTTTTGTTGAATTAAATTACACTGGATCACAAAATGAAATTTTTTGTCTGTACTTTGGACGTGACTATCCTATCTATATGTAAAATCGGTCGCTGATTCCGAAAATCGGGTTCATTTTTAATTCTATGGGAAGGTTTTTGAGATATCGGCAATTTACCGTTATTTGGCCAATGGCTCCACTTAATCCAGTATATCTCTTTAACACAGTGAGTTATCTTCCTTATGATGACACCAAACGAAAGAAAATTAAATTTCCTTTTCATGGCTCCTATAACATTTTTGTCTAGCTCTTATAGTTTCTGAAATATTGACGATTCAATTTGAATTTTTTCGCTTTTTAACGATTTTTTGAAGAAAAAATTGACTTTGTCAGGCAATATCTTTAAAACCAATGTTTTCACCTTCGGTTTTACTCCTTTACCTGAAGCTCTATTCTATTGGGAAAAAGATAAGCTATCAACGATGAAAATCCATGGTAAAATGGAAAAGTTATAGGCGATCAAGTAAATACAGCCAAGTCGCGCAATGCCTCTGCACGGGTATATTTTATGCATGTTATACCCGTAAATGGGCTTGCATCTACTGCGCTGCCAATGTGCTGCTACTGCAGCTGTTTAGGTATTGGTACAATATGCATAGAATGTACCGTATAGCGGCATTGCGCGATTTGGCTTAATTTACATGATCGCCTATAACTTTTCCATTTTACCATGGATTTTCTTCGTTGATAGCTTATTTTTTTGGTAATAAAATGGAGCTTCACGCAAAGGAGTAAAACCGAAGGTGAAAACATTGGTTTTAAAGATATTGTCTGACAAAGTCAATTTTTTCTTCAAAAAATCGTTAAAAAGCGAAAAAATTCAAATTGAATCGTCAATATTTCAGAAACTATAAGAGTTAGGAAAAAATGTTATAGGAGCCATGAAAAGTTAATTTTATTTTCTTTCGTTTTGTGTTAGCCCAAGGAAGATAGCACACTGTGTTAAAGAGGCATACAGGATTAAGTGGACCAATTGGCCAAATAACGGTAAATTGCCGATATCTCAAAAACCTTCCCATAGAATTAAAAATGAACCAGATTTTCGGAATCAGCGACCGATTTTACATATAGATAGGATGGTCGCGCTTAGAGTATTTTTTGGCTGTAGAGCAGTGTTATCGGCAAAAAGTCCATTGGAGACAGCTTGAGAAGAGAGTCCTTACAGAAAAAAAGATAAAAAGCAACAAGAAGCAGTCAGAAAAGAAATAGATGTGGATGCAGGAGATTTAGACTACGATTTTCAAAATGTGCCGGCAGTTTTAGCCAAAGAGATAAGAATGTCTAAGAAAAGCAGCAACGCCACACAGAAGTGGTTAATTCGGGCTGTCTATATTTATTTTGGTTTGCACGGATATTTCATCAATCATGCATTAATGAATCAGTAAAAAATGTTCCATTAGATAACATTAAGTAATCATCACCAGTGTTGCCAGAACTTTTCCAGAGCTCCAGCTAGATTCTCAAAAAAAAGCTAAAAAAAAACAAAAATGTTTCACACATTAAAAAAAAAAAATTTAAAGCTAAAAAAAGAAGCTAAACAAAATTACGAAATTACCCAGTAGAACTTGGAGTGAGATCTTCCCAAGCGAGAGCAGAAGAGTAGGTACTCTATTTGATATCCTTTCCGAGCAATATCAAAATTTTTTCAGTTTTGTTTTATTTTGTTTGTGTTTATTACTTCCCTTCCTAGGACATACAATGTTAAAAGTGAGTATAAAAAATTGTATGCTTATACACGAAGTATAGGGAGTAAGAGAGTATCTATTGACAAGTACTCCCAGTGATCCGGATAAAAAATTTGCAAGCAACTGCAACAATTTTTTGATCCTGATGTTTATCTGGTTTAAAAAAATCTATTACAATCTATAATATAATAATAATACAATGGCGCTATTATAACTCTGACGAGTTTTATGGCCGTGCTTCTCTCCCAATTCGAAGTATGCTCCTTTTTGTTTTTCCTACTAATTGGGTGGACCTACAGTTTTATGCCGGCTCCGAACGGCGAATGCATTTTTTGTGAGAAGCTTTTTCATGGCAGAAATACTCTCGGAGGGTATGCCGCCCACTGCCGAGAGGTGATCGCTGCTCTTAAAAAAACCCAATAATTGGATTTTTACTAATTAGAAAAATTGTTTTGGTGTTTGGCTCGGACCGTGGTTTGAACCCGAGACCTCTGGCATAGCAGGCGAGCACTCTACCCACTGCACCACAGCGGCCACCGGACCTAAAATGGATCCAGATAAACATCAGCATCACAAAATTGTGGTTCCATTTGCATGCAAAATTTTTATGCGGATCTGAATCACAGCCAGGGGAACTCGCCTAACGTGTTTTCCAAACACACATAAATTCAAGGTAAATTTAACAGGTCGGTTCAAGATACATACACACATACACGCCGTGATCTGAATATCGAACTCTCGTGACCGAGATGTCAAAACTGTAAGGAAGACGAAGTAATTTGACATTCAGCTCACGGCGAATGATGGAAAAACTCAGAGAATGAAGAATTTGACGAATTGTAAACACGAATGCATGTATAGAATATGCAAAGGTAAACAAATTGGATAGCTGTGGAAGAAGAACAAGAAGTCAGCTGATCTGAAGAACCGACGTGTTTAGTGGAGCCTGCATAAGTTATTTATTTTCATATACTATGTATATGTAAATTTGTACTTCAGTGTCAATAAAAAATAACGAAATGTAAAAAAAAATGTTTTACATTGAAATACAGTAGACGCTAACAAATTAGAACCACTTTGTTTTTAGGGTGATTCTAATTTCTGAAAAATTCTAATTCCTGGACGTTTTTTTATTTCAATTTGCATTGAAAAACTACAATGAAATTTTGTATTATTCAATTTTATTCATAAAAACGAGAAAACAAGGTAACAATCCAATATACATATATATGTATTTACGCGCTAAGTCAAAAAAAGGTCCAAAAAACAAAAACTCCAATTATCGAATTCAAACAAAAACTAACCAAAAGTGTACAGATAGCGACGAAAATCCAACGACTACCGAGCGTAATATGAATAAATTGGGGATTGCCTTGTTTATATCTATTTTGCAAAAAAAAACAAAATACGCTCTGAAATTAGAATTTTCGATTCTAATTTCAGAGCGTTTAATGTATTCAAAAAGTTTATTCTAATTTCTGGAAATTCTAATTACTGAGAGTTCTAATTTGTGAGCGTCTACTGTAATGGCAACTATGATGAATGTATGTATGTATATGAGCAGTGAGCAGCGCGCATTTTTTGCGGAGTTTTAGCAAATAAAATAGCTAAAAAAGCCGAAGCTAAATCAGAATTTTTATAGCTAAAAAACAAAAAAATAGCTAAATCTAGCTTGAAAAAAGCTAGAATGGCAACGCTGATCATCACACATTCGGCAGTGAACATCCCTGTTTTCCAAATGTATTTTCAAGTTTGAAATAGAGATTTGCCAATTTTTTTTGTTAACTGCACACTAGTGATGGGCGAGTCCGAGATGTTTTATTCGATTCTCTCGATTGTTGAAACATCTCGAATGCTCTCGATGGTTTTCATTCGTATTCGAGTCAAGTCGTAAATGGCCGTCAGTCGAAACAATCGCTAAAACATCTCGGACTCGCCAATGATTCCTCTCGTTTTCAAAGCAACCCTACATTTCGGACTCGCTGCAAAAAATACATAACATTTGTTGTTGCCGCTTGAATATCAAAATTGCTTAAAAAAGTATACAGTGGTACAAATCTATTGCCGTTGTTACTGCTCGTAAAATTAATTTGTTGCGTAAGCGTCTCACTTCAGAAAATTTATTAATGTATTAATGTTTAAATAATTAATTGTATTTATTAAGCACGACACTCTTTAATTGTGATTGCAAAAATGCAGCGTCTATATATGGCATATTTTTCAATTTGGTTCATTTATTTACATATGTATTTGCCTCACTTCCATTAACAATCCTACTTTCTTCATCAACAACACTCATTCAGTTTATTTTATCAACTAAAACAAATCATCAAAACAACAGCCGGCCCGCCGACTCGGAACAATCGCAAAAACATCTCGCTTGTGTAGTCGAGATGTCATCGGAACAACCTACGACTCGCCGACTCGGAACAATCGCAAAAACATCTCGCTTGTGTAGTCGAGATGTCATCGAAACAACCTCCGACTCGCCGACTCGGAACAATCGCAAAAACATCTCGATTGTGTAGTCGAGATGTCATCGAAACAACCTCCGACTCGCTGACTCGGAACAATCGCAAAAACATCTCGGTTGTGTAGTCGAGATGTCATCGAAACAACCTCCGACTCGCTGACTCGGAACAATCGCAAAAACATCTCGATTGTGTAGTCGAGATGTCATCGGAACAACCTACGACTCGCCGACTCGGAACAATCGCAAAAACATCTCGCTTGTGTAGTCGAGATGTCATCGAAACAACCTCCGACTCGCCGACTCGGAACAATCGCAAAAACATCTCGGTTGTGTAGTCGAGATGTCATCGAAACAACCTCCGACTCGCTGACTCGGAACAATCGCAAAAACATCTCGATTGTGTAGTCGAGGAGCGAGTCAACTTTTGACTCGATTGTGATTTTGCAACGATGGCGATTCTCTCGATTGTCTAAACATCTCGGACTCGCCCATCACTACTGCACACCGTTCAGCAATAGTACATGCACAAGGTACAGTGCTCCTCAATAACATCATTGATGAACTCAAACCTTTTATATGAAAAATTCAGCAGTCTTTATATGAAACTTGTCATCGATGCCTCC
Organism: Urophora cardui; assembly: GCA_960531455.1. Classification (NCBI taxonomy): domain Eukaryota; kingdom Metazoa; phylum Arthropoda; class Insecta; order Diptera; family Tephritidae; genus Urophora; species Urophora cardui. Next base: position 96,332,150 of record OY482671.1, on the reverse strand, counting down.
TCACTAGGTAGGATATTTCATCAGTGATTCATTAGGTTTTCACTTCGGACATTTACTGAGGGGTACATACCTCTACATACATACATACATACATACATATACATATGCATTTATTTGCAGGTTTTTGAACTTTTAAATATAAAAATTATATATACTTGTTCGTAATACTCATGTACATCTATCAATGCATTCCTGCAGCACTCACAAGTTGCATTAATATTTCATTATTTCTGACAATTAACACCTGCTGCGTAATTATGTTCATACATATGTACATATCGAGGCATAAATTCATAAAGTGACACAACTCAAAATTAAAACATTTTCAGAGAGCCAAATAACTTTTCCTCTTTACAATCAATGATACGTATAATGGTTATTTTTCAGCCAAAAGAGGCACTGATTGCAAAGTTTTTCTTTTGGTGGTGGCTAAAGATATGTTTTGTGTACCGGGCAGAGATGTTAAGTATTGCAATCATCGTGACTTTAAGCCCTTGAAGTTCCATTCTTTTTCTTGAAGTCTTGAATGCAGCCTTTCAATCATTTTTTTGACTGATGATTTAAAATTTGAAGTAACCAGTATTTTTGCCAAATATGATTGACCGTTCATTAATGACTGGCGATATTTTTTAAGGTATAATTTACTTACTAAGTTATTTCGTCATCTTAACAAAAAAACAATTTAGTAAAAACTTGACAAACTTTCATCTTGGGTAATTTTTACAAAGACTTATTAATTTTCCCAAGTTAGCTTAGGCAATTTTACGGTAAATTGCCGATATCTCAAAACCCTTCCCATAGAATCAAAAATGAACTCGATTTTCGGAATCAGCGACCGATTTTATATATATGTAGATAGGATAGTCGCGTTCGAAGTATTTTTTGGCTGTACAGCAGTGTTATTAATATTTTTGTTATTCTGGTTTTCCTATTTTGACCATCAATCTTTAACAGCCTGACAATCCCTATGAGAATAAATGGTAAAAGACTGTAGCTGCAATCATTTCATGATTGCAATCAAATGATTGCAGTAATGGGGTGGATTGCAGCCAGGTGACTGCACAGTTAAATTTACCAGTCAGAATGAGGGCTACCTTTTTTAATTCCCAGTCAAGACTGCCAATAAATGAATAGCAGTAATTTTGACCCCAATCAAACGACGCAGTCACAAAATACTGCATTACTTAGCATCTCTGGTACCGGTTGATGAAAAACAAAAAACCGATTTAAACAGATTTTGAGTTGCGTCACTTTATGATTTAGGGTGGTATATGTATGTACAATAAACCAAGCATCAGGCGACACAAGTCGACACAACTTTACAACTCGGCATGACAACGCACATTCCATAGAGCGAATAATAAATGGCAGCATCACTCGCAAATATGTACATATGTACATATGTATGTATGTCTAGAAAATCATTTTTGTAGCCACCCTTCAAAAATTTAAGGACCAGGTAGTCCAATGGGACGGGGCTTTAAAGTAGGTCTGAAGGGACGTGGTTACGGACTTGGTTACATGTTATGCTGCATAGTACCACGCGTGAAGCGGCCTAGTTACATGTTATGCTGCATCGGACCACATCGAATATAAATTGTCGTTCGCCGCCAACTAATTCGTGGTTGGTCGGCAATTTGGCTCGGTCTAGGGTATTGGGATGTAGTTTAAAACGTGGTCCACTGTAAGCAGATTAGTATATGGCCCAAATGGGGTGGTTTTTTATATAGTCCTTTATTATGCAGCGGTGAAGCAGGGGTGGTCATGTCCAATGACATCGTAATGTTAATGTAACCATATTTTTTTCATATATTTGGACCACCTCTGTAACTAGGAACTGTCACAACGTAACCTGGTCCTGTACTACCATATTACGTGGTCCCACTTTTTGCAGGGCATATTTACAGCTGTTGACTAGTGCAAGTACATACATACATATACATATGTATGAGGTTTAAAATCGCAGAAAGAATTGAAATTCCTTTCATTATACGCATAACGCAAGGCGGCAGCAATTATTCCTGCCAAAAGAACGCACAGAGCACTGCAGCCAGAATATAAAAGCAAAAACATCAGAAAATAAAATAGTAATAAAAGACGGAATTACAATAGCGCTGTGGCTGTGGCAGCTACTGTTTTTCGAAATCAGCTGATTTTTAGAAACTAAGGTTTGCAATGAAGCGGCACATAATACAGCAGAGGCAGCTGGCAGCACCGCTCCGTTTAGCCCAAATTCTAAATTTGCTGCCGCTGCCTTGAATCGCAGCCAAGTTCTAAGTGTTGATGTGAACTTATGTCTGTTTCCGTACTATATTTTTTCCGCAATATATTTTTACTAATTTTGTGTTTCCGTACTTTGATGCCAGCAAGCAGGAGAGAATTTAATTTTTACTTAATTGATTTCCACTAGCAAATATTGCTGGCGGGATGCAAAAGCAAAGAAGAAGAAAGAGCAGAGGAAAAAATTAAACAAGATTGATTATTTTAATTGAAAAAAGTGGACATGAAAATGGTAAGTAAATTTATGTCACCACGTGTCCAAGGTAAAAGGAAACAGACCTAATATATAAAGAAGTCACTGCGAAATACTGCGAACGCTCTATTGTGTTTGGTCTGGCAGTCACTGCTCATATTATAGGCATGGGTAACATTGCGCTGCGCGGCGCAATTGCGCTAACACCAACCCTGGCGTTATTGCGCTAACTCCGATTTGGGAAATGCGCCAACTCAATATAGCGCCAACTCAATATAGCGCCAACCCAATATAGCGCCAACTCAATTTTGTAATATAAAACCGACTCAATTTCGTGCGCTAACACCAGCTCCAATATAGCGCTAGTGTAAAATGGCGCAACCACAACGCCAATAACAGCATCATAGTATATGTATACGTATGACAACGTCACAATTATGTGTGCTTGTGATAGTGATCTAAGTGACTCTAATTTCCAGCATATTTTCACATATATACGGAATATGTTTCCAAATGATTATGAAAATTTAAATTAATTGTGCCCTCGTATATGTAAGCAGAATTGCGCCAAAAGAAATAAAACGGGGATGGTGAACAGTAACAAGCGAAAAAATGTTATTTATCGAGTATTCCATGACAATTGCGCTAAAGGTGTTATTGCGCCAGTACCGTGAGTTGGCGCCACGAGTGGCGCTGGAGTTATTGTATCAGCGCCAAAAAAATTGCGCCATTACCCATGGCTATCATATTAGACGTATCAGCTGATTTCGAAAACCGTCGCTGCCCGCTGCCACATCGCTGATGTAATTTGGGCTAAATGGAAAAAATAACAACTTTCAGTACGCAGCAGAGTTATGTACGAGTGCTCTTATATGACTTAACTTTCCAACGCAGAACCAAAGAACGTAAATCTATCTATCTATCATTCGAAAACAAGTGCATATTTTCTATATGATCATCATCTTTGTTTTCCAGTTAAGAAATCCTCTGATGTTAATATAAATTCAATTATGAATTACCTACTGTTTCAAAAAATGGTTTGAATTATTTGAAATTTTCTTCCACCCTTGTCAAGCCTTGAGAAAATTTTATTATAACAAAATTATGTAGGTACATATTTTGGGTAACCTAAAAATTATAACTTTTTCCAAGGTAAGCAAAATATCACCTTCGTGTACCTGGGTATGCCAAATGCTGTAAGTCTACCGCTGTCTTCATATGCAGTAGTTTGCATATACATACTCAATAAACATCAGATCAAAATATGTCAATGTTAGTTCTCAACTGCATAAGTTGAGAATTAAGGAAAATCTGTATGGGGTATACGTATGGATATGCATGGATGTATGTACATATAGATGTGTATGAAGACCTGTAGCGTCCTTGTAGGGAAATCAATAAATAGTGAACAGATGTAAAACTGTAGAATTTGCAAAAATTGTTAACCAGTTCTGAACTATCGAATAGGTAATCCAGCGGTGGATAATTTACACCCCCGTGTTATATTCACCAGTTGCTAACTGCAATTTGCATGACGCAAAAGAGATTGTGCTCGCACTAGTAGTGTCGAAAAATGATCTAGCTGCTCACGAGTTATGAACTAGAGATTTTCCCAACAGGGGTCATAGGCATCGTGTTTCTTTCATTTCATTTCTTTCTGCCTCCATTTATTCCTCCATATACTTCTTTCTATTTCGCGGAGACGAAAAATAGTGCGAGGCAACTCCTGAATTGCCGGTCATGCACAATCACTCGCTCGACTAAGTTCCACTTGCGAATTCTCCCTTCTTATAGATTTACGTTCTTTGACAGAACAGAGAGAAGAAACAAACAAACAAAAAATGACAGATGAGCAACAGCCATTTCGTGGTTTACTGTGATATCTGTTAAGCAGATAGATTTATTTTTTTCTATCCAACTGATAAACTCTGCTGCCATTAGCCGGCAGCACCGATGCGTAGATACTTTTGATTTCGCCGGCGCGCCGTAGCACAGGAGAGTCAACGGCTTCATTCTCCGCGCTGCAAGAAAATCATAGATGGGCATACTGCAGTAAACTCAGTAATTCAGTAAAAAAGCAAGTGCAGTAAAGTTTACTGTATGCTTATAAAATTGCAATAGCTATTAAAATATTACTTTATGTTGCAAAATATTCGAGTTCGAACTGAGTTTTGCAAAAATTTTCGGTAGAAAGTCAAAGACGAATATTTTACTGCTTGAATACTGGTAATGCATTACTACTGCTACTTGAAACTGCCCATCTATGAAGCAAATAAGGGCGTTGTTATGTAATTAAAAGCGTTAAATAAAAAAAAGAAATAAAAAAATATATTCATGCATCATTGAAGTTACAGAAAGTAACGTCTTGGCGGGCTGCTATCAGAGTGCATTGAACTTTCTATTGCCTATCATAAATTTGAGTAGTAGCCACAGTAATAACTAGGCGGCTTACACAGTGGCGTAGTAACCCCCCGCCCCAAAGATTCGTTTTGACCATAAAACCATCTTTGACTTTATTAGCATACATTTCTTTTTCAGGAAAAAATCAATGAGAATAGTAATTTTTCGAAATTGGTAATTCGAAATATAGCGCTTTTTCACGAAGTATTACTTATAATTCTAGCGTTTGTTGAGCCGTAGGAAAGTGCAAGAACCGCAGGAATTTTACCACAATTTACATTCTTTGTACTTATATTCGCTCTTTTGTGGTAAGATTCCTACGGTTCCTGCACTTCCCTACGGCTCAACAAACGCTACAATTATTATACGGTATTGCTGTTATTAACATGCTAATAACAGAAAAGTAACGCCAATTATTTAAATATCAAGTTTTCTTTCAATTACTTATCATCTTAATCAAATAATATTAGTATAAACTACAATGGGAATAAATATGCAACGTATAAGAGTATCTGAACTTGAGATTTTACTTAATGTCTGTCAAAATGGAATATTAAAAAACTAAATTATATAAGAAAATTATTATTTATAACCGTAGCACATAGGCAGATTTTCAAGTTTTATGCGGCCAAAAATATTTTATTGTGTACATCTATTCCAAATTGCTTGTTTAATGCAAAATTTTAATAATTTGTGTTAAAAGTAGAGCTCTCGATTTTTTTTGAACATTTTCGAGTAGCCCGAACAGTTGTTGTTCAAATGCTCGAAGAGTTGTTTGTTTGTTTATTACCCGTATGTTTGTACGGGCATTTGAACAATTCGGGTATTTTGAAGTTTGTTTTTTTCTTTTGTTTATTACTATTTTTTTTCTTTATATGTAGTTTTTTTTATTTTTGTTTTTCCGATACACATTTTTTTTGTTTGTAAGCTCGAATGCTCGAATGTTTGTACGGGTATTTGAACAACAAACGGGCTTCAAACAAAAACGATCAGATCGAATTGCTCGATACCCGGGTATCTAGGGCTCTAGTTAAAAGTCGATTTTATTGAAAAATATATACAGTGACTCAAAAAAAAAATCATACGCCAGAGTTTTTAAATTTATTTCAAACAGTTCTGTCGAAAATTTGACTCTCTTATTTTCGTTTAAAAATGTAAAAAATTTTTCAATAAAAATCGCCTTAAGCAGGATTTCTAAGCTTATGGAAAAATCCGAAAAATCGTAGAAATTTCTAAAAGTGGATTAAAAATTTCAAAGCGCGGCCAGAATTTATAGAAGATTTTGAGGAGATTTCTAAGTGTACTGTTATGTAGCCAACCAATTTTAGTGTAAAAAGTGCTATTCTCAATGCTGTAAAAATTTCCGTCGATTTTAGTAATTTTTTTCTGTAGGGTGTTTGCGTTATATGTACATACGTGGGACCGTTCCAATTAAAATTTCCGAAAAGCCAATAAAATTTTTCAAAAAGTTGAATGTTGCATATTATTATATTACAATTGAATGAGCTGCAAAATTGCATACTCAAAAATCTTCTAAAAAATGTAGCTTTATAACTCTTAGCCCCTTTTTATGATAAGTACTTCCTTAAATTTGAAAAATTGGAAATACTAAAAATACTGCCTAAAAAGTTAACAATAATCGCTGCTAAATATCTGGGTTACTTTCGAGCATCACCTACATTAACCAACATATGCGTTAGAACTATAAACATTAAAATTAAATATAAAGCACAAAAAGAAAATTATTGTAGGTACATATGAAAAACCCTGTATCTAGTAGTGAAGTGCGGCTTTGTAATTTTTTGTCGGCTAACTACTAATTGTGCTAGATATCATGTCCGAGGGTTAATTTGACTGAGTCTGACAGAGCAACATAACAAAACCAATTTTTAACATGAAAAAGAGTGATCATTTTTTTTTTAATTTCCCAACTTTAAAAGCTTAAAACTATAAACTTAGAATTATTGGAAACCAAGGATATTATTGAAAAGTGTTAATAATTACTTGAACCTTTAGGATTCATCACGATTACTTAAATGAAATGCTTTAAATAATAAATATTCAAGTTGAAACTAGCACTTAAAAATATGTAAGAAAAAAACAAAAAAATTAACTTCAGATATGCTAAGTTACGACCGTCTGGGGCAAGTGCAGAGTATGGGGTCGGGAAAAAAGCGATGAATTATTGTTCCCCATTCTATTTCCAATATGTGGGTATGTTTTTTTTCTGTAATTGTAACAATTTTACAAAATTCAATTTTGGGCGCATAAAACTTGAAAATCTACCTATGCGCGTAGATTTCCAGAAGAGAATAGGTCCGTTTATTATTAGCTAGTTATGAATAGTTAGCCAAGTTTCGGCTGGAAAATCGTTTCTTGGTCCAAAAAAATTGCAGAAGAGAGCCAATTACAGCTCCAAATTTCAGCTAGTAAAATTTTCCCTAGCTGAAATTATTTGCTGCCAAAGTAAGAAACAGCTGTTGAAAAAATAAACAAACGAATACTTTTGATTTTATTACTTTTGAAATTTTCTGAATTTTTGAAATAGAAATAAAGAAAATTAAATGCTTTTTTAGAAAAAATAACCATTAACAGTCAAAAATGGCATTCAAATTACTAATCGCTAATTTTTACTATTATTCCGTTTCTTGATTTTCTGCAAGTTTCGCTCTTTATGAGCGCAATTCTTTCCGTTTTGCTCACTTGACAGCTAGCTGCTATTTTAATAAGAAACAAACCTAATATGAGACTTACTTTTGAAGTATAGTTAAAGGCCGTTGGCAACTGACAATCTGGCATGTCAAGCAGTGTGTATGTGTGAGTTTTTTTGTGTGTGTTAGTGCAATCGGCAGTCGTCGTGCTACACGTTCTTGTTCGGGCTCGCGTTGATGAGAATCAAATCTTTTAGATATTTGCGTCAATCACCCGACACTCACACATATGTATACACTCCTTAACATGCCAGATTTTAAGTGGCCAAGGGCCTTAAGAGTTTGATATATGTATTATAAGCGATATTTGTGTACTAAAATGTTAAATTATAGTCTGAAAAAATTACATTTCGCTAGCTTAGAGTGCTAACTGTGTAAGTCCACTTTTATGAAAAAGTGTATTTTTATGTAGAACGCTAGAAAAATCAAATACGCACCGCGCTAAACAAGTCTGAGATACTTGTCATATTTCTACTCGTTGTTATTCAGTGATACGCAAATTGTGTAAGTCCAAAAAGCGAAAAAAATTGTGTAAGTCCAAAATATTTATATGAACAGAAATTTTTTTTCATTTCGAATTTTTTTTTTCTTTTTTGTTTTTTGTCTCTCCTACAAAGTTTTAAAAAAGGACTTACACAATTTGCATTCTAAGCTAGCGATTTTTATCATTTGTAAAAAAAATTGTAGTTTTTTTTTGGTAATTTTAATTTTGGTAAATTTTTTTATATTAGCTGTGACTGTTATTTTTGGATTCCAGCTTTAATTACTCACTAGTATCGCCGGTGCTCGAAATTCGACAATGCAATTTATTTTTTCAACTTTGTATTGGTACAAAAATTATTCCTTTTCGCGGAGATAAGCAACACTTTCCAAACTCCAGTTGTACCGCAACACTGATTTGCCCTTTTGATCACGGTCCGACGCAAAATCATGGTCAAAATCAAGGCAGATCTAGGAAGGTAGGCCCGGTGGCGAATTCAGAAATTTCCCATGTATTTTGTTATTGTAATTGGTAGAGTGTAATGTCAAAATGATATTTCGCCGTGGTTAAAATCTGAATTCGCTTGGGGCTCAGTCAATTCCTATTGGCCATGATGTGAATTCGCTTTGATTGACATTACACTCTACCTTTGTAAATAAAAAAAGAAGTTTTTAAATTCGCCGCCGAGCCTACCTGTTAGATATACCTTGGTCAAAATTAAAATTACTCAGTGTGCTCTCCCGCACTCTCTCTCATCTTTCGCTTTAATGGAAAAGCAATAGGAGATATTTGGCCGCGTTGATTTTGATCTGAGCGTAAACTGGGCCAATGCATATACAATAGAGAGAGCGCTTTTAAATTGAAGCGACTCTTCAACTGTGTTTACGATATTTGTAAACACGTTTACGATATCTATTTCTCTTAACTAAAAATTTTATTTATTAATTATAAACAAATTAAATAATTTATAGAAAAATGACTCATACGAACACATCCATATCAATTTTATGTGGATATGAGTATGTTAAATGTGCTAAACAGCCTGGCAATTGTTTGTATGGGAAAAATGTTAGCCTATTAATATATAGATTATGGATGATAATGAAAGGCAGAACCAGAAGATTTCGATGGATATGGCAAAATTATTATAGGGCCCTTCCACGATCAAATATTTGATCAAATCGTGTATCTGTGGTAGTAAAATTGTCTATGTGTTTTTCACACGTACGTGTTTGATGCCGATTTGACCGAAATCAAAAATTTTTGTTTTCCATCAAATTGGATGGTATTTGACGTGCGTTGTGGATGCGTGTAAGGTGCTGTTTGATCAAATTTCAGTGCCAAATTACCATTTGACGTGTGTTGCAACCATTTGATCAAATTTCAAATGTAAACAAACGTGTGAGTAGGCAAGTGCGCAAAATTAAATTAAAAAGACAATTAAATTTGGATCGGGACAAAAAAGTGATAATTATGGTGTTTTAAAAATTCAAATATTGTTAATTGTGCATGCTACAGCCATTTATCGCGCTTCAAATCGCTTATATTTTAACAATTTCCTTTGTTAATTAATAGAAAGGTAGCATGTAATTTGATGCCGATTTGACGTGTGGATGTCAAATCGTCAAATCACACAGACACGCGATTTGATCAAATGATTTGATCGTGGAAGGGCCCTATTATGAAGAAGTCAAGTCTTGCTCAACGTTGAAGTACGAAGTTCTATTAAACATACGCAAAACGACTACTGGACAATAATCTCACACTGCAGAACAAGATAAACCTGTCATGCATGTTTCTAAGGATATACATATGTATGTATGTAAGCCGCGTTTAATTCCTACTGGTATCCACTGAAGAGCTTTGAAAGTGAATGTGACACAAAATTCATTGACAAAAAGGAAGAAAGGCTCATGCTGGCATTACAGTCTGATATTGTTTAATTTATACTTTCAATTCTGTGTGTTTTTTATGCAAAGATTCATTAGAAAAATCATTAGGTTCTGATATATATTGAGAAGTTATACCGCAGAAAATATATATCTGAACAATCGGTTGTAAGGGAGCTATATGTACCTAATAGTAGTGCGATCTTGACAAAATTCGGTGACATTATTAAGGTCCATATGGGTACAAATAATTCAAAGTTTCATGTCCTCAGCTGTTTAAATGGAGAGGTTATACCTCAAATGTATATGTTATAGTGTCCGATTCGGCAACCGATTCCGAAAAATTATCAGCTTATCCCATACCGAATTTCAAGCACATATCTCGAAAACTTAGGGACTAGTTTGCGTTCAAACAGACAGACAGGCGGATAGACATGGCTTAATCGACTAAGCTCATGATCCTGATCACATTGATACATATGTATATATTTTGGTGGGTCTGTCACGCTTCCTTCTGGTACTTTCACCATTCGTATTTCGGCACAAAGTTATAATACTCATAAAATGCTCATGAAAGGTATAAAAAACTGTGGGCACAATAAAAGTTTATTAATTCATTAGTAGGAAAATTGACTATACATATATACACAGCAGTGGCGCACCTAGCATAAATTGTCTGGGCAAGCCTATGTGTGAAGCATAACCATTAGTCATTTATGTAATTTTCTATTATCTAGAAGTCTGATTGCATTCCGTCATTGAATTAAATTTAGCGCTCTCGCTTTTTTAACATTTTCGAGTAGCCCGAATAAATGCTTTTCAAATTCTCGAACACTCCTTTGTTTGCTTATTACCCGTATGTTTGTACGGGGATTTGAAAAATTCGGGTATTTAAAGTTTGTTTTTTCTCGGATAAAAGGAATTAAAAATAAAATTTTTATTCTTATAATGCACGATATAAACCAAGTTATTTTTATTTTAAAAATGAAAATTTTTAAATTACAAATTGAATTTTTGAAATTAAAATGTATTTACGATTTAAAAAGAAACATGTTTAAATTGAATATTAAGATATTTTTTCTTGGTGTTTAAAAATAATGTAAATACGAACATTTTTATTTTTAAATTAAAAATCTTTATTTTTATTTTCAGCACTATGAGATTTTGAAACAAAAACTTTCGTTTTTATTCCATTAATTTTCATTTTTAATTTAAAAATGTTTCTTTTTAAATCCTAAACACATTTAATTTAAAAAATTTTGTTATTTAAATAAAAATGACAGTTTAAAACCTGCATTATAAAAATAAAAATTTTATGTTTGATTCCTTTTCTCTGAGTATAAGCTCGAATGGTGGTACGGGAATTTGAAAAACGGGCTTCAAACAAACATGATCTGTTCGAATTGCTCGATACCCGGGTATCTAGAGCTCTACTTTGATTAAATTCGGTTTGCATATTTGGTTTGTTGTTTATATTCATAACATATGATTCAGTTTCATTGTATTGCATTAAATCGAGGAAATGAGGATGATGAAGAATTTTTAAGTTTTTATATACAATGGATATTAGGAAGATATGTAGGTATGTATATGACTTTTGGTATTTTAGCTGTACCTACTTTTGGTCAGCACATCAACAAGCCTGGCTAAGTCGAAAGTAAATTCAAGTTATTATCATTAGAATTATGTACAGAAGCAGAGGAGAAATTATTAGAATAAATTGGGAAGAACTGAATTGATTGATGACGCCAAACTTATAGGAAAATCTTACACGAAAGCGCAGAGGTATTTTTAGTTTCCTTATACCGACGGAAATTTTAGCAGTAGCAAGTGTATTTGCTTATTATCTAATATCTAAAAAATGGGTGCTTTAGTGTTTGAAAAACTGAGGTCCGATTACCAAAAGTCGTGAAATTTTATTTGATTTTGATTTCCGTCGATTTTTAAAATTATCTTGATAGTGTGCCAATAGTCGCCAAATATCACAATCAACGCTTTTATAATCTGGTATTTAATATTTATATTTGCATGTAGGTACATGCACATGTAAGAAATTATGTGCATAAGTATGTACATGCAAACGAAAATCAAATCAAATATGCATATCGCTGTGAATACTGAAACCGAAGCCAGCTTCACATTCGCATACAAATTTGATGTGAAAAATAAAAAAAGTGCTTTGCTAGTTTTTTCTCAATTTAAGTCTGAAAACAAGCAATTGATTTCTCCTTAGAGAAAGCGAGAAAACAAGCTATGTTATTCTGTTTTGAAAGCCAGGTAAAAGCTAATGTGTGGAAACGTTAAAGCATGCTCACTGTGCTGTGATTAGCTGTGCAAACAAAATACACATTGTGAGCTGGATTGGTGGTGTATTTGCGCTATTTTCTTAGAATAATTTTAGGCGCCGTATGTTACAGTGGGGGCTATATTATTGAGAACTTAAATAGTAAACACATTTAAAACGTCAAATAACCAGATTTTAAAGAAATTCGTAAAATGAAATGAACGAAAATATGTTCGCAAGCCTGGCTTCTCGGCTTGTATGAAGCGACCGCCTCTGATACACAGCGAATTACCATTTGTGCCCATTGCGCCTTTAATTTGAAAATCAAACTGAGTGAGAAATGTTTTTACAGCATTCTAAAAGTCATTGTAAAAGCATTTAAGAATTAATTGTATGTGGAAATGGGCGGGCACTTAACTAACGAGTAGGTTACAAGGCCAATAAAGAAGAAATAACAACAATTGCATGTGAAATGGATGGAAAGAAGTTTGCGAAAAAGACTGCCAACTATATATTGGAAGCGCACTGGGAAAATTGGGAAGGAGAAATGCATGTCGGATTGTATGTATGTATATATGTACAACTGTAATTTTGCGCAGAATTGCAGCATCATTTTAAAGCCCGTCTCCACATAACTTGATTCACCAGAGAAACATGTAGCAAAACATCTGGCTCAATAACCCGTCTCCACGTGGCTAATCGTGATTCAGTTTGTCATTTCTCTTTCTTGTTCTTTTTAAATGTTTGTATGTTTGCTTATTTTTGCGTCTTTGTTTTGCTCTGTGTGAGATTTCGATAGATTTTCGATACAAAATTAGAGAAGACATCGATATTATCGAGGTTGGCAAGATGATGAAATGAAACAGTGTTTCAATCTTCACTCGCTCTCAGAAATTTGTATGGAAATTGGCGAGTTTCGGCACTGGTTTCCGTGTCGAAACAAGATTGAGAGAGAAAATGCAGAAAAAAAGAGCGAAACACGTTATGTGGAGACATGGTATTAATTAAAACGAGAAATTAATGTCGAATGTTGGAGCAGCTAACACGGTGCATTGTTAAATATTACACCGTGCAACAATAAATTGGCGAATTTGTATGAAACGATAAAATTACCCAATAAAAATGAAGCATTCAAAAGTAAATAGATACCATGTACCTATGTGCTAGTTATTGGGATTCTTGTCATTTGGCAATTTGCCACTTGAGTGTTTTAAAACAGCTGCCACTGCATGAGCAGCATTTTTGTCTTAGAACGTGTGCCATTTGCTTCGTAAAAGATACAAATTACCGCACAATAAAATTACCAGCAAGACATGACATCAAAAGGGAAATTGAGTTGTGGCCAGCATCGTGACATTTCAGCAGCTGTGTATCTACATACGACCTGTAGATTAGAACCGACGAACTTTCACATTTCGGCCCGGTCGTACATCACTGTTTTATATAGCATATCTATCTATATGAGACGCAATTCCTTTTCGTAGATTACTCTGACAATCATTCACTATTGAGTCGCATACCGAATCTCGCTAAATTCCATACAAAGTTTTGGGCGAACTCTCTAAATCGAAGAGCATTAGTTTTGAATTATCTCACGAATTATGCAAACATCTAATTTTATCACACGAATTGCATTTCATTTTTATTGAAAACTGACAGACCCAAGTAAATATCCAAAAGTAAACAAGGAACCAGGAAGAACTGGAATTAGCACGATTTATCTCATCACCTGGAAATTGCGCGTGTAGAAACGCTTTAAGAGGGAATTTTCAGACAAAAGAAGAAATAGGAAAAACTCTGGTGTGCATGTTAGTCAAAGAGTAGGTTAGGTAAATAGTAGTGGCTGTTGGTGCCAGCGCCAACGCCATTAGGCCATTGTGATACCACGAGGATCTAAGTCCCTACTTGAACCAAAAAGTGGATCCGGAGAATCTAAGGATCTTTTTAGGCTCCATCTTAGCCAAATCACCGAGGTCAGAAAAGTGGGGGGACCCCAGAATTTACTCGTCCCTACAGCTCCTACAGAACTCATTAAAAGGAAGGCCTACAACAAGAGAGATGTCCTTCCTACTTAGAAGCAGTAGGCGCTCAGTACATCTAGTATCCTAGTCCGGACACACGAGTTTTGAGTGAATACAGGTACTGAGGAATTTCCATCTAGCAAATCCGTTAAGAGTGAGCTTCCATGTGGCGAGCGGAATACTTAAACCCTTCCAAGATGACAAAAGTGGAGCGGATGTGCGCCCTCTTGCAAGTTCGTCTGCCCTCCCTTTGCCCTGTATATTACACTAACCAGGCACCCAAACCAGTGTTAAAGAAGCCTGCGAAGCCTGCGGCAACCCTCAGCACAGACCGGCTGTCAGAATAGTTAAGAATTTTGTCCTGCATGAGGACTCATTTACGAAGTTAGTCAACCGTCTCTTGAAAAGCAGCAAACTCCGCCTGAAATACGCTATAATGATCCGGAAGGTTGAAGCACAGTTCCGTTCCCATCTGGGCGACGAAAACCCCTGCACCCACCTTACCTTTTAATCTACATATATCCATCTGTGTAGATGTGGAGAGCACCCAACAGATCTGGAGGCCCATTAGACCGAAAATCTCTATCCGGAATGTCGACATCGAAGATGGTGCAAAGTAGTCCGTCGCGCTCGTCGCAGAATTATTTAAGATATCAGCATGACCACATAAATTTACTTTCTCATCTACATGAGGTAAGTAAGCCTGAACGCAAGCAGCATTCAATGCTTAGATACTTCGATGCTCAAGCTTAATTTGCAACCTTATTGTGAAAGCGTGGCAAAATGAAAAATGTGCCAGAAATTCTAGCTTCCTGTGTCTTTGGTGAGTAGTTATTTAGTATTTAGCTTAGCTATGTTTATATGCATGTGTGCTTACTTATGACTTATGAAGTCACTTAAAGTTACAAGTCTATAAGTTAGCTACCAAATTGTATAGCCAAAGAGCCATGAGAGTTAGTAGATATATACATATGTACATTCGGTGACGGATGATACTTCTTGCCCCAAGTGTAATTTAGCGCCTGGCATGACTACCGTATGTGGCTTCTGCAATGAGAAATAAGCAACAAAAAGCATAAGTGTGTGCTTATACATACCCAGAAAAAAATCTACGCCTTAGTTAAGAATTATTACAGAAGATTTAAAGGCATATGAAATAAGGCCTGAAAATAATAAGGGAGGCAAAGTTGTATGGCGTAAGGCTTAATATAAGGCTGATTTTCCCGTGTTGTTGTCATCAGGCCATAAGGTCTCTGTCTGAGGCTTATCCGCCAGCGAAATAAGGTTTATTTAGTGCCTTATTATGGCCTTATATTCAGGCCTTACATGGTGTATGAATACCTTATAAACGTTTTAATAATAGGGTGTTTTTTGGTTAGCTGCATAATTCAAATTTTTTGCGCAATTTAAACGTTGCGGCAATTTAATAAAAAAAAATATGTTCACTTCATTGCATGTCAGTTGAAAAAGGACTGAGGCGACAAAACGCAATTTTTACGCTCGCTACACATTACTTTGCTCATAAAAACTCAATTCTCGTTTTCTCTATCTGGGACGTGTTAAAATGAACACAGTAAAAATTTTAGTGTAATTTTAATTCCATTTTGGTATTTATATATAACTATGCCAATAAGCATAAAATTACAACCATTCTGGTTTAAAAAAAAGAAGAGAATATTGAGACAGAAATTATCCTTGGTGTCAAATTAACACATTCTTGGAATTGATTTAAAACCAAATTTTGATTATTTTTATAATATTTTTGGTAATAAAAATAGTTTAAATGGTATAAGATCTATCCGAAAATTGGAATAAATTGTATACTTTTTCGGATTTAAAAATATATGGGGGTAAATTTCCAGTAGGTATAACGCAAATAACCCATTATTCCAAAGATTAACGTTAACATTGTTTATTTACACAAAAATCCAAAATATTAGTAGCAACCACTAAAGGGTGCAGTGAAATAACGCCCGTGGAATTAACGCCCGCGGGAGTTATTTCCCAAAAAAGGAAATAACGCCCGCGGGCGTTTCTTCTTTTCTTGAAAAAGAAATAGCGCCTGCGAATAAAACGAAATTAAACCCGTGGGTATTATTTCCACTCAGAAAGGGAAAGAACGCCCGCGCGCCCTATTCGGCGATGTGGGCTTTATTTCCCTTTCGAAAGGGCAATTAAGCCCGCAGACGGGGGTTTTTTTTTTTTTTAAATATGGTGTATTAGTGGGAAAAGCGCCGCAGGCGAAAAATTGGAATAAAAAATCGCGCGATATTTTATTCCAATTTTTCGTTTTTTTAAATATGGTGTTTGTTTTATTGGAAAAGCGCCGCAGATATATTTATTTTAAATAATATCCATTTAACTAAGCCTCTCTCAGTAATAACCCTGAGCCTCTCTGTCTCAGTAATTACTCGTAGGTATTATTTCTATTAAGCGGCGGAGTTGACACATATGTACATAATATTTGAATATTTAGAAGGGATTTAAAAAAAATTTAAAGAATCGAAAAATTGGAATTAAAAATCGCGCGATTTTTTATTCCAATTTTTCGCCTGCGGCGCGTTGTCCAATTATAATACACCTTACTCAGAAAACACGAAAAATTGGAATTAAAAATCGCGCGATTTTTTATTCCAATTTTTCGCCTGCGGCGCGTTTTCCAATTATAATACACCATACTCAGAAAACACGAAAAATTGGAATTAAAAATCGCGCGATTTTTTATTCCAATTTTTCGCCTGCGGCGCGTTTTCCAATTATAATACACCATACTCAGAAAACACGAAAATTTGGAATTAAAAATCGCGCGATTTTTTATTCCAATTTTTCGCCTGCGGCGCTTTTTCCCTAATACACCATATTTAAAAAAAACCCGTCTGCGGGCTTAATTGCCCTTCCGAAAGAGAAATAAAGCCCATGGATCAAACGAAATAACGCCCGCGGGAATTATTTCTTTTTCAAGAAAAGAAGAAACGCCCGCGGGCGTTATTTCCTTTTTGGGAAATAACGCCTGCGGGCGTTAATTCCACGGGCGTTATTTCACTGCACCCCACTAAAGTACCTTATATATCGAGCCCTAATCCCTATAAAAGTGTATCCAAAAAAAGTTAATTTTACAGGACACAGTTTTTTTAATTTGTTTTGCATACAGTTTGTATGCAGCCTTGAAAATTATTTAGTCTCTAACCTGGAAACTGCACATTTCACAGCTATGAAATTTTGGGAGTTGATGCATATGATGTTGTGTCGATAATTTTGTTGGATACACTTTTATGGCGGTTAGAGCTCGATATACATATCGTAAACTTTTACACCAATATTTTGGAGATGTCCATGGAAATTTCGGCACCGTCGCGGTTCTTCTAATGATATTGAAAAAGACCCTCAACTGCCTAAAGACTGAACAAATAAAGCAAAATGTACCCTCATGGTATTTAATTAATCTCCTGCATTACTTACTTGATACAATTATTCGATTCGGGTCATTTATTTTAGTAGATTTAATTAATCCTCCGGATTGCACTTTTAGAAACATTTTGTTTGATTTACATATGTACATATATATTTTGATTTTTTTTGTTTCTGATAATTTTTTCTTAATATTTTTTTTTGGTTTTGATTTTAAACCAAAAATGCTTTGATGGTAATATAATTGAGAAAGAGAAAGTTTTTTATACTTTTCAGTATTTGTTTTTAAACCATAAACTTCTTTAGAAAGAATTTTAATACTTTTCAAGACTTTATTTTGAAACTATTTTGGAATAAATAAAATTGTAAAACTTCTCATAGTTTAAAAATAAGACTTTTTGGCATTAAAATTCAAATTTAATTCCAAGAATGATTAAATTAAGTACCAAATGATATTAGAAATAAACTATCGTTTTTACTGTGAAGTACTAAAAAATTCGGAGCAGAGAAAATGAGTGTAAGCAGCAGCAGCGCTGCCAGCGTTCTCCATGTTTGCTTGGGCCAGCAACCCAAACCCAATTTCAGCGCACCCTAATATTTCACTATATGTGAACACACCCCCTTGTAACCCTGCAGGTTGCAACTCTATAAGTGGCAACTCCGTAAGTTGCAACCCTGTGGTTTTCGGAGTAACATTTTTCATAACTGTTTTTATAAAAGATGTTATCCCGTATTTTTTTTCTATAACAAAAATTTTCACTTCCGTTTGAGATCCCGAACGAAAAACCAACCAACCTGCGCATCAGCTCACGTAAGTTCTATTATCTTCAACCAAAATTTATATACCTACATATATTTATTCATATGAATAAAAATTTAATTTGAATTTATAACGTTCTAAATCGTTGTCCTTTTATTTTATTTTTCCCACTTTCAAATCTGGGCAAAAACAATGTTAACAACTTAGTTTCAGCTTAGGCTTACCAGTCTGTTTGCTGGGTTTTTACCTACTGTACATATTCATGTGTGATTACGCCACATGCAAAGACAAATTGCTGCTCATATGCTCATGCAGAGATAACGATTTCACAAATTAAATTTGGGTAAAAGATTAAAGCTGACATTTTGGTGAAGCTCTTCATTTTTCAAACGCGTAGCGAAAACATGTCGATACCCTGCAGGCAAAATTAAACTAGTATGAAAATAAACTAGTTGATCAACGGGTATGTAAAGGAAAAAATTCAACTAGTTGGTTTTGTACTAGTTGCTGGTATGAAACGGACAAAATTATACTAGTTAGCTATATACTAGTTGATCAACCGCTTTTAAAAAGATAAACTCATACTAGTTGGTATTCTACTAGTAATATACCAATTTATTTATTAACTAAATATAGCAGTTTGTGCAATTCTATCACAAACTAAGATTTATTGGTGATTTTAAAATAAATTTACTATATTATTTAGCAAAAGGGTCAGAATAGTAATTAATTGCTTTCATTTGCCAAAAAGAAACACGACAATTTCTCAGAAAATAAATATTTTAAGGCTTTGCATTTATTTTTGTGCAAGGGTACACAAGAGCAATTACGTACATACATATATGTTTTCAGCAGGTGGAAAGAAGAGTTTAAGAGAGTTTAGTTAATTGATTTGGTTTCATCCAAAGCGGAAATTCTATCAGCAACTGCCGCAGTAACACGAAGCCATTATTCTACTTTACTATACATCTTTGCGTGTACTGTATATAATATGTACTAAATGTAACTTTAAAAAGTACTGAGCTAATTAAAGTGAGCTTTATTAAATGAACTAAAATGCTATTTTTTCACCTAGATGAACTGGCATTTTTCTAGTATTATTCTGACTGGTATTCTTCTAGTATGAAGCTAATGGGTTGTCTACTGATAGGAAACTGAGTGGTATTTTTCTAGTATGAAGCTTATGCAAGGGAAGACAATTGCCTTCTCGTAGGCCATCGCCACGTTAAAACTACCAGTTGCTTTCAAGTAAAATGGATAGTTGGGCAACTAGATGCCGACATTTTCAAACTGGTAGAATTGTAGTATTCAACTAGTTGTTTTGCCTGCAGGGTATGTACATACGCATGTGTGTTTGTGGCATATGGCTGAGAGGGATGAGTAGACATGCATGTACACAAACTCTTCAAGCTTAACACTTTTTTGATAATTTTTCCTTTTTTATGCGCAATTATGCGGCGGCATGTGACTCAAGTGAAATTGTCAGAAAATTAATAGCTCACCAAGTTTATTCACGACTGCGTGCGCCTCTCAAGTGGGCAATAATCAAGAATTGCAGGCATCTTCATGCTTACTACATCCGTAGTACCTATACAGGCCCATGCGATTGTGGGTTAACATATGCATACTTATGCATGCATTTATGCAGCATGCACGTATTCAAGTGCACAATTTCCAAAGGAAATTTTAACAACAAAAATGAAACAAAAAAAAAGCAATCCGTGTGGTCGCTCTTGCTGTTGTTCGACGATGAATCATCCAGCTAATGCGTTGCTCATTCAAGTTTAAAAAAAATATACATACCTACTATACGTATGTAATGAGCGCGGTATTGTGCTTTCTAATTATCACAGATGCAGTCGATGCACCAGAACGGGCGACAGTGCAAGTGGTGGCACCAGCACAACCAACAACGCAATCATCATTGTCGTCAACAACAACAAAACAAAGCAACATCACCGCCATCCCTAGAGTTGCCAAGTTTAGTTAGAAATCCTATGAAATATGCAATACATGTAGCCTCGCAGCTCCATCTACATTTGTAAGATGTATGTACCCTGTAGGAAAATCTCTAGTTCCGAACTAGGTCGCTTCTAGTGCATTTTTCGACACTACTAGTGCGAGCTAAATCTCATTTGCATGTTATCAACTGGCGAATTTAACACGGCGATGTCCTAGGCGGTGTCAATTGTCCCTCTCTGCAGTAAATTTTCGATAGTTCCGAACTAGTATTAAATTCTACAGTTAGCACTCGTTCGTTTATTGGCACAATTTCGATAGTTCTGAACTAGCTACAAGTACCTACAAATTCTACAATTTTACATCTGCCGCTTAAGTGCAGCATTTGGCACACTTCATGCAAGTGGCGCGATGGCCGACTGGCTAACGCATGTGGCTTTCAATCTGAGGGGCGCGGGTTCGAATCCTGTCGGTGTCAAGGGGGATGATATATTTTTTTAATTTTTTTTAACTAATATTTTTTATTTATTTATTTAATAAAAATTTACAATAATATTTAAAAAGTAATAAAATAAAAAAAAAATAAAAAATAAGCCTGAGGGCAAGGCTGCAAAATAACGTTATTTTTAACAATAAACAAAAAAAAATTTGTTTCTGTTGAATTATTCGATTTTATAAACGTAAAAAGCATGACAAAATCCATTTCGTTTCAACTGTTATCAAAAAAATTAACAGTTTTTTTGTTTTGATAATTATCAAAACAATTATTTCAAAAAAATATAGTTTCAAATTTAAACGAAAAAATAGACTTTTCAATAATTTCGTTTTCTATGAAGAAAAGAAATTTTACATATCGTCCCCTCAATATCACAATAGCGTATAATTTTTTTTGGGTTTTGAGAAAATCGAGTTTAAAGTTTTTGTCAAATCAGATATCTATTAAATTTTTGAACAAGAAATTATACACCATTTTTTCCAATGACATTTTGACCCACTTTGTGGAAGTAGAATTTGACGAAATTTCGACCAGACATAGAATCAATGATGGAGATTCTAAATATGCAATAAAAAAATAATGGCGTATCAGCACATACGCTATTGTTATATTGAGGGGACGATATGTTTGTATGTATGTACATACTAGGGATTCCAATCCCGGGATCCCGCCCTTTTGGACACCCCGAAAATCCCGGGATCGGTAGAATTTTATCCCGGGATTTTTGGGATAAGATAAGGACAGAATATTCCCCTATTATAGCAAAGAAAAGTTGTATTTTATATAATTTTTAGTGGTCTCAGATCTGTATACATTTGTATGCATTTCCTATTCTGCATGAAAATGTTGCATTATTACATTGCACCATTATCAAGTGCCCTATATATGTTGCATTTTTCATGTGATGAATGAAACAAAAATAATGCAATGTGCTAAGAGCAGAAGATGTTGCCCCGTAGTCGGGCCAGTTTTATATTTTTTCAATAGAGCAAACAGCCCTAAAAAAGTGTTGAGTCTGTGTGGAAGAGAACAAAAAAATGTGACAGCCCGAAGAAAGTGCGACATTTTTGCCAGAATAAAAAAGTCCATTAGTCAAAGTAAGGATTAATATTTTTGATGTTTTTTTTTAATAATCAAATTTTTTTGTCCTGAAGTACGCGTTGTAAACAAACGTACGTTAGGTATTTTTAAAGCCTTTAGAATTCTTGTGGTAAAATTCATTTGATAATTTCTATTTCCTGATTTTTGGTCATTTATTTCCCAAATGGTTTTTGGAATTTTCCCATATGGAAAGTAAATAATGGAAGAAAATGCAAACAAAATTTTAATTAGACTTGATAGTTTTACATTACTCTACTAAAATTAAATACGCAGCTGCATCCCCGGAATTCATATCAAAATATGTGCCTCCGATTTTTAAATATTTTCGGAAGTTGCATTAATTTTCAGAATTTTTCGGCAAGCTTGGAAATATTCGCTTAATATGTCGTTAAATTCTAAAAATTTTTATTGGAAATTATCAAATGATCGCAAACCAACTATAAAGGAAAATGTTTTGTTCACCAAATGTATTTAATTTTCTTTGTTGATTGTGTTTTTTAAAGTAACTCTTAAGTGTTATTAAATAATACGCATGATTTTACCTTCCTATTTTATTTTGTTAGTAATGAAATAATAAAAAATGGCAATAAAAATCTATTTTTTCTTTGCATATTAAAGTTGTAGCGTTTCTCGAAAATATACATATTTAATTTTTCAACCTCAAATATGGGAAAATAATACTGGTCGACAAATTTTTGTAACAGAAATAAAATTCTACGTTTCAAAAGGATTTCGGTGCACTTTTTGAGATATTCATGTCCAAAGAGGCGAAAAACGCAGTTTTTGGCCATATTCACTCCTCAATATCTTTAAAATTGCTCACTTTCATTAAAAACTGATTAAATCTATTGAAAGCACGATCATTTCTCTTGAAGACAATGTTTTGCTTTTTCGGATATCTTGCTTGTAACTTGCAATATTGCAAATAAAAATTTTGTAGCACGCTTTTAGGCAGTTTATTATATTAACAACAAACTGTGCGTTAGAATGAAATAAGTGAATTAATTTATATTAATTTATCGAAAATACGAATAAATTTTGCGTGACTGAAACAAAAATTCCAATCAGTGGCCTACTATGTATATAATTTCTATACTGACATAAAAATAGTTCTGCAGAGCAGCTACAAAACTTGATTTCGATTAAAACAGCGCTACAAATACTGCCGTTGATTTCGAAGACAAATACCTTATTGTACAAAAACATATATTTCTAGATATATAAATAAGAAACCCGAGAAAGCAAAGCGCTGTTTTCATGAGAATTGATCGTTCTTTCAATAGCTGCAATCATTTTTTTATGAAAGTAAGTAATTTAACAGATTGAGCAGTGAATATAGCAAAAAATCGCATAAATATCTCAAAAACTACAAGTATTACCGAAAATCCGACTTCAGATTCAGATTCAGGGCACCGAAATCCTTTAGAAAAGTAGAATTTTATTTGAGTTAGAAAATTTTTCGGAAATTTTGTCGGCCTGTATAATTAATGTCCAAATCCCGGGATAAATGCCGGGATCCCGGGATTATAAAAAAAATCTCGAAAATCCCGGGATCGTAAAAATCGGAAAAATTGGAATCCCTAGTTCACACGTACATGAGTAAAAACAAATACAATTTTTGTCAATTTTTCTGTTATCAACGAAACAAAATTATTCTGATTAAAGGTTTATTGATAATTTTTGAAACGAAAACATTTTGTTTCTGATAATTAGCAAAACAAAATAATTTTTGGATATTTTATATTGATATTTTTTGAAGCAAAATTATTTTGTTCATTTCGTTGAGCAGCCTTGCCTGAGGGATCGGAAAAGTATAATTAGGGGAACATTTCATTTCATACAAGATGCAAATAGAAAACTCTTTATATAAAATGCTTCACTAAACATCTGAGAATTGCAGAAATATACAACGCCGACGGTAATTGAACGAACGAGAAACTTTCATAGATTTTTTGTCACTTCGAAATTGCATACAAATGAAAGTGTGTCTTATAATGGTCACTCAATTCACTCCTTCTGAACTAGTGAGGGTCTAACTACAATTGATCTAGTTCCTTTTTGACACCTTTTCGCTAGTTCGGAACAAGAAATTTGGCTCACTAGTTATTGAGTTCCCTGCAGGGTAAGTATACATCATTATTAATGCAACAATAATGCAATAAAAATGCAAAAATATGCAAAAACCCCTGCAGGGCAAAACTAATAACTGTCCTGTCTGAAATGAAACTAGTCAGTAAAGTGGTAGGATCCGAATATTCGAAAGGTGTGCTATATGTTTTTTGCTTGGTACGTACATATGTACATATTTAGATGTGGTATTTTAAAATGGAACACAATTCGCTGTCGTTATCGTAATTCACTCATACAATCATCATACACTCGAGAGTGCCAAATCACACTAAATTCCATACAATATTTTAAAACCAAGCCCTCTCGATCGAAGAGAACTCTCTAAAGTATCCCACGAATTTAGAGCATTTTCTGTAAAAAATAAAAATCTAGTTGGGTACTTTAAATTTATAGATAAAACTAATTTTTTGTTTGTTTTTAAATAATGGCGCACAATAAGCTTGGCGTATGCACATATATCAGTATAACACAATACAAAACAAAAATTTAAAAATTCACATCAACATATCAAGATTTGCTAACTTGAATTTGCATTTGGCTGCGAGGCAACATCTTTATCGCCATGTCACCTGCACTTAACTTTAGAGGCGCAATCGGCTGCCACAAGGCGATAAATATGTACATATGTATGTGAGTGCATTTTCGTGATTCTGCAATAAATGGAGGTAGATACATACGTACATATGTATATTAGGCCGGGGTGATTTGTATGGAGGGAAATTAATGGAAATTTGGAATCCTCGAATTTTTCTGAGTAGAAAACTCTTAGACAAGACCGAGAAGATTTTTTTTAAATCAAAAATGGTAAAAAATCGCCAAAAAATTTATCAGGCATGCAGGGTGGAACATCATAATTAATGTTAGACAAATGTCGTGGAAGAGTTTTCACCTCAGACAATTTTAGGAATCTCAATTTCGATGTCACGATATATGTACGTACATATGTATGCATGTACATGTTTGAAAAAAAAAAATTTAGAAAATTTTTTTTCAGTGTAATATGTAATATAGAATTTTTACAGTGTGTGTTTTCAAAAGGTGATTTTAATACCTTTCTAATGGTATACAAAGTTTTGAAATCGGTTGATTAGTTTACGCGTGATATCAAAATACAAGAAAGCCAAGAGATGCATTTACTTAAATAAATTTAAAAAAAAAAATAAAGAAAAAGGCCATTTTAGTTTTCAGATATGTTATATATATTAAATAGACCTTTCTAAACAAAATTTGTATTTTTCAAAATCGCTTGATCTTTGAAGTGTTTTTTCAGTTTCAAATTTTATTTTGGAAAACATTTTTTTTTTCAGTGTACTAAAACAAAAAAAAATTTTACAGTGTATTTTTTTGAAAGCTAATTTCAATACCTTTCTAATGGTGTAAAGATCTTTGAAATCGGTAAAGCCATTCCCTAGTAATCACACTTTAAAAGTACCTATTATCGTCATTTTTCGATTATTTTCGGGTATTTTCGAATATTTCGATACCTTGCCACGCCCACAATATTTCGAAAATGCAATTTCTAAAAATGAGGTTGTGTTTGAGTAGGTAAGATGTACCTCTATGCAAAATTTCATCAAATTCTGAGGGGGTCGGGTTCAAAATGTTCGTTTTTTTCAGCCTTTGATATGAAATTCATCATATATCGACGCTTCCAAACAATACTGTATACAGCATTTAAATAAACACACGCTCTACTTGAAACCACCAAAAACGGGAAAATGTACTAAGTCGACTTAGTACAGTATTGTTTGGAAGCGTCGATATGTACATATATATACATTTGTTGTACTCGCACATACCCTGCAGTAAATTTGTTTCACTGCTGAAGGATCAGTGATGATTCTTTGTTGAATATTCATCACTGTAGTTATAACTCAGTATATTTTTATTTGTTCTTGTTTTTTTTCTGAGGAAAGGAAAACATTTATATGAAAAATTCATCAGTCTTTATATGAAAGTATTCACTGATGCCTCCTTGTCATAGGTGAATTGCATCAGTGATTCATTAAGGATTCATGCGGATTTTTACTGCGGGGTACATATAAATATAATGAGTAAGCAAACAAAAAAGATGTATGTATAGACATCACTTGCCACACACAAAGAAATAAATCAACAGAGAGAGTTGCCACATACTCCAAAAAGAATCAACTTAAGTTTAGGTCTGTGTGCGTATGCACTGGCACATAAGAGGGGGGGAGGGGGTTTGGGGTTAACCCCCCCCCCAAATTTGACAACACCATAAAAAAAAATAATTTTATAAAAGATGGTACATGCACAAATATTTGTGTAAATACATGTTGAAAAATCTATGAATATTCGTGGATGTACATAGGCTTGCCATAATTTTTTCACCCCAATGCCTGGCTAAAGCGAAATGAAAACAGCCTAAAGTTAGAAAACCATAAAATTCATTCAAGTATATTTAGCAGTCTAAAAATTACAAGTTTATTTACAAGTTTTATTACATTTAAAAAACAATTCACAATTCACTGATATTTTTTTGTCAATTATGGGCTATGAATTTGTCTTTTTATGCTTATTAATTCTATTAGATTCTTCTGTTGATGACTTATCTAAATTATGTTGAAGGAAATAGCACGAAAAGCACAAGTATAAATTACAAATAATTGTGACAATTCGAACAAACAGGGTTATATATTGCACCAGAAATTTATCTGCTTTTATTTTCCTAAAATCGTAGTTATTGCATTCGCATGTAAAATTTTTTATCTGGCACAGGATCGGCGTTAAATGAAACACGGCTAAAATAAATTACTCAAAAGCGTGTGTGAACACACGTAATTTCGGAAAGTAATTTCGGCTAATGAACGTAATTTAAAATGTAGTCTGAATGTGCCTTTATGACACGGAAAAAGAGATATCTAGTGAGACGTTATTGATAATCGCACAAGACTTAAACTTACGACTAAAAGGTTTATAAGCCATAACTCAGAAACCGTAGAAGATATATTGATGAAATTTGGTACGCGTAATTTACTTACTTAGGACAATGTTTGGTCGAAAAATTGCCAAAATCGGTAGACGACCACGCCCAAATTTATATATGGGAACTATTAAGGGGCCTAATAAAAACATTTTAAGCGATATCTTTGTCAAATATAAAGATATGTCGTTGAAATTTTGTGTCATGAGTCCAACTATAGACATAAAACAAAAAATAGAAAAATTTTGGAAAATGGGCGTGGCACCGCCTCTTTTCAGACAAAGGAATCTACGAGTTTTCGGAACCCATAACTCTACAAATAATTGAGATGTTAGGACGAAAATCAGTCTGTACACTTTAATAAGTTGTGGTAATACATGCTCAAAAATTTAGCGAAATCGTTTTAAGACCACGCCTACTTTTTAACAAAGATAATTCTGGAAAACCCTGAGTATCTAATGTTCGATTCCACTCGAACTTAGGCTACCTTACTTGTTAGTTTTAGTTTAAATACCGAGAAAATGCAATGAATTGAGATTTAAAAGGTGTCTTTGTTTAATGTGTGCATACGTAGGTCCACTCCCCAAACATAAATTTAAGTAAAAATTGCCTGGACGAGTTTTAAGTATTTTTTTTTAATTTTCGGTTGGATATTGAAAACCCCCCCCAAATATTTTTCTGTGTGCGCCACTGTGCGTATGTAATATAAAAGCTGCAGAAAGGGAGAAGAAAAACATAACTCAAATTGCTAATAATGATGATGTATGTATGTAGACAATGAGCAATGGTTTCTTGTTGTTGCTGTCACTACCTACCAAAAAAACAAAAAAAAAAAAACAAGCGCAGGACGGCAACGCTATGAAATACGAGAAATGGACAAGTTTGTGATGTTGTTGGTGGAGTGTAGTTCGCGTGGCAATACGAAAGTTTTTTTTCTTGATAATTGCAATATTTGATTACATCAAATTTGAAGAATGCGAACAATTTTTACGACCTACACTTCTGTTACGCTGACGATGCGATAAGAGGCACAGAGGCTAAAAATAAAAGCGAAAGATGTTGCGGATCTTTAATCATTTAATTCTCACATACCATCGGCAGTTGCACTTTCACATGCGTAGGTTCCTACTTATTTCGTTTATAAATGTACATACATACATATAATTCACTGACCGATGTTGACTCCATACATTTTTGTTATTAAATTAAAAACAAAGTAAAAAATGAAATCAATGGTTCTTACAATAGTTGCCATGGTTTTTAAAGATGGGAAACGTTGGTCGTTGGTTGACTTACCTGAAAGAAGATAAAGAAAAAAGAATGAAAATTTATTAATGAAATATTCTTGCGCGCTCGAAGGCGCATTGCAATAGATCATACAAATAATCTGGCAGTTATGAACATACATATAATAATAATAATAATACAATGGCGCTATTATAACTCTGACGAGTTTTATGGCCGAGCTTCTCTCCCAATTCGAGGTGTGCTCCTTTTTTGTTTTTTCCTACTAATTGGGTGGACCTACAGTTTTACGCCGGCTCCGAACGGCGAATGCATTTTTGTGAGAAGCATTTTCATGGCAGAAATACTCTCGGAGGGTATGCCGCCCACTGCTGAGAGGTGACCGCTGTTCTTAAAAAACCCAATAATTGGATTTTTACTAATTAGAAAAATTGTTTTTTGTGTTTTGCTCGGACCGTGGTTTGAACCCGAGACCTCTGGCATAGCAGGCGAGCATTCTACCCACTGCACCACAGCGGAACATACATATACCTATTTACATATCGTCGTGCCATACGAAAACTAGCACTTTTAAAATTTCTTTCATAGAATTTCTTTGTAAAAAATATTGAAAGTGCCAGTTTTCGTATGGTACGACGTATATTTTTAGCATCACAAATGTCGAAAAAGGAAAAAAAATTAAAATCAGATTTCGATAGCCCTGATGTCTTCACTGCGTATTTAGTTAATTTTTCAGGCAATGATATTTGAACACAGTATCAAGGTATTTTTCATGCTGAATATTCTGCTGAATATGGCCTCCGTATCTCGAATACTGCTGGGTAGATATATATTTATGTATACACTAAAAATAAAATTTCGTAAAACAACTACGAAAGACTTTCGTAGTCTAGAGTTTCGTAAAATGTACGAAAGTTTCGTATATATTACGAAAGCATTTTTCTCAACAAAATCTAATTTTACGAATCTTTTTTAAATATTACGAAAGGGCTTTCGTAAACCATTTTCTAATATCTTTTTCGTATATATTACGAAATATTTCGTAAATATTACCAAATACTTTCGTAAATTTTCTTAAAATTATCTTTACTTGCGCTTTTATTCCCTTCATTTAATTTAAAAATGATTCTATTTAATCCAAAATACATTTTTATTTAAAAATTTTCATTTTTAAAATAAAAACTATCTGGTCCAAAACGTGCATTATAAAAATAAAATTTGTTTTATTTTTTTTTCTCCAAGTGTAGCTGCTTGAATTTTAAGGTTTTAAGTAGTTTTCCGTTATCTTTATCTTTATCTTAATTTTATCTTTATCTTTATCTTTATCTTTATCTTTATCTTTATCTTTATCTTTATCTTTATCTTTATCTTTATCTTTATCTTTATCTTTATCTTTATCTTTATCTTTATCTTTATCTTTATCTTTATCTTTATCTTTATCTTTATCTTTATCTTTATCTTTATCTTTATCTTTATCTTTATCTTTATCTTTATCTTTATCTTTATCTTTATCTTTATCTTTATCTTTATCTTTATCTTTATCTTTATCTTTATCTTTATCTTTATCTTTATCTTTATCTTTATCTTTATCTTTATCTTTATCTTTATCTTTATCTTTATCTTTATCTTTATCTTTATCTTTATCTTTATCTTTATCTTTATCTTTATCTTTATCTTTATCTTTATCTTTATCTTTATCTTTATCTTTATCTTTATCTTTATCTTTATCTTTATCTTTATCTTTATCTTTATCTTTATCTTTATCTTTATCTTTATCTTTATCTTTATCTTTATCTTTATCTTTATCTTTATCTTTATCTTTATCTTTATCTTTATCTTTATCTTTATCTTTATCTTTATCTTTATCTTTATCTTTATCTTTATCTTTATCTTTATCTTTATCTTTATCTTTATCTTTATCTTTATCTTTATCTTTATCTTTATCTTTATCTTTATCTTTATCTTTATCTTTATCTTTATCTTTATCTTTATCTTTATCTTTATCTTTATCTTTATCTTTATCTTTATCTTTATCTTTATCTTTATCTTTATCTTTATCTTTATCTTTATCTTTATCTTTATCTTTATCTTTATCTTTATCTTTATCTTTATCTTTATCTTTATCTTTATCTTTATCTTTATCTTTATCTTTATCTTTATCTTTATCTTTATCTTTATCTTTATCTTTATCTTTATCTTTATCTTTATCTTTATCTTTATCTTTATCTTTATCTTTATCTTTATCTTTATCTTTATCTTTATCTTTATCTTTATCTTTATCTTTATCTTTATCTTTATCTTTATCTTTATCTTTATCTTTATCTTTATCTTTATCTTTATCTTTATCTTTATCTTTATCTTTATCTTTATCTTTATCTTTATCTTTATCTTTATCTTTATCTTTATCTTTATCTTTATCTTTATCTTTATCTTTATCTTTATCTTTATCTTTATCTTTATCTTTATCTTTATCTTTATCTTTATCTTTATCTTTATCTTTATCTTTATCTTTATCTTTATCTTTATCTTTATCTTTATCTTTATCTTTATCTTTATCTTTATCTTTATCTTTATCTTTATCTTTATCTTTATCTTTATCTTTATCTTTATCTTTATCTTTATCTTTATCTTTATCTTTATCTTTATCTTTATCTTTATCTTTATCTTTATCTTTATCTTTATCTTTATCTTTATCTTTATCTTTATCTTTATCTTTATCTTTATCTTTATCTTTATCTTTATCTTTATCTTTATCTTTATCTTTATCTTTATCTTTATCTTTATCTTTATCTTTATCTTTATCTTTATCTTTATCTTTATCTTTATCTTTATCTTTATCTTTATCTTTATCTTTATCTTTATCTTTATCTTTATCTTTATCTTTATCTTTATCTTTATCTTTATCTTTATCTTTATCTTTATCTTTATCTTTATCTTTATCTTTATCTTTATCTTTATCTTTATCTTTATCTTTATCTTTATCTTTATCTTTATCTTTATCTTTATCTTTATCTTTATCTTTATCTTTATCTTTATCTTTATCTTTATCTTTATCTTTATCTTTATCTTTATCTTTATCTTTATCTTTATCTTTATCTTTATCTTTATCTTTATCTTTATCTTTATCTTTATCTTTATCTTTATCTTTATCTTTATCTTTATCTTTATCTTTATCTTTATCTTTATCTTTATCTTTATCTTTATCTTTATCTTTATCTTTATCTTTATCTTTATCTTTATCTTTATCTTTATCTTTATCTTTATCTTTATCTTTATCTTTATCTTTATCTTTATCTTTATCTTTATCTTTATCTTTATCTTTATCTTTATCTTTATCTTTATCTTTATCTTTATCTTTATCTTTATCTTTATCTTTATCTTTATCTTTATCTTTATCTTTATCTTTATCTTTATCTTTATCTTTATCTTTATCTTTATCTTTATCTTTATCTTTATCTTTATCTTTATCTTTATCTTTATCTTTATCTTTATCTTTATCTTTATCTTTATCTTTATCTTTATCTTTATCTTTATCTTTATCTTTATCTTTATCTTTATCTTTATCTTTATCTTTATCTTTATCTTTATCTTTATCTTTATCTTTATCTTTATCTTTATCTTTATCTTTATCTTTATCTTTATCTTTATCTTTATCTTTATCTTTATCTTTATCTTTATCTTTATCTTTATCTTTATCTTTATCTTTATCTTTATCTTTATCTTTATCTTTATCTTTATCTTTATCTTTATCTTTATCTTTATCTTTATCTTTATCTTTATCTTTATCTTTATCTTTATCTTTATCTTTATCTTTATCTTTATCTTTATCTTTATCTTTATCTTTATCTTTACCTTTATCTTTTTTCTTTTTCTTTTTCTTTTTCTTTTTCTTTTTTTCTTTCTTCTTCACAGGGTTATCTATTTAAGTGGTTCGGAACGACGTCCACATTTGCAAATTGCGATTTCCAAAGTTTCCTATGTTTGTCAGAACACGTATAAGAAATAAGTACCTCTTATTTCATTAGTTACTAAAATTAATATTAATATAAATGTAAAATCTATATATATAAAAATGGTGTAAAAAATGTTACTAACCTCATCAGATGAGAACGGCTGGGCCGATTTCTGTAAAATTTTTTGTTAGTTGTTCGTATTCTCGAGGAGAAGGTTCGTACGGAAGAAAATTTTGGAAAATCCCTCCGGAAAAGTCCGAAAATTGGAAAAATCCGTATGTATGTGTATATGTGTGCATGTGTGGATGTGTGTCCTTTATATACTCACAAAGTAACCAACCGATCTTTATGAAATTTTCACAGCAGATTCATGTGGTGTTAGCGCACATAATAGGGTATATAGAATTCCGAAAAAGGGGGAGCTTCCCGGAAAATATTCCTAAATGTGGGCCCAGATCGACCCAGTAAGTCTTCGAGCAAAATTGGTATCAATTGAAAGGTGTTGAACAGGCCTTCAACATAAAGTTATTTTCATTGCGATGCTTAGAGCGGGTCTCCAGATATGGGTCAAAACGTGGACCGAATGACCCTGGAAAGTTTCTGAGCGATATTGGTATGAAATGAAAGCTGTTGAGGAAGACTTCAACAAAGAGCTCTTTAAATAGTGATGCCTAGGCCGGGTTCCAAGATTTGGGTCAAAGCGTGGACCCGGAGAACCTCTAAATGTTTTCGAGCGATATTGGTAGCAAATGAAAGGCGTTGAGCAGGGCTTCCACATACAGCTATTTTCATTTTGATTTCTAAGGCTGTTTCCCATAGATGGCTAAAGTAGTGGGCCCGGATGGTGATGGACGGTTCCGGTATGGTAAACGTAGATAGGTATGGGGATAGGGGTAGGGATAGGGATAGGGATAGGGATAGGGATAGGGATATGGATATGGATATGGATATGGATATGGATATGGATAGGGATAGGGATAGGGATAGGGATAGGGATAGGGATAGGGATAGGCATAGGCATAGGCATAGGCATAGGCATAGGCATAGGCATAGGCATAGGCATAGGCATAGGCATAGGCATAGGCATAGGCATAGGCATAGGCATAGGCATAGGCATAGGCATAGACATAGGCATAGGCATAGGCATAGGCATAGGCATAGGCATAGGCATAGGCATAGGCATAGGCATAGGCATAGGCATAGGCATAGGCATAGGCATAGGCATAGGCATAGGCATAGGCATAGGCATAGGCATAGGCATAGGCATAGGCATAGGCATAGGCATAGGCATAGGCATAGGCATAGGCATAGGCATAGGCATAGGCATAGGCATAGGCATAGGCATAGGCATAGGCATAGGCATAGGCATAGGCATAGGCATAGGCATAGGCATAGGCATAGGCATAGGCATAGGCATAGGCATAGGCATAGGCATAGGCATAGGCATAGAGATAAGGATAAGGATAAGGATAAGGATAAGGATAGGGATAGGGATTGAGATATAGATTGAGATTGAGACTGAGATTGAGATGAGATTGAGATTTAGATTTAGATTTAGATTGAGATTGGGATTGAAATAGAGATAGGGATTGAGATAGAGATCGGGATCGGGGGCAGTAGGTTTGTCGCGGCGAATATAACTAACTTTTATTCAGAGAATAGACAATTTTTTTATTATTCGCAGTAATTAAGATGGACTCTAAGATAATGGTTAGCAATACTGTAATCAAAGACTTTTCTTTAGGCTTCATAGGAATAAATTTTAGCAGAAAAACGTCTGCCGGGTCAGCTAGTATTACAATAAATAAAAAACTTAAATTAATTGAATAAATTAATTTTAGTACACTCAGAGAAAAAGCAAGCTAAATTTCAGTATAGCGGGCTTGAATCAAGCCGAAAACGTTATGAAAGTCTGTTAAGCTCGCAAATGCTAAAATCAAGAATATATTCTCATTTTTAGGACGATATTTTTTGAGAATAACAAGCTTATATAAGCTTATTTTCAGCATTGCCCATGATAGATTTGAGAAAGTAAAATCTTATTTGAAGAATGTTCAACTGTGTTTTAAGAATATTTATTCTTGATTTTCCACTTTTTCGAAATTCAAAATTCGAAATCATTTAACCCACCTCACAAAATAAAAAAAATAAAAGTGGTTATTTCAATGAATTGTATTTTATTTTGTTTTATTTTCAGAAATGTACATACGTATATATCGTCCCCTCAATATAACAATAGCATATGTGCTGATACGCCATTATTTTTTTATTGCATATTTAGAATCTCCATCATTGATTCTATGTCTGGTCGAAATTTCGTCAAATTTTACTTCCACAAAGTGGGTCAAAATGTCATTGGAATAAAATGGTGTATAATTTCTTGTTCAAAAATTTAATAGATATCTGATTTGACAAAAACTTTAAACTCGATTTTCTCAAAACCCAAAAAAAATTATACGCTATTGTTATATTGAGGGGACGATATATAGTGATATACATATATAATATACAATTAATTTTTTACATACATATACTTTACATATATATATATATATATATTCCGCACACATTGTATATGCAAAACAGGTCTTAAGGTAATGTTATAATTCAATCGGCAATTTCGAAAAGGGCACATCTTTGAACAGTGAAAGTTTGCAGGAAATGAAAAAAACTTTTTTCCTAAGTATACTATTGCAAAAAAAATATTATTGAGTTACATTTAGGAGCTTATTAGCAATAGAAAGATATAAAAATATTAGGATGTTAACTTTGTTATATGTGTATTATTTGATGTTGATTTGATGACCCCAAATTCCTAAAAAATCCGAGATGTGCCCTTTTCGAAATTGATGATTCAATTATAACTACAACAATTTTGGAGGATTTACGTAAATCTAAAAAGAAGATGAGTGGAATCTCTGGACTCGGCCACCAAAATAGTTCGATAGTGATTCACGTAAACTGCACAACAGCGCTGAGTATGATAATTGGGAGACGTCCAATATATTTTATCACAGAACTAAACATACCAATTTGATGTATGCCAAATGCGCATGACACGCAGGCCTGTGTGAAATCGGCTCCAAATAAATGCCTGTTCCATGCCAAGGACAACCATAATGAAATGAGTAATTTTTGTTTGGGTTTCTTCATTTGATGGAAAGTGGCCGACAATAGCTCCATGCGCGATAGTTTTTATGCCGATTGTGAACCTTAAGGGATTTCAGAAGATGGAAATAATTGCAACAGACACAGTAATACAAGATACATAGATAAACCATTGATACTTCCAAGATTTCATTGTCTGGTGCACGATTCAAGCTGTCATGACCATTGGAGCCATGCACTCAAAGCAGTATTTATTTTGTTTTTTTTTTTTTTCATTTTGTACATTTTATTTTCCATCTCGTAAACTTTTAATTTTTTTTTAATTTTTCGTTTGAACAAAAAAAAGCAACGTCTATTGAAAATTATGTACATATGTATGTATGTACATATGTATGTATCTTTTCAGAGAACACTTGAACCTAGTATTCTTAAATTAAGAATTTCATTCTTAAATCGAGAATGTTATTCTTAAAAAAGGCTTTTATCTTCCTGCAAGAATGAAATTCCGGTTTCAAGATTGGAGAAACTTAAATTTTGTATACTTTTCCTTAATTTCAATAGTTCTTAAAACAAGTACGACATAGCTTGATTTTAGCCCGCAACATTTCTCTGAGTGTAGATATTTAAAACTAAAATGAAATTATCTAAACTTATTTCTTATGCATATATAAAACGTCTTTCTCTTAGCATTATTTTATTGATATACATACGTATTTCGAAAAAGTTTTCAAATTTCGTTGAAATATACATCATATGTACATATAGATATGTATTTAATAATTAGGGTTTTTTTTAACTTTAAGCTAAAAAATAATTTGGTCAATTGTACCACAATTTGACAGCTCAACAGCCTTCGTAAATGTACGAAAGCGGTTTCGTAATATTTACGAAATCTTTCGTTGCTCAAAAGTACGAAAGTATTTCGTAAATAGTACGAAAGCCTTTGTAAATACTACGAAATTATTTCATAAATAGTACGAAAGCCTTCGTAAATATACGAAAGTATTTCTTAAATATTACGAAAGTATTTCGTAAATAGTACGAAAGCCTTCGTAAATATACGAAAGTATTTCGTAAATAGTACGAAATAGCTTTCGTACTATTTACGAAACCATTCGTTGCTCAATTTTACGAAAGAATTTCGTAATATGTACGAAAGATTTCGTAATATTTACGAAATATTATTTTGAGTGTATATGTACATATGTATGTTATCAAGATTTCAGCACACAATATTAACAAAATATAATTGAAACATATGCAAATTAAGTGCGTTCGCATGTAGTTGTCAAAAGGCAGAGATTTATTATTGAATTGAGAATGAATGGGAAAACTTATGCTTCGCAGGATGTCGAATTTTATGGAAAACAGCAGAAAAAATTTGAAAAAAAATAAGTAAAGCGCACAACTGCTGGCTTAAAGTGTATAACGTAATAATTATGTTCTGCCTTATTCAAGCTGCATAAAGAGAAAGACTTTGGCAATAAACGAGACGAAGTAGCTTCTGTCATCACACAATGAGTCAGCAGATCTGCATCATGGTAGCAGCGTCACTGTTAACTGTTAAAAATTTGAGGCCCGGAAATTCAACGAAGAATCACCTTTGCCAACAAGCGCTAGCTACTTCGTACTAAATATGAAATTGAGAAGTAAAGTTCTCTTTCGACGAACAAAAACTCACGCTCTACAAGTCGCTTATCGCTTCCGATCGGATATACGGCGCCGAAGCATGTGCGATATCAACATCAGTACTGAGTTTCCGTAAGAGCCTATACACACTTGCGACTCAATCGATTTGGTCGAATTGGGCTGTTGTATTCACACTACGCCAACTATTTAGTCGAATCTGTGGCAGCTATTCACACTAGAGACTAAATAGTCTGGTGATTGACAATGACATAGTGTTGCCAATGTTCACATTTTACACAGCAAATTTTACATTAGTGGTCTTCGTATAAAGTGATGAATTATTAAATTGCTTTTATCACTTTATCTGCATTCTTACATGAAAGCAACTTCTTGTCATCTGTCAACTTGATTAACAAATAAAAAATAATAAAATAAACAAAAAGTGTATACATTGTTTGGCTTTCTTTCTTATTAAACTAGCAAGAGAACAACAATATCAAGAAACACATGAAAACGGAAGTAAATATCCTTAGTTAGATAATTCTAGTTAATAAGAAACGAACCTTTTGTTTTTTTTTTTTTGTAAACATTTTGAAAATATTAATTGAAATCTTCAATCTCTGCAATTTACCAAAAGTGAAATAAAAGTAGTGCTGTCAGCATGGCAACTGTTTCTACTACGAATATCACTGTTGTTGTTTTAGCGTTCGACTAAATTGTCTCTAGTGTGAATACGTAGAAGGGCGCCTTGCTAATCAAGCAGTTGTCCGACTGTTTCAGTTGGAATGAAATTGGGCTGCAAATCCAACTGTTTCAGTTGTTCGACTAATTGAATGTAGTGTGAATGCTTCAACATTCGACTAAATCGATTGAGTCGCAAGTGTGTATAGGCTCTAACTGAACTCTATCAATGTTTTCGACTGAACGACGTCATCATGACATCAATCGTTAGATTCTCACTTGCTTTTTAGGTGGTGACAAAGTGTGTAACGTATTAATGTGACGTCATTTTGATCGACAATTTTCCCGATTTTGTAACAGAAACTCACTTCAGATGGCATGACACTCAGCAGCTGCGCCGGCTACGAATGATGTTATGTATGTATGTATTTCTATCGGCACCCGCCAGAGGCAGAGTATGGCCCCCACTGTGTTCGAAGTACATACATAAAAGGCGGATAATGACTTGGCCTCCATTGGTGTAGCTAATTGGCGCCATTTATCGCAACGCAGTTACGACTGTTGTGCTTTATTTGACTGGGTAAAAATTATTTAGACGGTTAAGCGCTAATTAAGTAACTTAAAAGCGTTTCGATATTTTATTAGCTACATACATATATGTATGTATGTACATATGTATGTATGTAGTCATCCATGGCATATTTCATATTCAACAAATTACCTTAACGTTATTATTAAGGTAAAAACCTGAGTGGCCGCTGTGGTGCAGTGGGTAGAGTGCTCGCCTGCTATGCCAGAGGTCTCGGGTTCAAACCACGGTCCGAGCAAAACACCAAAACAATTTTTCTAATTAGTAAAAATCCAATTATTGGGTTTTTTAGAGCAGCGGTCTCCTCTCGGCAGTGGGCGGCATACCCTCCGAGAGTATTTCTGCCATGAAAAAGCTTCTCACAAAAAATGCATTCGCCGTTCGGAGCCGGCATAAAACTGTAGGTCCACCCAATTAGTAGGAAAAAAACAAAAGGAGCACACCTCGAATTGGGAGAGAAGCTCGGCCATAAAACTCGTAAGAGTTATAATAGCGCCATTGTATTATTATTGTATTAAAAACCTAATATATATATTTTATCAATGAACGTTAGCAAGGCTTATTTTAAATGTTATACTAACCCGATAGTAACCAATTCATTTTTTGTTTATTTCCAAATTTGTTTGCTTACAAAGCAAGATCAATGGGGAACTATTAGCTGAAAAAATCACTAGTAAGTATTCATGCTAATGAAAATTTAAATATTTCATAGTAAAATAGGCGTGAATACATATGTATGTATATACATATACCCACTAGGCCCATTTGTGAGGTGATGCGATTTTTTTTTCATGCCAGGATACTTGCTTTTATTAGATATACCGCAGGTACCCCTAAAGTATGTTGAACGGCACGTACTAATTGAGCACAGATAATTTTTTCACTGACTAAAGTAGGAGTTAAAAAGAGTAAGCCGAAATAGAGAAGATTATATGAAATAGGGTACATAACAAAGTTAGGCGGTAGGCAGCTCTATATTCAGCACTACAATACTGCTACAATTCATGCTGAATACCTCACAATAGTATAATAACGACTATATGAAAAAAGCATGCGGTTTGGAATGAAAGCCCAACGCTTTGGCTTTGTTGCTCTTTTTACTATACAAAATCATTCATGCGGTCCATGGGGCATGGTCATGGAAGTTGTTATCTTCCCTATAGGAAATGTAGTGAGGAAAGTATTGATGATTTGTGGATCTTTGGGCCTACTGGGTATACATACATATGTATGTATGCATTTATATTCCTAACCTTTATGCAAGATTCGTTAAGTAGGTACCTCATTAAAAAATATAAATGTATTCAAAAGGCATGTGTCTTTTCCAAAAAAAAAACTAAAAATAATAAAAAAAAATAAAGAAAAACAAAAAAATGCGAACCATCAACAATCGGCAAATGTAAATGTCAAACAAAGGTATAAGTTAAGCGACAACAACAACAACCAAAACAACAATAACAGCTCGTCAACAAAAAAGTCGTTACAAATAACAAATCAATAAACTTGTGTGTATATAAATTGAGACAAACATATTTGTATGTAAACTTGTACCAAAAGGCATTGACCCGAATTTGCGTGCCGTCGCGACGCGTTGTTAGGTTTTTTATTTTCTTTTTTATTTTAACCGTTTCAATGCACAGTAGCTATCAGTCAACAACTCACTGCGTTTTTCCATCTAACGACCCGCAAATAAATTAAAATGTT
Organism: Urophora cardui; assembly: GCA_960531455.1. Taxonomy (NCBI): domain Eukaryota; kingdom Metazoa; phylum Arthropoda; class Insecta; order Diptera; family Tephritidae; genus Urophora; species Urophora cardui. Next base: position 96,292,181 of record OY482671.1, on the reverse strand, counting down.
TGCCCAGCAGCTAAAGAGCTTTTATATATTTAACAAGGAAAACCGAAACATAAAAAGTAATAAACAGAAAATGAAGAGAATAAAACAAGATAGAACAAAGAAAAAACGACGTTGCGTTGTTGGAAAATAAGAAAATATAAATTCTACTCCAGCTATGACTACATATATACTTGCTGCTTTGTCTTGTTAGTTAGTGGGAAATCGTTCCTTAATGACCAAAAATAAACGAACGGAGGGGGCGTATGAGTGACCTTCGGAGCGTAGCTCATAGCCAAGCAAGACAGTGAGTGCTACAAACATGATGGAAGTTTAGGTTTATTACGCTGAGCTTTTTGAAAGGGGACAAAGAAAGCAATAATAAGGAAAATAAAAATAAAATTTAAAGCGAGCCACATTTAAGGATAATTAGATATCTTACACCAGCGAAAGTATCCGCATAATAAAGAAGTGTAATTAATTAAATTAGTCATCAAGCGAATTACACTTGCGCAAATTCAACTCTCAGTTATGTATCTTATGACAGCAGGCATGAATTAAAATTTAAGTGAATTACTAAATTCGTTTGAAACGGAGCTAAATGCTTGAAATTTAGTTAAAGAAAACAAAAAAGTTCTTATGAAACAACATATGTAAATTGAACCCGCAAATAAATTATATACTTATGTACACAAGCAGTGCAGTTAGCTTAAAGTTAAGTTAATATCAATTTTATTGAGTTCAGTTGAAGATTAACTTAGTCGAGCTTAAAAACGTATGCTAAATTGAGCATTTTATGTAAATTAATTCAAATAGTAAAAAAGCTTATGGATTGTGTTTCTTTTTTCTTGTTTTGATTTACATAATTCTAAAAAAATATACATAAATAGGCTTTATGAAGTTTTAAATATGAATATGTATATAAAATAATAAGAATGTAATTTAACTTAAATATACATACTTGAGGTACATATAAAATTAAATCAAATAGTTGATCTAAAATCAGATTGAATTAGATGTAAATACATATATGTAGGTAAACAAATTACACTGGTTTAAATCAGGGACTGTAACGATTATGAGTTATATCCAAAAAGTTGATTTTTAAGAATTATTTTCTGTTTTACTTTTTGCTCAAAAAATAAAAGTTATTTTTTGAGTTTTATTTTTCGACCAAAAAATAAAAATTATTTTTTGTTTTATTTTTCTCTCAGAAAATAAAAGTAATTATTTGAGTTTTATTTTTCGATCAGAAAATAAAAGTTAATTTATGAGTTTTATTTTTCCCTCAGAAAATAAAAGTAATTTTTTGAGTTTTATTTTTCGATCAGAAAATAAAAGTAAATTTTTGAGTTTTATTTTTCGACCAAAAAATAAAAGTTACTTTTTGAGTTTTATTTTTCCCTCAGAAAATAAAAGTAATTTTTTGAGTTTTATTTTTCGATCAGAAAATAAAAGTTAATTTATGAGTTTTATTTTTCGATCAGTAAATAAAAGTTAATTTATGAGTTTTATTTTTCTCTCATAAAATAAAAGTATTTTTTTGAGTTTTATTTTTCGACCAAAAAATAAGTGTTATTTTTTGAGTTTTAGTTTTCGATCAGAAAATAAAAGTTAATTTTTGAGTTTTATTTTTCGATCAGTAAATAAAAGTTAATTTATGAGTTTTATTTTTCACTCATAAAATAAAAGTAATTTTTTGAGTTTTAGTTTTCGATCAGAAAATAAAAGTTATTTATGAGTTTCATTTTTCGATCAGTAAATAAAAGTTAATTTATGAGTTTTATTTTTCCCTCATAAAGTAAAAGTAATATTTTGAGTTTTATTTTTCGTCCAGAAAATAAAAGTTAATTTTAGAGTTTTATTTTTCGACCAAAAAAAATAAAAGTTATTTTTTGAGTTTTTTTTGACCAAAAAATAAAAGTTATTTTTTGAGTTTTATTTTTCCCTCAGAAAATAAAAGTTATTTTTCGCCTTTTTTTATTATTTGACGCCAGCTTAAATTGAAATCTTTTTTATCAAAGCATGATGAACATATCTTTTTTTCAAGACCAAAACGAGTTTTTATCAAATGTTTGCAGATACCTACTACCATCTTGGTGACAATTTTAATTGAGTGAGCAGATATGTATGATATAATGTTATCCTTTTCCATTTGATCATGTGGGTTTTAATTTAGACACTTCTTATACAATTTCCAATTATTTTTTAATTTAAACAAGTAAAAGCGCGGCTGTCTTCGGCCGTACCGAAGACTTCATACCTTTCATGAGTGGGGAAATGAAAAGTTACATATGTATGTACATAGCCGGATTAAGTTTAATTTATAATTTTAATTTTGTGGGTTATTTATGGAAAGATTTATTAGAAAAAAATGGTGTCTTGGCTATTTAAATGGAGGAGTTATACACCAAAATGTCCATATCTGAACAATCGGTTGTATGGGAGCTATATGTTATAATGGTCCGATCTTGACAATTTTCGGTAACCCCGTTTGGGCCCATTTGGGTACAAATACTTCAAAATTTGGTGGGTCCCCCACGCTTCCTTCTGGTACTTTCGACAAAAATTTTTTGGCACTAAGTTATAATACCATTTCATTCTCATGAAAGGTATAAAAATGGAGTTGTAATTTTTATACTCAGCTGTACTAGTACACAGAGTATTATAGTTTTAATCACATAACGGTGGATTGTAACAGAACGAAATAATCGAGATAGATATATACTTATATATATCAAAATGATCAGGGTGAAAAGAGAAATCGATTGAGCCATGTCCGTCCGTCCGTCTGTAAACGCTCTAACTCGCGCAAAAATTGAGATATTTTGATGAAATTTGGAATGCAAGTTGGTATCGAGACTGGGACGGTTGGTATTGAAAATAGGCGAAATCGTACCATGACCACGCCCACTTTTCCTATATGGAAAAAATCGGAAATTTGGTATCTCAGTCACTAATATAGCGATGAAATTTTACCCACGTGTTGAGCTCAGGCCCCTATGAAGAAATTTGACGAAATTTTGGAAAATGGGCGGTGCCACACCCACTTATTAAGGGTCAAACATGGAAAGTTTTATATGTCATAACTCAGAAACCATTAAAGATATATCGATGAAATTTGGTATGCGTGATTTACTTACTTAGCCAAACATTTGGACGGAAAATAGTTAAAATCGGTTGACGGCCACGCCCACTTTTATATATGTGTATTGTAAAGTGACCTAATAAAAACATTTTAAGCGATATCTCTGTCAAATATAAAGATATATCACTGAAATTTTGTCGTATGAGTCCAACTATGGACATAAAACAGAAAACACAAAAATTTTGAAAAATGGGCGGTGCCACGCCCACTTATTAAGGGGCAAACATTGAAAGTTTTATGAGTCATAACTCAAAAACCGTTGAAGATATATCGATTAAATTTGGTGTGCGTAATATACTTACTTAGGCAAATGTTTGGACTAAAAATTGCCAAGATCGGTTGACGACCACGCCCACTTTTATATATAAGTATTATAAAGTGGCCCAATAAAAAAATTTTAAGCTATATCTCTGTCAAATATAAAGATATATCATTGAAATTTTATGGCAGGAGTCCAACTATGGACATAAACGAAAAACACAAAAATTTTGGAAAATGGGCGTGGCACCGCCTCTTTTTAGAAGCAGGAATATACTAGATTTCTCGACAAATAATTGATATATAATGACGAAACTTGGTGCGTACACTTTTATTACTTGTGGTAATACATATTCAAAATTTTAGCGAAATCGGTTGATGACCACGCCCACTTTTATATATGGGTATTATAAAGTGGCCTAATAAAAACATTTTAAGCGATATCTTTGTCAAATATAAAGGTAATTCATTGAAATTTTGTGGCATGAGTTCCACAATAGACCGGAAACAAAAAGTAGAAAAATTTTTGAAAATGGGCGTGGCACCGCCTCTTTTTAGACAAAGGAATATACGAGATTTCTTAGCCTATAACTCGACAAATAATTGAGATATTATGACGAAACTTGGTTTATACACTTTTTATAACTTGTGTTAATAGACATGCAAAAATTTATTCAAATCGGTTTATGACCACGCCTACTTTTTAACAAAGATATTTCTGGAATACCCTTTGGGAATTTGTAACGTAACATCTTTGTAACTAGAAGTCATAAAGGAATGAAATTTTGGGCAAAGAATAATATTCATATGCTTAGTTGGATGACTGATAAAAATGTTGAAAATGGGCGTGGTTACGCCCACTTTATGCAGCACTTGCTTTATATAAAATACACCGTGATTCTATCAGACGCAAACAAACAATGAAAGCATACAGCTGAGTATCTAATGTTCGATTCCACTCGAACTTAGGCTTCCTTACTTGTTCTTTCTGGTATCAATTGTGAATGAATATGTATGTATGTACAAATCGCACCCTAAATCATAGTGATACAACTCAAAATTCAAAAATTTTCAGGAGGCAAACATCTTTTTTCTTTACAAGCATTTACATGGCAAATTGACACGTGAAATGGTTATTTTTCAGTGAAATGAGACACCGATCTGTTCTGTGTACGGGTTGATGAAAAAAGAGTTGTGTCACTTTATGTTGTAGGATGCGATATGTATGTACCAAGGATGGGCATTTTTGCATTACCATTCAAAGTGCATTACCATTCAATAGTGAATGGTAGTGCAAAATTGGTTCGCATTACCATTCACTACTGAATGGTAGTGCAAGCCACATTTGCATTGCCGTGATTTGCACTGGACTAGTACTCTATTCGGAAAAGTTGGTCTGAGAGGCATCCTCTTTCAAAATAACTAGCGTTTGTTCGTGTTGAGTAAAATTTCTGTAAATTTGTTGAACTCTGTAATTATAACCTCAGAAGTTGAAAGAAATACTTTTACATATAATAATAATAATACAATGGCGCTATTATAACTCTGACGAGTTTTATGGCCGAGCTTCTCTCCCAATTCGAGGTGTGCTCCTTTTTGTTTTTCCTACTAATTGGGTGGACCTACAGTTTTATGCCGGCTCCGAACGGCGAATGCATTTTTTGTGAGAAGCTTTTTTCATGGCAGAAATACTCTCGGAGGGTATGCCGCCCACTGCCGAGAGGTGACCGCTGCTCTTAAAAAACCCAATAATTGGATTTTTACTACTTAGAAAAATTTGTTTGGCTCGGACCGTGGTTTGAACCCGAGACCTCTGGCATAGCAGGCGAGCACTCTACCCACTGCACCACAGCGGCCAATACTTTTACATACAGTTATATATAACATAGAACATATGTACATATTACCATGCCGCGTTGGTTTCCCTTTACTTTGCTAAGCCAGAAAGAAAAAGAAGCAGAAATAAATAAATGAAAAAAAAAAAATAGAACCGACGATAAATTGCTTAACTGCATTTACATATACATACATATCGTCGTTTAAAGTGCAAAACCGCGTATCAACCAAATGCAATACCGCGTATCTGCTGCCACCCAAATTTCACAGGAGACAGTAAAAACTGTTTTAATTCAAATTGAAGCCAAGGTAGATTTCTGGATTAGATTCTTATTGCAAATATCATTTCTGGTGAAAAAGAGTGAAAAGCGGTTTTGAAACTGTGCCGTTATTTGGAATTGCGTTGTCCGAATCTCAAAATTTTTGTATGAATGGATGAGGACGGACACCAGGAATGTATTTTTGGGGAAATCTTATTTTTGGCAAAAATGTCACTTACGCGGTATTGTATTTGGCCGATACGCGGTTTTGCACTTTAAACTACGATATATATATGAATAGTCCTCTCTCAAAAGTGCCTATGTACATTTTTCATGTTAAGCCAGAAATTATAAAAAACCACTACGGCCTCAAGCTCTATTTTATTTGAATATTTTTGGTTATTACTTGAAAGCAGAGCCCATAAGGAATTTAAGGATATACTTAAAAAAATAAAACAGCAGTATGACAGATTTTTACAAAATCAATGTTAAATATTTTACATATGTAACTACATAGTTTAGCTAGTTTTGAGACAGTATTTTTTCACGTAGCATAAATGAAACATAGAGACTTTTGAAAGAGTATTTTTTGTTTACGTTTGTATTTATATCGGAGAGCCTGCCGAAAAACAAAAGTCTGAAAACAATAACAAGCATTGCCTGTACAAAAGCTTTGCTTGTTAATAGCATTAGAACAGGCATTTTCACAGCCTATACACGCGGTACAAGCTTTTTAGAGCTTTCACACCGACAGCCCCACACCGACACTACAGAACTCTTCGTACACGAAAAGAAATTTTGCAAATTTCTGTTCAGTCAGCATTGAGCTGTTGAGCTAGCAGGTTGTGTTGCTCGAGCAGTCTCTGAATGCTTGTAAATGACTGTGTGTTGGGGGTGGTTTTTTTGTTTCGATTTTTTTATGTAATATTTTTATTAGGAATCGCGATTTTGCATTTCGTCTCATATTTTTTATTTTAATTTTTTTGTTTGTGGTTTTTTGTGAAGTTAAGAATAAAAATAATATCCATTTCCAATTTAAAAATTTTAATTTTCGACAATGATTGAGTTTCTTTTGGGTGTAACCAAGAGCTTTTGTGCTTTTAACACATGCACAATGTTTGAAAGTATTAGTGTGGTAATCCCTGCTTTAGAACTTTGTACAAAGCAAACACACATTCGCACCAACATACTAGGTAGCAAAGACAGAGTGTCATTAAGCTACTGTTGTTGGTATGTGGATTGTAATCAGTGTTGCCACTGAAAAAAAATTTTACCGACCAAATTACCGCCCAAATCCGCCAAAAAAGGCCCAAAAATCAGAAGTCAACTTAAAATGGAATTACATATTTATTTTTAAATACATATGTACATACTAAGTAATCTTGACTCCCACTCATTTAATTCAGAACTAACACTAGACTGTCGCCGATCTCTAAAGGAGATGGCCAAACAGACCTGTCTGCACCTCGTGTAGGTCCCGGGATATAGGGATATCAATGGCAATTGTAGGGCGGATGAACTTGCGAGGCAGGGCACTACCGAGCAGGTTCTTCCATAAGGCATAGGTATGCCGTAGCCACAAACATGTTAATTCTTAAACAGCATGTCTATAAACTAGCAAGCGATAGATGGCAACAGAAGCCAGTATGTCGAACATCAAGGCAAATCTGACAGAAATGGGTTCACAAGCGATCCCATCAAATAAGTACTATGAGGAGAGATGACATCTCGAACCTTGTGGTGGTACTCACAGGACACTGCCTCATCGGGAAACACGCAGAGAGGCTAGGTGCACCCTACGGCAGATGCTGCATAAGCTGGAAAGATGATGAGGCGAGGAGACAATCGAACACCTCATCTGCCACTGCTTTGCTCGGCTCTTAACAGCGGCAGACAACGCTTTCTTGGGACTTCCTTCCTGGATAGCCTATGCAAAGTCACTAAAGTGAACTAGTTCACTGAAGAGAGCGCTCAACAAAGTGAACTAAATTTCCCAACTCTAATAGATATGCGAATAGTGTGTTTCGCTAACAATAAAAGAACTTTACACGGGAAAGATAAAATGTTTAGCGTTCGAGAAATTGTCTCCACTAAAAATATTCATATTACAAATCGGACCAAAATTGATTTTAGCCGCCCAACAGCCCAAAGTAAATTTATCGGACCAGATTTGGTCCGAAAGGCCCAATTTCGGCATCACTGATTGTAATATAAGGAAAATTGAGAATTAAGCGAAACAAAGCTAACGGCGGTGGTAGCTCAATGGGATAGACATTGGACTACCAATCGAAACGACCTAAGTTCGATTCTCGGTTGAGGCCGCTGGAAGAAGTCTGATGAGGGGAAGTGGTGGTCTCCGAAATGGATCCATAACTTCTACCAAAAAAAATTTTTTTAATTTTTCTTCATTAAAAAAAATGGCCAATAGCTCATTAAAATTCACATAAAAATAGTATTTTTTGTTATTTAATGCTGTTTTTCATAATACGGAAGGATTTTGCAATAAATTTTTAATGGAAATTGTACACCTTCAAATACTGGAACACAATACATACATACCTACATCAAAAACTTAATACTGAAAAAAATTCACATAGACACTTTTGAAAGTGGACTACTCACATGTAGATAAATATGTAGGAATAGATAAAATATACTTGACACTTGTATTGACAGATAAAACTGAATTGAGCTCAGCCATGTGTAATCAACGAATTGATTTGCGTCTAATGCAGGCAACAGCAAATGCAATTGGGAATTGTTTTGATAGAAATATGACAGCTAAGCTTACATATATCAAGCACATGTGCACACATGTACCAAGTATGTATGTACATACATAACTGTCATTATAAATAAAGGCTATAAAATAAAAATTTAGTAGTCGTATTTAGAAATTTAATTTCTATAGAAATCAAGCGGAAATTTTAATTGCAGTCAATGATTAAACTTTTCAGTTGTTTTTTTTTTTTGCTATCGATTACGCAAATAAAACTGCTAAACCATATCAGTGTTGACTATAGCCGAGTAGTACTATAAAATCGCGCTTTTGAGATATCTCAAAAACTGAGGGACTAGTTTGCAGACAGAATGAGTGCTTAACAGAAGCAGCGCTGCCAGCGTACTCCTTTTTTAGACCCTATTTGTCAACAATAAGCAAAACTTTTTTGTCGGTTATGTACATATGTACAATTGTATGTAAAGTATGTACTATGTTAAATAATAATTATAATGCAAATAATAATAAAAATGTACATAACGCTCCAAAGGCGTGGAGCAAGTAGATAAAATGACTGACAGCCAATTGCTTTGGGAAATAAAAATTCATACAATATGACAACTTCGTATGTACCTACATACATAATATTATATTATGTATATGTACATATGTATGTATGAAAATGGTCATGACTTCGGTTATCCCAAATAGGAAAATGTGGGTGGTAGAGCAACCAAAAAATTTCCAGCGAGAAGAAAGCAACATGAAGTGCGGCCGAACGTAGTATGAATGGCGGCTGGGAAGATAGTCAGAGACAGGGCCGTGCGCAGGAATTAGCCTTGGAGGGGGTTTTAATTTTGGTTTGCATTCGCATACATTTTTCGCTAAGATAAACATATTTGCTGAAACAAATATCCAGACCCATACACCATAAATTTAAATGTTCTCTAACTTTTCTGAAACTCATTATGATTCATCAAAACCGAGTTAACCAGGTCCTGAATAGTACACGGAAAGAATTTTTTACTAGAATCAATGGCGAGACAAGAAAAATTAGACTTGATTTTGAACTTAGAAAATAATTTCTTAATATCAAGAAAATCCAAGAAAATTGGATTTTAAATAAATAAGTAAAAATTTTCTTGCTTCAAGTGAAATTGGATTTTAAATAAATAAGAAAACATTTTCTTGCTTCAAGTAAAATTGGAATTTAAATAAATAAGAAATAATTTACTTAGGGTAAGTGTTTTTTTCTTGTTTTTTGAAATAAGTTAAGAAATTATTTTTTTGTTGCAAGTAAAACTTTTCTTATACGAGCTTAAGTAAGTAATGCGAGAGACACACATCGTAGTATAGTAGTAATATTTCGATCTATACCACATATGTGTCACCCTCATATTGTAGTTTAAGTGAAAATTTTCATAGCATAGCCAAATCATAATATTGGTATTCTAATATTCATACCACATGTGTGTCTGAGGCATAAGAAAATATTAAATATTAAATTAATCAAATATTTTCTAAAAATATTAAAAACGTAAAAAATAAGGAAAATGAAAACTAATCATGAGGGATTAGAAAACCATAATTAGTCAACTAGTATTTTCCTAGGACTTGTTTATTGAAATGACAACATTTTATTTAATATAAATGAAGATGCAAATAGTGAACTCCTTATAACAAATGCTTCACTAAAAATCTGAGAATTACAAAAATATTCAGAAATATGCAAAGCGGATGGCAAATGAAAAAAAAATACATGTAACTTTGGAAATGCAAATTCAGCAAGAAAAATTTTACTTCGCTCAAGAAAACGTTTTCTTATTCATTTTACATTTTTTTTCGCTGTATTTTGTTGTTCCAATTCGTCGAAACACAATTTTCTTAAATTCTTCTTGATATTAGCAAAAAGATTTTCTTCATTTAAGTAAATTTAAGAAAAGATGTTCTTATTTATTTAAACATTTCTTTTCAACATTTTTTTTCTATAGATTTTGTTAGTGTTCTTGAATAAGAAAATAATTGTCTCATTTTTGGAAAACTCAATTTCTTATTTCCAGTAATAATTAAGTCAATCTTTCTTATTTCCCTAAAAATTTTCTAAATTGAGTTCAAGAAAGCATTTTTCTTGATTCAAGTATACAAATTTCTTTCCGTGTACTGTTTACAGTACTTGTTAATTGAAACTGCTCACTGTTTTCACAAAATGAACATTTTTTGTTATCAGTACAATTTTTTTAAAAATGCCAAACGAACATATGCTACACAACTTTGTAATTTCGGAAAGCTCCAAGTGCAATTCAAAGTGCCGAACTTATGTATTGGCCAACCTTATTTTTTGCAACTTTTACCAATTCTTCTTCCGTAAAATTATTGTAACTAATATTGTCAAAAATTATGAGTCAAAATTCAATGCAAAATTTATAAACTGTATTTTGAAAATTTTTGCAAAATCATTGCAACTTACATTTGGTCATGGGGGGGGGGTTTAACCCCCAAACCCCCCCCCCGTGCGCACGGCCCTGGTCAGAGATAAATACATATATGTATGTGCATTAGTATGTATGTATGTTCTATATATATTAGATCATACTTTTTACCCAGTATCTTAGACTCTTAAATATTTAATTTTGGCATGCTTTGTACTAAGTATTGAAAACGGAGCAACTATTCAAAATTAAAATTTAAATTTTAAATGCAACTCACAGGTAGGGTCCAACATACGCAATTCATAGCATTTTCTTATCGAGAACATATTATATGAGGACGTATGACATATCGTCGCCTGAGAAAACGACTGTCGTATGTGAAAATCGACGATTTCTAGTTTTGATGCAGATTAACTAAATCGGACCTAATCTTTTAATTTTTCCAATCCATTTTTTCTATCTCTTTTAGTTTCAGAGTTATTTAGTGTGCATTTGTCGTATGTGCCGCTGAGCTACTGAGAATAAACCAAAATATTGTATCGGAGCTATAGATTATAGTGATCCGATCTGAATGATTTTCACTGACATATTTTATTGTAGTATAATACCAATTACTGCAAAGTTTAGTATAATTTGTTCCTTAAATATGGAAGTTATACCCGAAAACAGCTATATCTGAACAATCGGTTGTATGGCAGCTATATGTAATAGTGGTCCGATATTGATAAATTTCGGTGAAAATTATTAAGTCCATATGGGTACAAACACTTCAAAGTTGCATGCCCTTAGCTGTTTAAATAGAAAAGTTATATCCCAAAATGTCCATATCTGAACAATCAGTTGTATGGGAGCTATATGTTATAGTGGTCCGATCTTTACAAATTTCGGTGACATTTATTAGGTCAATATGCGTACAAATACTTCAAAGTTTCATATCCTTATCTCCTCAAATGAAGAAGTTATACCCAAAAACAGCTATATCTGAAGAATCAGTATTAGTCCGATGTGGTGGATTCCGAAAATGATCAAAGTATCATCAAAATATGTATATTCAACTGCCAAATTTCAAGTCGATATCTCAAAAAATGTGAGCCTCATAACCATTCCGATTTGGAAAAAGATGAGAATTTTTGTCGTATGTGCCACTATACACAGATATTGGTGCTCAGACATCACATACGACAAATGCATACTGAATGAAAAGTCGTTTATCTTCCATAATTTTAAAGATATCCAACTTTTGCCAAAATATATAATACTCGCTACAACTCGTCCAAATAACAGAAAAATTTGTTGTATAGTTTTTGAGAATTTCCACCTTGAACTTCAAAGTCGATTTTCTCGAAATTATGTTTTGTAACATACGACATTCGTTTTCTCAGGCGACGATATGTACATACATTCATATGTACACTTATAAGAAGCGACAGCTGTTGTCTAATCAATAAAGCTAACGCCTGTGAAAATTACCGATGAGCTATCGAGTGGGGGCGTAAATAAAATGTGATTGATAAAAATGAATAAAAGGTTACATAAAAATAATATAATACAATGGCGCTATTATAACTCTGACGAGATTTATGGCCGAGCTTCTCTCCCAATTCGAGGTGTGCTCCTTTTTGGTTTTCCTACTGGGTGGACCTACAGTTTTTTGCCGGCTCCGAAGGGCGAATGCATTTTTTGTGAGAAGCTTTTTTTTATGGCAGAAATACTCTCGGAGGGTATGCCGCCCACTGCCGAGAGGTGACCGCTGCTCTTAAAAAACCCAATAATTGGCTTTTTACTAATTAGAAAAATTGTTTTGGTGTGTTGGCATAGCAGGCGAACACTCTACCCACTGCACCACAGCGGCCAAAAGGTTATATAGATGGAGTATAATACACGCAAGTATATACATATATATACGCACCAAAAAATCTAAGCCTTATTTAAGAATTAAAACAGCATAATTACTAGAAAAAATGAAACTCTTGCATCGGAGTGTTACGCCCCCATTTCCATTAACTCCACATTTCTATCATAAGTTCTGCATTTATTTCGTTTATCCTGCCACCAAGTTTTGATATTCTACGGAAAAAATAAATTTACTGATATGATCTACTCTTTAGTTAATACATAGCTACATACATAGTAATATAGTTAATAGAAAATATAAACACTAGCGCGATCATTTTGGCAACTTCCTTTGATCTCGATGAGTAAAAAACTTGCAAAATTTACATGTGAATCTATTCTGAGATAGAACCGGGTTGTGGGTCCATCAAAAGAACCACGATCAACTTCAAATTTTTGTGGCTTATTTTTGTAGTTAGGCACTCATCGCGATCGGCTACTTTAAAAGTGCTCAAACAAAAGGCGGGCACTCTAATACATACAAGTGTGTACTAAATATTTGTACTGTATTCACTAAATTATTTACTATTTTAATGAGAAATTGCTGTTTCAGATAGCGCAAGGGTTTGAAAGAACACTAATGACCGTTTATTGGACACTGACCCTGAAAATTCTGATAGCCTTGGAGGCGGACAAAGCACACCAGCCGGCCAGCAGCTATGGCTGCCTAAGTGAAGCATGCAAGATTATTGATGGTCTTTGGTGAACGATGCGTCGTCGTCTTCTCGCACCATTTGGCACTGAGGTTTGTGTGCGATGATGATGATGATGAATCACACACTTGCCGTAAAATATGAAGCACAAAGATGGAATAAATGTACACATATACATATGTACTTATACATAGTAAATATATTGATGTAAGTTTGTATGTACATTAGGGTGGTCCCCAAATGTATGCATACAAATTTTATAGCATATTTCCTCAACCTCACCCCCTAGGTCAAAGATACCACATATAAATTTTTGTCGCGATCGGAAAGGGGTGTCGCACAGGGGACAAAGTTCCGAAAACTCTATGAGACTGAAAAAATATATTTAATTTTTTGTATATCTAATGCCAATAATCGATTGTTCTGTACTCAAAAATACCAAATGTAAATTTCGGTCCCGATCGGAGTCGGTTAAGGGGTGGGCTGTCGCACAGGGGTCCCACATGGTTATCTGAAATTTGACCTCTTTGCGATACCCCTTAACCGTTTCTGATAGGGACGGTCAGCTTTTTGGCGGTGCTGTTACCAATGTGGGGGAGAGACAATTGCTAATTTGATTTTTTAAGGACCAACCTAATGTGCATGCATACGTATTGTTTTGTGTAATATTTAGTCTGTTGAGTACAGGTGTAATAATAATGGTTAATGATAGGCGCATTTCTGTCGTACCCAAGCATGAAAAGAATACTCGCTTAGAGCGCTTTCACATTACTCGGTGCGGAATCGGATCGACATTTTTGGTTTTTACCGAAAGTATACCGAAACCTTACCGACCACATGTATTTCAATTGGCACTTTCACATTAGTGTTGCATACATGAAATCGGAGCGGATTAATTTCGATATACCGCAACGCGGTAAGACCGGTCAGTAAAATTTGAGGAATTACTGCATACATTTTTGCGGCGTAATAAAAGAAGAAGAACAAAGTCAGTAAAAAACTCGTTTCGGCTATAAATGTAGCAAGTTATAATGCCTTCGTCTTCGCTAGAAGACATTATTGTTATTATTGAAGTTATTGTTGAAGTTAAAAATTTTGTTTTGCAAATTTCGATGTTTGTTTTTCTATTTTCTGCCGATTACGCACCGAAAGTATTCCACAAGTGTGAAAAACACAGCAACGCGGAATCGTTTCGGTAAGCCGAAAATACCGAGCAAAAAATGTCGATCCGATGTCGTACCGAGTAATGTGAAAAGGCCCTTATGCATCAAATTACCTTCAAAGCAACAACACCAACTCGACTATTTTAAAAAAAAATAATTTTAAAAATAGTCGAGTTGGTGTTGTTGCTTTGAAGGTAATTTTATGAATAAGCGAGTATTCTTTTCATGCTTGGGTACGACAGAAATGCGCCTGATGTAAGCGATGCTTAGCGGTGTACGCTTAATTGTCGTTGATTAGAAAGAACACGACAACTACCTTTCCGATACATATGTATGTATGTATGTATGTATATGTAACTATAGTTACTTTTAAGCAAAGCAGCATAATTTATAAAACATTAAATTCTCATACATACATATAAGAATAAATCAAAATGGGTAAAAGAATATAAAAATTATATAAGAAATCTTTTAGTTCTTTGCAACGCATGTTAATGACCCAAAACATTACACATTCTATGCGCCAGAAAGGATGTCCAATGACAGCGAGGCATCAATTAAATAATTTTTTCCCCTCCATTAAGTCGAGTGATTTGACATTATCAGCAATCAGTAGCTTTTTATGTAATTATTTATTAAGTTGTAAACCGTTACTTTGAAGATGTTCTTAGGTAATTATCTATTTCAAACTGTCAAATGTGCTTGGAGTTTTAAGTGATTTCGAAATATTAATGACTAATAAATGAGCGAAATCTTATGTATGTACATGTACACGGAAAAAATGTTTTACTAGAATCAATGCCGAGACAAGAAAATTAGACTTGATTTTGAACTTAGAAAATAATTTCTTAATATCAAAAAAATCCAAGAAAATTGGATTTTAAATAAATAAGTAAACATTTTTGCTTCAAGTGAAATTGGATTTTAAATAAATAAGAAAAAGTTTTCTCACTTCAAGCAAAAATGGATTTTAAATAAATAAGAAAACATTTTCTTGCTTCAAGTAAAATTGGATTTTAAATAAATAAGAAATAATTTACTTACGATAAGTGTTTTTTCTTGTTTTTAGAAATAAATAATTAAGAATTAATTTTTTTGTTGCAAGTAAAACTTTTCTTATACGAGCTTAAGTAAATAAGAAAATATTAAATATTAAATTAAGTAAATATTTTCTAAAAATATTATAAACGTAAAAAATAAGAAAAATGAAAACTAATCATGAGGGATTAGAAAACCATAATTAGTCAACTAGTAATTTCCTAGGACTTGCTCATTTAATATAAATGAAGATGCAAATAGTGAACTCCTTATACCAAATGCTTCACTAACAATCTGAGAATTACAGAAATATTCAGAAATATGCAAAGCGGATGGCAAATGAAAAAAATACATGTAACTTTGGAAATGCAAATTCAGCAAGAAATATTTTACTTCGCTCAATAAAACGGTTTCTTATTTATTTTCAATTTTTTTTTGCTGTAGTTTGCTGATATGCTCAAATAACTTTGGCGTTCAAATTGAGCAAGAAATATTTTATTTCGCTCAAGAAAACGTTTTCTTATTTATTTTCAATTTTTTTTGTTGTAGTTTGTTGATCCAATTCATCGAAACACAATTTTCTTAACTTCTTCTTGACATTAGCAAAAAGATTTTCTTCATTTAAGTAAATTTAAGAAAAGGTGTTCTTATTTATTTCAACATTTTTTATCAACACTTTTTTTCTATAGATTTTGTTAGTGTTCTTGAATAAGAAAATAATTGTCTCATTTTTGGAAAACTCAATTTCTTAATTCCAGTAATAATTAAGTCAATTTTTCTTATTTCCCTAAAAATTTTCTAAATTGAGTTCAAGAAAGCATTTTTCTTCATTCAAGTATACAAATTTCTTTCCGTGTATGTGGTTTAACATATCCTTTATGTTTTTATGTATACACAGTAAAAAATTATAGTTTATTTCTAATATCATTTGGTACTTAATTTAATGATTCTTGGAATTAAATTTTAATTTTAATGCCAAAAAGTCTTATTTTGAAACTATGAGAAGTTTTACAATTTTATTTATTCCAAAATAGTTTCAAAATAAAGCCTTGAAAATTATTTATTATATATTTATATTATATTAAAATTCTCTCTAAAGAAGTTTAATCATTTATGGTTTAAAAACAAATCTTGAAAAGTATAAAAAAATTTCTCTTTCTCAATTATATTACCATCAAAGTATTTTTAGTTTGAAATCAAAACCAAAAAAGGTATTAAAAAAAATTATCAAAAAAAAAAAGTCAAAATAAATAATGGCCATAAAAGTGTACCCAACAAAATTATCGATTTCAGCTATTTTATGGAAATCAACAATTTATTATAATGTATTGTGGAACGATTTTCCGTCATCCCTTGTCAAGTTTGGTTTGGAGACAAACCTTCCTTCCCTGTCGGAAAAACAAGCAACCAAAAAATTTATTATAACATGCATCAACTCCCAAAAATTTCATAGCTGTGAAATATGCAGTTTTGAAGTAAGAGACTAAATATGTATGTAAGTTTCAAGGCTACATACAAACTGTATGCAAAACAAATTAAAAAAACTGAGTCCCGTAAAATTTAGTTTTTGTTGGATACACATTTATGGGGATTGGGGCTCGATATATGTATAAGGTACTTTAGTGTTTGCTGCTCGTGAAAACTTAGGGGCAAATGTTTGTTTTGGATTTTTATGTGCATAAATAAACAAAGTTAACGTTATTCAATTTCTCATTAATCTTTGGGATAAAGGGTTATTTGCGGTATATCCACTGGAAATTTTATGGGGGTTTATTTTTAAATCCAAAAAAGTATAAAATTTATTCCAATTTTCGGTTTGATCTTATACCATTTCAACTATTTTCAATTCCAAAAATATTCTAAAAAAAATCAAAATTTGGTTTTGATTTAATTCCAAAAAAATATTAATTTGACACAAAGAATAATTCCTGCCTCTCAGATTCTCTTTTTTTTTAAACCAGAATGGTTTTAATTTTATACTTTTTGGCATTGTTATATATAAATACCAAAATGGTATTAAAATTAAACTAAAATTTTTACTGTGTATTTATGAGTTTCTAATGACAAAAATACCTTTAAGAGGTTTACTTCTCGTTAAAGAAGACACGGTATTATCGACACACATGCAATTTTTCGCAGGGCTCGACATATAGTGCTTCCGGTGATCCTTCTCAAGAAGCAAGTGTTAAGCAAATAAGCTGATAAAATTTAATCAAATCATGAAATCAACTCCTTCTATGAACTAAACCTTCGGAAACTAAAATGCAAGGCCTAACATTTCGAACTTTTTGACAAAACAAAGTTAAAAAATAGTCATCCAGTTAGTAAGGTCCTCTAGACATAGGGAAGAGCTTCTGAAAATGCTTTTACCTCTTATTTTTTCTACTGCGACTTTAATATAAGTATATAAATATTACGCCCATATGCATGTCTTTCTGTATCCAACATTCCAACTGCCATTGCCAACAAGTTCATATGCATCCATATGTACATCTGTATGTACATATATGACGCGGTTGTAAAAAAAAAAGCCAGTTATGCGTATCGCAGATAGACAGATGCACACTTTGATTGACGCTAGTTTGCCTTTTTTCCTGTTCTAACCAATCAATGCCTCATCATTGTCTTGTTGTCTACTCGAGTCTTCGCAATTTCATACGTCAGCAGATAGTAGATACACTCAAATAAATTTTGGTATAAATTTTAAACTTTTTTGGTCGATATATAGGATACGACCGAAAAATTATTAAAATTTAAACTTTGAAAAGTTTAATAGATTTTTAAACTTTTAAGGTTTCGATTTCATTCCAAATTAAAATTTATTTTAAGACTTTCAAAAGTTTAAAATTTAAACCTTTTTTTGGTTTAAATTAAAAAAAATGTCTGCTCCCAAATCCTCTTCATGCTTTTCCCTATTGTATCTTCTTTCATATCCTTTTTTCTCCTTTTCTCCCATATTGTTCTCCCCCCAACATCCCCTTAATCCTTTTCCATATTGTGTCTTTTTCCTATCCCCTTCTTCTCCTTTTCTTCCTTCTTCATTTTATCTGTTTCATTAATTATTTTGTGTTTGTTTCTCCATTCATTTATTCAAATTGTCTAATAACTATAAATGAGCTTTTTATATTGTTCATTTCTCAAAAAAGCAAGCTGGAATTTCAAAAAAAAATTAAAATTTTTTTGTTGAAACCAAATTTTATGACCAATGAAAGTTCAAAATTTAAACCTTAAAAGTTTAAATCGTCGCACCATACGAAAACTAACATCAGATTTTTTGTGGCTGACGAAAAGTAAAAAGTTCAACTTTTGGCCGACGAAGAGTAATAAAATCGAGTTTTGGCTGACGAAAAGTAATAAAATCGACTTTTGGCTGACGAAAACTATCAATTTCGTTTAAACAACAACAATTTTAATGTAAAAACAGTATATAATTACTGATACTTTTCGTCAGCCAAAAGTCGATTTTATTACTTTTCGTCAGCCAAAAGTCGATTTTATTATTTTTCGTCGGCCAAAAGTCAAATGTTCTACTTTTCGTACAGAATTTTTTTATTGATAGCTTTCGCCAGAAATTTTAAATATGTTAGTTTTCGTATGGTACGACGAAATGAGAAAAAGTGTAAGATTTAAACCAAAAAAGTATGAAATTTATTCCAAAAAATACTTTGAAATATTTGAACTTTTGTAAGTTTGAATTTTAAACCAAAAAGGAATAAGAAACTTTTAAACTTTCGAATGTTCAAAATTTAACCCAAAAAAAGTTTAAAATTTCTTTCAAACCAAATCAAAGTTTAAAAAATATTCCAATATTTATAACAGTGTAGTAGTACATGTAAGCACCACCTATTTAAGAAATGATTATACAAGGGTCTCACATTCGCGCATCCAGCGGAGCTTTAACTTTGTTGAAATGCATGTTACATATGTTATGTGTTGTTGTATCTTCCCATCAATAATTCTCTTTGTCCAGTTTGTCATGTTCGAATAAAATTATAAAATTATACATGCATAGCTTCCAGTAATTATCTTGTCATTTGCAATTGTTGCTGAACCAATTGCCGTCAATATTAACTACATACTTATTCTGATACCCCGACGTTTGTGAGACATGCAGCAGCAACACAAAGAATAAGTATGGGTAAATCTATTTTTGTACTAAAGTGTTTCGAATATCTTAATTCGATTGCTTATTTTTGTATCCACATACTAAAGCCATTTACGTACATATGTATCCCTTTTCTTATAATCGGGGGATGATTTACACTGTATTCTACATATTATGGAATCGCATGTGAAGTGAAAGTAGTGCAGCCGTAATGGCTCTTCGGAGCGCTTGAAAATGAATTTTGATTTTGTTTTCCACTATATATATTCATACATATACATATGTATGTACATATGTACCAGTGGCGGACCTAGCATAAATTGCCTGGGCAAGCCTATGTGTGAAGCATAACCATTAGCCATTTATGTAATTTGCTTTGCTGTATTATTTAAAAGTCTGATTGCCCCGTCACAATGAAATTTTGGCGGAGCAGCATGCATTGACAGCTGAGTGGAATGTATGTATTTGCATAGAGATCGACACATCCAGCAGCATTAGCGCCATCTACCTTAAAAATGTTCCCAACTTTCAACTTTTGCTGCATGTAAGGCATAAGAAGAAGCATTTGACATTTGTTCAGGGCAATGGAGCGGAGCGCAGCTAAGAGCAAAGGAGCTAAAATCATTGGAAAGAGCAGAGCTGGAGCTAAAAATCACTAACATACATATTTGTAGATATCAAAGCTGGGAAAAATTTATTCGAATAACGAATAATAGATGAATCTATATTTTTTTTATCTTTATTTGAATAATAAATAATTTCGTTTACTCAAAAAAAAAAATTATTCGAATAATAGATACTTTTTATTTATGCCTATATGACACTACATTTTTTTCTTGGTTTGTTTGGTTTGGAAAACCCACCGAAAGTCAAAATACAAAAACAATTCTTCTGTAGGTTGAAAAGAGACAAATACTCCCTCAAAAACAATTTGATTGACATTAAACTTCAAACTAAATGAAAATAATATTTATTTCAAAAATAAATTTTTTCAGAAATTTTAATTTAAATTACTGAAATAAAAAAGTTATGAAACTCAAAGGGCAGGATAGTTGTGTATTCCATGCTATAAAGGGAAGGGAAAAATTAAAAAAAAAAAAGTTTTTTTCTTATAACCGATTTAGCACATTGTAAGAGGAAGACAAATTTCATATGGACTCGTCATGTATCTCGTAAGATGACAGCGAATAGTTTTTTATTATCGCATTTATTTTAAAAATTATCGCGCACCAGTCGAAATACGACCAGCCATATTTTTGAATCTCCATTACAGCATGAAAATTTCACTTTATATGTATCACATCCACATTTTCTCTACTAACAGCTTTTATACATTTAGTATAAACTTACTTCCTATACCAGTTTGGTAAGAAATGCCCACAAACAATATCCCTGATCAACGCAAAAAAGAAAAATTGGGAGCTAAGAGCGGAGCCAGCAAAAAAATCTTTTGTGAGCGGAACTAACAAAAAAAAAACTTTCGTTCCGATGCCCTGATAGCAATGAAACGCAAGATGATTGTGGCGATGCACCTACATGCAGCAAAATGCAACTACATCCAGCAGTTGATTGTGACGGGGCTATGATTGCGTTCCGTCATTGACTTTGATTTAGAGTTCTCGATTTCTTTTTAATATTTTCGAGTGGCCCGAATAAATGCTTTTCAATGCTCGAACGCTCGTTTGTTTGTTTATTACGCGTATGTTTGTACGGGCATTTGAACAATTCGGGTATTTGAAGATCGTTTTTTCTCGTTTATTTATTTTTTTTTTGTTTTTTTCATATGTATTTTTTATTTTTGTTTTCCTGATACACATTTTTTGTTTGTATACTCAGAGGAGTCAAAAGGAATCAAAAATAAAATTTTTATTTTTATTATGCACGTTTTAAACCAAGTCATTTTTATTTTATAAATGAAAATTTTTAAATTAAAAATTAAATTTTTTAAATTAAAATGTATTTAGGATTTAAAAAGAAACATGTTTAAATTAAAAATTAAAATTAATCGAATAATAACGAAAGTTTTTCCTTCAAAATCTCATAGTGCTTAAAATAAAAATAAACATTTTTAAATTAAAATTGTTTTTTCTTGATTTTGCAATTTTACTCTGAACATTTTTAAAATAAAAAATTTCGTATTTACATAATTCTTAAATATAAAAACGTGCGCTAGGGAAATCTTACACGAATGCGCAGAGGTATTTTTAGTTTCCTTATATCGACGGAAATTTCAGCAGTAGCAAGTGTATTTGCTTATTGCCTAAAAAATGGGTGCTTTAGTGTTGGAAAAAATGAGGTCCAATTTGATTTCCACCGCTTTTTAAAATTATCTTGATATTGTGCCAATAGCCGTCAAAAATCACAATCAACCCTTTTATAATCTGGTATTTGATATTTATGTTTGCATGCACATACAGATGTAAGAAATTATGTGCATAAGTATGTACCTACATGCAAAGGAAAATCAAATACCAAATATGCATATGGCTGTGAATACTGAACTTTTGAATGCCGAAGCCAGCTTCATATTCGCATACAAATTTGATGTGAAAAATAAAAAAAGTGCTTTGCTAGTTTTTTTTTTTTCAATTTAAATCTGAAAATAAGCAATTGGTTTCTTCTTAGCGAAAGCGAGAAAACAAGCTATGTTATTCTGTTTTGAAAGCCACGTAAACGCTAATGTGTGGAAACGTTGAAGCATGCTCACTGTGCTGTGATTGGCTGTACAAACAAAATACACATTGTGAGGTGGATTGGTGGTGTATTTGCGCTATTTTCTTAGCAGGCTTTTAGGGGCATGTTACAGTGGGGGCTATATTATTGAGAACTTAAATAGTAAACACATTTAAAACGTAAAATAACCAGAGTTTAAAGAATTTCGTATGAAATGAACGAAAATGTGTACGCAAGCCGGGCTTCTCGGCTTGTATGAAGCGACCGCCTCTGATATGTACATATATTTGTATGAACTCATCAAATTAGTCATGATTCGTCTAAAATGACTTGCTAACAAAACAATTTTGCAAAGTGCTGTTGACCGGTTCAATGCAAATCTAGCCGCAAAATCTTTTCAACGTGTGCTAATTGAGCGATGCAAAACAACAAAACAAAGCAAAAAAAAAGAAATAGACAAGTGAGAAAAACGAAAAATTGCTTCTGAGATGCTTAAGGCGCTTATCTAATGCGCGAAAATCTCAGTGGATATTTTCATTTAGCTACTTCTAAAAATGTCTGCACATATGTACATAAATGCGCTTATTTATATGTGCGAACACGTACAGAAGATTGTTGAATTAAACTAGAACAATGTACAATCAACTGAAAGACATGTGTACAGTGAGTGTCAATTAAAATCGTACAACAAGTTGTATAATTTCTTATTTAATAAATTGAAGCTATCATTATGCAAGCCCTAAGTAATTAAAATGTATACAATTTTGATCAGTAGGACTGGCATCATTCAACAAAACTTTTTTTTTCGCCAATCTTTAATCTGAAGTTTGGATTTATTTGAACAATTTGGAAATTGAAAATTTTTTAACCTCCTCGATGGATATGGGATATGGATATGGAACACAATAAGCCAAAAGAAATATACCACCCATACTTTGGATACAGATTTGAGATCACTGAAAACCACTTTCCCTAGTAACCTAAGTGTTAGCCTGGAAAACGCAGGACAGGAGCAGAGAACACGCCCCACAGTCTCCTCATCATCAGTTTCGTCAGCTAGTCCCATTTTGAACGCATGTGATACTAAAAGACAGTCCTGTGTTTACCATTTCTTTAGCTTCGGATCGTAGGATTTACACATAATCTCTCTCTCTCTCTACATCCCTGCGATTGTTTCCACGCAATATAAGCATGGCCCATCATATAAGTATATGTAGTACCTATGCTTAATTTCACTTAGTGGCATTGGAACGTCCATGGAGTGTTCTGCTACGAGACCTGCACTCTTACTCGCCAGCTCATCAGCCTTCTCATTACCGTATATTCCCTGGTGGCCTCGGATCCAGTATAAATGGACATTATTATCCCTACGTATTACCCTTAAGGCTTCCTTGCAGTCCGCTAAACAGTTGAATGAGGCGCTATGCGACAGTATCGGCGACTGCAGCTGAGAGTTTTAAGTAGTTTTTATTGTTCAAAAATTTTATTTGTACGCCTTTTAATGTGAACCACTGTGATAATTTTAGATTTTATCATAGAGTCCATAGAGCAAACTACGTACGCGTACGTATACGAGTGTTATCTATCACGAAGAAAATTAAAATAAAGTAAAATTGTTGAAAGCAAATAATATAGAAAACGCAAATTTTTGAAAACTAAGTATGTATTTGATATAATACCCATTTAATGCTTCGTAAACATGCGAGCAAATAGTCTAAAGTTCAAAAACCTCCTCCCCTTCGTATTTCTATGAGCAATAAGCGCACGTTAGCTCCCACGCTGTCTATACCAGCCACCGCTGCGTATGCACATATTCTATCGGAAGTGACATAAGGGAAGACCATTACAATGAACACACTCAAAAACTATCTACGAGTACCATGTACGATAAAATGAATTATTGTAAACTTTCATTTATCACCCTTATATAAAATTGTGCGACGTCTTTAATTAATTTTACTACTGCTCGGTTTAATTTTTATTAAGTAGAAACTGCGCCGCTGCCATCACCACCAACACCACTGCCGCGCACAGTGGTTTAGCCGCGAAAAAAATTAATTTTTTTCAATACCTAATTTTCAGATAGGTAGATTTTCAAGTTTTATGCGGCCAAAAATATTTTATTGTCTACATTTATTCTAAATTGCTTGTTTAATGCAAAATTTTAATAATTTGTGTTAAAAGTCGATTTTATTGAAAAATATATACAGTGACTTAAAAAAAAAGTCATACACCAGAATTTTTAAATTTATTTCAAAGAATTCTGTCGAAAATTTAACTTTCTTATTTTCGTTTAATAATGTAGACAATTTTTCAATTGCAATTCTCAATGCTCTGAAAAATTCCGTCGATTTTAGAAATTTTTTTCTGTAGGGTGTTTGCCTTATATCTACGTGACACCGTTCCAATTAAAATTTCCAAAAAGCCTATGAAAATTTTCAAAAAGTTGAATTTTGCATGTTATTATATTAAAATTGAATGAGCTGCAAAATTGCATACTCAAAAATCTTCTAAAAAAATAAAGCTTTAGAATTCTTAGCCCCTTTTTATGATAAGTATTTCATTGAATTTGAAAAATTGGAAATACTAAAAATACTGCCTAAAAAGTTAACAATAATCGGTGATAAATATCTCGGTTACTTTCGAGCATCACCTACATTAACCAAGATATGCGTTAGAAATACAAACTTTAAAATCAAATATAAAACAGAAAAAAGAAAATTATTGTATGTACCAGGGATCAGCATGCGTTACATTTTTTGTGATTTAGAGTATACTCATAAAAAATGCGGTGGGAGTATGACCGCAACCGCAAAATATGCGATCATAATAAACACCGTACAGATTTTTCTTGATCAATTCCGGTATGCGGTAGTATGGATATCACAACACCGCAAATACCGCATATCGCAAACACCGCATTTCCAAAATACATATATGTATTTACAATGTTGCCAGTGCGATTTTTTGTTTGTAATTTTTACCGTCTTATGGATTTCTGATGGAAAATACTACTGATTACAATTTGATTTTAACCAGAGAATATCTATACAGGAAAACTCTCAGGATTGGTTTTTTTTTTAATTTTTTCATTGAAAATGCCACTTAAAATTTAGAGTTTGTTTACATTCAAAATAATTTGACTAATGAAAAAGATAAAAATATGTCCTATTTACATACATGAAACAGAGTTTTTTCCTAAAATCCTTGAATCACATTTATGGCTTCTTAGTAATACACATAAGTTTTGTTTACACATTTTTGTTTGTCTGTGACATAATTCTTTATTTTCCAGCGAGCAAGAATTATCTAAAGAAGGATATCGCAGTAGATAAGCTGATCGGAATTGTGTATGTATACTAAAAAGTGTGAATGTCAGACAAAACGAATTGGCAAAAATTTTACCTTCAAATTCACTTCTCTTCTCTTTCACATTGACATTTTTAAAGAAAACACACACATAAAAACGGAAGTAATATAACCTCTATTTGGATAAACCTTGCCAGCGAGGCATTCATTCAATTTTCATAATCGAAAAAATTGGCTACGATACATTGATTGAAACCGAAGTTTTTGTCATTTTATTGGAGCAACAACAATACACATGTTTATTTTTATACATTTTATTATGCGCCCGTCGGAATGAATACTTTTCCGTCAATCTAGCAATTCGTTTAACTTAGAAACATAGTTGCTAGTTTGAATGAAAAGTATTCATTCTGACGGCCCTATTAGTCGTATTGGATTTCAAAAATGAAATTTTTTGATTATTTCGTTATTGAAAATTATTTTATTATTCAAAAAACTGCCACAAAAAATACAGCACACAAAAATAAAAAATAAAAAACTTGAGAATAAATTTGCTGTAATCAGACACACATATCTATGTATTTATGTACGAGTACAAACAAAAATGAATTTCCAATTGCCTATACCTTTGTAGTGTGTGTGAAATATTTCCGGCAACACTGAATAGTATACAAATAAACAAATGCGGTGTTTGCAGTGATTGCGGTGTTTGCGATATGCGGTGTTTGCGATATGCGGTGTTTGCGGTATTCGGTGTAAACAACACTTAATACCGCAATATCATTTAGGTTTTCAATCAATGCGGTGGCGGTGAATTTTTTTTCTGGGTACTTATTTTTTGAGCCACTTAAAAAATAGGCATTTTTGCGGTGCTTTAGAAAACGCGGTGCACCGCTGCTGACCTCTGGTAGGTACAAATGAAAAACCCTGTATCTAGTAAGAAAATATAGGCCTTCCTTGACTAAAGAATAAAGAAAAAATCAATGCAATCATATATTATATCATATCATCATATATTTAAAAAAAATATTGGCGAGCAAAAATGGTACTTCATAAATGCTACTCTTCCTATTTTCGATAGACAAAAAGTTTGTGTGCTACAGCTTGCCTCATCTTCTAACAGTAATAAATGTCTTCTATCGATTCCTTAAAAAAAGGTTTTTTTTCTCATTTTTTATTTAAAATTTTTTACTATAGGTCATAGGGAGTAGCCGATTTCAACTACATATTTTTGGTACCGTCAATGCCTTTCATGAGGGTAGCTTATGTGCCAAGTTTAGTGAAGATATCTTAATTTTTTGTCTGAAATTAAAATTGAGCTGAATTTAAACCCTTTTTTATAGGTCCAAGGGAGGTACGCCTAGGGGTTGACCGATTTTAACCATTTTGAAAAATTTCTTAATCAGCTCACATATAACATGTGTGCAAAATTTCAATTACCTAGGACCACTCCTATTTTTTTTTTTTTTTTTTTTTTTCAAAAAATCTGTGGAGCCGAACCACTGTGTCGCGTTGCCTTTTTCAGCACCAACGACTGTAGCGGTCCTAGAGCAGATGCATATAAATTTGTGCGCATCTCGATATAATTAT
Source organism: Urophora cardui (assembly GCA_960531455.1). NCBI lineage: Eukaryota > Metazoa > Arthropoda > Insecta > Diptera > Tephritidae > Urophora > Urophora cardui. The sequence goes on along the minus strand of OY482671.1, from coordinate 96,265,131 downwards.
GTATATACATATGTACATATGTATGTACGTACATACTTTCGTATATAAGAAAATAGCAAAAAATGTACATGCGGCTAAGTGACGACGATTAAATGTTGCGCGGCGGTGATCGATGCATGTGAACTATTCTTTTGTTTTTTTTTTGCCTTTGTTTTATTGGTTAAGTGGCGACGGAAAATAAATTGCAAGTTAATGAGCTTAAGTGGCAACGGCTATGCTATGCTTATTGGGAATTTCATTATTATTTGCAGCGCAAGTTAAGCGAGATCGGGGTGGGTTTAGGCTTCAATGTTTGTTCATACATATTTTTGAGGCGGTGGCGTATCTAAGTTGAACTTAAGTCGGAATTTTTTAAATCAATACTTTTTGTATTGTAAATTCTGCATTTTAATCTGGCCCAGTTTAGGACTTTAACTCAAATTCAGCATTAGTTCCGAACTTTCTTGTTGGCAACTTCGTTAGTTGCCATTTTGACAGCATGAGCCGCTCACAACCATTGAAAATATTCTTGAGAACGAATAGAGAACAAAACAAGCTACAACTCTTTTTTACTGAGAAAACAATATTATTATTTTTTGTTAACAAGAAACCAGGGACGTAACGGTTATAGGAGAAATGACCTAATGATCACATTTAACTATTAAAATTTATGAATCCAAATATTGGTTACAAATAAACATTATAAAAACTAAAAAAAAAACGTTGGTCACTATAATGGTTATTCTTCGCCAACAATTTTTTTGGCTTTTATAATGGTTAAATATCCCAAAAAAATATAACTTGTATTTTCGCTGATCGTTTCTAATAAGCTAAAAAAAATAACGGTTATTTTCCGTCCCTGCATAAAACCTAAATCCGCTCCTGTACTTTGCCATTCCATATTTGATGATGCTGCTGCTGATGAAGATGGTTGCTGGTGCCTGCGACTTATTGTAATAGGTACTCGTTAAAAAGAAATGCTTAAATACGTAAAGAATGAAGTGAAATGAAAACTAGTAAACTATGTAAACAAGTACTTAAGTGCAGATTTGATAAAGTGGCGCAGCTTTGGTACCAAGTGCGATATCAACCAACTCGAACAAATCCACAAAATGCACTCATATTAATTTGACCAATGGAAGATTTTGTACACAATTTTACAGAATTTAAAATTTAAAAATTAAAAAAAATATGTAAGCTTTGGGACCAATACGGAACTATCAGAAATCGGAGTTTTATAGGGCTGTTCTGGCAACTCACATTCCAAAGACACCTATCTTTCGAAAGGAAACAAAGACAGTTGCAAAAATAGCCCTATTAATGTATTACTTACTTCCAATATGTTGAGTTTTGAATTGGGCTTGGCGGCAATGCAAGTAACCAGAAAAGCAGTTCGGTCAAAAATTCGTTTGAGTTATATTCGCGCCAGTGTATTACATTTTAAACATTGTGGGCCGTAGTTATAGTCGTTCACTAAAATCGGTTTTAGTTAAAATCGGTATTAAATTTAGAGCGACGTTTAAAATAGTAGTGTGTTATAGACCAGTTAGAACAACGTTTTGCTAAAATGAACAGGGTTACCCATATAAAATAATAAGAATCGCTCTGTAAATTTAATAAATTTCGAATGTTTTAAAAGTTCACCCTGTGTCAACTACAAGTACTACTCAAACAAGTAAGCGTATCTACATATGTATGTACATACAATTCTCTTCGCTATTTTGATTTTTGCAAATTTTATTTTAATCGTATATTTAAAATATGGAGCAGCTAAAAGTGAATTAAACTTTGAGATAAAAATTTATTGTGGAAGATAAAACTACTGGAGATAAAACTACACACTTCATACACATATGTATGTAAATCAAAATAAGCTTGTGATTTTAGGGAACAAAACGACCTCATGAATCAAAGTAGATAGCGGGAGAAAAAGCTTCTCTGCGGGAAAGCATTGAGTGCCACCTGATGAGCATTTCGCCCTAAAAATCGTAATGTAGTCAGAACTTGCAATCCGGGTGAGAGTGAAAGTCCCCTATTACTGACTGGCTCTAAAATATCTGTAAGATATTCTACTGTGGCCTTATCAAAGCATCATCTCGAATAACATTCCCCTTCCTCCATTTCTATATACATACCTTTGTTCTCCGTTCCGGCTTAGCATAGTCTATAATGGCAAAATCTTGAAAAATTCTGCCATTTCCAAACATATTTATTAAAATGTCTTCTTTATATGTTTTATTTTTTTATACTCAGCTGTACTAGTACACAGAGTATTATAGTTTTAATCACATAACGGTGGATTGTAACAGAATGAAATAATCGAGATAGATATAGACTTATATATATCAAAATGATCAGGGTGAAAAGAGAAATCGATTGAGCCATGTCCGTCCGTCTGTCCGTCTTTGAGCACGATAACTCGCGCAAAAATTGAGATATTTTGATGAAATTTGAAATGCAAGTTGGTATCGAGACTGGGACGATTGGCATTGAAAATGGGCGAAATCGGACCATGACCACGCCCATTTATCCTATATAGAAAAAATCGGAAATTTCGTATCTCAGTCACTAATATAGCTAGAGCGATGAAATTTTACCCACGCGTTGAGCTCAGGCCCCTATGAAGAAATTTGATGAAATTTTGGAAAATGGGCGGTGCCACACCCACTTATTAAGGGTCAAACATGGAAAGTTTTATATATCATAACTCAGAAACCATTGAAGATATATCAATGAAATTTGGTACGCGTGATTTACATACTTACGCAAACGTCTGGACGGAAAATTGTTAAAATCGATTGACGGCCACGCCCACTTCTATATATGTGTATTATAAAGGGACCTAATAAAAACATTTTAAGCGATATCTCTGTCAAATATAAAGATATATCATTCAAATTTTATGACAGGAGTCCAACTGCGGACATATAACTAAAAACACAAAAATTTTGGAAACTGGGCGTGGCACCGCCTCTTTATAGAAGCAGGAATATACGAGATTTCTGAGCCCATAACTCGACAAATAGTTGAGATATTATAACGAAACTTGGTTTATACACTTTTATAACTTGTGTTAATAGACATGCAAAAATTTATTTAACTCGGTTTATGACCACGCCTACTTTTTAACAAAGATATTTCTGGAACACCCTTTGGGAATTTGTAACATGACATCTTTGTAACTAGAAGTCATAAAGGAATAAAATGTTGCACAAAGAATAATATTCATATGCTTAGTTGGATGACTGATAAAAATGTTGAAAATGGGCGTGGCTACGCCCACTTTATGCAGCACTCGCTTTATATAAAATAATCCGTGTTTCCATCAAACGCAAACAAACAATGAAAGAATACAGCTGAGTATCTAATGTTCGATTCCACTCGAACTTAGGCTTCCTTATTTGTTTTTTATTGAATTCACGTACTCTTTCTATTTTCATAGTTTTCATGACGAATTCCCAGCTTAGAACAATATTTTAAGATTTTAAAATGACATTCACCTCATTTTAAAGTTAGATCGCTGTTTTAGTGATAAAACTGATTTTAAGTCGACTATGACAGATACAAATTTTTTTTTTTTTTTTTCATTTAATGACATTTATGTTAGCATCATTCCAAGTGTTGTAAAATACTGTTTTAAATCGACTATGACTACGGCTCTGTAATTTTACGGTTAAAGTTCCGTTGTTATGTTTTGCTACTAGCGCCATCTGGTGTATTAATAATTACAATTACATATCAAAAAAAGTGCAGTCTTTGGCGCCCAACTCAAATGCAATAAGAAGTTAAGTATTCCAAGTTTATTTAAAATATATTGCTTTCGATTTTCCTAGAAATATATAAAACAAAAAATCCAAAGCACAAGCACTCCGTTCAATACGTTCCCGCTACGCCTTATTGACTTAAGCTGCAGTATGCATTCGTACTTATGCACACTTAGTGGGGATTTCATACGCCCAGCTGTTATAACCTTTTTCCCCCCTATGCATTTCGAGTGCTGCTTCTTCAAGCTTAGTAGTCGACATTCCTCCAATCTTCTCGGTTACAGCACCCACAATCTCCTACGCAATTGCTGGCTTGTTTGCTTGCCTAGTTAGTTGAGCAGCACTTGGCTGGATTAGGTAGCCATTACATGCCCATTAGGCATATAACAAATTTTGAAAAATGTGGCATACCACCACGTGGTGGCAAATATTGTACAAGTAATTAATATCACTGTTTTATGTGATTTCGGTTCAAAAACGTTCCGCGCAAAAATGGATTTCTAAAAAAAGTCAGATTTTTTTTTAATTTTTTTTTTTAAATATTTTTATTTTCACATTTTTGTCAATTGTTATATGAAATAAGTTTTAAGTTTAAAGTATGTGATGATTTCCACATTTCTTTTAATAGAACTTAAGGTAAATATCTATTTTTATGAAGAAAAACGTGTACACTGTACACAACTTTTTTTGTTTTTTTCAGCAGTTCTGATAAAAAGTAATTTCGTTTTGCGCGGAAACTTTTTTGCAATTTCGCAAAAAAAAAAAATACTGGGGTTCATACTTTTTTATGCTCTATTCGGCTATGGTATGCCGTTTTTCGTATTTGCAAAAATTGTAAAAAGTTATATGCCTAATGCCCATGCTGCTCTAGAAAACTGTCAACGACGAGTTAGATTTGAATGGCAAATGTGGCAGCAGCCACGTAAGCTCTTTAGTTTCATCCATTGCATAACATCATCAGCTAAACAGGCTGGGGAGCAGAAGAGAGATGGAGAGAGGACGATAGAGTGCGTGGAAAAGTGCTATTGGAGCATTCCATGGTTTGTACGGGACAAATTGTACGAATTCTTACACTTTTCGATTTGAATTAAAGGCACACGAAAATGTTAACCAACAGAATATCTGGTTGGTCTGTTGGATATAACTCTTATTAAAAACAGAAACTTGCTTTTGAAATATTCGTGTATGTGTGAAAAATCTTAAAAAAGTTATGTGTTTGTACGGGACAGGGCTAGTCTACCATGATCCTTGGTTTATGTGAACTAAGTGCAATTTTAGTCAAATTAATTGTATTAGAAAAAAATAAAAAAGTAAATGTGGTAGCACTAATATCAAGGTTTACTCAAACAACAAAAATATTAGAAATAAGGTTATTCGAAAAGAATTAAAAATGCTGTAATGTGATTTTTTACATTGTTTGTACGGGACAAATGGTATAAATCTTTACAATTCACAGACAACCCAAAAGATTATCGAACAAAGTTTCTGTACATCAATATTGTGTGGCTAAATTCTAAACAAAAACCAGAAGCTTGCATTTGAAAAACTGTGATATGTTTGAGAAATCGAAATGTTTGTACGGGACAAATTTACCATTTTCCATGGAATGCTCCTATTGGTATTAGAGAAAATGCATGCAACGGCTGTCTCTCGGCTAAGCTGCGCCTTCACAAAAGCAACCAACATGAAAGTGCATTGCAGTTGCAGACGTTGACGTGGAGCCTTGGCTTGGCGTTGTCATTATTGCATTTAACCTTGATTTTCGTGGCAACGAGTTTGTTGACCTAAATTGAAAACTTAAAAGTGACATTAAGAAGATTTCATGTGTGACACGCACAAATACATATACACATACATAATATGAAACAAAATATTTGTAATTTATTAGGTATTAACGCACGGCTTTGACTTTGCTTCTTATGCAATACTTTCGCCAGTTTGACATGATTTACCCTTGTAAGTCAATGTCCATTTTATGCCACTTGTGACCCATATTATTTTCTTCTATTATGTAATGAGATTGCTTTGGCTATTTGTGTGGTTACTAGTATAGCTTTAGTATCGAATATACATATGTATGTATTTATTATGTATTGCCAGCCTTGAAATCAAACGAATACATATTATAAAATTTGGATGAAATAACTGCGATTGAGTAGTACCTAAAGCCCTTTCAATTCGACCGAAAATCGGGCTCTACCAGTTTCTTATTACTCATGTTGGTGAGAAAGGGAAACCGTGAAGGCTTTGTCTAATTGACAGCTAGCATTAACACCGAAAATAGTATCAGTCGTGAAATTCAACCAAGAATCACTCTTGCCAACAATGGCTACTACTTTGGACTAAAAGTAGGCAATTGAAAATTAAAGTTTTCTCTCGACGAACAAAAATTACACTCTACAAATTCGCGGTATCAACCCGTGCCGGTGGTGAAAGAGAAAGGTGGATGCTTCCCCTGCTTTAAAAATATTTATAAGGTGTAGAATAACTTGGCCTTCCTTGGTATTTCTATTTGGCGCACAAAGCTGAATATGTATTTATATCTGAAACTAATTAAGCGCTTCGAAAGCTATTCTCCTGTTTGGATAAGAAAAATAAACATAGCTATGCACATTAGGGTGGTTCTTAAAATCAAATGAACATTTTTTCACATTAGGGTGGTTCTTAAAAATCAAATGAACATTTTTTCAGTCTCGCTCCTAAATCGGTTAAAGTACAGTTAAAGATACCACATATAAATTTTTTTCCCGATCGGGGATAAATGGTGTCGCACATGAAGACTCAAAAAATTTATTTTCATTTTTTTTTAAGTCGAATACCTAAAGTCCATACTGATGTACTCAAAGATACCGCATATAAATTTTGGTGTCGATTGGAGACGATTAAGAGGTGCCGCAGAGGGGTCCCATATGGTTATCTGAGCTTTGACGCCTGTGCGACACCCCTCATCCGTTTCCGATCGGGACAAAAATTTATATGTGGCATCTTCAACTATATTAGTATCGACCTCGGGGTATAAAATTTGTCTCCATACATAATGTATGTACATATGTATATATATATATAAATATGTATGAAGTTCGATCACATGATTCTCTATATGTACCTACATAATTTCACTTCCCAAAAAAGCATGACAAAACTAAAAGGTTTCGCTTTCACCTCAAATTGTATGCCGCAATCAATTAAATCTCTGTTTACCAGCAAAGCGCATTTCCTTCAACTCAATTAAAAAAAAAATTTTTTTTAGAATTATTTAATTTGCTAAGAGCTTGAAGTTTTCCCTCTTTTGCCTTACCCTGTTTGGCTTCGCTCGTTCATTTTCAAATTTTTCTGCTTTTTTCTTCCTTGGCTGATAGATTGGTTTAGGTTTCGTTTTTTTTATTAATTTATTTATTGGTTTCCATTGCATTGTGGCAGCGAATCTATTTTTATTGATTTCTGGTTGTTGATTGATGTATGGCAGAGATGCGGACAATTGTTTGTTGTCGATTATTTACCATTTTTTGTTCTGCTTGTGCTTTCTTTGTGGGTTAAGCCAACAAACAATATGCTTTTAGTCAATCATCAACTGTTTTTGTTTTATATATAGTACCTAGGTACATATATAATTCATATAGTATGTACAATGTACATACATATGTATTATGGTCTATGAGGGCATATTTGTCTTTAGTTTTTAATTTTTCCTTCAATTCTCTTTCATCTAATATTTTAGTGTTATTTGATCCCATGAAAATATGTACATACATACAATATTATTTTATGTCTGGTCTGCTGCTATTTTTGGTCGTCATTCTGCGCTGTACAAGGCGTGGCCGACATAGTTGAACCTTCTAAGAATCGAAAGCAGCCGCACTACTTCTAAAATTAATATGAGACCCATCATGTATCTATATTGACATACATATATCATGGGCATGTGTTCATTCATCTCCCTTCATGCCAATAAGTACATATTTTCTTTGCATCCTTGTGGGCTGCTGCTCGGCTCCATACTTGAAATGTAATCTGTCTCGTGTGCCCATAACAGTTCCTAGCACTCGCCGTAAAAATTAATTTTGTGTTTTAAAAGTACATACATACATACATACATATGTACATTAGATGAGTTTTTTGTATGGGATTCTTTAAACCTTCTCAGATCCTCCCTCCTGCACCGGAATATGAAAATAGGGTGTTTTAGAGTAAGTAAACTGAAAGAAAAATTTCACTTTTCCAAAAACTAGACGGAGCTACACCAAAAACTGTGCAAATTCCCAGAATTTCAAGGTATGTTTAGATTTATGTATGAAAAAAGTTGGACTTTTCCACAAAAAAACAAATTTATATGTATCCATACGTAGAATTAACCGCTAAATCGAATGACGTATTCAGTTTTTTGGTGCACTATCCAGCGAAGGTAATATCGCGGCCTAAAGTGATCATTTTCTTTTTTTTCTTATGAATCTTCAATTTCTTGCCGTATACTCTTCCCGAAAGCTGATATTATTTTTTAATTAAATCACACGGTAGGCTGCGTTTTTTAATGCGCTTTCCAGAAATGTATAGCTATTAAAAATCTAATAAAATTTTGATGAGTTCATTAAGTTTAAGTGAAGAAAAGTTGGGTATAAAATGGCTGAAATGATTTTAAATTTCTAAAAAATTTCAACAATTTTGCTCTTGAAGGCGGGTTTTTGGTTTATTAGTAATTGTTTTATGGGGTTGGATAACTCCACAAATGTGAAAAAAAAAATTCGAAAGATCGAGACCGTGGATAGCAGAAAAAAACGTGGACACGGATGGTCCCAAAATATTATTGGGCAATATTGGTATCAAATTAAAGGTGTTAACTAGGGCTTTAATATGGAACTCATTGTATGTCAATTTCTTAGCCAATTTTCGATATACTGGTCCAGTATGACTACAGAAGATTTTAATGAATAACGGTGACATTTGAGTCTAATTTTTTACTTATATATGTCGCAACGGTGGACACAGAAACATGGAATGGCTTTGCATTTTTATACGGTTTTATTTAGCTCACCCCGTTTGTTTTATTCTTGGGTCAAATTTAGTAATTCAAATTTCACCCTCTTCCTGTCAACCGATTAATCTGAAATTTTGTACGCATGTATAACCCCGATGACAATGCAATATTATGAAAAAAAAAATTCCGATAGGTGGCGCGTGGGTCGCTATATTTACAAAAATCGCATTTATGGTCCGATTTGGCTGAAATTCGGAACATGTATTACTACCTTGAAAAGAAATATTTTCTTAAAAAAAAATTCCGCTAGGTGGAGCTGAGATCGGGGTAATTAAAACTGAAAATCCTATTTGCAGGGACTACGTATAGAGGCGTTGGACTGCAATAAACTAACGGGCAAGAAACCTTGCAATAATGAAGCACTAAATGAATTAAACAGAATGCGAAATAAAAACTAAAAACTAGAAAATAAAAATAGGTAAAAAAACTTTTTAAGTTAAACGGTTTTATGTTATACATACATTGCAATGTTTTGAGATAAATGTACTAAAAACCAAAAAATAATAAAATAGATACAGTCGTGGGAATTATAAACATTTGCATAGACTAGACTAAAATAAAACCGTGGGGCACGTCAATTGTCTACAATCGTTGATTAAAATATTTGTTTTGTAATGTTACACTATAATTAGGCAGTTGTTCAACCGACAACGATGGACGTGTGATAAGTAGGGCTAGAATGTGGAAAAAAGCTAGCAAGCTCGATTATAAGCGAGTTTTAGGGTTTCATAGTGGTGAGCGAGTAGTACTTTTATCATATGTTTTGTCGATTAAAGACAAACTACGAGCAGTGAAACGATTCCTCGTGTGAATGTCCAACGATAAACTAGTTGAAACATCTCTTTTATTAACATGGAGTGTATAACTATTGGAATTTCCATGAGCAAGAAAATAGTAAGTAATTTCCTCACCGTCTGCGGGCCAACTGCCTAACGACGAATTAAACGATTCTTCTATCGCACATTAAGTCGATAATTTGTAGACAATTGACGTGCCCCACGGTTTTATTTTAGTCTAGTCTATGCAAATGTTTATAATTCCCATGACTGTATCTATTTTATTATTTTTTGGTTTTTAGTACATTTATCTTAAACATTGCAATGTATGTATAACATAAAACCGTTTAACTTAAAAAGTTTTTTTACCTATTTTTTTTTCAGTCTACTTGCTCTAAAACACTCTATTTTCATATTCCGGTGCCGGAGGGAATATCTAAAAAGAACGCATCTAATGTACATGTACATGGTTGTTTGCTTTTGTTACTTAAAACGAAACACATGTTTGAAGCAATTTTTTTTGGTATTTAAAACAAAAATTACGTGATTTTTATGTGATTTTCACGACGAAAAAAGCAAACAAGCTCCAGAGGAAGCGACCAACAGCGAAATGCTTGCAGCTGTTAACATGTGAAAGTAACAAAGAAATTTTCTTTAGCGACGATATTTGAGGAACTCCTAAAAGTTGTTGCTGTTCTCAGAATTTAATGCAACCAAAGCACACATACGATCCTTCATTATTTTATACATATTCTCTTTATGCTAAAAACTTTTCTAAAGGTATAACTGGTACTAAATCAGTTTTACTAACTACTAAGAATGCTATTAAATGATTCCCTTCCACTATTTCTCCTACAGCCATTAATATTTGTTATATTATAGGTACGCTTAAACTTAAAAAAGCTATGAATGGCTCTACCATTATTTCCGGTACTATTATAATTGGCAAGATCGCACCACTATAACATATAGCTCCCATACAACCGATTGGTCAGATATATGTAGAAATTTTAGGGTATAACTTCTCTATTTAAATAGCTAAGACACCATTTTTTCTAATAAATCTTTCAGAATTGAAATTAAACTAAACTATGTAGGTAACTTTTCATTTCCCCATTCATGAAAGGTATAATGACTTCAGTACGACCAACCAAATATAGGCAAATATAGGTAGGTATCAGTGGCGGATCCACGGGGGGAGGGGGTTTTGGGGGTTTAAACCTCCCCCATTGTGGTTTATCATAGATCCCAAATTAATGCCTTTATAGATTCTGCGCCCAAATTTCACAAACTGATCAAGGAAAACTCTATCATTCCAAAAGCTATGGTTGGATAGGTTTAGCTGTCCAAAGGAAAAACTCGACATTTATTTTCATTTATGTATTTTCATATTATATTTTATATGCACATATATATATGTGTGAAAAGACAATTGCGCACTTGTCGTCCATCGAAAAAGATGCGAGCATAGTAGGTAGTTGAAAGAAATACAATTAAAGTACAGCGTTTGACATGCACAATGTAAATGGCTCGTTGGCGTAGCTGTAGCGCCTTTGATTCGTATTTTGTCGATCGCGGTTCGAATCCTGCCTGTGGCTTGTATTTTTTTTTGTTTTTTTTTTATTTATTTCAAAATTAAAAAAATATTTAAAAATGAATAAAAAAATATATATTTTATTCATGTATACTGGGCACACCACATAACATCCAAAATATGTACCTACATGCGAAAAAAGTTCATGGAGGTACCTTTGGACGCACGTGCATAAAATCAAATTTGTCAAATGCTATTCGCAAATTGCAGAATCGCAAATTTATTTCCTTTCTTTCTTATCCCTATTTTTATCGGGATTGTACAGAATTAATTTGGTCAGAAATGTCTGAATCGTTGGAAAAATTGCCTTTTTCAGAGGTATTTCGCAATTCTTGTTTAAATTAACCTTTTAAAAATTTGAGTATATAAAAACAAGAACAAGAAAAATTCTATTAAAAATATAAATATAACCAAAAAGTACTACATACATATATTCTTATTTATTTTGGCTTTAAATGCAAGGGTAAGTGAAATTCATGATCAATTTGCCACCACTACCATACGATACTCATTCGCACGTACCAGTGCAAAAATATACATACATACGTTATACATGTTATTTAGAACTTCAATTGAAATCTCCTGCACTTTATGTGATGACATACATATTGTTAATTTGGAGGGTTTTGAGTTTGGTGTTTTTAAGGTGCGGGAAATGGCGGAACTAGTATATCATATATATTATTTCTAATTGGTGTTTTATAAATATCCCTTTTTCTGCTCACATAATTTACCAAAATTAATAAGTAAGGCATCGTTTTAAAGGTATTAATTAGCTATGCATGCGACACGGTGTTTTATTGGGCGTGGTACTTTATATGAAAAGTAAGGAGGGTAAAAGGGGGTTTACCCCCGCAGCGGGGAGTGTTATGGAACCCACATAAAATGTATATCAAACTAAAGGGATTCAAAATACCTATCGAATGGTATAAAAATATTTGAAATCGGTTCAGTAGTTTTTAAGTAATTGCAATTTAAAAAATGCATAATATAAACTTTGAACTTTAATAACTTTGGTTGTTGTTGTTTCCAAAAAAAAAATTCACTTTTATACTCAACTTAGCCTGTTTATCAATCCTCATACTTGGTTTTTTTTATTTCATAATTGTAGAAATTTCACATTTGTACCAGATCGTGCTATTTTTTCAACTTTGTGGGGCTGAGGGCACCTCTAAACATGCGAGTAGGTCAATAAAATTTTAAAGGCTTATTACTGGGCTAGAAAGGTGCCGTTCTGGCTTTGGAACAAATTGAATTTCCAAAAAAAAATTTTCACTCCACCTTAATATATAAGAGTATATCAAAACGATCAGGATGAAGAAAATGATTGAACCATGTCCGTCCGTCCGGCCGTATACACTCTAACTTGCGCAAAAATAGAAATATTTTAATGAAATTTGGTACATAGATTCTAATGGGAACAGAGAAAGTTGGGGTTGAAAATAAGGCATATGTGTGTATTTCGAAAAGCACGTAAAACATGATAATTCAATCACTAATAAAGCCCGAGTGATGAAATTACGTTATGCAGTTATGAGGAAACGTGCTGAAATTTTGAAAAATGGGCCAAGAGGAGCAAATTTTCAAAGATTTATAAGTCAAAACTCAGGAACTGTAGCAGATAAATTGATTAAGCCAAGGCAAACGTGTGGAAAAAAATTACCCAAGTCGGCAAGAACCACATACGCACATAAAAATATATATAAAATATATAAAAATATATTGCACATACCTATATAGGAATAATAAAAACATTTTATGCGATATCTTTGACAAACATATATCTAGGTAATTCATTGAAAGTTCCATAAGGTCCACCAAACCAAATAAATAATAAGTTTTTTAAAATGGGCGTGACAGCACAAACCATACCGACTAGCGCCACGTATGTTTTGTTATTTTTTGCGCAAGATGCCATAGTCCATATTTTCACCAGCGTCTGCCCTTAAAAAACATCTTCCAAAAAAATAAATTTTCAAACCCCCCCCCCTTGCGGAAATCCTGGATCCGCGCATGGTAGGTATGTATGTGTTTGCAATAAATTCTCAGTTAAATGTATTTTTTCCGTGAAATTTTTCTAAAGACTAGCTTTTAGTTCTAATCTTCGTGAAACGACAAAGTGTTGGTTGCTAAAAAATAAAGATACAAAATATGTATACATATGTATGTTATATACATATGTACATATGCACTTATACAATGTAGGTACATACTTGACAATGTAGTCAAACGTAGCATATGTAAATATGAGTGCTGGTACGTCAGGCCCCTATTCGACTACCTTTCTAGTTACGTGCCACATCGTTGGTGATTTCTAGCGAGATAAATGACAAATTGAAAAAGCGATGATGGAGATGTTGGCAAAGCATACATATGTATGTATGTATGTGGATTTCTAGTTAAAAAAAAAGTTACTTTATTGCAAAACTATAGAGCAAAAAAAGTAATGCTGCCTAAAATTCATTTCTTGCATTCACATCTGGATAATTTCCCTATAAGTTTAGGTGCTGAAAGTACATTTCATCAGGGCTTAATAGTATTTGATAGGCGATATCAAGGATCTTGGTACGAGCATATGATCGGAGATTATTTTTTGGACAATAATTCGTGTAACAAATCCAGAAAATGTTGAAATTTTACTCTTCCGGAAAATTTTTGGTTAAGGTCTTTCAATAAAAATAGGTATGTAAATATAAAAAATGGTACCTCCGATTATTGCTCAATTAGTCTTAAAATGTTCACAATTGAATTCTCTATAGGATAGGGGGGCTAACTTTTTGTCCCCCATACAATTTTTCTGATTTTAGGACAGTTGCATCTGAAATCTCTTTAAAAAAATTCGATTTTTTTTCCAATTTTTTTCATTCTTTGTGCCATTGTAACCAAACTACTTGACCAATTTTTGAGTGTGATGGCAAAAAATGTTTGTTGGAGCTCCCTATACTATGTAGATCTTCCAAGATGTCAAATTACCACGATGTCTAATAAAACTTTTTGATGCACTTATGTGATGCAATGTCTTGCATATACTTATGGCCTTTTCTATATTTTTACCTATATCTCAAAAACTGGAGGTGATATTCGGAATCAGCGTAAAATTTCGCTTTAGAAAAGTATTATTTTATTCTTGGTGATTTTTTTTGTCGAGTAGTGTAAGTGATGGAGCGGAAAACCTTGCTCAAATGGGAGATCGATGATAGAGACAGATGATTTGGGAGATACGGAAAATGCAGTGGAATTGCAATTGAAATGCAAGGTAAGCATAGATACATACATACATACATATGTATATGACGAGCTCAGAGCAAAAATTAGACATATTTTTCTCACAGCAAAAACGAACTATCGTACAAATAAAAAAACGCGAAAACTCGAACTAAAATATTTTGCCGGCATGTTTTTGCGCTTCAAGTTTTCTCGCTTTTTGTTTGTACGATAGTTCGTTTTTGCTCTGAGAAAAAATATGTCTCATTTTTGCTCAAAGCTCGTCATATGTATATACAATATACCTATGTACATACATACATCTGCTTTTTGGAACACTTTTCTTGCAACTCCACTACCTTTCTCGGTGTATCTGCAGCAGAGGCGGGCAAAAATAGCAAAGTGAAATAAAAACACAAGTAGAATAAACAAAATGCATTAATTTTCTCACAATATTGCTTACTTCTATGACAGATTGCATCAATATCTTCGCCAAACAAAACATTTCAATGTCGCCCCATATTAACTTACTGACATTTAATTTATTACCTTGCGAAGCATAAAATTTTGCGGAAAAATTCTTTGCGCTAGCACGACTTCACCGCAAATAATTATTTTCTACAACTTTTTTCCGCATCTTTATTTGGTTGACAAAAAGAAGAAATGTTTTTGGCACAAAATTTTGGCAGCGAAATTGAGTTTCCGCCACGTAAATTCGCAATTTGGTAAAATGGCACAAATTATGTCGCCGGTCATTTATTTATTTACTCTTTGTAGCTAAATTAGAAGAAACAAGTAAGGAAGCCTAAGTTCGAGTGGAATCGAACATTAGATACTCAGCTGTATGCTTTCATTGTTTGTTTGCGTTTGATGGAAACACGGTGTAGGTACTTTATATAAATCGAGTGCTGCATAAAGTGGGCGTAGCCACGCCCATTTTCTAAATTTTTATCAGTCATCCAACTAAGCATATGAATATTATTCTTTGTGCAAAATTTAATTCCTTTATGACTTCCAGTTACAAAGATGTCACGTTACAAATTCCCAAAGGGTGTTCCAGAAATATCTTCGTTAAAAAGTAGGCGTGGTCATAAACCGATTTCAATACATTTTTGCGTGTCTATTAACACAAGTTATAAAAGTGTATAAACCAAGTTTCGTCATAATATCTCAATTATTTGTCGAGTTATGGGCTCCGAAATCTCGTTGATTCCTTTGTCTGAAAAGAGGCGGTGCCACGCCCATTTTCCAAAATTTTTCTACTTTTTGTTTCCGGTCTATTGTGGAACTCATGCCACAAAATTTCAATGAATTATCTTTATATTTGACAAAGATATCGCTTAAAATATTTTTATTAGGCCCCTTTATAGTTCCCATATATAAAAGTGGGCGTGGTCGCCAACCGATTTCGCTAAAATTTTGAACATATATTACCACAACTAATAAAAGTGTACACACCAAGTTTCGTCATTATATTTAAATTATTTGTCGAGTTATGGGCTCAGAAATCTCGTATATTCCTGCTTCTAAAGGGAGGCGGTGCCACGCCCATTTTCCAAAATTTTTATATTTTTTGTTATATGTCCATAGTTGGACACCTTCCATAAAACTTCAATGATATAGCTTTATATTCGACAGAGATATCGCTTAAAATGTTTTTATTAGGTCACTTTATAATACCCATATATAAAAGTGGGCGTGGTCGTCAACCGATTTTGGCAATTTTTCGTCAAAACATTTGCCTAAGTAAGTATATCACGCCTACCAAAATTCATCGATATATCTTCAACGGTTTCTGAGTTATGACTTATAAAACTTTCAATGTTTGGCCCTTAATAAGTGGGCGTGGCACCGCCCATTTTCCAAAATTTCACCATATTTCTTCATAAGGGCCTGAGCTCAATACGTGTGTGAAATTTTATCACTCTAGCTCTATTAGTGACTGAGATAAAAAATTTCCGATTTTTACTATATAGGGGAGGTGGGCGTGGTCATGGTCCGATTTCGCCCATTTTCAATACCATCCGTTCCTGTCTTGATACCAACTTACATTTCAAATTTCATCAAAATATCTCAATTTTTGCGCGAGTTATCGTGCTCAAAGACGGACAGACGGACGGACATGGCTCAATCGATTTCTCTTTTCACCCTGATCATTTTGATATATATAAGTCTATATCTATCTCGATTATTTCATTCTGTTACAATCCACCGTTAGGAAATCAAAACTATAATACTCTGTGTACTAGTACAGCTGAGTATAAAAATAAAACACACACTCAAATTATCTACCGACTAAAAGAAGACTTCGCCATTTTTCGTTAGTTATGTAAGTAGATAGCGTTTCAGATAGTGTTTCCGTTCATATCTATTTATTTTTGTTTTTTTTTTTTTCTTTCTTGTGAAACGATTTTCCGTCATCTCTTATCAAAAGATCAAGGCCAACAACTTAATGCTGGTCTAAGGCTGATGCTTTGATATCAAACTTTTTAATAGAAGTGCTCTTAACCCCTGCCGCCATTCTCAAAAATCCTTCTGATCGTCTTTATGACAACATTCAGCTAAATTGTATGACTAGGTACCCATACCCAACATCAAAGGTAATTCTTCTACGTGCAATGGATTTCTAAAAAGGCGAATAAGTAATCAGAGACTGTTTGTTTGTCGGTGAATGCTTAGCATTTACGCTTCCAATTTGACTTCCTCACACTATCAGCTGACATTTGCTTAGAATCTATTTTTAGTCTAGTACCTACATATAGTTCTAGTATTCCATCGGCAGTATTTTTAAATGATCAATTTGCTTATACGCCATCTGATGTCGCAAATTTATTCGCCGTGTTTTTCAGCTCCAATTTCGATGTTGATAATGGTTCTGGTTTCTCTAATACTAATTCTATTAGTAATACCTCACTTAATTTCGGCAGCCTACAACTTACGTCCGAAGATATTTCCGCTGCCCTTTTAAAGCTAAAATCTTCTACGAAATCAGATAATGACGGGATTTGTGCTGACTTTTTAAAGAAATGCTCTGCGCTTATATTGCCGCTTAAAATTATTTTTAATCTTTCCTTGGCTTCTGGTGTCTTTTGTGATGAGTGGAAACTCACCACCATTACTCCAATCCACAAAAGTGGAAATAAAAATAATGTATCTAGTTATAGGCCTATATCAAAACTTTCAACGGTCTCAAAACTTTTCGAATCCGTTGTGAAAGATAAAATTTATTTTGCAACTAAATGCTTAATTTCGGCTAATCAGCATGGCTTTGTCCCAAATCGGTCTACAACAACCAATCTGGCTGTCTTTAGTCAGTATTGCCTCTCAGCTCTTTCAAAAGGTTTTCAAGTTGACTGCATTTACACTGATTTGTCCAAGGCATTCGATAAAGTATCGCATAGCTTACTCCTCAGTAAGCTAGCTGCTTTGGGTTTTCACTCAGTGTTTCTTAAGTGGATAAAATCGTATTTATTTATGAGACGGTGTGTTGTATCTTGCAATGGTTACAACTCAAATTGCTTTATGGCGTCCTCTGGTGTTCCTCAAGGGAGTATACTTGGACCCCTACTCTTCCTACTTTTCATAAATGATAGTGAACAAATTTCTAATTCTAAATTTTTGCTTTATGCTCTTAAGATTTTCTCGGCGGTTAGATGCTCAGAGGATGTAAATCGACTCCAATCAGACGTTGACAACTTATTTAAGTGGTGCCAAAGCTCGCGTCTATTGTTAAATATTATTAAATATTAATAAATGTCATCACGTATCGTTTTCTAAAAGTAGGAACACTTTCCCATCTTCTTATATGATTAATCGAAATGCACTTAAAAAAGTTGATGAAATCAAGGACCTTGGTGTCATATTTAGCTCAAATTTTTCTATTAATTGTCATGTCAATCATATTATTTCAAAATCCTATTCGGCGCTAGGTTTTCTTAGGCGACAGTGCTCGAAGTTTTCTGATCCCTATACTCATAAACTTTTATATACGTCTTTTGTGCGTTCTAATTTAGAATACGCTGTTTTTATCTGGAGGCCATATCAATATAGATGGGCCGCTGTGGTGCAGTGGGTAGAGTGCTCGCCTGCTATGCCAGAGGTCTCGGGTTCAAACCACGGTCCGAGCCAAACAAATTTTTCTAATTAGTAAAAAACCAATTATTGAGTTTTTTAAGAGCAGCGGTCACCTCTCGGCAGTGGGCGGCATACCCTCCGAGAGTATTTCTGCCATGAAAAAGCTTCTCACAAAAAATGCATTCGCCGTTCGGAGCCGGCATAAAACTGTAGGTCCACCCAATTAGTAGGAAAAACAAAAAGGAGCACACCTCGAATTGGGAGAGAAGCTCGGCCATAAAACTCGTAAGAGTTATAATAGCGCCATTGTATTATTATATTATTATATCAATATAGAATTGAAAGAGTTCAAAAAGTATTTATTAAATTCTGCTTACGTTCTCTGAATTTCACGCAGCCCCTGCCGTCTTATAAGTTACGTCTACTTTTAATAGACCTAAAATCACTGGAATCGAGGAGATCTGTGCTATCGCTTACGTTCGTTTTTAATATTTTGAATGGTGTTATCGATTGTCCTGTCCTGCTATCACAGATAAGTTTTAATGTCCCGCAAAGGTCTTTGCGCAGCGCCAGGCCTTTCTATGGGGAATTCTGCAAAACAGAATACGCGAGTAACGCCCCTATTGAAAGAGCATTAGCTGAATTCAATGAAATCTCGGGTTCTATCACTCTTGACTTTTCTTCCTCGAAAATTATGTTTACCAACTATCTGAATTCAATATTCTAGTTTTAAGTTTAAGCTTGTTTTTCTTATTTAATTAAATACAATATTTCTTTGCTGTTAGTCTGTAAGTATCGACTTGATGCATATGACTTGAATGAATAAATAAATAAATAAATATGTACATGCATACCTATGTACCTCGTTGCTCCTATTTCGTAAAAAGAATTACATAGATAAATTTTAATGAGTCTTTTAAGTTGTTTGCTCATTTGAGCGCATGAGTAAATAGCAAATAACAATTCAAAGGCACGTAGAAATTTAAATGCAAATAAGTACATAAATATTAGCCATTTTTTGTGCTACCATGTTGGAAAAAACACTCGATAACTTAGCGAATAACATGGAAAGCAACAAGAAAAAAATAGGTAAAAAAACTTTTATGTTATACATACATTGCAATCTTTAAGATAAATGTACTAAAAACCAAAAAATAATAAAATAGATACAGTCGTGGGAATTATAAACATTTGCATAGACTAGACTAAAATAAAACCGTGGGGCACGTCAATTGTCTACAATCGTTGATTAAAATGTTTGTTTTGTAATGTTACACTATAATTAGGCAGTTGTTCAACCGACAACGATGGACGTGTGATAAGTAGGGCTAGAATGTGGAAAAAAGCTAGCAAGCTCGATTATAAGCGAGTTTTAGGGTTTCATAGTGGTGAGCGAGTAGTACTTTTATCATATGTTTTGTCAACTGCCTAACGACGAATTAAACGATTCTTCTATCGCACATTAAGTCGATAATTTGTAGACAATTGACGTGCCCCCCGGTTTTATTTTAGTCTAGTCTATGCAAATGTTTATAATTCCCACGACTGTATCTATTTTATTATTTTTTGGTTTTTAGTACATTTATCTTAAAGATTGCAATGTATGTATAACATAAAACCGTTTAACTTAAAAATTTTTTTTACCTATTTTTATTTTCTAGTTTTTAGTTTTTATTTTTTTAAGAAAATATTTCTTTTCAAGGTAGTAATACATGTTCCGAATTTCAAACAAATCGGACCATAAATGCGATTTTTGTAAATATAGCGACCCACGCGCCACCTATCGGAATTTTTTTTTTCATAATATTGCATTGTCATCGGGGTTATACATGCGTACAAAATTTCAGATTAATCGGTTGACAGGAAGAGGGTGAAATTTGAATTACTAAATTTGACCCAAGAATAAATAATAATAAATAATAAAACAAACGGGGTGAGCTAAATAAAACCGTTTAAAAAAACTAGCTAGTTGAGTTGAGTAAGCGAGTTGAATGGGCAACGCTTAGCCCTTTGTCGACCTGAACAGCACTCTTGCAAAGTAACAGAATGGAGCTTTTGTGAGTAGTGCTGAAATGCATAATTAAATACTCATTTCGTTTCGTTTAACATTGGTTTTTGTTTACCTATGTGAAAATATATGTGTACTTACTCGTATTTTATGCAAAATTTATTAATCTATTTATTTGCTTTTCTCGTTTATAACATTTAATTTTGATAGCTGACAGCAGGGTTGCAAATAAGCAAGCAAGTAGTTGTTAGCAAGTTGCAGTTATTTTCAAGAATGGTCTTAGAATTTTGAACGCCCCCAATGTGTGCCAAGGCGTATGAGTGACCTATTTTACACCCTCATTCTGTATTGCGAACGGAAGCTCAGACGAACGAATCGTCTCGAGACGATTTCGTCTAGCATTGGCATTCTCTATGCTGTTCGTCAATTCTTGCGTTCCTTACGTTATGACAAAATGTGAGACGAAAGTATTTGTCAAATACCAATTTACCATATAAAAATAATTTAAGATTTAAAAAAAATACTACTTTTTTTCAAAGTTTTTATATTTTTAAGCATTTTTCCGATAATCTGGCTGCACTAATCTGTTTTGTTTCCTTGTCTCTGTCAATATATTTATGTAAATATATATGTATATTTGTTTCCTTTGTTTACATTCGCAATATTTTTGTTTAAAATTTTTAAAATACATATGTACATACATATGTATGTATGTAAAATGTGCATAAATAAATGAAAATGAAGAAGATTAGGTGCAAGAACAATATTCAGCTCTTTTGTATGTAGCTGTTGTGATCTCGCGCAAATATTCGGAAATGGCTACTGTTGCTAATTTGTTAGTAGCTTCGGTTTTTTCCTGATTCGGCTTATTCCTTGGATGACCTAGCAATCATATCATATAAGCTGCGATTTTGCCGCAACGATGGTCTTGCCGGCGCACATTGGGGTATTTAATCAATCTGGGCGGCCAAACCGCTCTTTTGGCTTTAAATTGTTAATTATGTTACCCATGGTGATTTCAATTCAATTTAACGTAAAAAAAAATGTGGCTTTACGTTTTTAAAAAGTGATGTAGTGAGACCAAACCGACCTCAGATTTGGATTCAGAACGTCGAAATACATGTTAGTAGGTTAGGTCGATGAAATGTGCCATTTGGGGCTTTTTTTTTAGCTTTTCGCAATTTTCTTGAAGTTTTGGGGGTATATTGGACAAGCGGACTTTGGATTCGGAGCACGTCGATGTATATGTTGCTAGATAGGTGTTCTCGAATCCACAAACAACTAATTTTTTTTGTGTGGTGGGGTCATTTTTCCCAACGTGAAAAATCGCCTGTTTTTCTTAAAACCGGAAAAAACCGGGACCGATCTTTCTTGAACTCAAAATAACAGGGAACAGACTATCTAGAAAATAAAGAGTCAGTGCCGGACAATGCCGGGCACCTAAACAAAAACCCTTTTGAAAACAAAAAATTGGGAAAATTTTTTTTAATACATCGTTTTTTAAAAATGTAATTAAGAAGACGCTAACAACTAACTAAATCTCAATAAACATGAATTTTGTACTCGATTACCTGTATTATAAGAATCCATAACAGTATTCTAAAAAACTTCACTTAAAACCGTAAAAATATTAATTGGAAATGTTGAAACTTTAAGAACGTTATAAAATGCCGCGAGAAATACACGAATGACCAAACTTTCATTGACTGTAAAAACTTTGTGTTTGAGTTTTGAGAATAAACTTTTATTGAAAATGATGCGTTAGGGTCCTGGCCTACTAAAAAATTTTATTTTTTGGAAATCGGGCCAGTTTTAGGAAATGAGGTTTTGGCCGCCCAGATTGATAAAATACCCCTATGTGCGGCGTAGCGTTGTTTGTTGTGTGGCTTTTGGTGGGGACCATCCCAGTAATCAATGATGTAGGTGGGTCTATTGTAGATGGAGTATAAATGAAAGATGAAAGTGTATAAATGAAAGATAGAGAATTTTGAAGAGTATCTTTTATTTAATGCTTTTTTTTAGAATGCAGAAGGATTTTGCAATAATTTTTTAATGGACATTGTACACCTTTAAATGCTGGTACACAAACCATCAAAAATCCAATATCGGAAAAAATCACATGACACTTTTGAAAGTGGACTACTCATATACATACATATGTATCTGAATATTATTACAAGCAAAGAAATTAGCATTTATTAGTTTAGTATAATTCGGATATTCGTGCGTTAATTCATTTTATTTACCATTATTTCTTGTTTTATTATTTTTATGATAATTAAAAATAAAATTCGGCTTCTTTTCCTTTCCTATTATTTTGAGGAGAAAACCGGCTCGTTAGCTGGTGAGATGACATCACCGAAATTGTTTTAAGATGCTTTGCGTCTGAACTTTTTATTTAAGTACCCTTATACATATATATGTATGTGTGGATGTAGGTTGAATAAATATGTTTGAATGAACTTGATAGCTAACCTTTCTAGCAATGAAATCAATTTTATTATGTACATAAATACGAATTTAAATTAATGTTAAGCGAATTACGTTAGTTCTTTTCATAAATAACTAGCTGTACCCGGCCAAGCTTTGCCTTGGCCCACTTCCTATTATAGGTACTTGAAGCGAAAAACAGCACACTTTATAATATTTTGTAAGTATCTACAAACCGAAATTACCTCGGGCTGCAGAGCTCAGCACAATTCAGATAAGTTTAAAAAAAGTGAAGGAAAAAATTGATATTTTCAAAAGTTTGCCCTCTTCATGTTCTTATCCCATTTTTCTTCGTATTAGTCTCCAACTGCCTTTCCCTCTACTTTTCTCTTTCTCTTTCTCTTTCCCTTTCCATTTATCTTTCTTTTCATTTCCGTTTCCTTTTTCCTTTCCCATCACATTTTCGCTTCCCTTTCTCTACCGCTCTCTCTTTCCTCTCCTTTTCTGTCTTTCTCATTTTTATTCCCCCCTCTTATTCCATCTCTAATTCCCTGTCTTACTGTCTCTCTCCCCATTCTCTTCATTCCATTTTTATTATATTCTCCCTCTCCCTTTCCGTCCCTTTGCCTTTGCCTTTCCCAGTCTCATTACTCTTCCCCTTCCCTAGGGAACTGGGTTTAGCATAACATACCCTGCATTTAACTTCTCATATGATACCATCATTGCTTAAAAACATTCCTTGGCGTCCTAATAGTCTCTTTTACCCATAATTGGGTATCGGGAATAAGAATCACTATGAAAATATCTATGTAGCAGACCCGGTCAACACTTTCATTTTATATCAGCTCAGAAGCATCACGGGCTCATCCGGGTCCACTTATTGACCCACATCTGGAAACTTGACCTAGGAACCACAATGGGTACGGGATCTGGAGACTTGACCAAGAAATCGTAATGGGTACGGCCCTACATGATAGTCCGCTCAACGCCTTTCATTTGGTACCAATATCCCTAAGATATGTTTATCCCGGTGTTATCCGGGTCCACATATTGACCCATACCTTGGGATCCCACCGAGGAATCGTCATGCGCCGTGATTAAATAACAATATCGCTGAGAAATTATCCGGAGCCATCCGGATCCACATTTTGACCCACATCTGGGGACCTGACCTAGGAATCATAATGAGTTCATCTGTGTGTAAAGGCCCTGCTCAGCACTTTTCATTTGGTACGAATATCCCTGAGAAATATCCCGGTGTTGTCCGGGTCCGCGTGTTGACCCACACCTTGGGACCCGACCTAGGGATCGTAATTAGTTCTTTTCTATGTAAAGTCCCTGCTCAAAACCCTTCATTTTATACCAATATCACTGAGAAATTTTTCGGGGTCATCCGGGTCCACGTTTTGACCCATATTTGGGGACCCGTCCTAAGCATCACAAATAAAATAGTTCTATGTTGAAGTCCTCATCAATACCTTTCAGCTGATACCAATATCGCTCAAAAACATCCGAGGGTCATCCGGGTTCACGTTGTGACGTGTATCTGGAGACCCGGGCTAGGCATCACAATTATAATAGTTCTGTGCTGAAGTCCTCATCAACACTTTTCATTTGATACCAGTATCGCTCAGAAACATTCGAGGGTCACCCAGTCCACGTTTTGACCCATATCTGGTGACCCGATCTGGGAATCACAATGGGTATTATTCTATATAAATTATCTGCTCAATACCTTTCATTTGATACCAATATCGCTCAGAAACATTCGAGGGTCATCCGGGTCCACGTTTTGACCCATATCTGGAGACCCGACCTAGGAATCACAATGAGTACTATTCTATGTAAATTCTATGCTCAACACCTTTCATTTGATACCGATATCGCTCAGAAACATTCGAGGGTCATCCGGGTCCACGTTTTGACCTTTTGACCTATATCTCGGGAACCGACTTCCGGATTTGAAAAAAATATGTATATAAACCATCTAGGGCAAGGTACTAAGGTGGTGTGTAAATTTGGTCAAAATCCCTCGACGTGTTTGGGCGAAAGCCGGCGACAAAGGAATGGGCTTGATTTTTATATATATATAGATATAGATAATAATAATAATAATAACCCACGCCCTCCAATCCCGCCCGACCGCACGAGAGGCGCACCCGCATGACGTACGGATATTTTTTATTTACATAAAACGCCGAGGTGTTGAGTGGCAGGAGTTTGTTAAGCGTCGAGATCTTAAACTGCTCAGCTACAGAGAAATAAAATCATCAGCTGAGTATAGTACATTTGAAGTTAGTCTTGAGAATTATAACAGAATAATCGCTACTATGTGTTAAGATAAGACAGTATTTTTTCCCTTATAATGAAAAGTGAGTCCGAAATATCTAAAAAGCTGGAATATGAATTAAAGCTCTTACATAAACCCCGGAAAGGTTCATTTAATTCAAAGTTTGATTTACACTGCTTTAAATAGATAGGGTTGAAGTGTCTTGTTGAACGAGAAGGAATGTTAAAGTTTATTTCAGCTAGCAAGAAAGGAGAAAGAATTAAGCCATTCAAAAGCTTAACGATAAATATTACCCCTAACATTTCTCGTCGACTTGCAAGAGTCGGAAGATTAAGGAGTTTTAAACGGCTAGTATACGGTGGAAGATTGAAACCAGAATCCCAAGGCAAATTTCTTAAAGCAAAAAGCAAAAACTGTTTTTGGACTGACTCTAAGCGATCAGAGTGAATCTGAGAGTATGGATTCCAAACTATGGAACCATATTCCAATATAGGTCTTACTAAAGTTGTAAAGAGTGTTTTAGTTATTTATGGGTCGCTGAATTCCTTTGACCAACGTTTTACAAACGCTAAGACACCTCTTGCCTTATTTGCTGTAGCATTAATATGAATGTTAAAACTAAGTTTGCAGTCCATTATTACACCTAAATCCACAAACTCATTTACTTGTTCGAGACCTAAGCCATTTATTGCATAAGAAGCTGGCTGTACGGTTTTCCGGGAAAAGCGCATGAATTTACATTTATTTAGGTTAAGTGGCATTAAGTTAGTGTCACACCAAGGAACTAAGGAATTTAAATCTTCCTGAAGCAAAGTTCTATCATCAAATGAAGAGATTGATCTAAAAAGCTTTACGTCGTCCGCATACAATGAAATTTTTGAGTGTTTAATTATAGTAGTTATATCGTTAATGAATAGCAAAAACAGAATCGGGCCAAGGTGACTGCCTTGAGGAACTCCTGAAGTAACATTAATAATAGACGAGTAAGCATTTTTGAAAATCACCCTTTGTGTTCTATTTAAAAGATATGAAGATATCCATTGCAAAAGGCTGTGCTGAAAGCCAAGAAGATCAAGTTTAAGAATCAGCAAGGAGTGATTGACTTTATCAAATGCTTTTCTGAAGTCCGTGTATATAACATCAGTGGGTAAGTTTTGAGAAAATCCATTAGAAACACTAGTGGTAAACTCCAGTAGGTTTGTGACCGTTGATTTACACTTACAGAAACCGTGTTGGGAATCACAAATTAATGAGGACGTTGAATGAGACAATCTATTGGTAACTATTGCTTCAAATAATTTAGGAATAGCCGAAATATTTGCTATACCTCGATAATTTTCTATGGAGGACCTACTCCCGCTTTTATGAAGGGGGATAATGAATGACTCTTTCCAGAGCATAGGGAAAATGCCTTGTTCTAAGGAACTATTGAATAGTGCAGTTAGTGGTTTAAACAGGTTTATGGCACATTTTTTTAGAAAGCATGTTGGTATCTCTTTTAATGATAATAAAGCTGATAACACGTCATCTGCAGATATATATGGTTTGTAAATTGATGTATTAGGAGATAATCGATATGGATAGTTACGAAATGGAAGTTCTTCTATGTTGGAATAATTATGTTTGAAAAATTGTGCAAAAAGATTGGAAATTTCTTGACTATCACTTGAAGTGTTGTCTTGATATCTCATATCAGACGGGAACCCATTAACTTTCCTCTTGGAGTTTACGAAACTGTAAAACGATTTTGGATTACGAATAAAATTAGACTTAATTTTACGTATATAAGCTCTATAGCATTTTTTATTTAACGCAAAGTATTGGCGTCTAAGCTCAGCATACTTTAAGTAGTCGGCATGCAAGCCCGATTTCTTGTATGATTTGAAAACTATATATATATAGATTAGTTTGAAACTAAATTAACTGTATTGGAGAATTGAAAAATATTAAATTAAATATGTTGAATAAATAATCCAATTATTGAAGTTATGTCTTTAATTGTTGGCAAATTGGGAGGATACAGTAGAGCAAAAATCATCTACCGCGGGAAGTGAGTGCCTGTGATTGAAGCATGATTCACGAAAAAAAATTATACCAGGTGCTAAATATCAATGCATGAGAAGATAGAATCAAAAGGTTCTGAGTTAACTTCTTAGAAATTCACGAATATTAAAAAAAAGAAATTCAAACAGTCGGTGAAAATCCAGGAGCTGGAAAAATTATTTCGTCCTTTTCAATTTTGATACTTTTCAAGATTTCGTCCAAACATTTAACGAACAGACATAATATTTGTATATAACCCAGCCAACCACATTTAGAGCACTCCAATGTAGAAGAAATTTTTGGTTTATCTGGTGTAATGCTTCGGACTCCCCTAAATAGTTCATTGTATTTTAAAAGACATTCTCCTTTGTCGAATACGCTCCTTTTACAGCCTTTTTGGTGCCGCCTTGAATGGTGATTTCCTAACAGAGCAACTTGCTGACTCTGCTTGGTTGTGCAGTATCTTTGAAATGTTTGTCTAGTGATAAGGTCGTAACACACAAAACACATAAAAATTGAAAGCGTTTGCGGAACTCAAAAAATGACGCACATACCTACATACATACACAATTTTTTATTAATTATACAATGTGGCATTTGCTTTGCATTTGGCGTTAAGCTGTCGTTAGAGAGCGGTGAAGACGTGCAACAACATCAAAAAAGTGACCAACGACTGTTGATTTATTGTTTTAAATTTTGCTGCTCATTCGCTGGCGCATAAGAAGAACGTAGATAACACAGAATATTCTTGACTCAAGTCACATTGTATATATGTATGTACATATGTACATACGTATTTTTTAATATGTAGGTATATCTGTTCTTTTTCTTGTGAGACACAAACCTCACAACTTCTGTCAATAGGCGGCTATTTGCTCGGCGACTTTATTTACTTACATATGTAGGCACACTCAGAAAAAAAATCATCAACACGATTCATGTAAAATTAACACGATCGATTCTTAGACATAGAACAGCAACAATTTTTTCAAATTACACGATGTTTGAAATATGATTTTGGCTTTGTAAATGTCATTTGAAAATTTGGTAAATTCAACCAAATTTTATTGTTGATACAACATAAAGCAATTTTAAAATATACAAGATGATTCAAATATAAAATTTTATTCCTAAATGTCATTTGGAATTTGGTTTATTTAACATGATGATAGTGTCAATATAAACCAAAAAAAATGTTAGAAAAATGACGTCCCAATTTTATTGATAATACAACATTAAAAAAAAATGTTAAAACAACAAGAACCACAATTAACAATAACAGTTGGTTGATATAACACGAAACAATGTTCAAACATAAACGTCATTTGGAATTTTGGTTTATTCAACACGATGATAGTGTCAATATAATCTAAAAAAGTGTTAAAAAGAACGTCAAAACTATTTTTAAACATACACAATTTTTTCAACGTTTGAAGTTCTGCTGTTCGTGCAAAACACAAACTAATATTATTTTTTTTTAACAAAAAGAAAGTTTTGTGCCGTGGCAATGATGGGAGTTTAGCATTTATATTTCCATTTATATTTTTAGTTCGCAGGTAAGTTGAAAGTGGATTGCATTTTTGTTTCTAATGTTCAATATTTTCCTTTTCCTCTTCATAGTTTGCAATTTTTACCACGAAGAGATATTTAGCGAATGGAGTCTTTCACGCAGCATGCGGTGCATATACCGTTGCATTAGCGGCCAAACATTACTCGGTGCCAGTGATAGTAAGTACTATCGCCCATGTATAAACTATTCGTATGAGAAGGACGCTTTCAATTTGGTCGGTTGTGCGGGTGATGTACTCGAATATCGATGCCTTACTTTCTCAACCTCGTATCTTAAATAAGGAAACTTTTCAGGAAGCAAAAAAAAACTGATTATTTTTTTTACCGTCGTTTTTTATGTAAAAATTTTAATGCAATTATTAAGACATGAATTATAACTATGTGCACAATTAAAAATTATATACTTATCTATGTTCGTTTACGCATAAAACGAATTTTTTAAGATACGAGTTTGCTGCATTAACGATAATTTCATTTTTGAAACTTGATTTATAAGTTACTCGTTTGCTGCACTTATATGCATACAACGAAGATACTTCAAAACTATTAAATAAAAACAATATTTTGCTTAAATTCAATGTTTTATTTGTTAGAGGATATTATAAAAAAAAAACAAGTAAGGAAGCCTAAGTTCGAGTGGAATCGAGCATTAGATACCCAGCTGTATGCTTTCATTGTTTGTTTGCGTTTGAGGGAAATACGATGTGATTTATATAAAGCGAGTGCTGCATAAAATAGGCGTAGCCACGCCCATTTTCAAAATTTTTATCAGTCATCCAACTAAGCATATGAATATTATTTTTTGTGCAAAATTTTATTCCTTTATGACTTCTAGTTACAAAGATATCACGTTACAAATTCCTAAAGAGTTTTCCAGAAATATCTTTGTTGAAAAGTAGGCGTGGTCATAAACCGATTTCGCTAAATTTTTGAGCATGTATTACCACAAGTTAATAAAGTGTACAAACTGATTTTCGTCATAACATCTCAATTATTTGTAGGGTTATAGGCTCAGAAATCTCGTATATTCCCATTTTCCAAAATTTTTGTGTTTTTTATTTTATGTCCATAGTTGGACTCCTTCCATAAAATTTCAATGATATATCTTTATATTTGACAGAGATATCGCTTAAAATGTTTCTATTAGGTCACTTTATAATACACATATGTATATAAAAGTGGGCGTGGTCGTCAACCGATTTTGGCAATTTTTCGTCCAAACATTTGCCTAAGTAAGTATATCACGCGTAATAAATTTCATCGATATATCTTCAACGGTTTCTGAGTTATGACCCATACAACTTTCAATGTTTTCCCCTTAATAAGTGGGCGTGGCACCGCTCATTTTCTAAAATTTTTGTGTTTTTTGTCCGTAGTTGGACTCCTGCCGCAAAATTTCAGTGATATATCTTTATAATTGACAGAGATATCGCTTAAAATGCTTTATTAGGTCACTTTACAATACACATATATAAAAGTGGGCGTCGCCGTCAACCGATTTTGACAATTTTTCCTCCAAACGTTTACCTAAGTAAGTAAATCACGCATACCAAATTTCATCGATATATCTGCTACGGCTTCCGAGTTAGGGCTTGTAAAAGTTTTACAGTAAGACTTTCAATAGTTGCCACTTAATAAGTGGGCGTGGCACCGCCCATTTTCCAAAATTTCATCAAATTTTTTCATAAGTGCCAGAGCTCAATACGTGGGTAAAATTTTATCACTCTAGCTATATTAGGGGCTGAGATACCAAATTTCCGACTTTTTCTATATAGGAAGAGTGGGCGTGGTCATGGTCCAATTTCGCCTATTTTCAATACCAACCGTCCCAGTCTCGATACAAACTTGCATTCCCAATTTCATCAAAATATCTCAATTTTTGCGCGAGTTAGAGTGTTTACAGACGAACGGACGGGGGATGACAAAACGATTAATACGCCTTTAAATATACATGTATATTAAGATAAGAGTTTGACGCAGTTATGAAAAAAGCATTGACTGAGATACCAAGATATTTATTCCTATTTTTTTTTGCTATAGACACAATCTATTGAGATAGGAATTTGTTGCAGTTATAGAACAGAAAAATAGGAATCGTTTGATATGAAAATCTCAAAATCGCATTTTTTTAAGATACGAGGTTGAGAAAGTAAGGCATCGATATGCTTTATTGATCTGAGGATTATATATTTTATGTTTTATATGTTTTTTTATTTAAAAAAAAATAAATTGTAGAATCAACAAGACTTTCTAGTTAATTTAACAATAAATTTAAGGTAAAATCAAAAAGATGTTATTGTTAATTCAACAGGACCATTTCGTGTTAATTTAACCAGCTTAAATTGTAACATTAACTACTTAGTTAAAATTGTAATATCAACAGGAAGACTCAATACATTTTAGTGTTAATTCTACAGTTGTCATCCTGTTAAACTAACACTTGACAGTAAAGTATTAAATTTACACGATTACATGATGGCATACATTAAGCATCGTGTTGAAAAAAATTAACCACAAAATTTGTTTATTTTTGGTTGATTTTACACTATTTTTTTTCTGGGTGCATGTGTGTTGTGGGCTGTTTTACTGACCCCTTGGTTTTTATTTTTGCTTGCTCTGCGGCGCTACACTTCATTTAACTCTACTTTTAAGTGTTATTATTTCACTTATTACTTTTGATAACTTTTATATTCTTTCTTTACTTTAAGTTTCTTATTTCTCTTCCCGTTTCTTATTTCCTTTTTAATATTTCATATGGTTTTACACCTTTCCATTTCTTGAGCAAACTTTTCGGCGGTTGGTTTTTTTTTGTATTATTTGGTTTCTTGTTTTTTTTTTAGTTTTGTACCTACCCAGAAAAAATCTACGACTTATTTAAGAATTATTACAGAATATTTAAAGACTTCGGAAAAAAGGACTGAAAATTTTAAGGGAAGCTAAGTTGCAAGGACAAAGGCTTAATAAGGCTGATTTTCCTGTGTTGATGTCATCAGGCCATAAGAAATGCTCTCTCTCTCTCTCTCCCTGGGAGCACACCTTATTGATAAGGCTTATCCGCATGCGATAAGGTTTTTTAAGGCCTTATTATGGCCCTAAAATCAGGCCTTATGTGGTGTATTTGTACCTTATACATGTTTTAATAATGATGTGTTAAAATGTAGTATTAACACATTTGGAGCAGAGAGAATGAGTCCAAGCAGCGAGCAGCGCTGCCAGCGTAGTCCAGTTTAGCAACTAAGCTTCAGCTTAGGCTTACGAGTCTGTTTACTGGGTACATACAAATGTACATATATATGTACATTAGGGGGTCCCCAAATGTATGAAGACAAATTGTATATCATATTTCTTCAACTTTAACTAAGTCGATGCTAATATAATCGAAGATACCACAAATAAATTTTTGATCCGAACGCGGATGGCTAAGTTCTTACTTTGGTCTGAACTTTGACCGTCTCCGATCGGGAAAAAAATTTATATGCGATATCTTTGACTGTGCTGTTATCGATCTACTCTGAAAAAAAAACGTTGTAAATCTAAAGACTTTCGCTGTTAAATCAACTACTTTCCGCAGTTGAAATGTGCCCAACAACGCTCCGTTGTTGTTTCAAAGGTGCGAGCGTTGTTGATTTAAGTCAATAACGGAGATTGTTGGAAAAACTTTTCACCTAAAAATAAATTTTTGTTTGCATTTTACTCTTCATCTTCTCTCCGCCCGGGTCCCAACTGCAAATATGTAGACTCCGCTTGTTCTCCTATTCTTCTCTCCTTCTTATCATTCACTGGTTGCTATCTTTATTTCTTATTCTGATTTTTCTTCTTTATTTTATATTCTCCTCCGGATTCGAACCATGACATCAACCTGAAATTCTATCCAATCATCACATAGTGGAACATTCAACATTATATTGAATTGTAGTAACCTATTAATACTTCCATTTCCTAAAAAGGAATCCATGAATTATTTGAATCATTGTAAAAACAAAATTTAAAAAAAATTGTTCTCATTAGTTTTGTTTACAACGGAAACTGTTGGGTCAAATACTTTTGCCGTTAAATCAACAACGGGGAGAAAATTGTTGCTAAAAATAAACTTTTTTTTGGATTTTTCTCTTCATCTTCTCTCCATCATTATTTTTTTTGTTGGTTTTCTCACAAATAATTTTTTAAAGGCAAGCAAGTTTTTGAATCAACAACGCCCGTTTTTGAATAAATTGTTGGATCAAAAACTTTGCTGTAAAAACATATACTTTTGCTGTTGAATCAAAGGTGGAGATTCAACAGCCGAAAGTTGTTGGTTTAACTACTGGTATTTTTTTCAGAGTAGGGGGTGAGACCGAAGAAAATCGCTAATTTTATTTTTAAAGACCACCGTAATGTACATACATACATATATACATATGATGTATATTCAAATGATTTCCTCTGTATCTTCTTTCTTCAATTCATTTTTATGCATTTCGCAATTGAATTGGATTCTTGCTTCGGTGGCAATATTCTTATGCCTCTTTTCCTTTTCTTCTTAGGTTTCTTGCTGGATTTTTGTTTACCTTTTTCGTTTGTTCCAGGAAATGGTAAGCCCGTTGAATGCAATGAACTTGCTACGTTCTACGGTCTGCACTTTGTGGTTCTGCTGTGCCGCTGACTGTGTCTGCCTCAGTGACTGGTTGTTTGTGGTTTTGTTGACTGTCGATTTCAGTTTTTTTCAATCTTTTTTAACTTTTCGACTGTTTTTGGATTTATTTGCTGTTGTTGCATTTATTGCAACTTGTTTTTATTTTTTTTGTGGCTCTGCTTGCTTTTGAACTTAGAGACACAACAGCAAAGTTGCAGACGACAAAAGTTAATTTTTATAAGTTTTTTTATTTTTATTATTATTATTCACTATGCACTGCCTGTGAACCGTGTGCCACAGCTGGTGTTTGTTGCCTTTTGGCTATAATATGTACATGTGGATGTGTGAATTTGGTAAGTTTCGGTGTAAAAGACAATTAGCATTGCGCTGCACGTTTGCTTTTTTTTGAAGAATGTTTTCGACGCGCTTCGTTGGCGTCTTTGGCGTCTTTGGTTACTTAAATGGCGGCTTGGACGGTGGACAGAATTTCAATGTGCTGGATATGTACATACATACGTATGTATCTTTGTGTGTATGTGTTTTATTATTTTCTTTTCTTGTTAATTTTTGATTTGATTTTAAATTAAGTTCACACAAATGTAGTAAATTCGAAAATTTTTAGGTTATGGATCACCGTTTAGAAAATTTGTTCACTTGCACATAGGTATATTTGTATGTTTTTATGTACATATGTATGTATGTATGTATGTACCTATGTACTTACACATGTGTATTTTCCAAAATAAGAAAAAAATATAACATTTGCCTTATATGTATGTATGTATGTATGTTATTACCATTATTACATATGTACATATGTATGTATATATAGACACGCGGGTATAATATCTTACTATTTTTGCACTGCACTAGACACTGTTAGGTATTTTAATTTTTTTTAATTTTTATAAGTTTCACAACTATTATTATCTTTGTTTTTTATAACGCAGAATTTCATATAAATAAACACACATGGATGTATGTATGTAGATATGCGTGCGTACACACAAGAAAACTTCATACAAAAATATTGTACCTAGGTAGGTACCTATCACAATGTGCAACAGGCTGACAAACAAGCAAAAAACATTTTTTTCTGCTTACACACCCTTTATTTGTAACGTGGGTTTTTTTTTATAAGTATACTATATACATATGTATCTTTGTTGTTATTTATAAATTCATACAAATGCAATGGTCTTAAAACACTGTACTTTTATTGTTTTTTAAACAATTTTTATATTTTTTTTGTAAATATATATATACATATGTATATCTATGAACCTATATTTTGTAGTTTTAACTGCAATTTGTCAGCAGCTACACTTAATCAATTTTTTTTCACAATTTCTAATTTTTTTGTGTTGGTTTTTTCACTTTTTTGTTTAAACCTTTATCTTTTGCTTTACACTATTTTAAGTAAAATTTTATTTTTATATACTCCACTCGATTTCATCCGTTACGCATCACCAAACGGCGAAGTTGATTTCATCAAACTGCATAGATAACTAGATACGAAACTCTTCATTTCGTGAGAGCGCTGTCAAAATGCGCATTTTTTATAACATTTTTCATTGGTGCCACTCTGTTCGAAAACTGAAAATGGGTATTTTACATATTAATTTCTGGGAATTTTTCGGCTTCCTTATGTTATTGAAGACTATAGCAATAATAAAATTTTGTTTATACCAAATTAAGATAAGGATATAACCACAAAAGTGATCGGGATAGTATGATTTTCCCACATTCCGAATATTCGTGTTCGAAACCCAATCTCAGACAAATTAAGAATAACACACAAAAAGTGGTGAACGATAATACATGTAGTTGGGTGGTATTTTTTAAGAAATATTTTACTCTATTTTGCAATTCTATTAAAATGTGAATATATTAGAATTGAAATTTAATAATTTTTAACAGGATATATATATAAATCTACTGAAGAACGCTGCCCGCGTTCCATCTCATTAACATATTTTTTATAATTTTAACTGAAACACAATTTTTTCCAGTTGAAACAATAAACTGCACTGCACTATACACGAGCAATACAATTACCTCGATATTTTTCATAATTCATTATTATTTCAACAAAATTTAACACACAAAACAAAAAATCTAAATCCACCAAATGCGCCTATTTGTTTTGGCGTGTTTTCCCTTCTGGCACCTGCAATTTGTACAAACAGCTGATCGGCCGGGTTTTCTGTTGTGTTGATGCTGGCAACAAAGCCACAGAAAACCCGTGGGAAAATCATAAAAGTGAGAGAGTAAAAAAGAGTTTCGTATCAAGTCATCTTTGTCAAACTGTTCGATTGTTCGGCTATTTTTCTTTATCCGCTTCCACTTTTGCTTTGCGCTTCTCTTTTATTTAGGTTTTTTCTTATTTGTTTTCATCGCACAGTCGTTATTGCTGTTCGAATTCGAAAACCAACAAGTTTGTGTGTGTTTTTCAGGCATTATTATCGTTTCTCTTATTTTGCCCTCTCTTCTTTAATTCTCTTAAATTTAATGCAGTGGTGGCGAATAATTTCATGACGGAAACAAAGAAATTTTAAGCATTATAGATATATTGTAATTTTTTTTGAAATCCTTGAAACCTTTTACAAAATATCTGGGGGTCATATTGGACAGCAAGCTGCCGTGGAAGCTTTAGAGCGCTTTCACATTACTCGGTGCGGTATCGGATCGACATTTTTGGTTTTTACCGAAAGTATACCGAAACCTTACTGACCACATGTATTTCAATTGGCAGTTTCACATTAATGTTGCATACATGAAATCGGAGCGGAATTATTTCGGTATACCGCAACGCGGTAAGACCGGTCAGTAAAATTTGAGGAATTATTGCATACATTTTTGCGGCGTGATAAAAGAAGAAGAACAAAGTCAGTAAAAAACTCGTTTCGGTAATAAATGTAGCAAGTTATAATGTCTTCGTCTTCGCTAGAAGACATTATTGTTATTATTGAGTGATTTGTTGAAGTTAAAAATTTTGTTTTGCAAATTTCGATGTTTGTTTTCCTATTTTCTGCCGATTACGCACCGAAAGTATTCCCACAAGTGTGAAAAACACAGCGACGCGGAATCGTTTCGGTAAGCTGAAAATACCGAGCAAAAAATGTCGATCCGATGTCGTACCGAGTAATGTGAAAAGGCCCTAACGTGGAGGAAATGATCAAGAAAGCCATCAAAGCGCTGTATGCCTGTAGTAGGGCACTAGGCAAAACCTGGGACCTATCAACTCAACTAAAATACTGACTCTCCACGTCTGTTGTGCGGCCAATGATTTACTACGGAATTCTGGTCTGATGGTCGGCACTCGACAAAAAGACGCATACAAAGATGATGGAGGGTGTGCAGAGGCTCTTTAGTATATGAATGTAGGTGCAACAGAAGCGCTAAATAAGATAACCAACCTGTACTCCGCGGGCTTTGTGGCTAAAAGAGTAGCTGAAAAAATAGTGCTCTGCGCCGCAGATGTAGGTACATAGGTATATGCGCTTAAATAAAAACAGGGCTAGGGTCATTTAAAATGACTCATTTTAAATTTGCCACTGTAGAAGAATTACAAGACGTAAACAATAACGATGCCAGATTGTAATTTTATGCATACAAAATTCAAAGTACCTATTTCTGCATGTACATAGTTGATTCAAAATTTATGAATTATTTCATAAATGAAAAAGTGGAGCAGTGTTGAACGAAAGAGCAATACGGAGCAAAACGGAGCTGCTCGGCTACACATACGAGTCGTGTGTGTGCTGCTAGCAAGCAATTGCGACGCGCAAAGAATTTTTTTCTTTTTTCTGAGCAATAGGTATGCGACAACAAAATGACCTAATTCAAAGTTCAATGGGAATTGAAATATTTTTTTTATTTGAACCCTTCTTATGAGCCTCAATGCATAATTTGCATAATTTTAAACGCCACTATGAAAATCAACACAGCGAAATTCTTGCAGTGCTCTGCTTATACGCACACACTAATGCAAAAATATGTTGCGCTTGTGTAAGTAGCGCAGTCGGCGGTGTGCATCACTGAAGTGAAGTGATATACTCAAAGAAGGAGTGGCGGAGTGATGAGGTTAAAATCGGAGTGAAATCTTCCAATTGGAGTGACGGCGGCATCGCTGATTGCAATCCAGGCAGCTGCATTCGATTCGCAGCAGATTCATATAATCCAAAGTGCATTTTCGAATTTTCGAACATTCTATATTTATTTGGCTCTCTTCGTAGGTACTCACTTAGCTACGGATTTTTGGTGCCGTGATTTAATCCCAAGTGGCACAATCCCAAATTTTTTATTTGGGATTATGTCACTCCCCCTAGGGTGACATAAGCCCAACTTTTTTACTTGGGATTATGTCACCTATGTGGGAGTGACATAATCCCAAATAAAAGGGAGCCAGAACTCCAAATCACTCGAGTAGGTACAAGTGCGAAGCA
Source organism: Urophora cardui (assembly GCA_960531455.1). Classification (NCBI taxonomy): domain Eukaryota; kingdom Metazoa; phylum Arthropoda; class Insecta; order Diptera; family Tephritidae; genus Urophora; species Urophora cardui. The sequence continues at coordinate 96,227,308 of OY482671.1, read as the reverse complement.
AAATCGCGATTTTTGCTTCCAAATTTTTATTTTTTATAGACATATGTACATATGTATATACCTATCGATCTATTAAAAAAAAAGCGCCGCAGGCGAAAATTTGGAATCAAAAATCGCGCGATTTTTTCTTCCAAATTTTAATCTTTTTATAGACATATAAAAAAATGTTGTAAAAGTCCGCCCCTAAATTTGAAGCTTATGTTGAGAGGGTTAAGGGACACAAAAAAAAATTTTTTTGGACCCCGCGAAATACCGCCGAAATTGTTTTTTTCTTGTAACTTTGTTATTTATCATCCGATTTTTAAAATTGATACGTCATTAGTTTCGTACTTTGAAACTCTACATTTCCTTCTAATATCCTTTTGAGCTCTGAAGTCGTTTTCACATAGTTGGGTCAGCTAACTTATTTGTATGTCCATGAATTGTCCTCTTTGTATTGCAAAATGAAAGTGCCTCAAAATTCATGACAATGTTGCCTTGAAACGGTTTTACGGTTTAATTTAGGGGCGGACTTTTACAACTTTTTTTTTCGTATGGGGACCAACCCTATCTAATATGTATATACCTATCGATCTATTTGAAAAAAGCGCTGCAGGCGAAAATTTGGAATCAAAATCGCGCGATTTTTTTTTCCAAATTTTCATCTTTTTATAGACATATGTACATACATATGTATACACCTATCGATCTATTAAAAAAAAAGCGCCGCAGGCGAAAATTTGGAATCAAAAATCGCGCGATTTTTTCTTCCAAATTTTCAACTTTTTATAGACATATGTACATAGATACATATGTATACACCTATCGATCTATTAGAAAAAAAGCGCCCCAGGCGAAAATTTGGAATCAAAATCGCGCGATTTTTTCTTCCAAATTTTCATCTTTTTATAGACATATATACAATGTACACAAATATTTATATACCTATCGTTTTATTGAAAAAATTCTGTATATATGTAAATATATTTAATTTTAATGTAATTTTTTAGTTTTAAAGTAATTTTTTGAGAACATGTGTATTTAAGTACATATGTACATATTTCATCTTATACATATACTCAATGTATTATTGTATAACAACATTAACTTTATTGTCAGCTTTAATTTTTTTGCTTAATGTAATAAAATCTAAGAAAAATCTGAAATGTTTTTTTGGGCTTGAAAATGACATTATCCCAATTGGGATTATTTCACTACGCCTAGGGTGACATAAGCCCAAGTAAAAAAGTTGGGATTATGTCACCCTAGGGGGAGTGACATAATCCCAAATAAAAAATTTGGGATTATGCCCCTTGGGATTATGTCAGGGTACCGGATTTTTCCAATTTGCTTTTCACTTGTTTTTCTTTCGCTGTTCACAGTACGATGTTCTCGTACCTATGTATAACAGTTTGATTCCTCTACAACAATAGTGTCTTAACTCAAAATCTATAACTTGCGATTCAACTATGACGAAATGTACATAAGCTCGTGATTTACATATACATATGTACACTCAGAGAAAACCTGCATCGTAAAAATGACTATGAAAATATTCAGCTTTACTATTCACTTTTTTACCATGAAAACACGGAAATATGACTATGAAACAACTTGATCTGAATATAAACGTATTATTTCAACCGTTCAAGTATGAAAGATATTCAACTTGAATATGAAAAACTTTGAGTTGACTAGTAAATACTAATCCAACTGGACAAGTATTAACACCTGTCATTATAAAATTTGTAATAGTCATCTTCAAGTTGAAACATATTTATTTTAACTACTGTTGGTGCTTCAACTTCAATATGGTTCATAGTAAACTTAAATATTTAGCACAGTAAGCTTTGTTAAAGCAATTTCTGCTGCGTCGATTTTCGTTCCTTCATTTGAATGTGGCTTTTCAAATTTCCGTAATTCTTAGATGGTTTATACATTGTTCGAGCTATATAGCATGATTGAGCAACTGAACTATAACTAATCCACAAGGGAAATGAGTTGGCTTATTTAAAGCCATTTTTCATACTCCAGTGGTTGGCACTCTCGCCGAACCTTGGAGCTACAGCGCTCCACCCACGTGAATACATAAAAGGGTTTAAAAACCCTGCTAGAATTGTGTGACCGAAAGTACTCACACTATTACAAAAATATAATATTACCAACACATTTGCACTCGTATGTGTTCTAGCCAAGTTCAAAACCAATGAGATACATAAGGATAGAATGGAATTTGAAAATACACATACGGGAACGTGATGAATGAAACGGTCACAAAAGTTCCCGATGCCCTTAAGAATGTGATAGGAAATATCCCAAAACTGTTGGTCATGCCTGCTGGTCATATGACCGGTCAAATAACCTGCACAGTTCTTGCAGGGAAAGCACATATGTATACATAAGTATGTATGTGCATATGCACACACAAAGTTTAGACACATAGTTAAATTCAATATGAAATATATTTAAAACAAATATGATGTCTCTTAGAGTTGAATAAAAACATATTGAACTTCAATATGAATCATAGTAAACTTAAGAACATGTCATAGTCAGCTTCAATATGAACATTTTTTAAAACAACTATGTTGTAACTTTAACTTGACTATAAAAATATTCAACTTGAATATGCTGCATTTTTCAACATATTTAGGACAACTATTTTTCATAGTTGTTTTTACTATGACAACACTTCAAGTCGAGTATGGTTAATTTTCATTTTAACTACTTAATATTTATTATGATGGTATGAAATGCAACGTAGTCAGAATCACTATTTTCATCCTAGATGCAAAATCATTGGTAAAAATAGTCAAATCAAGGTGTAAATAGTCAGATTTACGTGCGTTTTTTGCTGAGTGTACATATGAAGGTCCTAAATTTTTGAAAATTTCTTAGAACACAAAAGTACATGTACCTGGCTGTGGAGTAGGTATACTTATGGCTTATTCAAAACTTTTAACGGCTGTGTCAAATATAAGCGCTTTAGAATTGTGTCACTATAAAGGTAAATCTACGGTTTGTGGCATAAACATCTGCTTGCGGGGTGACGCCTTTGCATGTGTTGAATCAACATATGGTAACCATTTATTTATGTAGAGTTTTTGTTGTTGTTTTACTTGTTTATGAATGCGTTGTACGATGCAATGTGTATGGGCATACATATGTACCTACATATACATACATACATACATATATAGTAAATCGACGCGTACATATTTATACATATGTACATATTTGTTGAACAATAAATTCTCATTCATAAAATTTTGCAGCAAAACAAAACGCGCGTTATGATTTTAATCTTTAAGTACATATGTACATTAGGGTGTCCCGAAATATTTTTTGAGGTTAACTTCTTAGGCGGCGATACACAGTTTTTATGGAGAGTGAAATTTGAAATTTGATGCAACGGAAGTTGCCCCCGGAAATAGCAGCCATTTTAGTTGATTTTTAATTTAAAAAAAAAATCAACCTTGATATCTCGCGCGGTTCGAACTCACAACCCCTCGCTTCCAGACCAGACGCAAAACCTCTGCGCCACCACACCACTTGCGTTGATCATGTCAAATGCTGTACTTAAATTGAACCAACAAGTACAACTCACTTACCTATTGAAAGCAACAAGTAACAAGTTTGATATTTGCAAATACATATGTACATATTACAATGAAAGCAACCACCCGTTTTGTTAGTTCAGTTTAAGTGCAGCGTTTGACATAGGCCACGCAAGTGGTGTGGTGGCGCAGAGGTTTTGCGTCTGGTCTGGAAGCGAGGGGAGGTGGGTTCGAATTTTTTTTTAATTTTTTTATTTTTTTTATTTTAATAATAAATAATAGCTTAAAAAAACGAAAAAGCACGCTTTAATCTTAAAATCGCACTAAAAATTGAGAAATAATTTAATATAAAAACAAAACGATGAACGAAAATATAAGTACCTATTTAAGGAAAAGCATTAGGTGCTCAGTATGTCAAAAAAAATTTAAAATCGGTATTTTTTACTAATAGATATTTAGGTAGAGTCAGTTTGTTGTTTTTTTTTATTAAACAATTTTCTTTGTCATTTTTTATTAAATAAAAGTGCCACCCGAATATCGGGTATTACATACTAGTTAATTATTAAAATAAAAACGACCAAAACCAATATAAAAACCAATCGGATGAGCTTGCCGATAAAAAAATCTAATAACAAGAACAAGCATCGCCTTTTCTATAAATAGAATTTGTACAAACAAAAACACACAACCACATGTATGTATGTATGTACATGCGATAGTTTTCATTGTAATATCCCTGCAAAAAAATGTGCGATTAATCCCGATATACGTAGATTTGTCCCGGATTGATTTCTTTCCGGAACTATTGGTCCACAATTAGTGCCCGATTGTTCCCGAACGAGTATAAATGTATACTAATTGTAGACCAATTGTTCCCGAACGGGTATAAATCTAGATTGATTATATCGCACGTTTTATGCAATAGGGATTTAACTCAAAAAAATTTTTTTTGGGAAAACGCAAATAAAGTTTTATAATTTCAAATAGTTTCCTTCTACGGCTAACTACTAGAGCTGCAAAACCATCGATAGTCGGACCACTCGATAGTTTCGATAGTCGAAAAAAAACTATCGATACTATCGATAGTTTTTTAGGAATATTTCACTACAATAAAAAGAGGTATGGTTTTGTTTACATTTGCTTAAGTATGTATATCACGCGTACCAAATTTCATCGATATATCTTCAATGGTTTCTGAGTTATGGCTTATAAAACCCTCAATGTTTGACCCTTAATAAGTGGGCGTGGCACCGCCCATTTTCTAAAATTTCACCAAATTTCTTCATGTGGGCCTGAGCTCAACACGTGGGTAAAATTTCATCGCTCTAGCTATATTAGTGGCTGAGATACCAAATTTCCGATTTTTTCTATATAGGAAAAGTGGGCGTGGTCATGGTCCAATTTCTCCCATTTTCAATACCAGCCGTCCCAGTGTCGATACCAACTTGCATTTCAAATTTTATCAATATATCTGAATTTTTGCGCGAGTTAGAGTATTTACAGACGGACAGACGGACGGACGGACGGACATGGTTCAATCGATTTCTCTTTTCACCCTGATCATTTTGATATATATAAGTCTATATCTATCTCGATTATTTCATTCTGTTACAATCCACCGTTATGTGATTAAAACTATAATACTCTGTGTACTAGTACAGCTGAGTATAAAAATCAAGCCCATTTCTTTGTCGCCGGCTTTGGCCCAACGCGTGGAGGGATTTTGATCAAATTTACACACCAGCTTAGTACCTTGCCCTAGATGGTTTATATGCATATTTTAATAATAGCTTAAAAAAACTAAAAAGCACGCTTTAATCTTAAAAATCGTTCTAAAAATTGAGAAATAATTTAATTAGGAACAAAATGATGAACGAAGATATAAGTATTTAAGGAAAAGCGTCGGGTGCTCAGTATGTCAAAAAATATTTAAAATCGCTGTTTTTTTACTAATATTTTTATTTTGACTTTCTTGAGATTTCATATATCGTACTCTTTAAATTCGCAACTAGGTATATTTTTGTACTAGTTGTACGAGTCGAATATTTTCATGTTCAAATATTATTGAGCACCCCCACGTTTTCCTTAAATACTTATATTACGGTTTCTAATTAAATTATTTCTCAAGTTTTAGTACGATTTTTAGGATTAAAGCGTGTTTTTAGTTTTTTTAAGCTATTATTTATTTTTAAGTTACCTTAAAAAGAGGAATGGTTTTGTTTAGATTTTCCTTTTCAAAGTCTTTAATTTTTTTAAAACATAACATTAATTAATTAACAAAAGAACAACAAATAGTATTCAGTATTCTTCTCTTGGGACAAAACTACAAGAATGAATAGGGATAACCATCGATAGTGGAAAAAAACTATCGATAGTGACACGAAAAAAAAACTATCGATACTATCGATAGTGCCATCGATAGTTTTGCAGCTCTACTAACTACAAAATCACTTCTATTTCCGCCATTTTTATCTTTTTGAGTATTTTATAAGACTAGACTCAAAGGCACTAACCAGTTATTGAAATATATGGCAAAATCCCAGAAATCGCAAATTTTGAGTTAAATCCCTATTGCATAAAACGGGCGATATGTAGAAATTTTACAAAAATATTCAATGTACATATGTATGTATTAAAAAAAAACAATAGGTAAAACTAATCGAACACGTTTCTTTTAATAACAATCATGAATAATAAAATTGACAAAATTTTACCAAAAATATCCATTGAAAAATCAATTACGATTATAAACTCAAAACTGACTATTTAAAATATTTTAATTTATTGCAGGACCGATTTTAATCGTTATTTTCATTTATTCGGATGAAAAAATCATTATGAAAACTTCGTTAACAATAAAATGCAAGTATGTCGATACAATGATTTTAGCACATTCTATCCAAATATGAGCTCATCTTTATTCTAAAGATTTTTATTTTTTAAATTTTTAAATAACCATTATTTACGATTTTTATTTTTTCGATCAAAAATAATTTTTATTATTGGATTTAAATTTTTCCGATGAAACTTGATCGATATTTTATGATTTTTATTTTTTCGATCAAAAATAATTGTTATAATTGGATTTAAATTTTTCCGATCAACTTTAATCAATATTTTTTTACTTTTTCTCCGATCATAGTAAACTTTTTCAAACGTTAGTTATTCCTATATTTGATGGCTTGAAGTTGACGATTGTGCCAACATTGGCGCAGTTCTATTTGAGAACAAAATTTGCAAAAAAAAAGGGTTTTTAGAGTTTATTATGATCGGAAAAATTTAAATCCAATAATAAAAATTATTTTTGATCGAAAAAATAAAAATCATAAAATATCGATCAAGTTTCATAAGAAAAATTTAAATCCAGTGATAACAATTATTTTTGATCGAAAAAATAAAAATCATAAAATATCGATCAAATTTCATCGAAAAAATAAAAATCAAATTATAACGATTAAAAATGATTTTTTTTTATAAACATGATAATCGTTACGGTCCCTGATTTATTGAATATATTTCTTTACAAAAGTAAAACTTATTGTATAATATTTATTTAAATAGGCATGAACATTTATAATTTTTAAAGATTGTTATAAAAAATAGCCTTGGCTAACAACTTTGAAAAATTCCTCACATATCTTTTACACTCGCATAATGCATTCTCAAAACTTTAAATATTTGGAGGAAATACTTATTTTTTTTTAATTTACAAAATGAAATCTAATCGAATAAACTCTTCTTATATATAAAACGATTTATAATTTTTAGACATTTTCAGAATTGGGTGAAAGCGATTGATCTACATTTGTACCCGTTCTGGTATACAAATTGAACAATTAGCCTCTTCAAAGGACATTCTCGAAAAAATGCGATCAATTCGCTACATATAAAGAGATGTAAAATTGTATTAGTCGCATTTTCCCTTGCGATTGATCCTGGAGACGTCCCGGATTAATCGCATTTTTTGCAGGGATGTATTTGCAAATTCGTTTCTCATATGATATATGAAACTTGTTACTTGTTGCTTTCGAGCGAATATAAATTGATGTAAGAAGTTAATTTCTATCACGTGTACTGTGCCACACGCGGGTTTTTTTTTTTGGATTTCCTTAACGCAAGACCCCTCAAAATTTGCGGTTTTGATCGCAAATTACGAAACAAGTTTTAACAAGTAAGGAAGCCTAAGTTCGACTGGAATCGAACATTAGATACTCAGCTGTATGCTTTCATTGTTTGTTTGCGTTTGATGTAAACACGGTGTACTTTATATAAAGCGAGTGCTGCATAAAGTGGGCGTAGCCACGCCCATTTTCTAAATTTTTATCAGTCATCCAACTAAGCTTATGAATATTATTCTTTGTGCAAAATTTCATCCCTTTATGAGTTACAAAGACGTCACGTTAAAAATTCCGAAAGGGTGTTCCAGAAATATCTTTGTTAAAAAGTAGGCGTGGTCATAAACCGATTTCAATAAATTTTTGCGTGTCTATTAACACAAGATATAAAAGTGTATAAACCAAGTTTCGTCATAATATCTCAATTATTTGTCGAGTTATGGGCTCCGAAATCTCGTTGATTCCTTTGTCTGAAAAGAGGCGGTGCCACGCCCATTTTCCCGAAATTTTTCTATTTTTTGTTTCCGATCTATTTTAGAACTCATGCCACAAAATTTCAATGAATTATCTTTATATTTGACAAAGATATCGCTTAAAATGTTTTTATTAGGCCACTTTATGATACCCATATATAAAAGTGGGCGTGGTCGTCAACCGATTTCGCTAAAATTTTGAATATGTATTACTACGAATAGTGAAAGTGTATACACTAAGTTTCGTCATAATATATCGATTATTTGTCGAGTTATGGGCTCAGAAATCTCGTATATTCATGCTTCTAAAAGGAGGCGGTGCCACGCCCATTTTCCAAAATTTTTGTATTTTTTGTTTTATGTCCATAGTTGGACACCTTCCATAAAATTTCAATGATATATCTTTATATTTGACAGAGATATCGCTTAAAATGTTTTTATTAGGTCACTTTATAATACCCATATATAAAAGTGGGCGTGGTCGTCAACCGATTTTGGCAATTTTTCGTCCAAACATTTGCCTAAGTAATTATATCACGCCTACCAAATTTCATCGATATATCTTCAACGGTTTCTGAGTTATGACTCATAAAACTTTCAATGTTTGCCCCTTAATAAGTGGGTGTGGCACCGCCCATTTTACAAAATTTCACCATATTTCTTCATAAGGGCCTGAGCTCAATACGTGTGTGAAATTTTATCGCTCTAGCTGTATTAGTGACTGAGATACAAAATTTTCGATTTTTACTATATAGGGGAGGTGGGCGTGGTCATGGTCCGATTTGGCCCATTTTCAATACCATCCGTTCCTGTCTTGATACCAACTTAGATTTCAAATTTCATCAAAATATCTCAATTTTTGCGCGAGTTATCGTGCGCACAGACGGACAGACGGACGGACATGGCTCAATCGATTTCTCTTTTCACCCTAATCATTTTGATATATATAAGTCTATATCTATCTCGATTATTTATTCTGTTACAATCCACCGTTATGTGATTAAAACTATAATACTCTGTGTACTAGTACAGCTGAGTATAAAAAAACAGAAATTTAAAAAGCAGAATGTTGTTTTTAGAATTTTGTACATACAGAATTTCGACACCAACCCATTTTTAATATAATAACCCTTGTATACACCAATGCATCTTTCAACCACGCTCCTTGCTTTGCTGTGTATATCACTGTAGATAGACTTTCCTGTGTCAGTTTCACTTTCTCGAAATCGGTACGGCGTCATTAACCATGACTCAAGCCGGTATTCAAACTCCTAAATAAGCAAATATCTTACTGCGGAACACGCTATTGCTGCTGTCATTTTATCCGAAAAAGTGTTGACAGGTTATATACATATCTCTACCGGTAACTGATGATTTAACAATAGTAGATACATTCGATCGCAATAAAAAACACTAAAATCACAGATATCGAAAAATTGCAGTTTCGCTCATCTCTAATTAAACTAAAATAGAATAATGAGAAGTGTGGCAAACTGAACAACGATAGCTACGTAGAGACGGATTTGTTCGTGAAATACTTACCGATATACATAGTTTGAGAGTCAATTACATACGTTATGTGGAGACAGGCTATAACAGCCCCAATCAACTTAGCTATTTACTTCTGGGAGGTGAATGTTATTGAGATATATGTATGTATGTTCAGGGGTAGAGAGTTTGCTGACCTTATACATATTTCAATTTTTGGTCAGCGCTAAGAGTCAGACTTATTTGTTTTGCTAGAATATGACACATGTGCACAGGCCAATGACACCAAATACCAATAAATCAAAAGAACAATTATTAATTATAATTGTAGTTTTAGAATTCTTTGCAAATTCTAGCTTAACGTAGTTACTTTTAATTACTATTTACAAATAGTGTATGATTCCTTTACGTTATTACCAAAGAAAATTCCAACCTAATTTTTTAATATTAAAACAACATAGAGTATTTTAATTCATACCCAGCGTCGAAAATGTTGCTTACAGAATCGATTAAGTCATGCACACATGTAAGGCTGTAATGCACACCACCTCATATACAGATCTGTTATACATTTTCATATACATGGCCGCAAATGTAGAGTGAACACCTACACGTTAAATACAAAGTATTCAGGGTAGTAAGGTGTTCATCCAATGAGCATATCACTAACTAGCATACTTTGTAAACTGTAGGTAGGCAGTTCGAATCCTACTTTGCCAACGTTGTAAGGTGGATGTAGGCGGACTGAATACAACTCCGTTTACAGGGTAAGTTGTTGGTAGGCACCTCGAATCTACTTTCGCTTACCTTGTAAGATGAACGTAGGCGGACTGAATACAATTCCGCTTACATTGTAAGCTGTAGGTAGGCAGATCGAATCTACCTTCGCTTACCTTGTAAGGTGGATGTAGGCGGACTGAATACAATTTCGCTTACATTGTAAGCTTTAAGTAGACATTTCGAATCAAAACCATCACCCCCCCCACAGATAATACAGCAAAGAAATTTACACAAAGGGCTAATGACTGCTTCACACATAGGCTTCAGCAGCCAATTTAGCTATGCTGGGACTGCTACTGGTATGAATTTAAGAAAGCGTGCATAATTAGGGAAACTTAAGAAAAAACCACATAAAACACCAAAAGAAAACACTGAAATCCGCCAATAATCCAATATATCTACATAGGGAGAACGTCCATGAAGAAATCGTGCATTTTTTAGCACACAGATCTCTTTAACACAATTTTAAACAATTTTATTCGATCAGCGCTTGATTCAGAAACGAATTTGTAACAAAAAAAAATTCTTCAATGTGATTGTTATTTTGTTTCTATAGAATTTCCGAATTTATTATACATAGCAACACAACAAGAATGCAATTTGAAGAAAAACAGAAAAATGAAAAAAATTCATTTTTGTGAACCCAGCTTACTTTTTCATACACATTGTATGTTAGTTGGCACTGTTCATAATGTGTAGTATACATCATTGGGGAGAAGTAGTGTGGTAAGCAATGTTCGCCGCTGGGTAATATCGGTTATATTTTTCATAAGCTTTGTCATGAGAATAATGAATGAAATAGTGTAATGTTGACATATTTATGAACATCAATTCTTAATATCGTTCTATCAAATTTTAAAATGGATTCGAGTGCAGAATAAGCGACAGGACTTAAAGTCAAAGTAATTAAGGCATGCAAGTGGGTAGTGCACATACTTTTTAACAGATTGGGAAGCTAAGAACGTCAAGAAAGACCATTAAATCGAAAAGCATTCAACTCAGAGATAAGTTCTAATCTTTTCTTTCAGTATAAGCAGCTAAAAAGCGGAATTTATTAAAGTTATATGGACAGGGGCTTCCAAAAAAAAAACTGTCTGCAATGGTATTTCTAAGTAAGTTTGAATCATAACTTTTTGTGGACTAAAAGCTAAAGAATGAAAGAGGGCTTGATTTATACAAAACTCCAATAATATAAATAATAAGCATAACACTTAGCTTAAAGTTGATCGTTTGATTTTTTAAAACTTTAATTAATTACTTTTTGGTTACTTGTTTTTCCGACAGGGTAGGAATATGATGTATTGTGGAACGATTTTCCGTCATCCCTTGTCAAGTTTGGTCTGGAGACAAACCGGTTTCGGCTAATTTGCGCTATCTTCAGTGTCTTTTTTCGTTCTGAGTTATTTTGTGTAAGTTCGATAGTACAAACCGGTTTGTCTCCAAACCAAACTTGACAAGGGATGACGGAAAATCGTTCCACAATACATCTCTAATTCTTTTCTTGCACAAAAAAAAAACTAAACTGTCTTAATTTAATTCTCTACTGAAGAAAGGGTTATCCAAAAGTATTCGCCTCGTCAGCCTATATCTCAAATCGACAACAATGTAACAACGCACGAATCGCTAATGATAATTTGACGAGAACTCGAGTTCGCCGGTCTATCGTGGTGAAGTGGGTATTGCCGGGATAACATATTCCGAGACTTCGTTCGCTGTGCTTGTTGGGTTATAACGATTTTGCCAGTATACGCTGCTATTTGACGAGTTTTTTTTTTTTATTTTTTTCATTAAATTGAACAATTCGCACGTTTTATTCAATAGGGAGTTAACTCAAAAAAAATTTTTTTTTTGGGAAAACGCAAGCAAACTTTTATAATTTGACAGAGTTTACATACTTCTACGGCTAACTACAAGATCACTTCTATTTCCGCCATTTTTATCTTTTTGAGTATTTTGTAAGACTAAACTCAAAGGCATGGCCCAGTTATTGAAATATATGGCAAAACCCCAGAAATCGAAAATTTCGAGTTAAATCCCTATAGAATAAAACGTGCGAATTGTTTTGTTTGTGCATATAAAGAAAATTACCATTTTCCCCCCGCATTCCCTTATATAGCCCTGTATTTTACCTATAAATAGCGGCGAAAGTTGCCAATTTCTTCATATTTCGTACCAACAGTAATCAAGTAATGAACTCGTGCAATCGTTTTTTGGTATTAACGCTCATACTGAGCTTTGTGTGGAGGACGACGTCCACAAATACTACCTTCCGCATTTTTAATGGCAATCCCGTTACCGATCAAACTTGTTATGCATACATGGCAGCCTTATTCGAAAACCAAATATATTTCTGTGCCGGATCTCTGGTAACTCATCAGCATGTGATTACGGCGGCATCTTGCGTACACAATAAGAACACGACAGACATTTCTGTAGCAGCCGGTGTTAGCAATTTGGAAGTGGCACAAGAATTTCGCATGGCAAATAGGTTTTATATTCCAAACAGTTATGATCCAGCTACACAAAGAATGGGTATCGCCGTTGTTGAACTGCGTGACTTATTTCCCGCTGGCAATGCAGCAATCACTCCAATACGGCTCTGGGGTTTAATGTTGCCGGTGCAGAGCAGACTGGAGGTGAGCGGTTGGGGTTTAATAAATCAAGAAGCACAACATTGCGAGACGGAGTTGAGGACGTGTTCTTTGTACGTAAAACCTTGGCTAGCTTGCCTCGAGCATTATGTTTCTGTTCGTAATGTAGAATTTGCGGAGGAGCATATTTGTGCCGAAAACAGAGCCCGATCGAACATATGTTATGGAGATGTTGGTGCTCCTGGAGTTGTAGGCAATCTGCTTTGTGCAGTGGCATTGGGGAGTGTTGGTTGCGGACAGTCCCAGTTTCCGGCCATGCTTATCGATACAGGAGGACATCAAGTGAAATCTTTCCTAATGGATATTATAGGTTGGAATATGTATCTAGAAGGTTTTTAATAATTACACACGTTACAATGTTTACCATTCGTACAAATTTCAGTTATCTCTGTATTATGTAACAAATTTACATATATTGGCAATGTCATTGTTTTCATTCAATTCAATTCAATTCAATTCAATTCAATTCAATTCAATTCAATTCAATTCAATTCAATTCTACCCCGAAGGATTACTTTATAGAGCACCTATGCCAAATTAATTTCGAAAGTACTTACGGGAGAATAAAGCCGGAATTACAAGAAACACATTTTTGCTCATGCACACATCACAAAGACATACAATTTACATAAATACCCAACGGACCAGAAGTTAAGCGAAATGTAATAAGACTTGAGAACAAGCTTATAATAATTGTCCATTGTAAGCTTATTGTAATAACGCTTGTTATAAGCTTAATTGTCATATTACAATAAGCTTAAATTATACTTGAATGTAAGCTTGAAAAACTATTAATAATAATTACTAGTATCGCCGGTGCTCGAAATTCGACCATGCAATTTATTTTTTCAACATTGTATTGGTACAAAAATTATTCCTTTTGGCGGACATAAGCAACACTTTCCAAATTCGAGTTGTACCGCAACACTGATTTGACCTTCTGAACACGGTCCGACGCGAAATCATGGTCACAATCAAGGCAGATCATGTATTTTGTTATTGTAATTGGTAGAGTGTAATGTCAAAATGATATTTCGCCGTGGTTAAAATCTGAATTCGCTTGGGGCTCGTCCATTCCTATTGGCCATGATCTGAATTCGCTTTGATTTTGACATTACACTCTACTTTTGTAAATAAAAAAAGAAGTTTTTCAATTCGCCGCCGAGCCTACCTGTTAGATATGCCTTGGTCAAAATTAAAATTACTCAGTGTGCTCTCCCGCCCTCTCTCTCATTTTTCGCTTTAATGGAAAAGCAATAGGAGATATTTGGCCCGCGTTGATTTTGATCTCAGCGTAAACTGGGCCAATGCATATAAAATAGAGAGAGCAGGGTTGCCACTTTGAAATTTTTTTTCCGACCAAATTCGTCTCAAAAACCTACCAAAATAGCTTTCAGCCGACCAACATTTTTTTTTCACAAAATGCGTCATTTAAGCTGGTACATATATAGGAATTTATACATACATACATATCACTCTTCAAGTATTTTCACAAGTTTTAGCTTAAAATAATAAGGTACGAATGCGTTTGTACATATGTACATATGTACATTAATTTGTGTATGTAATTTATGTTAACATTTTAAAATAGTTACGACTATGGTTTAACAGGTCTCCAAGTAGGTATACAAATGAGATCAGAACTTTAATTAAATATATCAAAATTGAATCTAAGATCTTTTTTAGATGACCACACGTAGTGCGGGTCATTGTTTTTGTTTATCAGTTCGGTGCATATCATTATGTTGTTTATAGTACATATTTCTAATTTGTTTCTGAGTTTGGTTTTTATTAAAGTGTAGAAAATTTGCGCTCCGCTGCAGACGAGCAGTGTGGAAGCGTAAGCAAATTAAAAATAAATTATGTGAGCTCGCCAAAGGAATTTTCATTAAGCGCATTTTTCATCAAACTAAAAAATGAAGAAAGGGTTTTCATGCGTATGCGTTCACCTTCTTTTATCCACTTTACACAAAACTCTGCCGAAGAGAAACACAAAAAGTATTCAAGCAAACTGTTGCTGTGAGAAAGAGACATGAATACATGAACTTTCAAACGTTCTTTCAACAGTGTTGTGGCAAAATCTAGCAAATCAGTGATGTTACTTGAAGGAAGGTAAAAACCTACCAAAATTCAAATCGTCCGACCATCCGACCAACAGGAAAAAAACCGACCAGTTTTGGTAGGAAAAGCCCACGTATCACATCCCTGAGAGAGAGCGCTTTGAAATTAAAGCAACTCTTCAACTGTGTTTACGATATTCGTAAACATTTTTACGATATCTATTTGTCTTAACTAAAAACTTTATTTATTAATTATAAACAAATTAAGTAATTTATAGAAAAAATTATATGCCTATGCACTGCTCCTGACTCATACGAACACATCCATATCAATTTTATGTGGATATGAGTATGTTACTTGTGCTAAACAGCCTGGCAATTGTTTGCATGGGAAAAGTGTTAGCCTATTAATATATAGATATTTTTTTTTCAATATTCATAAAAATATGTTTTTGAAAATTTGTCAACTTTTGGCACTTTTCAATCAGTTTAATTTCGTTTGTCAAACAATTTATCAAAAAATAAATTATTTCCAGGGGGAAAAAAGTAAATATAAAATATAATAATTATAAATCTGCATTATGCCAAATAAATATAAAACAAGTAAGGAAGCCTAAGTTCGAGTGGAATCGAACATTAGATACTCAGCTGTATGTTTTCATTGTCTGTTTGCGTTTGATGGTGTTTATATAAAGCGAGTGCTGCATAAAGTGGGCGTAGCCACGCCCATTTTCAAAATTTTTATCAGCCATCCAACTAAGCATATGAATATTATTCTTTGTGCAAAATTTCATTCCTTTATGACTTCCAGTTACAAAGATGTCACGTAGGCGTGGTCATAAATGGATTTCAATAAATTTTTGCGTGTCTATTAATACAAGTTATAAAAGTGTATAAACCAAGTTTCATCATAATATCTCTAGTGATGGGCGAGTCCGAGATGTTTAGAGAATCGAGAGAATCGCCATCGTTGCAAAATCACAATCGAGTCAAAAGCTGACTCGATCCTCGACTACACAATCGAGATGTTTTTGCGATTGTTCAGAGTCGGCGGGCCGGCTGTTGTTTTGATGATATGTTTTAGTTGATAAAATAAACTGAATGAGGTTTGTTGATAAATAAAGTAGGATTTTCAATGGAAGTGAGGCAAATACATAATTAAATTAACCAAATTGAAAAATATGCTATACATAGACGCTGCATTATTGCAATCACAACTCAAGAGTGACGTGCATAATAATAAATAATTAATTATTTAAACATTAATACATTTTCTGAAGTGAGACGCTTATGAAACAAATGAATTTTACGAGTAGCAACAACGGCAATAGATTTGTACCACTCTGTATGTTTTGTAAAGCAATTTTAATATTCAAGCGGCAACAACAAATATTTTGTATTTTTTGCAGCGAGTCCGAGATGGTGTATGGTTGCTTTGAAAACGAGAGGAATCGTTGGCGATTCCGAGATGTTTTAGCGATTGCTTCGACTGACGGCCATTTACGACTTGACTCGAATACGAATGAAAATCATCGAGAGCATTCGAGATGTTTCAACAATCGAGAGAATCGAATAAAACATCTCGGACTCGCCCATCACTAAATATCTCAATTATTTGTCGAGTTATGAGCTCCGAAATCTCGTAGATTCCTTTGTCTAAAAGGAGGCGGTGCCACGCCCATTTTCCAAAATTTTTCTATTTTTTGTTTCCGGTCTATTGTAGAAATCATACCACAAAATTTCAATGAATTATCTTTACATTTGACAAAGATATCGCTTAAAATGTTTTTATTAGGTCACTTTATAATACCCATTTATAAAAGTGGGCGTGGCCGTCAACCGGTTTCTCTAAAATTTTGAACATGTATTACAAAAAGTAATAAAAGTGTACACACCAAGTTTCGTCATTATATATAAATTATTTGTCGTGTTATAGGCTAAGAAATATCGTATATTCCTGCTTCTAAAAAGAGGCGGTGCCACGCCCATTTTCCAAAATTTTTGTGTTTTTTGTTTTAGGTCCATAGTTGGACTCATGCCACAAAATTTCAGTGATAGATCTTTATATTTGACAGAGATATCGCTTAAAATGTTTTTATTAGGCCCCTTTATAGTTCCCATATATAAAAGTGGGCGTGGCCGTCAACCGATTTTGACAATTTTCCGTCAAAACATTTGTCTAAGTAAGTAAATCACGCGTACCAAATTTCATCGATATATCTTCAACGGTTTCTGGGTTATGACATATAAAACTTTCAATATTTGACCCTTAATAAGTGGGGGGGGGGACCGCCCATTTTCTAAAATTTCAACAAATTTCTTCATAGGGGCCTGAGCTCAACACGTGGTTAAAATTTCATCGCTCTAGCTACATTAATGGCTGAGATACCAAATTTCCGATTTTTTCTATATAGGAAAAGTGGGCGTGTTCATGGTCCGATTTCGCCCATTTTCAATATCAACCGTTCCAGTCTCGATACCAACTTGCATTCCAAATTTCATCAAAATATCTCAAGTTTTGCGCGAGTTAGAGTGTTTACAGACGGACGGACGGACGGACGGACATGGCTCAATCGATTTCTCTTTTCACCCTGATCATTTTCATATATATAAGTCTATATCTATCTCGATTATTTCATTCTGTTACAATCCACCGTTATGTGATTAAAACTATAATACTCTGTTTACTAGTACAGCTGAGTATAAAAAGTGTACAAAAACAAGCGAAAGAAGTTTTTGAGCTTCTTTTTAATAAAAGAAGAAATATAAGTGAAAACTTAGACGGAGCTTCTGTTAATGTTGAAGTTGAAGAAAATTTTGAGACAGTTTTGGTTGCAGAAAGCGAAAGCGAAAATGAAAATGAATATTCAAGTGAAAGTGATGAAGAAAATTATAGCGATAAAGACGAAACTCATAATATCATAGATGAATTGGCTGAATGGAGTGTTGAATATAAATTTTCTCACTGTGCCGTAAATGCTCTGTTGAAAATTTTGAGAACAATTCAACCGAATTTGCCAAAAGACGCAAGAACATTAAAAAAACTCCTAGAGATGCACCAATTACCATAGTAAAAGGTGGTGAATACATGCACTATGGACTGAAGGACAATTTGACGGATTTTATTTTGCTCCAATTCTTTCGAGAGTGATTCGATTGAATTAAATATATACGTAGACGGTTTACCAATAGCTAAGAGTTCATTATCCCAAGCATGGCCGATACTTATGTATCAATATTCATGGCACAAAGCCTGTCTATATTGTTGGGGTTTTCACTGGATATAGTAAACCTAAAGACGTTAATGAGTTTTTGAAACCATTTATTGACGAAATTATAGAGCTTACAGACCAATGTTTTGTTTTCAACGGGAAAACTTATAAAGTTAGTTGCCGATCATTTATACATATGTGATCCGCCTGCAAGATCCCTAGTCATGGGTATCAAAAGTCACAATGGGTATAAATGTTGCCATAAGTGCAACCAAAACGGAAAGCATTTAAGGGACCGTATGATTTCAATCTTGAAAATAATACTGCGCGAACCAGTGAGGGCTTCAGAGCACGACAAGATATTGGTCACCATACCACAATTACTGCAATGGCAATTGAAAGGCTTCCGATAGATCTTGTGCAATCATTTCCTTTCGATTACATGCACGTGGTATGCCTTAGCGTCATTAAAACTTTAATGGGAGCAGGGATAAAAAACGACGAAATTCACGTTCACTGCAACCGGCGCATGTCGATATGTTGGATAAAAAATTGCAGCATCTCAGACCGCAAACGCCACGAGAGTTTTGTAGGAAAGCACGTGGTCTAAAGGAATTTGATCGTTACAAAGCGACATAATTTCGTCAGTTCATCCTTTACACCGGACACTTTGTTTTAAATAATATTTTGGATGAACAGCTGTACACACATTTGCTAAATCTAAGTTTAGCGATACGTATTTTATTAAGCGAAAAAGCATTTAAACAACATAATACCTGAGCTGATGCGATGTTGAAAAATTTCGTTGAAAATATCCCTCTTCATTACGACGAAAATATGTTGACATTAGGGATTCCAATCCCGGGATGCCGGGATCCCGCCCTTTTGGACACCCCGAAAATCCCGGGATCGCTAGAATTTCCCCTATTATAGCAAAGAAAAGTTGTATTTTATATAATTTTTAGTGGTCTCAGATCTGTATACTAATAGCATTTCCTATTCTGCATCAAAATGTTGCATTATTATTATATTGCACCATTATCAACATGTGCCCTGTGCCCTATAAATGTTGCATTTTTCATGTGATGAATGAAACAAAAATAATGCAATGTGCTAAGAGCAGAAGATGTTGCCCCGTAGTCGGGCCAGTTTTATATTTTGTCAATAGAACAAACAGCCCTAAAAAAGTGTTGAGTCTGTGCGGAAGAGAACAAAAAAATGTGACAGCCCGAAGAAAGTGCGACATTTTTGCCAGAATAAAAAAGTCCATTAGTCAAAGTAAGGATTAATATTTTTGATGTTTTTTTTAATAATCAAATTTTTTTGTCGTGAAGTACGCGTTGTAAAGAAACGTACGTTAGGTATTTTTAAAGCCTTTAGAATTCTTGTGGTAAAATTCATTTGATAATTTCTATTTCCTGATTTTTGGTCATTTATTTCCCAGATGGTTTTTGGAATTTTCCCATATGGAAAGTAAATAATGGAAGAAAATGCAAACAAAATTTTAATTAGACTTGATAGTTTTACATTACTCTACTAAAATTAAATACGCAGCTGCATCCTCGGAATTCATATCAAAATATGTACCTCCGATTTTTAAATATTTTCGGAAGTTGCATTAATTTTCAGAATTTTTCGGCAAGCTTGGAAATATTCGCTTAAACGAAGTGTGTCGTTAAATTCTAAAAATTTTTATTGGAAATTATCAAATGATCGCAAACCTTTTTATCCTAATATCCTAAAGATACCAACTATAAAGGAAAATGTTTTGTTCACCAAATGTATTTAATTTTCTTTGCTGATTGTGTTGTTTAAAATAACTCTTAAGTGTTATTAAATAATACGCATGATTTTACGTTCCTATTTTATTTTGTTAGTAATGAAATAATAAAAAATGGCAATAAAAATCTATTTTTTTCTTTGCATGTTAAAGTTGTAGCGTTTCTCGAAAATATACATATTTAATTTTTCAACCTCAAATGTGGGAAAATAATACTGGTCGACAAATTTTTGTAACAGAAATAAAATTCTACGTTTCAAAAGGATTTCGGTGCACTTTTTGAGATATTCATGTCCAAAGAGGCGAAAAACGCGGTTTTTGGCCATATTCACTCCTCAATATCTTTAAAATTGCCCACTTTCATTGAAAACAGATTAAATCTATTGAAAGCACGATCATTTCTCTTGAAGACAATGTTTTGCTTTTTCGGATATCTTGCTTGTAACTTACAATATTGCAAATAAAAATTTTGTAGCACGATTTTAGGCAGTTTATTATATTAACAACAAACTGTGCGTTAGAATGAAATAAGTGAATTAATTTATATTAATTTATCGAAAATACGAATAAATTTTGCGTGACTGAAACAAAAATTCCAATCAGTGGCCTACTATGTATATATTTTCTATACTGAAATAAAAATAGTTCTGCAGAGCAGCTACAAAACTTGATTTCGATTAAAACAGCGCTACAAATACTGCCGTTGATTTCGAAGACAAATACCTTATTGTACAAAAACATATATTTCTAGATATATAAATAAGAAACCCGAGAAAGCAAAGCGCTGTTTTCAAGATTATTGATCGTTCTTTCAATAGCTGCAATCATTTGTTAATGAAAGTAAGTAATTTAACAGATTGAGCAGTGAATATAGCAAAAAATCACATAAATATCTCAAAACCTACAAGTATTACCGAAAATCCGACTTCAGATTCAGATTCAGGGCACCGAAATTCTTTAGAAAAGTAGAATTTTATTTGAGTTAGAAAATTTTTCGGAAATTTTGTCGGCCTGTATAATTAATGTCCAAATCCCTGGATAAATCCCGGGATCTCGGGATTATAAAAAAAATCTCGAAAATCCCGGGATCGTAAAAATCGGAAAAATTGGAATCCCTAGTTGACATACAACCCTCCACTGCCTTACTCACTCAGCAATTTATGCCTTAATATTCGGCTCATTGGAGGGTTTTAGTGCTTTTAAATTTGAAAACACGCTGGGTGAATTAAAAAAATTGATAAAGAAGAAAAACATGATACCATCACAGTTATATAACCGAGTAGTTGAACAAAGTATTTTTGCTTTAAAGGAGAATACGGATGTGGAAAGAACTTCGAAAAAGTTTCTTGCGAATGAGAATTTATACTTATCCGTTTTAGCGCCAAATAATTTCTACGCCGTTTCAAAAGATATTTTCCAAGTTTCGTCATTTGATTATAATGTAGTACGCGGGAGAAAAGTTCTTGAATTGCTGCCAATGTTCCTTAACCCGCTAGATTCGGCTCTCCTTAATATATGGAAATCTACAAACTTTTCTCTTTCAGTTAAAACTTATCGACATAGCGTAAAAGAAATAACGAAAATAGTTTCATTCTCCGAAAATAATAAAAGGTGTTTTTTTTTCCCCAATTATACATAATGAGTAGAAACTTAGACGATTTATTTACTAACTCTTCCGAGAACCAAGGAAACGTATTGACTTTGGAAACTGCAAATATAATATGCAAGGAGATACCTGATTCAAATGGTATGAAATATATTAATAAAATGCAAGAATATTTCAACGCCTGAGTAAAAGGTCACCCTATTTCAAAATTTGTTTTAATAGCGCGCTATTTCAAAATTGTATTATTATATTCGAAAACATACCAGTTCAGGGAAAATTTCATTCATATTTTCGGAAATAGGGCGTTTTTAAAACAAATTCTGAAATAGGGCGTTTTTGAAACAAGTTTCGAAATAAGGTGATCTTTTACTCAGGCGTCGATTTGTTGGGACGATTTTAGCTATAATTGATTAATAGTTACATTTTTTTAATTCTTTTTTAGAAATATCTAAACAAGTAATTAAAGCAATGGAACCTTTACTTTTCAGATTGACTAATGAAGTGCAAAGCTTACGTAAGGAGGTAAAGGGGCTGAAAATAGAAAAGCCGAAATTAACCCATTAGTGGTTGCCGTGCCAATTTGGGAACACCCAATGATATATTTTATATTTACAGTACGTTGGCTTCGACCACTAATGGGTTAAAACGACTGGCAATGCCCACAAAACCTTTTGAACGTATACGTAGAAGAGTTCTCCGCATTCGAGAAATCCTTGCAAGAAAATGAGGAGCTGTTTGCAGCTTTTTTAAGTCATTACAGTGATAACACCAGTAAAAACATACTCAACTGCTTCATTTACATATGTATGTACATATTGTAACTACCCTGCAAAAAATTGTGCGATTAGTCTCGAAAGAGATTTGTCCCGGACAACTCTTTTTCGGGTACACTTGGCTACAATTAGTCCCAATTGTACCCGGAAGGGTAAAAATGTAGAGTAATTGTTGACAATTGTACTCAAAAGGTTATACACGAATTTTGAAATATGCTTTTGTTCAGGTATAATAGGGTACAACTCCCATTCGGTATCCGATTGGCATCAAAGTGGAGTTCTCTACCTTCGTACTCGTTCAGGTATAAAAGGGTACAATTAGTCTCTCCATAGGACATGCTCAAACAAAAAGGAACACTTCATTCCATATAAAGAGATACAAAAAAGGAGTAGTCGCATGCTTCTTTGCGAGTGAGCCCCGATGTATCCCGGATTAGTCGCATTTTTTGCAGGGTAATTATCAGAGGCGGCCGCTTCATACAGGCCGAGAAGCCCGGCTTGCGGACACATTTTCGTTCATTTCATACGAAATTCTTTAAATCTGGTTATTTTACGTTTTAAATGTGTTTACTATTTAAGTTCTCAATAATATAGCCCCCACTGTAACATGCCCCTAAAAGCCTGCTAAGAAAATAGCGCAAATACACCACCAATCCACCTCACAATGTGTATTTTGTTTGTACAGCCAATCACAGCACAGTGAGCATGCTTCAACGTTTCCACACATTGGCTTTTACGTGGCTTTCAAAACAGAATAACATAGCTTGTTTTCTCGCTTTCGCTAAGGAGAAACCAATTGCTTATTTTCAGACTTAAATTGAAAAAAAAACTAGCAAAGCACTTATTTTTATTTTTCACATCAAATTTGTATGCGAATATGAGCTGACTTCGGCATTCAAAAGTTCAGTATTCACAGCCATACGCATATTTGATTTGATTTTCGTTTGCATGTAGGTACATACTTATGCACATAATCTCTTACATCTGCATATGCATGCAAACATAAATATCAAATACCAGATTATAAAAGGGTTGATTGTGATTTTTGGCGACTATTGGCACAATATCAAGATAATTTTAAAAAGCGGTGGAAATCAAATTGGACCTCAGTTTTTCAAACACTAAAGCACCCATTTTTTAGGCAATAAGCAAATACACTTGCTACTGCTGAAATTTCCGTCGGTATAAGGAAACTAAAAATACCTCTGCGCATTCGTGTAAGATTTCCCTAGCGCACGTTTTTATATTTAAGAATTATGTAAATACGAAATTTTTATTTTAAAAATGTTCAGAGTAAAATTGCAAAATCAAGAAAAAACAATTTTAATTTAAAAATGTTTATTTTTATTTTAAGCACTATGAGATTTTGAAGGAAAAACTTTCGTTTTTATTCCATTAATTTTAATTTTTAATTTAAACATGTTTCTTTTTAAATCCTAAATACATTTTAATTTAAAAAATTTAATTTTTAATTTAAAAATTTTCATTTATAAAATAAAAATGACTTGGTTTAAAACGTGCATTATAAAAATAAAAATTTCATTTTTGATTCCTTTTCTCTGAGTATACAAACAAAAAAATGTGTATCAGGAAAACAAAAATAAAAAATACATATGAAAAAACAAAAATGGTTATGCTTCACACATAGGCTTGCCCAGGCAATTTATGCTAGGTCCGCCACTGGTAATTATATATATTTAATTTTTTTAATTTTTAATTCAGGAAACGGAATTATATATCTTAGCCAAAGCACCAAGCTTCATCAAAAATTGTTGGAAGAAGTAGCAGGAACGATGTGCTGGAATGGTACGGAGTCAAAGAAATGTATAAATAGAAAAAACGCCTTTTGGACTGCCTTACCGACTGATTTTCAATGCGCAAAATAATGCCAATAAACAAAGCTAAATTTTATGTATAAAGTTTTTTTATTGACTGCTGTTTAATATAAACTACACAATGGTAATGCATGCGATAATTATAATAACTAGTAAGCCCTGCCACGCGATGCTGTGGCTTTCGATTACACTGTGAGACAATTTGAGGGTGGAAGACCACATATTGCCACATTTGACAATTTTTTTGATTGTCATTTTAAATTTGACTTCCCCTTAAAATTGGCAGAATCTGAATGGGCTGTAAGCCCATATAATATTGTTAATAAAATATAAAATAAAGCATATATATACCTAGACAGTTACTGGTTATTTTTATTTTCTATGGACCTAGATTTTTTATACAAAGATTTTGTGCGAGGAGCCACATAGTGAAGTTTTATGCCGAATAATAATAACCTTAAAGCGACCTCCAAAAGGCCATTTGTCGCAGTCCTCTTTCTCTTTCTAGTTTTCTTTCATATGACATCTCAAATTTAAAAATCAAACAAACTATAGCGTAAAACTGAGTTTTTGAACAGCTGGCAACCCTTTTTGTAAAAATTTGAATAAATTAATAATTTCCAGCTGAAGCCCTTTCATATGGTACCTGAAATTTAAAAATCAATTAAACCATACAGGAGAATTAAATTCTTAAACAGGTGGCAACCCTTTTCAGAAATATTAAACCTTCCTGCACATCTACAGGTCAAGCCCTTTAATGTGACACCCCATTTTCGAAAATCGGTATAAAGGTGTAAAAGTTATGGTGCGTATAAAAAATCGCTTAGCGTAATATATATAAAGATATGTATATTAATTAACAATGGTAGTGGATGCGATAATTATAATACATATATTAATTTCGTTTTCGATGGTATGCTGCCAACTTCTTTTGCCTGTCCTATGCATATTGAAAGTGCTTCTTCGAAATCGTCGTAAACACTTCTTCCTCTGAATTGAATTTGTTACGAAATGCACCTAAGAGAACAAAGTAAAGGATTATACCTAATAAGTATTATTGAAAATGTAACATACATACAGTGGCGGATACACGGGGGGTTTTGGGGGTTCAAACCCCCCCCCCCCCCTTGTGGTTTATCATAGATCCCCAATTAATGCCTTTGTAGGTTCTGCGCCCAAATTTCCCAAACTTATCAAGGAAAACTCTATCATTCAAAAAGCAATGGTTGGATGGGTTTAGCTGTCCAAAGGCAAAACTCGACATTTATTTTCATTTATTTTCAGATTATATTTTATATGCAAATATCCACAAGGTGAAACCGGTACAATTTAATCTTCTTCTTCTTCTTGATTGGCGCTTAACCGTCTAGACGATTCTGGCCGAGTCCAACAGAGCGCGCCAACTGCTTCTGTTTCGTGCAGCATGGCGCCACTTGGGAACACCTAGGGAGGCAGCATCGCTGTCCACCTGATTTTCCCAACGCAGTGGAGGTCTCCCTTTTCTTTTGCGTTCAGCGGGTTTCGATAGAAATACTTTCTTGGCTGGAGCACTTTCGTCCATTCTCACGACATGACCTGCCCAGCGCAGCCGCTGGATCTTTATTCGCTGAACAATGTCGATGTCTGCGTACAGCTCGTACAGCTCGTCGTTAAATCTCCGTCGATACTCGCCCTCGCTAACGCGCAAAGGTCCATAAATCCTTCGAAGAACTTTCCTCTCGAATACTCCAAGTGCCATCTCATCTGCTTTTGATATAGTCCATGCTTCTGCGCCATACAAGAGGACTGGAACGATGAGTGTCTTGTAGAGTGTGATTTTGGTTCGTCGAGAGAGAACTTTACTTTTAAATTGCCTACTTAGTCCAAAGTAGCATTTATTGGCAAGAGTGATTCTTCGTTGGATTTCAGTGCTGACGTTATTTTTGGTGTTAATGCTGGTTCCCAAATAGACGAAGTCCTTAACAGTTTCGAATTTTTAGCTATCAACAGTGACGTGGCTGCCATGGCGTGCTGTTTCTTTGTGTGTTGACAGGAGGTACTTCGTCTTGTCCTCGTTAACCGCCAAACCCATTTTCTTAGCCTCTTTACCCAGCTTGGAGAAGGCAGAACATACGGCGCGAGTGTTAGTGCCAATGATGTCGATATCATCGGCGTACGCCAGCAATTGAACCAGTTCATTAAAATAGTTGTCCTTGTAGGCAATAATAACATACAATTACAACTTATAGTTAAATAAAAAATACCCGAAGTTTAGAGGAATTAAATCTAATACAATAAGAGCGTACTATATTGTCGATTCTGTCAAACTTTCCATCATGTTTCAATTTTCGAGGCTTTTTGAAAAATTCTTGAAGGACTTCATCTCCAGTTAAATATATACTTCTGTGAATGTTCAAGGAAGCAAGACCATTGAGACGCTCTTGTCCCATCGTGTTCCTGAGATAACTTTTGATTCTTCTTAAAGTGGAAAATAATCGTTCTGTGGTTGCCGTTGTTACAGGCAACACCGCCAAAACTCGTAAAATCTATTTTCTTTTCTTTCTTATCCCTATTTTTATTGGGATTGTACAGAATGAATTTGGTCAGAAATGTCTGAATCGTTGGAGAAATTGCCTTTTTCAGAGGCATTTCGCAATTCTTGTTTAAATTAACCTTTTAAAAATTTGAGTATATAAAAACAAGAACTTCAATAAAGTAAAAATTATATTAAAAATATAAATATAACCAAAAAGTACTACATACATATATTCTTATTTATTCTGGCTTTTAATGCAAGGGGAAGTGAAATTGATGACCAATTTGCCACCAATACCATACGATACTCATTCGCACGTACCAATGCAAAAATATACATACATACGTTATACATGTTATTTAGAACTTCAATTGAAATCTCCTGCACTTTATGTGATGACATACATATTGTTAATTTGGAGGGTTTTGAGTTTGGTGTTTTTAAGGTGCGGGAAATGGCGCAACTAGTATATAGAATAATAATAGTAGGTGGTATTAGTCCATATTTTCACCAGCGTCTGCCCTTAAAAAACATCTTACAAAAAAAGAAATGTTCAAAAGCCCCCCTTGCCGAAATCCTGGATCCGCGCCTGCATACATACATACTTCTTATTGCTGCAATCGTTACCAAACCAATTGCGCTAATTTTCACGCCAGTGCCCCTCCACGAAAAATGCTCGGCTACTTCATCGGTAATAAATTTCCTCCAGCACGTTCTTACTTCACCTTCCTGCACGCTAATTATAATTTAAAAGATACATATATTTTATGTTATTTGTGTTTTTAATTACACACTTTACAAACATACATATGTACATACATACTTACTTTTAAAATATTGAGTTTGAAATTTTTCGTTTTATTTTATTTTTTTTTTTTTTTGACATGATAGAAAAAAGCTTATTTTGTTATTGTTTTCTGATCGAGA
The DNA here is from genome assembly GCA_960531455.1 of Urophora cardui. Taxonomy (NCBI): domain Eukaryota; kingdom Metazoa; phylum Arthropoda; class Insecta; order Diptera; family Tephritidae; genus Urophora; species Urophora cardui. The sequence goes on along the minus strand of OY482671.1, from coordinate 96,199,557 downwards.
ATAGCTCGTAAATCGCAGTGTTCGTAAAATGTACGGTACCTTGCTGGCTGGGATGTTTTGTTTTCTTGAATAAATGCAGGGGCGGATTTACCTCTAGAAGCGCCCTGGGCAAACAAATCAAGCCGCGCCTCAATATTTCCAAAAGACCGTACTTGCCTTCGTGTGGTGACATTTCATTACTGATATATTTTACGGATTTAAAAAATTTGATTCGAGTTTTCTTAGAAAGAATATTTATTTCATTTTTATTTATATAACTAGCTGTACCCGGCCAAGCTTTGCTTTGGCCCACTTCTTATTATAGGCATTAGAAGCAAAAAACTGCGTACTTTAAATTAAGTTGGAAGTATCTAGAAACCGAACTTATCTCGGGCTGCAGAGCTAAGCAAAAGCCAGATCAGTTAAAAAAATGAAGGAAAAATTTGTTTACCCTCTTTATGTCGTTATCCCTTTTTCTTCCTATTAGTATCCAACTCCCTTTCCCTCTACTATTCCCTTTCTCTTCGTTTTCCCTTTCATTTCCGTCACATTTCTGCTTCCCTTTATCTACCAGTCTCCTTACCTCTCCTATTCTGTCTTTATCCCTTTCATTCCCCCTCTTTTTACTTCTGTCATTTCCTGTCTTACTGTCTCTCTCCCTATCCTCTTCATTTTCATTATATTCTCCCTCTACTTTTCCGTCCTTTGCCTTTCCAATTCTCATTACCCTTCTCCTTTCCATTTCGCTAGGGAACTGGGTTTAGCGCAACATAGCCCTGTATTCCACTTCTCATTTGATAAAATTGTTGCTGAAAAACATATCGTGTCATCCGGCCCTAAGGATAACTATAAAAAGAGCTCTATGTAGCAGCCCTGGTCAATACCTTTCATTTTATATCAGTATTGCTCAGTAGGATCCCGGAGTCATCCGGGTCCACGTATTGAACCACATCTGCCGGCCCGACCTAGCAATAATGAGTTCATACCTACGTAATAGGCATGGGTAACACTGCGCTGCGCGGCGCAATTGCGCTGACACCAACCCTGGTGTTATTGCGCTAACTCCGATTTGGGAAATGCGCCAACTCAATATAGCGCCAACTCAATGTAGCGCCAACTCAGTATAGCGCCAACTCAATGTAGCGCCAACTCAATGATGCGCTATTGTCCGTGTCCAAACACAGCAACTCTGCCGCGAATTTATCCAACGATTTTCTTTTGTGCCGCTGTTCTGTCTTCCATTTGTCCAAACACATCAACTCGTCGCTGGCCAACTTATGTTCATTATGTTTTGTTCTGGCATTCTTCGAACGCTCTGATTGGTCACTGGAGATAAGAATTGCTGCACAAAGCGTGTTGTCCGAGCACCGACGACTTGGTGCCCCCCTCCTTTCCTCGTCGCCTTCTCACCAACAAACGAACAAAAGCAGCGGGTTGCTCAACTTCGTGTCTCCGTGTTTGGACGTCGACATTGCAATATAACACTGACTCAATTTCGTTCGCTAACACCAGCTCCAATATAGCGCTAGTGTAAAATGGCGCAACCACAACGCCAATAACAGCATCATAGTATATGTATACGTAAATTAAAATTAATTGTGCCCTCGTATATGTAAGCAGAATTGCGCCAAAGGAAATAAAACGGGGATGGTAACAAGCGAAAAAATGTTATTTATCGATTATTCGATGACAATTGCGCTAAAGGTGTTATTGCGCCAGTACCGTGAGTTGGCGCCACGGTTGGCGCTGGCGTTATTGTATCAGCGCCAAAAAAATTGCGCCATTACCCATGGCTACTACGTAAAATCTCAGCTCAGCACCCTTCATGTGATACCAATATCGCTGGGAAATCTTCCGTGATCATCCGGGTCCACGTTTTGATCTATATCAGTGGACTTGACCTAGGAATCATATCTAATGAGTACGGCTCAATATAAAAGTTCTGCTCAACACCTTTCATTTGATACCAATATCAGTGAGAAATATCCCGGTGACATCCAGGTTTTTTTCACCCACATTGGGGACCCGACCTAGGAATCATAATGCGTCCATCTCTATGTAAAATCCGTGCTCATCTCGGGACCTGACCTAGAAATCATAATGAGTTCATCTCCATGTAAAATCCCCGCTCAACACCTTTCATTTGATACCAATATCGCTGAGCTATTTTCCGGGACTACCGGGTCCACATTTTAATGAGTTCATTTCTATACAAAATCCTTCATTTGATACAAATATTGCTGAGAAATTTTCCAGGGCCATCAGGGTCCACGTTTTTACCCATATTTGGGTACCCGGCCTGGGCATCAGAAATAAAATAGTTCTATGTTGAAGTCCTCATCAAGACCTTTAATTTGATACCAATATCGCTCAGAAACATTCGATGGTCATCCAGGTCCACGTTTTGGCCCATAACTGAAGACCCGACCTAGGAATCACAATGAGTACTATTCTATGTAAATTCCCTGCTCAATAGCTTTCATTTGATAAGAACTGTACCAATGTTCTGAAGTAGGCATGGGTAACACTGCGCTGCGCCGCGCAATTGCGCTGGCGCCAACCCTGGTGTTATTGCGCTAACTCCGATTTGGAAAATGCGCCAACTCAATATAGCGCCAACTCAGTATAGCGCCAACTCAATGTCGACGTCCAAACACGGAGACAAATAGTTAAGCAACCCGCTGCTTTTGATCGTTTGTAGGCGAGAAGGCGACGAGGAAAGGAGGGGGCCACCAGTCGGTGCTCGGCCAACACGCTTTGTGCTGTCATTCTTATCGCCAACGACCAATCAGAGCGTTCGAAGAATGCCACAACAAAACATAATGAACAAAAGTTGGCGAGCGACGAGTTGATGTGTTTGGAGCAGGGCTGTCCAAATGCGACTCACTACCAGTGTTGCCACTGAAAAAAAATTTTACCGACCAAATTACCGCCCAATTCTGCCAAAAAAGGCCCAAAAATCAGAAGTCAACTTAAAATGGAATTACATATTTATTTTTAAATACATATGTACATACTAAGTAATCTTGACTCCCACTCATTTAATTCAGAACTAACACTAGACTGTCGCCGATCTCTAAAGGAGATGGCCAAACAAACCTGTCTGCACCTCGTGTAGGTCCCGGGATATAGGGATATCAATGGCAATTGTAGGGCGGATGAACTTCCGAGGCAGGGCACTACCGAGCAGGTTCTTCCATAAGGCATAGGTATGCCTTAGCCACAAACAAGCTAATTCTTAAACAGCATGTCTATAAACTAGCAAGCGATAAATGGCAACAGAAGCCAGTATGTCGAACATCAAGGCAAATCTGGCAGAAACGGGTTCACAAGCGATCCCATCAAATAAGTACTCTAAGGAGAGATGACATCTCGAACCTTGTGGTGATACTCACACGACACTGTCTCATCGGGAAACACGCAGAGAGGCTAGGTGCACCCTACCGCAGATGCTGCATAAGCTGGAAAGATGATGAGGCGAGGAGACAATCGAACACCTCATCTGCCACTGCTTTGCTCGGCTCTTAACAGCGGCAGACAACGCTTTCTTGGGACGTCCTTCCTGGATAGCTTATGCAAAGTCACTAAAGTGAACTAGTTCACTGAAGAGAGCGCTCACCAATTGCGCGCTCAATAAAGTGCACTAAATTTCCCAACTCTAATAGATATGCGAATAGTGTGTTTCACTAACAATAAAAGAACTTTACGCGGGAAAGATAAAATGTTTAGCATCCGAGAAATTGTCTCCACTAAAAATATTCATATTACAAATCGGACCAAAATTGATTTTAGCCGCCCAACAGCCCAAAGTAAATTTATCGGACCAGATTTGGTCCGAAAGGCCCAATTTCGGCATCACTGCTCACTACCACAATCAAGCAACGACCGAAAAATGAATGTGTGTTGGTGCGCCTACCGTATGCCAAAGTGAAAAATTACTAAAAATAATCAGTCTGCTTGCAGATGTTGAGCGAGCAGGGTCACGTGCGCACGCTTTGCGAAATTATGAAACAACACAAATATACACGTACATATTTACATTTGTGTACACACGTTATATGCAAGATCTTCGTACTTTTGTTTGTTGTTTGGCATCTGTAATTAGAACAAAAGAATTTCAAGCTAAAACCAGCTAGCGACCACTTGCTTTCATGCCAGTCGAAGGCAACTTAATTATTTTTGCTAATCGGCGATCGCCCAGTCCCATCGTAAGCGCTCGTTTTACGCTCTTTATTTTTCTGTAGTAGTGAAAATCGGTGAGTATACGTACACAAGTGCTTACTCTCATTGCTCACATGAGTCGCATTTGGACAGCTATGGTTTGGAGTCCAAACTTTGGACCAATGTTGAACCAAAGAGCAATACGGAGCAGTGTTGCCACTTTAGCTTTTGTAGCTAGATTTAGCTATTACTTTCGACGTTTAGCTATAGAAATTTGCGTTTAGCTATTAGCTATTTTCTTTAGCTTATTTTTTAATCAGTTTAGCTATTTTAGCTATAATATTTTTTTCTGTAATTTCCTCACTTTTGCACAAAATATTATGTTTTTTTGTTGATTAAAACTTTATAGAATGTACTTACTCGAAGTACATACATATATACGGGCAAGATGTGAAGCAATTTTCAAAGCAATGTAGAGTCAATTTACAAGACAATATTTCTATACCGGGCATTGCAATATGTGTCAATTTCACTGTGAGCGGTAAAATAGAATGCAAAATGGCCGTAAAACAGCCGAAATGGAATCTTATTGCCTTGCAGTACTCGTATACCCTTTTCTATCAATTGCTACAATGAAGTCATGTGTTCTCTAATCGCATCAAATTGCCAAATGAATTGCTTCACAGCTTGCTCGTATATGCACGTCGGGCTAAGATTACCAAACAAAAACTGGTAGTCCGGCATGCCTACTTATTTATTTTAACGCTTATTGGTACATACCCTGCAGCCAAAAACTAGATGGCAGTTAACTATAATATTTAAGCAAATAGATTGACCATATTTTTCTTCACTAAATCAAAAAAAGTGGTAGTGGAAATTTTCTCCTCAAAATCATTAAAAAGCATTTCCACTGCTACCAATAAAATAAATTGTAATTAAATATTTTTTCATAAATAGAATTTAGTGGTAGTGGAAATTAATTTTACGAAAAAAATACTAGGTACACTATATGAAATTTTTTTTTTTTAATTTTAATAAAACTTTCAGGTTATTCATGCTAGTGGAACGTATGTATATGTTCATGTATGTATGATCCGCTCTGGTAGAGTGCCTATTTTACTTTTATGTAAATTCTGATATTTTGATTTAGTGGAAAAAATTTCGACTACCTCTATGTGAATTAATGGTAGCGGAATTTTTAAAAGATCCACTCATCCAAAATTTACTGGAGCTAGAAAATAAGTATCGTTTTAAGTATGTAAATAATTATTTAGCTATTTTTGAAGAAAAATATTTTTGGCTATTAATTTTAGCTTTGAAAAAAATTGTTTAGCAATTTTTAGCTATTTTTTTCTTTTAATCTAGCTATAAGCTCCAAAATATTATGGCAACACTGATACGGAGCAAAACGGAGCTGCTCGGCTACACATACGAGTCGTGTGTGTGCTGCTAGTAGTGATGGGCGAGTCCGAGATGTTTTATTCGATTCTCTCGATTGTTGAAACATCTCGAATGCTCTCGATGGTTTTCATTCGTATTCGAGTCAAGTCGTAAATGGCCGTCAGTCGAAACAATCGCTAAAACATCTCGGACTCGCCAACGATTCCTCTCGTTTTCAAAGCAACCCTACAACATCTCGGACTCGCTGCAAAAAATACATAATAATTGTTGTTACCGCCTGAATATTAAAATTGCTTTACAAAACATACAGAGTGGTACAAATCTATTGCCGTTGTTGCTACTCGTAAAATTCATTTGTTTCATAAGCGTCTCACTTCAGAAAATTTATTAATGTTTAAATAATTAATTATTATTATTATGCACGCCACTCTTTTGTTGGGATTGCAATAATGCAGCGTCTATGTATAGCATATTTTTCAATTTGGTTAATTTATTTATGTATTTGCCTCACTTCCATTAAAAATCCTACTTTCTTTATCAACAAACCTCATTCAGTTTATTTTATCAACTAAAACATATCATCAAAACAACAGCCGGCCCGCCGACTCGGAACAATCGCAAAAACATCTCGCTTGTGTAGTCGAGATGTCATCGAAACAACCTCCGACTCGCCGACTCGGAACAATCGCAAAAACATCTCGATTGTGCGGTCGAGGAGCGAGTCAACTTTTGACTCGATTGTGATTTTGCAACGATGGCGATTCTCTCGATTGTCTAAACATCTCGGACTCGCCCATCACTAGCTGCTAGCAAGCAATTGCGACGCCTACAACCAATTAGCATAGTGCCAATTAGTCTTCGCTTGAATTTCATGCTGTGTACATCGATCGCGCAAAGAATTTTTTTCTTTTTCTGAGCAATAGGTATGCCACATCTGCTTATACGCGCACACTAATGCAAAAATATATTGCGCTTGTGTAAGTAGCGCAGTCGGCGGTGTGCATCACTGGTTTGGACAAATGGAAGACAGAACAGCGGCACAAAAGAGAATCGTTGCATAATTTCGCGGCAGAGTTGCTGTGTTTGGACACGGACAATGATGCGGTATTGCAATATAACACTAATAGCGTTTGTTGAGTGTAGGAAAGCATATGAGTTGCAAGAATTTTACCACAAAAGAGCGAGAGGATCACAGGATGTGAGCGAGAAAGAAGACTAGCTATTTGTAGGAATCCGCACACAGAATTTGTGTGGGTACTTTCCTAAAATGTGTCAAACTCTCTGAAGAAGAGGAAGAAATTGTAAACAGTGTTGCCACAGCCTCAAAAAATTTGGTATCACAAATTGATACATTTATGGTTTTTTTTGGTATCACCGAAAAATGTTTGAAAAAAAAATTAAAATTAATAAAATATGCTGCTTTTGGGTTCTAACACCGAAAAATTTTTGAGAAAAAAATTAAAATTAATAAAGTAAGCTATTTTCGTGGTTTTAACGATATCGTTTTTTTTTTTTTTTAATAAAAAAATATAAAGATAATACTTAAATTTCACATGCAATTAAATATGAATACTTTGGTACTGTACCGAGTAATATAAAAGTTCTATAAAATGAAATGGGTCAAACGAGCTGGGTGATCTAGTTGCCAGAGCTGATTTTGGAGTTGAATTGGAGTCATTGAATCAGTTCTTAAATATTTGTAGCGCTGCCCTCCTTTAAGTCAAAATGCCTGCTATGGGCAGTGATCTTACCAAAAGTTTGATAAAAATAAAATTTGTTCTAAGCCAAAATAAAAATTATCTACTTATCATTCATATATAATTGCGCTTAGGTGTTTTTTTTTTTTTTTTTTTTTTTTTTGATAAATTTAAGTACTCCCTCATGAAGACGATGAATGTGGTCCACGAAAGATTACTGTGAATGGGTACATAGATTTTGCCCCAGAAAGAGGATTATGTGGTCCTTTCAATCAGTTATGCACCAAAATAAAGGTATTTTGAAAAAACAAATATTTATATTTCGAAAACTATCGGCCTCCGGACTGTTCCGACTTCAGATATAGGATCGGAGGACGGAGCAACGCCCCTTTTATAAACGGTTTTTACGCCCCCCTGGATCGGTCAAGGAAAGCGTGACCACGAAAAAAAAATCATGACGGCATTAATTTGTGATATCAAAATTTTTGAGGTTGTGGCACACTATTCCTAAGTGTCATTTTTGACACTAAATAGCATTTCGCACAAATGCGTTTGTTGAACTTTTGCCTTCATCTTCAGTTTGACATAAAATAGCATTCTACCCAAAATTTCACCAAACAGACCTACTGACTCAATTTCGTGCGCTAACACCAGCTCCAATATAGCGCTAGTGTAAAATGGCGCAACCACAACGCCAATAACAGCATCATAGTATATGTATACGTATGACAACGTCACAATTATTTGTGCTTGATAGTGATCTAAGTGACTCTAATTTCCAGCATATTTTCACATATATACGGAATATTTTTCCAAATGATTATGAAAATTAAAATTAATTGTGCCCTCGTATATGTAAGCAGAAATGCGCCAAAAGAAATAAAACGGGATGGTAAACAGTAACAAGCGAAAAAATGTTATTTATCGATTATTCGATGACAATTGCGCTAAAGGTGTTATTGCGCCAGTACCGCGAGTTGGCGCTGGAGTTATTGTATCAGCGCCAAAAAAATTGCGCCATTACCCATGGTTATTCTGAAGTGTATTTTGATTAATTTTTTCTCTGTAAAAAATTGAAAAAATCTTTCATTCTTGTTGTAATATTCAAAAAAAAATTTTTTTTGATAAATAAAAAAAATTGTTTTCCTTGTCTTAGTTTTGGCGTCCCTATTGAAACGGCGCCCTGGGCAGCTGCCCATGTTGCCCCTATGTAAATCCGCTCCTGAATAAATGGGTTTTATAACGTGTTAATTTATTAATAATTTTAATCGAAAAACGATTATAATCGGTTAAGTTGATGCCAGATAGAACGTCGTATTGCGTGACAGTTGGGATAAAATACATGTATCTATATGAGGTTTCTCACATAACAAAAAGTAACGCAACGCCGAAGTTACGTAAAGCAAAAAGTTGCCCAAATCTCAACTTTTGGGGGCGTTGAAATTTTTTTTCAGTTTCACTTTAATTCAAATGTAAATAAATAGATTTTTATTTTCTTATTTACTTTTTTGTAAATAAAAAGGAAAATGAGAGATTTTTCAGAAAATAAATATTTTTTGAGTGATGTGGCGCAACTTGAAAACCCTATGTGTTTATGGAAAGCACACAAATGAGTGCAAGATTAATCCCGACGTACTTAATAATTATTTTATTAGTGCCAGCAGTGGTGTCAAAAGTCCTGTAGCTCAGAACTTTTCGATGCGCTTAGAACTTGAAAGACGTTTTCAATTTGAGTCTGTCTCTGAGCTAGATGTATTCAAGTCCGTCATTGGTATCAAATCCAACGCCACTGGTGAGGATGGGATATCCTTGAAGTTTATAAAGATTGTCTTGCCATTCATTATAGGAACTGTTACGCATATAATAAATCATTGCTTTACCACCTCGTGTTTTCCTGCGCAGTGGAAAAATGCGGTCATTATTCCTGTTGCGAAGAAAAACATATGCGTAGAGCCTTGTGACTATAGACCGATCAGTATCTTGCCAGTTCTGTCAAAAGTGTGTGAGTCTTTAATGGCAAGGCAAATTTCATGTTTTGTTCAAACAAATAACCTATTATCTCCACTTCAATCAGGTTTTCGACCTAATCATAGTTGCTCTACGGCAGGGCTGCTCACCTCATAGGCACTCAAAGCACAATTGTTTTTGTTTTGTACTGAATCATAGGCACAGATACATATTTTCACTTCAAATATGAAAATAAAATTTTCTTTGCACTGCCATAAGCACTGAGATATAAAAAATTTTTTTATGTATGTGCCTATGATTCATATTGAATGTGCAGAGCAAAGACACTTTGTATAGGAGCTCGAGCACTGCCGTAAGAAATCGAAATTTACAATAACAAATGGGTAATGAAAAAAAATTCAAAAAATGAAAGCACTGTAAAAAATTAGTATTCAAAAAATTTTCATATAAAAAATAAAAAAATTTGTATGTATGTGATACTACCATTTGAAAATAAATTCTAAAATAATACCCAATTTGCCACTGAGTGAAGTCGAGTTCGAAACGAGGTCGATTCGACGTCGTTTTAGAGACCTCGCCGGGGTGAACTCGAATCGAAGTCTTTATTTTATAAAAAAAAAGAAAGCATGAGTAACGAGTACTCATGAACATTGATGTGTAAACAGTTTCGAAATCGAATTTTTATTCCCTTTCCCTTGTTCCTTTAATTAAAATGCGACTATCGTTTTTAAAATTTTTTGTTGTCATTGTCACTGCTACATTTTGTTGTTTTTGTTTGTTTTGTTGTTTGGTTTTTGATTTTTAATTTTTGATTTTTGATTTCTGATTTTGATTTGTTTTGCTCAGAAACATGCAAACTCATTCGGGTCCACGTATGACCCATATCTCGAGACTCTGTGTTGAAGTCCTGCTCAAAACCTTTCATTTGATACCAATATTGCTCAGAAATATTCAAGGATCATCCGGAGACCCGGCCTAGGAATCATAAAGAATAGAGCTCTATATGAAAGCCCCACTCAACACCTTTCATTTGATACCAATATTGCTCAGAAACATTCAAGGATCATTCGGGTCCTCGTTGTGAGCCATATCTGGAAACTCGGCCTAGGGGTCACAATTAAAAGAGCTTCATATCGAAGTCCTTCTCAAAACTTTTAATTTGATACCAGTATTGCTCAGAAACATGCAAGATCATCCGAGTCCTCGTTTTGAGCCATATCTGGGGACCCGACCTAGAAATCATAATGAATGGAGCTCCCTGTAGAAGGCCAGCTCAAAACCTTTCATTAGATACCAATATTGCTCAGAAATATGCAAGATCATCCGGGTCCTCGTTTTGATCCATATCTCCGGACCCGACCTAGGAACCATAAAGAATAAAGCTCCCTGTAGAAGGCTTGCTCGAAACCTTTCATTAGATACCAATATTGCTCAAAAACATGCAAGATCACCCGGGTCCTCGTTTTGACCCATACCTGGAGACCCGGTCTAGGGGTCACAATGAAAAGAGCTTCATATCGAAGTCCGGCTCAAAAACTTTCATTTGATCCCAATTTTGCTCAGAAACAATCAAGGATCATCCGGGTCCTCGTTTGACCCATATCTCGGGACCCGACCTAGGACTCATAAAGAGTAGAGCTCCCTGTAGAAGCCTTGCTCAAAACCTTTCATTTGACACCAATATTGCTCAGCAATATTCAAGGATCATCCGGGTCTTCGTTTTGACGCATATCTGGAGACCCGGTCTAGGGGTCACAATGAAAAGAGCTTCATATCGAAGTCCTGCTTAAAGCCTTTCATTTGATGCCAATATTGCTCAGAAAAATGCATATCCATACCTTGGCATACATGTTCAAACCGGTTGGTCCTTTATATTTTGCCTATTTGTCGCATTGTTGCAGAAAACAACAACAACAACAATTTGCATTTGCACGACTATGCATGCAAGCATTTGTAAGTACATGCCTAGCTACCTTCCTACCACCGACAATGCCAAGGTCATTTACGGTTTACGTATTTACGGATTTACATGTTTACGCATTTACATGTTTACGCGTAAACTTTACCTGTTTTTCGAAATCACTCGTAGCTACAGCAAAGATGTTTACACATCAAAAATGAAGGTCGTTCCGACTTCGATTTATAACATCGGATCAATTTCGCCACGATGTCGGTTTGTCGAATTCGTGGCGTGTATTTTGTAACAAAGCGGGAATGAATTAATATGTATGTACATCTCAACTTATTTTATACCCCGCACCCCTTAGTCATAATTTAGGCTACTAACTGCACGATGAGCTTGAAGAACTGTCGTCCGAAGTGGAAACAGAGTGTAACCGATTGTGCGGCGCAGCGTTACAAAGGCCTACTTGATTTAATTTGTATACATATATGTATACATATTCACTTCAAACACTTGCAAAAAAAAGTAACGTTGATGTACACGGCATGAAGTGCATTACCTACTTTCAAGAAAAATTTAAAGAAATCTAAACAACATTTGACTTAGAAAATATATTGAACAAAAATATTTCATTTGTTTACAAATAAAAAAAAAAATATTATGAAAAGATTACGCATTGTGAGCAGCGATTTTTGCGATTCAGGCGATGTACATATGTATGTGCTTCATCAGTCAGTAAGTAAACATCCCAATTTGCCACTGAGTGAAGTCGAGTTCGAATCGAGGTCGATTCGACATCGTTTTGGGGAACTCGTCGGGGTGAACTCGAATCGAAGTCTTTATTTTATAAAAAAATCAAAGTCGTTCCGGCTTCCATTTATAACATCGGATCAATTTCGCCACGATGTCGGTTTGTCGAATTCGTGGCGTGTATTTTGTAACAAAGCGGGAATGAATTCATATTTACATCTCAACTTATTTTATACCCCGCACCTCTTAGTCACAATTTAGGATACTAACTGCACGATGAGCTTGAAGGACTGTCGTCCGAAGTGGAAACAGAGTGCAACCCACTGTGCGGCGCAGCGTTACAAAGGCCTACTTGATTTAATTTGTATACATATATGTATACATATTCACTTCAAACACTTGCAAAAAAAAGTAACGTTGATGTACACGGCATGAAGTGCATTACCTACTTTCCAGAAAAATTTAAAGAAATCTAAGCAACATTTGACTTAGAAAATATATTGAACAAAAATATTTCATTTGTTTACAAATAATAAAAAAATATTATGAAAAGATTACGCATTGTGAGCAGCGATTTTTGCGATTCAGGCGATATACATATGTGCTTCATCAGTCAGTAAGTAAACATAATTCAAGTGTCCTGGCTTTAATAACGTCTGTCTCCTGCTTTCTATAGAAATAATATATTATTCTTTACAGAAAGAAGTACAGATCAAACGCTAGATGTTGTTTTGGAAAAACTGGAAACCATTCAAGAAACCCTAAAGAAAATGGTGAATTGTATTTATGGCTTTAAAATAAACCTGCTTTCGTCCAATAAAACCATTGTCGTGAGAGTACCATGTTCTTTTTAACTAAATTTCTTGTATTGAAGAAGTGTTTTCTATGCTTACTGCATTAGCGACTTCCCGACGTTCCAATACTCCAAGCATTCGTTATGAAGCTTTATCAAGTCGTATTGTACGTCGTCAAAGAGTCGCTTTTGCACGTCGCTATCTTGTAATTTTTGCACGTCGTCAACGAGTCGTTTTTGAACGTCGCTATCTAGTCGTTATTGTATGTCGTCTACGAGTCGTTTTGGCACGTCGTCAATGACTCGTTTATGTGGCTCGCTAGTGAACTGTTCTTTACATCCACTTACGACTTCGCCGGCAGGTCGCACGCGATAGTCGCTGGCGAACGAATCTTTCACTAGAACGAGCCGGAATCGAATTCGATTCGAAGTCGTTTGGCAAATTGGGATAATTCAAGTATCCTGGCTTCTAATTACGTCTGTCTCCTGCTTTCTATAGAAATAAGAGTACCATGTTCTTTTTAACTAAATTTCTTGTATTGAAGAAGTGTTTTCTATGCTCACTGCGACTCCCCGATGTTCCAATGCTCCAAGCATTCGTTATGAAGCTTTATCAAGCCGTATTGTACGTCAAAGAGTCGGTTTTGCACGTCGCTATCTTATAATTTTTGCACGTCGTCAACGAGTCGTTTTTGAACGTCGCTATCTAGTCGTTATTGTACGTCGTCTACGAGTCGTTTTGGCACGTCGTCAATGACTCATTTATGTGGCTCGCTAGTGAACTGTTCTTTACATCCACTTACGACTTCGCCGGCAGGTCGCACGCGATAGTCGCTGGCGAACGGATCTTTCACTAGACCGAGCCGGAATCGAATTCGATTCGATGTCGTTTGGCAAATTGGGTATTTTATTGGAATTCATAAAAAAATTTAAATGAGCAAAAAAAATTTTTCAGTGCATATACAAAATTTGTAGATGTATTGAGCTTTTTTTTCAATACAAGAGCGTTGAGCAGCCCTGCTCTACGGCAATGCTAAAAATTATTGAAGATATGAGGTCGCAGTTCGACAATGGTGACTTGACTTTGCTTTGCCTTCTTGACTTTTCAAAAGCCTTTGACCTTGTAAATCATGACTTACTTTGCATGAAGCTAAAATATATCTTTGGATTTACGGATAGCTCTGTTAGGCTTATGACAAGTTATCTTGCGGGAAGAACGCAGAAAGTGGTGTGCAGTGGCGTCTCCTCTGACTCTTGTAACGTAACGTCTGGTGTTCCGCAAGGCTCGGTGCTAGGTCCTCTTTTGTTCAGTCTCTTTGTAAATCATATATTTTCTGCGTGTCGTTACGTCAATGTCCATGCTTATGCTGACGACATTCAACTGTATCTATCTAATCGTATTGGATTTGTTGATGACTTATGCTACAGAATTAACTGTGACTTGTCTGCCATCTCGCAATGGGCTTATAATAATGGTTTGTGTTTGAATGTAGAAAAATCGTTTGTGTTGCCTCTCAGTAGCAGTAAAGTTCATATTGTGGATATACCAAGACTATTTGTTGGTGACAGTGTTTTGGCGTTTACTGAAAAAATTAAAAATTTGGGCTTTGTTGTCAATTCGATGTTGAGTTGTTCTGATCATGTAAATAAAGTTGTGAGTAATGTCTATACTGTGCTTCGTAGACTAAGAATTTCAGCAACATATATCCCTCAAGAGACAAGAAGAAAGCTTGCTATACAACTTATTGTGCCACATATAACGTACTCTGAGCTGGTATACAGCAAGCTTGATTCTGTATCATATCGCAAAATTGATGTATTGTTTAACAGTGTTACTCGTTATGCGTATGGTTTGAAGAGATATGATCATGTTTCCTCGTTCAAAACAAAAGTTCTAGGGTGCACTATTTTTCAATATATTAAGGCCAGAAATTGCATATTCATATATAAACTTATGGAATTTAAAACTCCGAAGTATCTATATGAAAAATTGCAACTCCCTAAATCATCCGGGCACCAAACTCTGATAATACCAAGATATTCTTGTTTGTCCTCATCAAGACTATTTTTCGTCAATGCTGTGAGGCTCTGGAATTCCATACCTGACAGTGTCAAATCTATGTTAAATAGGAACAACTACAGGAAATTGATTCATGCCCACTTTGCTGCGGAGTAAGATGTATGATAGCAACTTCACACTACGTTCTCTATTTTTCACTATTGTCATTTTCTTAGACTTTCACCTATAGTTTCTTCTTCTTTGTAATTCTTCTCTATATATTTTATTTTAATTTCGTGTTATTAATTTCAATAGTAGGATTACCCTAAGTTTTAATTTTAAATTTAAGTTAAATGTTAATTTTGGTCATGATATGTAATTTCATGTGCAAACTTTAGTTTTAAGATTTATGCTACAAACAATATTATACAATTGATGTGTTATAAAAGACATGGTCTTAAAATGCAGTCCATAATGTTAGTTAAATAAATAAATAAATAAATAAATAAATAAAAAAAAAAAAATGTTGCAGCGTTTATTGTGGCATAAGCCCAAATTACATCAGCGATGTGGCAGCGGGCAGCGACGGTTTTCGAAATCAGCTGATGCGTCTAATATGAGCAGTGACTGCCAGACCAAACACAATAGAGCGTTCGCAGTATTTGGCAGTGACTTCTTTATATATTAGGTCTGTTTCCTTTTACCTTGGACACGTGGTGACATAAATTTACTTACCATTTTAATGTCCACTTTTTTCAATTAAAATAATCAATCTTGTTTCATTTCCTCTGCTCTTTCTTCTTCTTTGCTTTTGCATCCCGCCAGCAATATTTGCTAGTGGAAATCAATTAAGTAAAAATTAAATTCTCTCCCGCTTGCTGGCATCAAAGTACGGAAACACAAAATTAGTAAAAATATATTACGGAAAAAATATAGTACGGAAACAGACATCAACAACAGGCTGCGATTCAAGGCAGCGGCAGCGAATTTAGAATTTGGGCTAAACGGAGCGGTGCTGCCAGCTGCCTCTGCTGTATAATGTGCCGCTTCATTGCAAACAGTAGTTTCTAAAAATCAGCTGATTTCGAAAAACAGTCGCTGCCACAGCCACAGCGCTATTGTAATTCCGGCTATAGTTTTTCAGTTTTGCGTTGTTTGACATAGAAAGCGGCGTAACGCAAAGCGGAAAAAGTTTTATGTGGAATCAGCTTTAGTTCCGTACAATTATTCGCGATTAATAACACAGACCAACAAATATACAAAAATTTTACTCAACACGAACAAACGCTATTATTTATGAAAGAGGATGTCTCACAGACCAACTTTGCCGAACAGAGTAAGTACTAGTCCAGAGGGTCTGAGTTTTTTTTTTTAGAGGGGGTTAAAGTTTTATAGTTTTAGCTGGAGTGCACCTCCATTACTTCATCGAAAATATCTTATAAAAAATGATCTCAAATGAAGTTTTTGAGCTCGGACTTCTTCTACAGAATTTAATAAGGAATTTATTTGCGGTAGACTTTAACCCTCTAACGCCCACATGCAAATGGCTATTTTTAAGCCTTGTTTGGAAACACATGTGGGCATTCTGGGTTGCCACCGTGGGCTGGATATCTCACAGACAGGGTTGTATTAGGAATGTGCGCTGCCAGAAAACAATTGCAAAACTACAATTATATTTCATAATTTTGTGGACATTTGAAAGAACAACTCGACCTAGGTGCATTTTCAGCTTTTTTTAACATAAATATACATTTTAAAATACGCTTCTTTCTGTCTAATCGGTGTTACGATATCATTTCGGGTTCAGGAGATATGATCAGAATTGTTCTTTTGATTTATTGGTATTTAGTCAAATTGGCTGAACTCAATTTTGTGCACATGTCTCTCTTATTTACGTAAATATGTATTTGATTCAAGCAAAACAAAAAAACAGCAACACGCTCGTAAAATAAGTCTGACTCTTAGCGCTGATAAAAAATTCAAAAATAAAGTCAGCAAATTCTCTAACTATGTACATATGTACATACATATGTGTCAATAACGTTCCCTTGCTTGAAGTAGCTAAGCTGTTTGGTACATGCTGTAGCCCGTGCAAAATTGGCTTCAACTTTGATAACAAAAAAAAACTTTTCCACTTCACTTTTTTGCTTTAATTTACAAAACTGATTTTTGGGAAAATATTTGGGGAATCTATGTATATTATTAATACGCTAAGATAAATTTTGTTCCATCCTCTTCGTCGAAACTACTGAACCGATTTTAAAACTAAGAACACCATTAGAAAGATATTGCTCTTAAATAGAACTGCGCCAATTTTCATTAAAATTGGTTGGAAAATGCATCCACAATCGTTGTTTGAGAATTTGTGGTTGTTGTTGCATGCTTTTTTCAGAACTGTGCTGTGTCAGTGCGGATGCATAGGTGAGTTTGTACGTGCTCACCAAACTTACCATGCAATTGTGAACATGTTTGGCTGGAAGTGGTGTGTAGTTTGAAAGAAGTAATAATAATAATAATAATACAATGGCGCTATTATAACTCTGACGAGTTTTATGGCCGAGCATCTCTCCCAATTAAAGTTGTGCTCCTTTTTGTTTTTCCTACTAATTGGCTGGACCTACAGTTTTATGCCGGCTCCGAACGGCGAATGCATTTTTTGTGAGAAGCTTTTTCATGGCAGAAATACACTCGGAGGGTATGCCGCCCACTGCCGAGAGGTGACCTCTGCTCTTAAAAAACTCAATAATTGGATTTTTACTAATTAGAAAAATTGTTTTGGTGTTTTGCTCGGACCGTGGTATAGCGTGCCGAGACCTCTGGCATAGCAGGCGAGCACTCTACCCACTGCACCACAGCGGCCACAGTTTGAAAGAAGTAGAAATATAAAACAGTAGCACCAGAACAAAAACATAAAGTCAAGTAATAAGAAGGATAAGAGAGAATAAATAGGAAAGAAGTTAAGGAAAGAAAAGAGCAGAAATAGAAAGAAAGAAGTAGGTAGTAGAATTGTGAAGACGAGTAACGACAACAACACCAACAACAACAACAACAAAATAGTGGCAGTGACAGTAGCAACAAACAATTATACAAAAACTATAGTTGCACCCTAGTCGTAAGAAAACATCTAGAAACACTGTCGAGTTTCGACAGTAGGTAGAATTCTAGTATTAATTCAAAGCACTAACGCTTAAAGTAGATCGTTTGATTTATAAAGACGTTAAAGAATTACACTGCTCCACAGCCAAAAATACTCTGAAAAATACACTATCGTATCTACATATATGTAAAATCGATCGCTGATTCCGAAAATCGGGTTCATTCTTAATTCTATGGGAAGGTTTTTGAGATATCGGCAATTTACCATTATTTGGCCAATAGATTCACTTAATCTTTAACGCATTGATCTATCTACGTTGGAGTAACACCAAACGAAAGAAAATTATTGGCCAAATAACAGCAAATTGCCGATATCTCAATAACCTTCTCATAGAATCAAAAATGAACTCGATTTTCGGAATCAGCAACTGATTTTACATATATATAGAATAAATGCTTCCAAAGTGCAGACAACCAATTTCATTTTGTGATCCAGTGTTATTTCCTTGCACGAAAACATTTGAATTTAATTTTCTACTGAAGAAAAGCTTTCTCAAAAGTATTTGCCAATCAGTCTACATCTGAAATCGACAACAATCCGAGAATGTAACAACGCACGAATCGCTAATGATAATTTGACGAGAATTCGAGTTCGCCGATCTATCGCGGTGAAGTGGGTATTGCCGGGATAACATATTCCGAGACTTCGTTCGCTGTGCTTGTTGGGTTATAACGATTTTGTCAGTATATGCTGCTATTTGACGAGCTGTTTTATTTTTTCCTTTAAATTGAACAATTGTTTTGTTTATGCATATGAATGTATGTATGTGCATACATGTTTATAAAAGGAGTGTTTTATTGGGCATTTCTCTGCTCGCTTATACTCGATTCTGCTCTCTTGGCTGACAGTTTCCATACAAAATGTTAGAGACTTTAAGAGACCTTTAGAGAGTATGCCAGCTACTCATTAAACTGATCTTTACTGATTATGCCAATTATCTTTACTGATTATGCCAATTTTTTCTATTGTCAATAAGTGAAATGGTTTCAAATTTTTGTCAATAGATGTCTCCCCTATCTTCGAATTCAACGCAATACCGTTCATTAGAAAATGTTTTCCAATTCCGTACCAAAGAACGTATATTGTACAATTTACGTTCTTTGTACGTACTTTAACGAACGCTGTTCGAAGATAAGGGAGACATCTATCGATAAAAAGTTGAAGAAATTTCATCAAATAAACACACCTTTTTTCCAATTCCTTTAGTTTAACGAACGGTTGTTTAATTTTCTCTTGTTTTTATACCAGTGGTTGTTTTTTTCGCAAGTCTCTAACTCTTGCCCAATCGAATACGGCTAATGAAAATTACCATTTTCCCCCCGCATTCCCTTATAACGTCCTGTACTTTACCTATAAGTAGCGGCGAAAGTTGCCAATTTCTTCACATCTCGTACCAAGAGTAATCAAGTTATGAACTCGTTCAATCGTTTTTTGGTATTAACGCTCATACTGAGCTTTGTGTGGAGGACGACGTCCACAAATACTACCTTCCGCATTTTTAATGGCAATCGCGTTACCGATCAAACTTATTATGCATACATGGCAGCCTTATTCGAAAATCAAATATATATCTGTGCGGGATCTCTGGTAACTCATCAGCATGTGATTACGGCGGCGTCTTGCGTACACAATAAGAACACGACACACATTTCTGTAGCAGCCGGTGTTAGCAATTTGGAAGTGGCACAAGAATTTCGCATGGCAAATAGGTTTTATATTCCAAACAGTTATGATCCAGCTACACAAAGAATGGGTATCGCTGTTGTTGAACTGAGTGACTTATTTCCCGCTGGCAATGCAGCAATCACTCCAATACGGCTCTGGGGTTTAATGTTGCCGGTGCAGAGCAGACTGGAGGTGAGCGGTTGGGGTTTAATAAATCAAGAAGCACAACATTGCGAGACGGAGTTGAGGACGTGTTCTTTGTACGTAAAGCCTTGGCTAGCTTGCCTCAGGCATTATGTTGCTGTTCGTAATGTAGAATTTGCGGAGGAGCATATTTGTGCTGAAAACAGAGCCCGATCGAACATATGTTATGGAGATGTTGGTGCTCCTGGCGTTGCAGGCAATCTGCTTTGTGCAGTGACATTGGGGAGTGTTGGTTGCGGACAGTCCCAGTTTCCGGCCATGTTTATCGATACAGGACGATATCAAGTGAAATCTTTTCTAATTGGTATTATAGGTTGGAATAGGTATCTAGAAGCTTTTTAATAATTACACACGTTACAATGTTTACTATTCGTAAATATTTCAGTTATCTCTGTATAATGTAACAAATTTATATTGGCAATGTCGTTTTTTTGAATTCAATTCAATTCAATTGGGCAATTCACTGGCTATTGTAAAGTTGTATGTTGTAAAGGAAAATGTGCATAAGAACGCAGTACCTGTGAACTGACTCTCGTATGTGTTTTGTTGTATTTCGTTATTGTTTGCAGTTTGCTGTTTACAAAAATTTGAATAAAAAAAATGCCAGGCGAAAAACAGTTATTAGATTTGTTAGCGGCGGATTCAATTCCTAATTGATATATGATACACACGATGCAATTAATTTGTTTTTTTTTTTTTTGTCTCACCGCTTCCATATTTTTGTTTAAATTTTTTTTAACAAACTGTCAGAATAAAAAACAAATCAAATAGCACACTCAATAAACAAAGGCTGCCCAGTTGTATTGGTTGTATTGAAATTTGTATGAGAAAAATCAACCCTACTGATACACCTATTGTAAACCTTTACCAGTATACAACATTACAATACTTTACAACAGCTTGTGAATTGCCCAAATATTTTATTGGAATTCATAAAAAAATTTAAATGAGCGAAAAATTTTTCAGTGCATATACAAAATTTGTAGATGTATTGAGTTTTGTACTTTCAATACGAGAGCGTTGAGCAGCCCTGTTTTAGTTGGTCTAACACAGGGATTCCAATTTTTCTGATTTTTACGATCCCGGGATTTGCGAGATTTTTTTTTATAATCCCGGGATCCCGGGATTTATCAAGGGATTTGGACTTTAATTATAAAGGCCGGCAAAATTTCCAAAAAATTTTCTAACTCAAATAAAATTCTACTTTTCTAAAGGATTTCGGTGCGCTTATTCTGAAGTCGGGTTTTCGGTAATACGTGTAGGTTTTGAGATATTCATGTCCAAAGAGACGAAAAATGCGATTTTTTGCTATATTCACCGCTCAATCTGTTAAATTACTTACTTTCATTAAAAGATGATTGCAGCTATTGAAAGAACGATCATTTCTCTTGAAAACAGCGCTTTGCTTCTTCGGGTATCTTATTCATATATCTAATAATATAATAATACAATGGCGCTATTATAACTCTGACAAGTTTTATGGCCGAGCTTCTCTCCCAATTCGAGGTGTGCTCCTTTTTGTTTTTCCTACTAATTGGGTGGACCTACAGTTTTATGCCGGCTCCGAACGGCGAATGCATTTTTTGTGAGAAGCTTTTTCATGGCAGAAATACACTCGGAGGGTATGCCGCCCACTGATGAGAGGTGACCGCTGCTCTTAAAAAAACCCAATAATTGGATTTTTACTGATTAGAAAAATTGTTTTGGTGTTTGGCTCGGACCGTGGTTTGAACCCGAGACCTCTGGCATAGCAGGCGAGCACTCTACCCACTGCACCACAGCGGCCACAATATCATATATCTACATTGTTCAAAAGAAATGATCGTGCTTTCAATAATCAGTTTTTAATGAAAGTCAGTAATTTTAAAAATATTGAGGAGTGAATATGGCCACAAACTGCGTTTTTCGCCTCTTTGTACATGAATATCTCAAAAACTACACCGAAATCCTTTTGAAACTTAGAATTTTATTTCTTTTACAAAAATTTTTCGACCAGTTTTATTTTCCCACATTTGGGGTTGAAAAAAGTAAATACATTTTTAGAGAAACGCTACAACTTTAAAATGCAAAGAAAAAATAGATTTTTATTGCCATTTTTGTTATTTCATTAGTAACAAAATAAAATAGGAATGTAAAATCATGCGTTTTATTTAATAATACCTAAGAGTTACTTTAAAAAGCACAAGCAACAACGAAAATGACATACATTTGGTGAACAAAAAATTTGCATTTGCAGTTGGTACTTTTGGGATATTAATAAAACGGCTTGCAATCATTTGATAATTTCCACTAAAATTTTTTTTAGAATTTAACGACGCACTTTGTTTAAGCGAATATTTCCAAGCTTGTCGAAAAATTCAGAAAATTAATGCAACTTATGAATAGATAAAATCGGAGGCAAAATTTTGATATGAATTCCGAGTATGCAGCTGCGTATTTAATTTTAGTACAGTGTTGTAAGACTATCAAGTCTAATTAAAATTTTGTTTCCATTTTCTTTCATTATTTAGTTTCCATATGGGAATATTCCAAAAACCATTTGGGAAATAAATGACCAAAAATCAGAAAATAGAAATTATCAAATGAATTTTGCCTCAAGCTAAAAGCTTTAAAAATACCTAACGTACAATTCCTTACAACGCATACTTCAACATAATAAAATTTAATTATTAAAAAAAAATCAAAAATTTTAATCCTTGCTTTGACTAATGGCCTTTTTTATTCTAGCAAAAATGTCGCACTTTCTTCCGGCTGTCACATTTTTTTGTTCTCTTCCACACCGACTCAACACTTTTTTTAGGGATGTTTGTTCTACTGACAACATTTTCTGCTCTTAGCACAAGTAAAAGGTTGCATTATTTTTGTTTCATTCATCACATGAAAAATGCAACACTTTAATAGGGCGCAGGACACATGTAGATAATGCTTCAATGTAATAATGCAACATTTTCATTCAGAATAGGAAATGCTATTAGTATACAGATCTGAGACCAATAAAAATTATATAAAATATAACTTTTCTTTGCTATAATAGCGGAATATTCTCTCTTTATCTTATCCCGAAAATCCCGGGATAAAATTCTAGCTATCCTGGGATTTTCGGGGTGTCAAAAAGGGCGGGATCCCGGGATTGGAATCCCTAGTCTAACACCCTTTCTTCTGCTACTTATAGATAAGAATCATGTTTTTGGCAAAAAGTTAAATATGCATAATACTATTTCATGTCAATGTGGGGCATGAGAATGTTTATCAAGTGCATACTGTACTTGTGCAATAAAATATAAAAATATCTTTGGTGTGGCATGCCACCGACGCGACGCAGCCATCAGCAACATCCATCAACAACGAACCTCAATGGCAACGATTGGCGAGCGATGAGTGCACCGCTTTGATTTTATGCGCTTTCATTTTTTTTATCGCTTTCGGCTAAACTAATGTATTACATACATATGTATGTACATACAAATGGTCGTACTATGTATATGCAGCTGACAGTTTCAACAAAGGTTTAGCAGTTTGAGCCTTTTTTGCTAACCACTTCGCTTAAACCCTCCAATGGGCTGCAAAGATAATAAAAACAATTGCCTGTCAATGCCAAGGCTAACTACACTGCTCTACAGCCAAAAAATACTCTGAACGCGACCATCCTATCTATATGTAAAATCGCTCGCTGATTCCGAAAATCGGGTTCATTTTTAATTCTATGGGAAGGTTTTTGAGATATCGGTAATTTACCGTTATTTGGCCAATGGCTCCACTTAATCCTGAATGTCTCTTTAACGCAGTGAGCTATCTTCCTTGAAGTAACACCAAACGAAAGAAAATTAAATTTCCTTTTCATGGCTCCTATAACATTTTTCTCTATCTCTTATATTTTCTGAAATATTGACGATTAAATTTGAATTTTTTAGATTTTTTACGATTTTTTGAAGAAAAAATTGACTTTGTCAGGCAATATCTTTAAAACCAATGTCTTCACCTTCGGTTTTACTCCTTTACGTGAAGCTCCGTTCCATTACCTAAAAAATAAGCTATCAATGAAGAAAATCCATGGTAACTGCTTGCCCAGAATGGTGTGGCTGTAGTACGTAGTAAGAGCTGTCAAAAGTTAAAACAGTACAATTGCATTGCAATGCCCACAATGTGTAGCTGTGTCTGTAGCGTGTAGTTGTGGCTGTAGTAGAAGTAGAGTTAACTTTAACTTTGTAGCGCGCTACAGTGTGACCAGTGATCCCGAAATTGGGCCTTTCGGACCAAATCTGGTCCGATAAATTTACTTTGGGCTGTTGGGCGGCTAAAATCAATTTTGGTCCGATTTGTAATATGAATATTTTTAGTGGAGACAATTTCTCGGACGCTAAACATTTCATCTTTCCCGTGTAAAGTTCTTTTATTGTTAGTGAAACACACTAAGTATTCGCACACGGTATATATATTGAGACGGTAATGCCAGTAGGCGGAAATGTCAAATACTGCTTACGTCACAGGACCAATAAAGCCGCGAACAACCAAACAAACAGCTGTGCCAATTGCAAAAGGAAATGACGTATGAGGACCTGATACTTTTTTCTAAAACCGAAAGAAATATGGCGGCCAGCGAACTGACATGACCTTTTAATTGGATCATGCTATTCGCATATCTATTAATATAATAATACAATGGCGCTATTATAACTCTGACGAGTTTTATGGCCGAGCTTCTCTCCCAATTCGAGGTGTGCTCCTTTTTGTTTTCCTACTAATTGGGTGGACCTACAGTTTTATGCCGGCTCCGAACGGCGAATGCATTTTTTGTGAGAAGCTTTTTCATGGCAGAAATACACTCGGAGGGTATGCCGCCCACTGCCGAGAGGTGACCACTGCTCTTAAAAAACCCAATAATTGGATTTTTACTAATTAGAAAATTTTTTTTGGTGTTTGCTCGGACTGGGGCATATCTATTAGTTGGGAAATTTAGTTCACTTTGTTGAGCGCGCAATTGGTGAGCGCTCTCTTCAGTGAACTAGTTCACTTTAGTGACTTTGCATAAGCTATCCAGGAAGGACGTCCCAAGAAAGCATTGTCTGCCGCTGTTAAGAGCCGAGCAAAGCAGTGGCAGATGAGGTGTTCGATTGTCTCCTAGCCTCATCATCTTTCCAGCTTATGCAGCATCTGTGGTAGGGTGCACCTAGCCTCTCTGCGTGTTTCCAGATGAGGCAGTGTCCTGTGAGTACCACCACAAGGTTCGAGATGTCATCTCTCCTTAGAGTACTTATTTGATGGGATCGCTTGTGAACCCATTTCTGCCAGATTTGCCTTGATGTTCGACATACAGGCTTCTGTTGCCATCTATCGCTTGCTAAGATTTGTTTAAGAATTAGCTTGTTTGTGGCTAAGGCATACCTATGCCTTATGGAAGAACCTGCTCGGTAGTGCCCTGCCTCGCAAGTTCATCCGCCCTACAATTGCCATTGATATCCCTATATCCCCGGGACCTACACGAGGTGCAGACAGGTCTGTTTGGCCATCTCCTCTAGAGATCGGCGACAGTCTAGTGTTAGTTCTAAATTAAAAAGAGGGGGAGTCAAGATTACTTAGTATGTACATATGTATTTAAAAATAAATATGTAATTCCATTTTAAGTTGACTTCTGATTTTTGGGCCTTTTTTGGCGGAATTGGGCGGTAATTTGGTCGGTAAAATTTTTTTACAGTGGCAACACTGCCAATACCTACACATCTGCAGTAGCAGCACGTTGGCAGCGCAGTAGATAAAAGCCCATTTACGGGTATAACATGCATAGAATATACCCGTCCAGAGGCATTGCGAGACGTGCCTGTATTTACTTGATCGCCTATAACTTTTCCATTTTACCATGGATTTTCTTCGTTGATAGCTTATCTTTTTCCCAATAGGATGGAGCTTCACGTAAAGGAATAAAACCGAAGGTGAAGATATTGGTTTTAAAGATATTGCCTGACAAAGTCAATTTTTTCTTCAAAAAATCGTAAAAAATCGAAAAAATTCGTCAATATTTCAGAAACTATAAGAGTTAGAGAAAAATGTTATAGGAGCCATGAAAAGGAAATTTAATTTTCTTTCGTTTGGTGTTACCCCAAGGAAGATAGCTCATTGCGTTAAAGAAACATTCAGGATTAAGTGGATCCATTGGCCAAATAACGGTAAATTGCCGATATCTCAAAAACCTTCCCATAGAATTAAAAATGAACCCGATTTTCGGAATCAGCGACCGATTTTACATATATATAGGGTAGTCACGTCCAAAGTACAGACAACAAATTTCATTTTGTGATCCAGTGCTATCAGAGCTACTTCTGATATTAAAATGGCAAATGTGTCTATGAGTTTTTGGTTTTAAAAATACACTTTCAGTTTCTTTATTTCAAACTGCAAAAATCTTTAAAATTGTCAAGTTTTAGCTAGTCTGTCACACTTTTTATATTCAGCTGTACTAGTACACAGAGTATTATAGTTTTAATCACATAACGGTGGATTGTAACAGAATAAATAATCGAGATAGATATAACTCGAGCAAAAATTGAGATATTTTGATGAAATTTGAAATGCAAGCTGGTATCGAGACTGGGACGGTTGGTATTGAAAATGGGCGAAATCGGACTATGACCACGCCCACTTTTCCTATATGGAAAATTTCGGATATAGTTGGAGTGATGAAATTTTACCCACGTGTTGAGCTCAGGCCTCTAGGAAGAAATTTGATGAAAGTTTGGAAAATGGGCCGTGCCACGCCCACTTATTAAGGGTCAAACATTGAAAGTTTTATATGTCATAACTCAGAAACCATTGCAGATATATCGATGAAATTTGGTACGCGTGATTTACTTATTTAGGAAAACGTTTGGACGGAAAATAGTTAAAATCGGTTGACGGCCACGCCCACTTTTATATATGTGTATTATAAAGTGGCCTAATAAAAACATTGTAAGCGATATCTCTGTCAAATATAAAGATATATCGTTGAAATTTTATGGCAAGAGTCCAACTGTGGACATAAAACGAAAAACGCAAAAATTTTGGAAAATGGGCGTGGCACCGCCTCTTTTTAGAAGAAGGAATATACGAGATTTCTGAGCCCATAACTCGACAAATAAGTTATATGTAATGACGAAACTTGGTGTGCACACTTTTATTACTTGTGGTAATACATGTTAAAAAATTTAGCGGAATCGGTTGACGGCCACGCCCACTTTTATATATGGGTATTATAAAGTGACCTTATAAAAACATTTTAAGCGATATCTTTGTCAAATATAAAGATAATTCATTGAAATTTTGTGGCAAGAGTTCCACAATGGACCGGAAACATAGAATAGAAAAATTTTGGAAAATGGGCGTGGCACCGCCTCTTTTTGGACAAAGGGATATACGAGATTTCTTAGCCCATAACTCGACAAATAACTGAGATATTATGACGAAACTTGGTTTATACACTTATATAACCTATGATAATAGACACGCAGAAATTTATTGAAATCGGTTTATGACCACGCCTACTTTTTAACAAAGATATTTCTGGAACACCCTTTGGGAATTTGTAAAGTGACATCTTTGTAACTAGAAGTCATAAAGGAATGAAGTTTTACACAAAGAATAATATTCATATACTTAGTTGGATGACTAAAAATGTTGAAAATGGGCATGGCTACGCCCACTTTATGCAGCACTCGCTTTATGTAAAATACACCCTATATCGAACAAACGCAAACAAACAATGAACGCATACAGCTGAGTACCTAATGTTCGATTCCACTCGAACTTAGGCTTCCTTACTTGTTCTAAATTCGTTCTATCCACCCCTAATCATCATACAAGTAAGCAAAAAATGTGACGATGTAAATTTCGACATAAATCTTTTGCAGATTTTTGCGATTGACATTTCCTGAGACATTGTACCCATAAAGCAAACTGTCATTTGGCATATTAAATGGAGAGTTTTAAACTTGATATTTTAGTCATGCACGGTGGAGTAGTGCGAGGAAGACAAAAGATATAAAGAGAAATTTAATGAAGGCATAAAAGGGTTGCTTTCGACATGCATACAATATTTTACACCCAATTGCTGAGAAAAAATGTTTATAGTTTAGCAATGGTTTCCAACGTTTCGTTTTATCTTTTTGGAATTTGCTTAGTATTAATCACATACATAGATCGAGAATAAAATTTATTTTCTCGACGATATATTTCAACACCGTTTTACGTTTTACGGTTTTTACATTTTTCAGTTTTAGTTCAGAAAGTTGCATTTGAAGTTCAGAAAATATCAAAACGAATTCAGTTACAGCTTTCTGAACTTCATTTGTAATTTTCGAACTTCAAGTGAAACTCTGAACTAAAACATTTCAATTTACCAAGCATTTCCTTTCGAAATATACTCTTAGGCCTACTGGGTATAGTAAAAAAAAATCACAAACTTAAGACAATCCAATGCCTTCCCAATAAACACATATCCAATGTTGGAGAAAAGACTCAATTCTCACGTTTATATCCAACATGTTTTTACACAAATTTTGATTTCAATTTGAAAACCAATGAAGTTCATTTTGAAAATGCTTCTATTTTTGTCAGAACTGAGAACATAATTATTATTAATTCAATTCAATCATATGCGCAAGAAGTGAATTAAAAAGTGGGTGAAGAAGAAAATGTCAAAAGGGATGCATGTATAATTAAACAAATTTTTGTTTATAAAATGTTGTTACTATTGTTAAAAGTCTAACAAAAGTGAAACAATAAATTAGACAGACAATCATAATTGTTACATTTTTGTTCGTTTATTTCAATCGGGTCAGCTTTTGATGCTTAAAAGCTTTATTCTGAGATTTGATTTCAGTTGGAGAATATCGATGGAATTCAAGTTCCAAAATTTTTTCATGTGGATAAGCAAGAATATTTTCATACCAAAAAAGGGCCCTTTTGTTGGAGAATGGGCTGTTTCTCGAATAGACTTCCAGTTAAAAATTAATGTTGGAGCACAGGGAAAAAAGTACTATTTTCACATGTAAAAAGAATCAACCAGATTTTTGGTAAATATTACAATGCTGATTTTTCTTATATTAAAATCAAAATATGTATTGAAAAAATGAACTACATAATATTATATACATATATTATGTAATATTTAACTGAACTCAAACTTATTCCATATGATGAATTTCATATCAAAGGCCGAAAAAAACGAACATTTTGAACCCGACAAATTTTGCATAGAGGTATATCTTACCTACCCAAACACAACCTCATTTTTAGAAATTGCATTTTCGAAAAATTATGGGCGTGGCAAGGTATCGAAATATTCGAAAATATTCGAAAATACTCGAACAATGACGATAATAGGTACTTTTAAAGTGTGATTACTAGGGAATGGCTTTACCGATTTCAAAGATCTTCATACCATTATAAAGGTATTAGCTTTCAAAAAATACACTGTAAAATTTTTTTTGTTTCACTACACTGAAAAAAAATGTTTTCCAAAATAAAGTTTGAAACTGAAAAAACACTTCAAAGATCAAGCGATTTTGAAAAATAAGATTTTTTTAGAAAGGTCTATTTCATTTCATTTCATTTATTTGACATTGAGTGAAATTAGTACATTAAGATAACAAGATCTTTTATAGTACAACAAACAGATATTACAAACTTAATTGGTATCCACTTAATTGCCTAACTTATATACTAAGTAGTTACATTTAACAATTTACAAACAAACAATAAGTAAGGAAGCATAAAGGGGAAGTTGTAGAAAGATTAGAAAATTAGATTTAAGATAGAGAGTTTAGAGTTTCAGACCACTGACTGGAGAATAAGCTGTAGAGTCTTTGCCTATAGTTGTTCTGGTTTAATGAGTTTCTCATAGCAGCTGGAATAGAGTTCCAGAGACGTATGGTGTTGACGAAGAACAGCCTGGTAGAGGCTACATAGTTAAAACTAGGGACTACCAAGGTGCATGTTCGGGTCGATCTGTTAAATGCTATTTTTTCATATAGGTACGACGGCGATTTCGAGTAGATTAACCGAAAAAGAAAAATACAACTCCTAGCCTTGTGATAGTCCAATAGGGTACAGCCTAAGAGCCGAGACCGCCAGGATGATATGTGATCAAACTTGCGCAAACCATAGACATAGCGAGTGACATGATTAAACGCAACCTCCACTTTATGGGCAGATAGTGAGTCTAATTTATTATAAACTAGCTCAGAGTACGTCATAATGGGAATAATAAGTTGGATGGCAAGTTTTCTCCTAATATGAGGTGGGGTATAGGGCGCCGTTTGTCTCAGATTACGTAGAATGCCATAAACTTTCCCCACCACCACATTTATATGATCAATCCCATTAAGGCTAGAGTTCATTATAATACCAAGATTTCTTACTCTGTTGACGACCTTCACACTAGAGTTTCCCAATAATATTTGTGGTATCTGCACTCCTGATAACCCTTTTTTAGCAATAGGCAACAAATACGATTTTTGGGCATTAAGACAGAGGCCATTATTATTTGCCCAGCGTAGTATAGACGCCAAGTCACTATTTATTTTCGAGCATAATACATGTATATCACATGTATATTTAATATATATAACATATCTGAAAATTAAAATGGCCTTTTTTCTTTTTTTCTTTTTTTAATTTATTTAAGTAAATGCATGTCTTGGCATTCTTATACTTTGATATCACGCGTAAACTAATAAACCGATTTAAAAAATTTGTATACCATTAGAAAGGTATTAAAAACATACACCGTAAAAATTCTATATTACATATTACACTGAAAAAAAATTTTTCAAAACTTTTTTTTTTCAAACTCCGAGCAAAAAAATAAAACTCAGAAAATAACTTTTATTTTCTGATCGAAAGATAAAACTCAAAAAATAACTTTTATTTTCAAAGCGAAAGATAAAAATAAAAAAATAACTTTTATTTTCTGATCGAAAAATAAAACTCAAAAAATAACTTTTATTTTCTGAGCAGAAAATAAAACTGAGAAAATAATGATTAAATATCAACTTTTTGTATATAACTCATAACCATTACAGTCCCTGGTTTAAATAGATTGTTTTCTTAACTTACGTATTTACTTACTTAATTGGCGCGCAACCGTGCCGAGTCCAATAAAGCCGTGAGCTGTTTCTGTAGTTTTTTATTCACATTTGAAAAATTTCTCTATCAGCAAAAAATTTGTTTTTGAAGAGCAAAAGCTCTTATCAACATAATTTGTTTAAACAAATTGTTTTCTTAACTTACCTATTTACTTACTTAATTGGCACTCAACCGTCTAGACGATTCTGGCCGGGTCCAACAGAGCGAGCTAATTGCCTCTGTTTCGTGAAAGCTTGGCACCACTTGGGAACACCCAGGGAGGCAGCATCGTTGTTCACCTGATTTTTCCAACGTAGTGGAGGTCTCCATTTTCTTTTGTGTTCAGTGGGTTTCGATAGAAATACTTACTTTGCCGGAGCGCCTTTATCCATTCTCACGACATGACCTGCCCAACGCAGCCGCTGGATCTTTATTCGCTGAACAATGTCGATGTTTGTGTAAAGCTCGTACAGCTCATCGATAAATCTCCGTCGATACTCGCCCACGCCAACGCGCAAAGGTCCATAAATTTTCCGAAGAACTTTCTTCTCGAATAGTCCAAGTGCCATCGCATCTATGATTTATACATACCCTGCAGAAAACGAAACTAATCCAAACACACATGTATAAACCAGGCGCTTGTGGCAATAAAGTACCTAGAGACGAGCTAGTGGTCCGATCTCTCGATCGCATCAAACTAGTTTATAAACTAACTTTCCGTGGATACTCTTATAATCCAACCAGTCAACGACGCACGCACGTAGCCCGTATCAGCTGACACAACCTGTCTTATGGAGTTGTAGTGTAAATGCCCAGTCACCAACGCATGACGACGGCTCTCTTGACGAACGTATCGTAGAAACCTAGCTCAATTTTTAGCTGTTATACGGGCATGGCGGGACTGGTCTTCTCCTATGGCATCGCAATGTTGATTGGACCAATTTTTTTATGTGAAATATTTCTGGTTTTGGACTAGTTTGTTGTGACACTGTAGGTCGATCGTCAAAACGAGCAATGAACAAGTAAGGAAGCCTAAGTTCGAGTGGAATCGAACATTAAATACTCAGCTGTATGCTTTCATTGTTTGTTTGCGTTTGATGGAAACACGGTGCACTTAATATAAAGCGAGTGCTGCATAAAGTGGGCGTAGCCACGCCCATTTTCTAAATTTTTATCAGTCATCCAACTAAGCATATGAATATTATTCTTTGTGCAAAATTTCATTCCTTTATGACTTCTAGTTATAAAGATGTCACGTTACAAATTCCCAAAGAGTGTTCCAGATATATCTTTCTTAAAAAGTGGGCGTGGTCGTCAACCGATTTCGCTAAAATTTTCAACATGTATTACCACAAGTAATAAAAGTGTACACACCAAGTTTAGTCATTATATATAAATCATTTGTCGAGTTATGGGCTCAGAAACCTCGTATATTCCTGTTTATAAAAAGAGGCGGTGCCACGCCCATTTGCCAAAATTTTTGTGTTTTTCGTTTTATGTCCGCAGTTGGACTCCTGCTATAAAATTTCAATGATATATCTTTATATTTGACAGAGATATCGCTTAAAATGTTTTTATTAGGTCACTTTATAAGACCCATATATAAAAGTGGGCGTGGCCCTCAACCGATTTCGGAAATTTTTCGTTCAAATATTTGACTAAGTAAGTATATCACGCGTACCAAATTTCATCGATATATCTTCAACGGTTTCTGATTTATGACTCATAAAACTTTCAATGTTTGCCCCTTAATAAGTGGGCGTGGCACCGCCCATTTTCCAAAATTTTTGTGTTTTTTGTTTTACGTCCATAGTTGGACTCATGTGACAAAATGTCAATGATAGATCTTTATATTTGACAGAGATATGGCTTAAAATGTTTTTATTAGGTCACTTTATAATACAAATATATAAAAGTGGGCGTGGCCGTCAACCGATTTTAACTATTTTCCGTCCAAACGTTTGCCTAAGTAAGTAAATTATGCGTACCAAATTTTGTCGATATATCTTCAATTGTTTCTGAGTTATGACATATAAAACTTGCAAGGTTTGACCCTTAATAAGTGGGCGTGGCACCGCCCATTTTCCAAAATGTCATCAAATTTCTTCCTAGGGGCCTGAGCTCAACACGTGGGTAAAATTTCGTCGCTCCAGCTATATTAGTGACTGAGATACCAAATTTCCGATTTTTTCTATATAGGAAAAGTGGGCGTGGTCATGGTCCGATTTCGCCCATTTTCAATACCAACCGTCCCAGTCTCGATACCAACTTGCATTTCAAATTTCATCAAAATATCTCAATTTTTGCGCGAGTTAGAGTGTTTACAGACGGACGGACAGACGGACGGACGGACGGACAGACGGACGGACGGACGGACATGGCTCAATCGATTTCTCTTTTCACCCTGACCATTTTGATATATATAAGTCTATATCTATGTCGATTATTTCACTCTGTTACAATCCACCGTTATGTGATTAAAACTATAATACTCTGTGTACTAGTACAGCTGAGTATAAAAAGGAGCGAAAAACGAGCGATGGTCGTAGCAAAATAAGATAGTGTTCCTGCATGGCACTAGCCCAATGATTAAATACATGTGACAAGCTTGTAGCTAGTTGACTTTGGCACATATGGACCAAGTATCCAATAATTTTTGCAGGTTATTTACGCTACGATATTTTTAAGAACTACATAGAATGTCTAGTTAGTATTAGACCCGGAGTAACGAGAAGGAGTCCTACGGTGTCGGACATTAAAGCACTTAAATATCTACCATTCAAACCAAATTTTAATGATTGTTACAAGAATTTACCAACACGAACCAAAAAGTATTCAGGTCAGAACTCATCAAAACCTCTATACAACTGCCCAATCTTAATCACTCAAAGTAGATGGAAATATTTGCAGACAGTAGTTACATCGGAATATATTTTTGCAAATCCTAAATTTGATGCGATCTATACCGCAAATCGACTCAAGGATCATTAGTACATTAATCAAGCATTCTACCAGGTGGTATGATCAAAACAATGCACTGTACTGGTACAACATAAACTTCACATTCAAAAAACTGATATTTTCATTACTCTGCATAGTTACATAGACCTCTATTAATAATATTTGTTATGAATATTTTTTTTTTAACTAAACTACTATGAATTTAAAACAAAAAACTAAGCCTAATACATACGTCATGTGACATTTTATTATACATTGCGGTACTTCGGATTGTTGGGACTTTGAAAAATATCTGTAAAAATGTTTTTTTTTGCTCTCCTGAACAATTGAGTTTTTGCTGATAGCGGTTATTGAATATAAGCCGACGAAAAAGCTCATTTGAAGTCAAGACTAGGCGCCAAACTCCTGGCGGCTGCTGATTTAAAATGTAATATTTAAACAATGAATATTTTTTATTCAAGAATATATACATAAATAAATATTCATATGCCTATTTATATGTATTTATATGTAAATTTAACTATCATGCATTTCAAATTAAGCACTCAAGTTTAAAATCTAAGAACTTCTGTGACTCGACATCACTTCAGCGCACTTAGCTTTATTTAAGTACTTTCACTTTACAAATGTCAAGAAAAAAGAAAGAAATACTAACATATGTAGTACTTATTATGCATTCTTTGAAAAATTATTGCCACTTAAAAATGAAATGTGCTATAAATAATTATGTAGTATAATCTCATTTGCGGCTTATCATAATTGGGGAAACTACTTTGTTTCATGCTACTTGAGTTTGATACGCTTTCTGACTTTCTTTATCTGTACCTAGTAAGTATATGTATATTTCTGTATTTACATACATATGTGCATTTGTATGTTTGTATGTGGAATTATCAAGTATTTTAAAGGAACCTGCACTATGTCTATTCTTTGCGTTGCCCTAATTTTGAATAATTGAATGTCATGCGCATTCTTTTGGGGTGAACCGCAGCTAATCGGAAAAGCGTTCGGAATAGGGGAAAAAGGGAATTGGAAAGGTTTTTGTTGTGTGCGGTCTTGTGCTTGGAAAACTTTTTATACCTTTCATGAGAATGAATGAATAAAATTTTTGTCGAAAGTACCAGAAGGAAGCGTGGGGGACCTACCAAAATATATACCGATATGATCAGAATCACGAGCTGAGTCGATTAAGCCATGTCCGTCTGTCCGTCCGTCCGTCTGTGTGAACGCAAACTAGTCCCTCAATTTTTGAGATATCTAAATGAATTTCGGAATACAGGTATGTTGTTATATGCAGCTGATCATTTGTCGGAACCGGTCGAATCGGACCACTATAACATATAGAAAACAACCGATTATTCAGATATATATGAAAATTTTGGGTTGTAATTTCTGCATAACTTCCCCATTTGAACAGCTGAGGACATGAAACTTTGAAGTATTTGTACCCATATTGGCCCAAACAAGGTTATCGAAAATTGTCAAGATCGAACCACTATAACATATAGCTCCCATACAACCGATTGTTCAGATATGGACATTTTGGGGTATAACTTCTCCATTTAAATAGTCCAGACACCATTTTTATACTCAGCTGTACTAGTACACAGAGTATTATAGTTTTAATCACATAACGGTGGATTGTAACAGAATGAAATAATCGAGATAGATATAGACTTATATATATCAAAATGATCAGGGTGAAAAGAGAAATCGATTGAGCCATGTCCGTCCGTCCGTCCGTCCGTCCGTCCGTCCGTCCGTCCGTCCGTCTGTCCGTCCGTCCGTCCGTCCGTCCGTCTGTAAACACTCTAACTCGCGCAAAAATTGAGATATTTTGATGAAATTTGGAACGCAAGTTGGTATCGAGACTGGGACGGTTGGTATTGAAAATGGGCGAAATCGGACCATGACCACGCCCACTTTTCCTATATAGAAAAAATCGGAAATTTGGTATCTCAGCCACTAATATAGCTAGAGTTTTAAAATTTTACCCACGTATTGAGCTCGGGCCCTTATGAAGAAATTTGATGAAGTTTTGGAAAATGGGCGGTGCCACGCCCACTTATTAAGGGTCAAACATTGAAAGTTTTATATGTCATAACTCAGAAACCGTTGAAGATATATCGATGAAATTTGGTACGCGTAATTTGCTTACATAGACAAATGTTTTGACGAAAAATTATCAAAATCGGTTTACGGCCACGCCCACTTTTATATATGTGTATTATAAAGTGACCTAATAAAACCATTTTAAGCGATATCTCTGTCAAATATAAAGATCTATCATTGAAATTTTGTCGCATGAGTCCAACTATGGACATAAAACAAAAAACACAAAAATTTTGGAATATGGGCGGTGCCACGCCCACTTATTAAGGGGCAGACATTGAAAGTTTTATGAGTCATAACTCAGAAACCGTTGAAGATATATCGATGAAATTCGGTACGCGTAATATAATTACTTAGTCAAATGTTTTGGCGAAAAATTATCAAAATCGGTTGACGGCCACGCCCACTTTTATATATAGGAAATATAAGGGGGCCTAATAAAAACATTTTAAGCGATATCTCTGTCAAATATAAAGATCAATCACTGAGATTTTGTGGCAGGAGTCCAACTATGGACATAAAACAAAAACTACAAAAATTTTGGAAAATGGGCGGTGCCACGCCCACTTATTAAGGAGCGAATATTGAAAGTTTAATAAGCCATAACTCAGAAACCGTTAAAGATATATCGATGAAATCTGGTACGCGTGATATATTTACTTAGCCAAATGTGTGGACGAAAAATTACCAAAATCGGTTGACGACCGCGCCCACTTTTATATATGTGTATTATAAAGTGACCTAATAAAACCATTTTAAGCGATATCTATGTGAAATATAAAGATAATTCATTGAAATTTTGTGACATGAGTTTTACAATAGACCGGAAACAAAAAATAAAAAAGTTTGGAAAATGGGCGTGGCACCGCCTCTTTTTAGACAAAGGGATATATGAGATTTCTTAGCCTTTAACTCGACAAATAATTGAGATATTATGACGAAACTTGGTTTATACACTTTTATAACATGTGTTAATAGACACGCAAAAATGTATTGAAATCGGTTTATGACCACGCCTACTTTTTAACAAAGATATTTCTGGAACACCCTTTTGGAATTTGTAACGTGAAGTCTTTGTAACTAAAAGTCATAGAGGGATGAAATTTTGCACTAACAATAATATTTGTATGCTTATTTGGATGATTGATATAAATTTTGAAAATGGGCGTGGCTGCGCCCTGTTTATGCAGCACTCGTTTCATATAAAATACACCCTATATCGAACAAACGCAAACAAACAATGAAAGCATACAGCTGAGTATCTAATGTTCGATTGCACTCGAACTTAGGCTTCCTTACTTGTTTCTAATAAATCCTTCCATAAATAACCCACAGAATTGAAATTATAAATTATAATAAATCAGGATATGTATACATAGGTAACTTTTCATTTCCCCACTCATGAAAGGTATGAAGTCGGCCGAAGACAGCCGCGCTTTTACTTGTTTTAATTGAATTCGCTTATCATTTACATTACAAAAACTTGATTGCTTGTAACAAAAGCAAATACACTCAGCAAAAAACGCACGTAAATCTGACTATTTACACCTTGATTTGACTATTTTTATACTCAGCTGTACTAGTACACAGAGTATTATAGTTTTAATCACATAACGGTGGATTGTAACAGAGTGAAATAATCGAGAAAGATATAGACTTATATATATCAAAATGATCAGGGTGAAAAGAGAAATCGATTTAGCCATGTCCGTCCGTCCGTCCGTCCGTCCGTCTGTCCGTCCGTCCGTCCGTCCGTCCGTCTGTAAACACTCTAACTCGCGCAAAAATTGAGATATTTTGATGAAATTTGAAATGCAAGTTGATATCGACACTGGGACGGTTGGTATTGAAAATGGGCGAAATCGGACCATGACCACGCCCACTTTTCCTATATAGAAATAATCGGAAATTTGGTATCTCAGTCACTAATATAGCTGGAGCGATGAAATTTTACCCACGTGTTGAGCTCAGGCCCCTAGGAAGAAATTTGATGAAATTTTGGAAAATGGGCGGTGCCACGCCCACTTATTAAGGGTCAAACCTTGAAAGTTTTATATGTCATAACTCAGAAACCATTGAAGATATATCGACAAAATTTGGTACGCGTGATTTACTTACTTAGGCATACGTTTGGACGGAAAATAGTTAAAATCGGTTGACGGCCACGCCCACTTTTATATATGTACATTACAAAGTGACCTAATAAAAACATTTTAAGCCATATCTCTGTCAAATATAAAGATCTATCATTGAAATTTTGTCGCGGGAGTCCAACTGCGGACATAAAACGAAAAACATAAAAATTTTGGAAAATGGGCGTGGCACCGCCTCTTTTTATAAACAGGAATATACGAGATTTCTGAGCCCATAACTCGACAAATAATTTATATATAATGACGAAACTTGGTGTGTACACTTTCATTACTTGTGGTAATACACGATCAAAATTTTAGCGAAATCGGTTGACGACCACGCCCACTTTTATATATGGGAACTATAAAGGGGCCTAATAAAAACATTTTAAGCGATATCTTGGTCAAATATAAAGATAATTCATTGAAATTTTGTGGCATGACTTCCACAATAGACCGGAAACAAAAAATAGAAAAATTTTGGAAAATGGGCGTGGCACCGCCTCTTTTTACACAAAGGGATATACGAGATTTCTTAGCCTATAACTCGACAAATAATTGAGATATTATGACGAAACTTGGTTTATACACTTTTATAACTTGTGTTAATAGCCACGCAAAAATTTATTGAAATCGGTTTATGACCACGCCTACTTTTTAAGAAAGATATTTCTGGAACACCCTTTGGGAATTTGTAACGTGACATCTTTGTAACTAGAAGTCATAAAGGAATGAAATTTTGCACAAAGTATAATATTGATATGCTTAGTTGGATGACTGATAAAAATTTAGAAAATGGGCGTGACTACGCCCACTTTATGCAGCACTCGCTTTATATAAAGTACACCGTGTTTCCATCAAACGCAAACAAACAATGAAAGAATACAGCTGAGTATCTAATGTTCGATTCCACTCGAACTTAGGCTTCCTTACTTGTTACCAATGGTTTTGCGCCAAGGATGAAAATAGTTATTCTGACTACGTTGCACTTCATACCATCATAATAAATATTAAGTAGTTAAAATGAAAATTAACCATACCCGACTTGAAGTGTTTTCATAGTAAAAACAACTATGAAAAATGGTTGTCCTAAATATGTTGAAAAATGCAACATATTCAAATTGAATATTTTTATAGTCAAGTTAAAGTTACAACATATTTGTTTTAAAAAATGTTCATACTGAAGCTGACAATGACATATTCTTAAGTTTAATATGATTCATATTGAAGTTCAATATGTTTTTATTCAACTCTAAGAGACAGCATATTTGTTTTAAATATATTTCATATTGAATTTAACTATGTGTCTAAACTTTGTGTGTACATATGCACATACATACATACATATGTATACATATGTGCTTTTTTAAACCCTTTTATGTATTCGCTGTAGCTCCAAGGTTCGGCGAGAGTGCCAACCTCTGGGGTATGAAAAATGGCTTTAAATAAGCCAACTCATTTCCCTTGTGGAAAATGAGTTATATTTGAGTTGCTCAATCATGCTATATAGCTCGAACAATGTATAAAACATCTAAGAATTACGGAAATTTGAAAAGCCGCATTCAAATGAAGGAACGAAAATCTACGCAGCATAAATTGCTTTTACTGTGCTAAATATTTAAGTTTACTATGAACCATATTCAAGTTGAAACATCAAAAGTAGTTAAAATAAATATGTTTTAACTTGAGGATGACTATTACAAATTTTACAATGACAGGTGTTAATACTTGTCCAGTTGAATTAGTATTTACTAGTCAACTCAAAGTTTTTCATATTCAAGTTGAATATCTTTCATACTTGAACGGTTGAAATAATACGTTTATATTCAGATTAAGTTGTTTCATAGTCATATTTCCGTGTTTTCATAGTAAAAAAGCGAATAGTAAAGCTGAATATTTTCATAGTCATTTTTACGATGCCAGTTTTCTCTGAGTGTAGGAGTGAGTCATATAAGCTTCTTTGCCTTCGATATTGCAACCATTTCTTCTAAAAAGCGCCACACTGTAAGCGATCCAGATGCATTGTTTATGTCTTTGCAGTTTGGGATGGCTGACTTTAATCCAAAAAGACACCGCAAACAGGCGAGATTGTAAAAATACGCACCCCCTTAATGTATATATGTACAATGTACATTGATCGGCTTATTTTCCACTTATATACATTAGATGAGTTTTTTTTAGATATTTCCTCCGGCACCGAAATAGGATGTTTTAGAGTAAGTAAACTGAAAAAAAATTTCACTTTTCCAAAAACTGGATGGAGCTACACCGAAAACCGCGCAAATTCCCAGAATTTCAAGGTATGTTTAGATTTATGTATGAAAAAAGTTAGGATTCTGCACGAGAAAAAAAATTTATATCCATCCATACGAAGAATTAACCGCTAAATCGAATGGCGTATTCGGTTTTTTGGTACACTCCCCAGGGAAGGTAATATCGCGGTCTAAAGAGATCATTTTCTTTTTTTGTTCACGAATCTTCAACTTCTTGCCCTATACTCTTCCGGAAATCGAAAATTATTTTTTAACTAAATCACACGGTAGGCTGCGTTATTTAATGCGCTTTCCATAAATGTATAGCTATTAAAAATCGAATAAAATTTGAATGAGTTCATCAAGTTTAAATGAAGTAAAGTCGGGTATAAAAGGGTAACATATCTTAAAATTTCTTAAATTTTTTAACAATTTTGCTCTTGAAGGCGGTTTTTGGGGTTATTCGTGATTTTTTTATGTGGGTGGGTAACTCTACAAATGTAAAAAAACTACAAAGGTCGAGACCGTGGATAACGGACAAAAAGTGGAGCCGGATAGCGCCAAAATATTTGTGGGCAATATGGGTATCAAAATAAAGATTTTACCTAGGACTTAAATGTAAAGCCAATCCATTTTGCTGTGTCCACCGTTTCGACACATATAAGTCAAAAATTAGACTCAAATGTCGCCGATATCCTTTAAAATATTCTGTAGTCATCTTGGATCACTTATTCGCCAGTATATCGCAAATTGGCTAAGAAATTGTCATGTAATGAGTTCCATATTAAAGCCCTAGTTAAGACCTTTAATTTGATATCAATATTGCCCAATAATATTTTGGGGCCATCCGGGTCCAGGGTTTTTTCCGCTATCCACGTTTTCGATCTTACGATTTTTTTTTTACATTTTTGGAGCTATTCAACCAAATAAAACAATCACTAATAACCCAAAAAACCGTCTTCAAGAGCAAAATTTAAAAAAAAAATTTAGAAATTTTAAGGTATGTTACCCTTTTATACCCGACTTTACTTTATTTAAACTTGATGAACTCATCCAAATATTATTCGATTTTTAATAGCTATACATTTCTGGAAAGCGCATTAAATAACGCAGCCTACCGTGTGATTTAGTTAAAAAATAATTTCCGATTTCGGGAAGAGTATAGGGCA
The DNA here is from genome assembly GCA_960531455.1 of Urophora cardui. Lineage (NCBI taxonomy): Eukaryota > Metazoa > Arthropoda > Insecta > Diptera > Tephritidae > Urophora > Urophora cardui. The sequence goes on along the minus strand of OY482671.1, from coordinate 96,158,157 downwards.
AGAAGTTGAAGATTCATGAGAAAAAAAAGAAAATGATCACTTTAGACCGCGATATTACCTTCCCTGGGTAGTGTACCAAAAAACGGAATACGCCATTCGATTTAACGGTTAATTCTACGTATGGATGGATATCAATTTTTTTTCTTGTGCAAAATCCTAACTTTTTCAGACATAAATCTAAACATACCTTGAAATTCTGGGAATTTGCGCGGTTTTCGGTGTAGCTCCATCCAGTTTTTGGAAAAGTTAAATTTTTTTCAGTTTACTTACTCTAAAACATCCTATTTTCATATTCCGGTGCCGGAGGGAGGATCTGAGAAGGTTTAAAGAATCCCATACAAAAAAAAACTCATCTAATATACGTACATACGTTTTGGTTATTATCTCATTCTTCGATTCAAATCTCGTCGTCTGGTCGTCACAGAACAACGTCACTTACCATTATTGCCCACCTAAACGCCCTCCACCTCTCTGGATTAGTTATCTTAACTAGCCAACTAACCGTTGATAATGGCCTAGCGATTTCTGATTATACCGAATGCAAACCGCGCCACAAAGTCAGCTGGTCATTTGCAACAAGTGCAGTTGAAAATACGAGTATACATATACATATATGTACATATGTATAAGGATATCTCCGCACATGTGTTTTTAATGTAATTTCATAGAATTTTAATCAATAATATGCCGCCAAAGCAAAACGAGCAGCCGACAGAAGAGGAAGTGTGGCAAGTTTTTTTGTGCGCTTTTTTGCTGTGCGTATTTTTTCTACAACGAAGCGGTCAACGCAAACGCGACGAGTTGTTGTGGTATTCATTACACGATTAAATTATGATTCCATGTGTAAATTGTTTGTAATGAGTAAACATATTTGTGCGAATAGAACGCCACACGCTGGCGCCACCAATGACGGGTAATTATACATACGCACAGAAACAAACGAGAACCCGAAGTAAGTTGTGAAAAAACAAATCGTAATTTAGATTAAAGGCAAATTTTTTATAGCCCGTTGCAAGGCTCGGTGGCGAATTCAAAAACTACTTTCTTTTTTATTTACAAAGATAGAGTGTAATCATGGTACAATAACTTAGAGGTAGGCGCATGGGCGAATTCAGAAACTACTTTTTTTATTTCCAAGGGTAGAGTGTAATGTCAAAATCCAAGCGAATTATAATCATGGCCAATAGGAATGAGCGAGTACCAAGCGAATACAGATTTTAACCACGGCGAAATATCATTTTGACATTACACTCTACCAATTACAATAACAAAATACATGGGGATTTTCTGAATTCGCCCCTGTGCCTACCTGGAGTGTAATGTCAAAATCAAAGCGAATTCCCATCATGGCCAATGATAATGGACGAACCCCAAGCGAATTCAGACCAAGGCAAATTATCATTTTGGCATTATACTCTACCAATTACAGCAACAAAATACATGGAAAATTTCTGAATTCGCAACAGAGCCTACCTTTCTAGACCTGCCTTGGCCGGTTGCTTACTTTAAGACTTGAAGGTATTTGTATTGTGTTTTACGTTTGAATAGATATGAAACTAAATACTCTGTTTTATTCTTACATTTACTTTATTTTTAAAATGGCTGTCCTTATGTTTTCGAATTTTACATTTGAGGGGCGTTTGCTATCAAAACCAGCTCATTCCATTTTTGGAAATTTTACAAGAGAGACAAAAACTTATCACGTCCAAAGTGGTTGTTTGGAAACAACTGGAGTTCACCAGTTAATATTTGCGTCTTTGTGAGTTTTAAATAATTTACATCCACCTATGTCTTCAAATGATCTGAACTTTCACATTTTCCTTTTTTCTGGCTAAAGCATGGAATGTGCTGGATTTGATCCAGAGGGAAAACCTTTTCATCTAATTGTGGGTTGGAATGAGCTTGATCCCTTCGTAAGCTCATGAGGGACCGTCTAAACTTTCTAAATATGCAAACAAGTGGATTTCAGAAAGCTATGGAATGATCTGATTTTGATAGCATACGCCACATAGTTATTTCCCATTTAAATTATAGTTTTATTATGTTTTTATATTTTTATTTATCCATTTATTTTCTAATTTAGTTTTTGGTTCGTTCTTAATTTATTTTAACTAGCTGGACCCGTGCGCATCTTGCGCAAAAAATAATAAAACATACGTGGCGCCAGCCGATATAGTTTGTGCTGCCACGCTCATTTAAAAAAAAACATATTAGGGGTATTCGCTATCCATAGCATAACCCTAGCACGTAGCACGGATTGCACGGATTGCAAAGTTTTACAACGCACAACAACAAAATACAGGCGCACAAAAATATGCTAGACCTCAAAAATATGCTACACCAAAACCTATGTATAGTTATTTGCTATGAAGTGTAGGAAATTAATTGCGACCCTGCTTCAGCTGACATTTGCCAATTGCTAATTTCAATTTCAATTTGATCATTCGAATTTTGCTTAAAATGTTATTTTTTATGTGTATTTATTAAATTTACTAAAATAAAATGATTTATTTATTAAAAAGTGAGTGATGAACGCGTCCCTTTGGCTAAAAAGAAAAGCTGCTTCTTAAAATTTCCTACGACTGTGCAATGGGGTACTCTCGATGTGTAGCATATTTTGGTCTAGGATATTTGCAATCCGTGCTATCTTGCTAGGGATAGCGAATACCCCTATTTATTTGGTCTTAAGTCTACAGTGGAACTTATGGAACTTTCAATGAATTACTTATATGTTTTCTACAAACATATCGCATAAAATGTTTTTATTATACCTAAATACATATACTATATATATAAGTAGTTATGTGTATTAAATTTGTTTATATATTTTACATATATTTTTATACTCAGCTGTACTAGTACACAGAGTATTATAGTTTTAATCACATAACGGTGGATTGTAACAGAATGAAATAATCGAGATAGATATAGACTTATATATATCAAAATGATCAGGGTGAAAAGAGAAATCGATTGAGCCATTCCCGTCCGTCCGTCCGTCTGTAAACACTCTAACTCGCGCAAAAATTGAGATATTTTGATGAAATTTGAAATGTAAGTTGGTCTCAAGACTGGGACGGTTGGTATTGAAAATGGGCGAAATCGGACCATGACCACGCCCACTTTTCCTATATAGAAAAAATTGGAAATTTGGTATCTCAGTCACTAATATAGCTGGAGCGATGAAATTTTACCCACGTATTGAGCTCAGGTCCCTAGGAAGAAATTTGATGAAATTTTGGAAAATGGGCGGTGCCACGCCCACTTATTAAGGGTCAAACCTTGAAAGTTTTATATGTCATAACTCAGAAACCATTGAAGATATATCGATGAAATTTGGTACGCGTGATTTACTTACTTAGGCAAACGTTTGGACGGAAAATAGTTAAAATCGGTAGACGGCCACGCCCACTTTTATATATGTGTATTATAAAGTGACCTAATAAAAACATTTTAAGTCATATCTCCGTCAAATATAAAGATCTATCATTGAAATTTTGTCGCGTGAGTCCAACTGTGAACATAAAACAAAAACCACAAAAATTTTGGAAAATGGGCGGTGCCACTCCCACTTATTAAGGGGCAAACATTGAAAGTTTTATGAGTCATAACTCAGAAACCGTTGAAGATATATCGATGAAATTCGGTACGCATAATATACTTACTTAGGCAAATGTTTGGACGAAAAATTTCCAAAATCGGTTGAAGGCCACGCCCACTTTTATATATGTGTATTACAAAGTGACCTAATAAAAACATTTTAAGCGATATCTCTGTCAAATATAAAGATATGCCATTGAAATTTTATACCAGAAGTCCAACTGCGGACATAAAACGAAAAACACAAAAATTTTGGCAAATGGGCGTGGCACCGCCTCTTTTTATAAACAGGAATATACGAGATTTCTGAGCCCATAACTCGACAAATAATTTATATATAATGACGAAACTTGGTTTATACACTTTTATTACTTGATGTAATACATGTTCAAAATTTTAGCGAAATCGGTTTGACGACCACGCCCACTTTTGTACATGGGAACTATAAAGTGGCCTAATAAACACATTTTAAGCGATATCTTTGTCAAATATAAAGATATATCATTGAAATTTTGTGGCATGAGTTCCACAATAGACCGGAAACAAAAAATAGAAAAATTTGGAAAATGGGCGTGGCACCGCCTCTTTTTAGACAAAGGAATATACGAAATTTCGGAGCCAATAACTCGACAAATAATTGAGACATTAAGACGAAACTTGGTTTATACACTTTTATAACTTGTATTAATAGACACGCAAAAATTTATTGAAATCGGTTTATGATCACGCATACTTTTTAGCAAAGATATTTCTGGAACACGCTTTGGAAATTTGTAACGTGACATCTTTGTAACTGGAAGTCATAAAGGAATGCAATTTTGCACAAAGAATAATATTCATATGCTTAGTTGGATGACTGATAACAATTTTGAAAATGGGCGTGGCTACGCCCACTTTATGCAGCACTCGCTTTATATAAAATCCATCAAACGCAAACAAAAAATGAAAGCATACAGCTGAGTATCTAATGTTCGATTCCACTCGAACTTAGGCTTCCTTACTTGTTATATATGTATATGTATGTGGTCCCTGCCGACTTGGGTAATTTTTTTCCACACGTTTGCCTTGGCAAGCAAATCGGTGGTCCAGGCTTAATTGACTCATCTGCTACAGTTCCTGTGTTTTTACTTATAAATCTTTGAAAATTTGCCCCTCTTGGCCCATTTTTCTAAATTTCAGCATGTTTCCTCATAACGGCATAGCGCCAATTTCATTTAAATATTTCTATTTTTGCGCAAGTTAGAGTGTGTACGGCCGGACGGACGGACATGCTTCAATCATTTTTTTCATCCTGATCGTTTTGATATATATATGTAAGTCCATATCTATCTCAATTATTTTATGATCTTACATACAACCGTTATGTGATCAAAAGTATACATACAAACATACAGCTGAAGCTTATAAAAGTATTTTAAAATACACACGACTGTTAAAATGGAGCAACATCTGCATTTGAGATTTGAATTGATGGAATAAAATAATTCTGAAGGCATAGTTTTAGGCGCAAATCTTTCAGTTTAAATTTAAACATTTTATTTTTGCAAAATACTATTTAAAAAAAGTATCACGCCCAATAAAACACCGTTTCGCATGCATAGCTAATTAATACCTTTAAAACGATGCCTTACTTATTAATTTTGGTAAATTATGTGAGCAGAAAAAGGGATATTTATAAAACACCATTTAGAAATAATATATATGATTTATCTTTATTTATTCTTTAACTGTACTTTTTTTATTTTGGTTTTTTATATATGTACATAAATTTCTCGACTGGCGTCTTTCAATATCTGTAATGTTCTCTAAACTATTTTACGTAGAGTCAGTTATAATGTTCACCATACACAAATGGGTATAATAAACCAAAACTCCAAGCACTGAAGCCGTATAATTCGGTCTGCATTATGATGTTACGAGCTGAGATTACTTAATTAGTTGGAATGTGGTGTACATTCAAGTAAATTTACAAATTCTGAGATCATAATCTGAGTGGGTCAATGATTGCATGGAGCGGCGGCAAAAGATTCAAACCGATAGAATAAATGGGGGCGTTGAAGTCACTTAAATTAAATGTTTTCTAAACAAGATCGAGAGTGGTAGGTAGAGTGTATGTGGATGAAGCGAAATGTGCAGCCATACATACATACATATGTATGTCTCTACAAACTGATTATTTTGCATGTGTTTATGATAAAATCTTTTGTACAAATGTATGGCTTCCTTAATTTTTCTCACACTGTTTCTTTCATTTTTGACTCATCACAAAAAATTTAAGTTATAAATACATGTATGTACATATATGTATTTATTATGTGCATACTATTTAGTATATTATTTAGTAAAGAAATACCTAGATACAGAAATGTATTTACATACATATGCACCAGTGGCGGATCCACGGCGGGGTTTGGGGGTTCAAACCCCCCCCTTGTGGTTTATCATAGATCCCAAATTAATGCCCTTATAGATTCTGCGCCCAAATTTCCCAAACTGATCAAGGAAAACTATCATTCCAAAAGCAATGGTTGGACCACATAACATCCAAAATATGTACCTACATGCGAAAAAAGTTCATGGAGGTACCTTTGGACGCACGTGCATAAAATCAAATTTTTCAAATGCTATTCGCAAATTGCCAAATCGCAAATTTATTTTCTTTTTTTCTTATCCCTATTTTTATCGGGATTGTACAGAATTAATTTGGTCACAAATGTCTGAATCGTTGGAGAAATTGCTTTTTTCAGAGGCATTTCGCAATTCTTGTTTAAATTAATCTTTTAAAAATTTGAGTATATAAAAACAAGAACAAGAAAAATTCTATTAAAAATAGAAATATAACCAAAAAGTACTACATACATCTATTCTTATTTATTTTGGCTTTAAATGCAAGGGTAAGTGAAATTGATGATCAATTTGCCCCCAATACCATACGATACTCATTCGCACGTACCAATGCAAAAATATTCATACATACGTTATACATGTTATTTAGAACTTCAATTGAAATCTCCTGCACTTTATGTGATGACATACATATTGTTAATTTGGAGGGTTTTGATTTTGTTGTGTTTAAGGTGCGGGAAATGGCGCAACTAGTATATAGAATAATAATAGTAGGTGGTATTAGTCCATATTTTCACCAGCGCACATACATAGGTAGATTTTCAAGTTTTATGCGGCCAAAAATATTTTATTGTCTACATCTATTCCAAATTGCTTGTTTAATGCAAAATTTTAATATTTTGAGTTAAAAGTCGATTTTATTGAAAAATATATACAGTGACTCAAAAAAAAAAATCATACGCCAAGGTTTTTAAATTTATTTCAAAGAGTTCTGTCGAAAATTTTACTTTCTTATTTTAGTTTAAAAATATAAAAATATAGTTCAATAAAAATCGTTTTAAGCAGGATTTCTGAGCTTATAGAAAAAATCTGAAAAATCGTAGAAATTTCTGAAAGTGGATTAAAAATTTCAAAGCAAGGCCATAATTTATAGAAGATTTTGAGGAGATTTCTAAGAGTACTGTTATGTAGCCAACCCATTTTAGTGTAAAAAGTGAAATTCTCAATGCTGTGAAAAATTCCGTCAATTTTAGAAGTTTTTTTCTGTAGGGCGTTCCAATTAAAATTTCCGAAAAGCCAAAGAAAATTTTCAAAAAGTTGAATGCTGCATATTGTTATATTAAAATTGAATGAGCTGCAAAATTGCATACTCAAAACTCTTCTAAAAAATGTAGCTTTAGGATTCTTAGCCCCTTTTTATGATAAGTATTTCCTTGACTTTGAAAAATTGGAAACACTAAAAATACGAAAGCAGGTAATTTTCCAAATAGGCCAATTTTTAATCCATTGTTGATAATTTCTGGCTTTGCATTTTTCCGTAGAGAAATTGACGGGTAATCGATCGGAGGCGATAATATAACTAAATTGCTTTTGAATTAAAAAATTAACAATATTTTTTCAAGAAAGGCCGATATGCTTAAAAGCTTCAAAATGGTGGGTCTTTTATTATGCTAGGTTGACGATTTCTTCAATAAATAATGATATTTACCTGAAGCACCCGAATCCATGATGTTTTCTTTGATAACTGTCTTAAAACTGAAAATATTGACGTTTAAAAATGGGTTACTTAAAATACGTAAAAAAAAAATCGAAAAAGTGAGAGAATAATAAGTTTCGACTAGCGGCAGGGACACCCCCGTTGTCTATAAAAGCCGAGAAGACCGGTTTATTATCGCCCGGTCTATTATAAACGTAGAGCGATTTTGGAATTTGTATTTGCACCAATTTTAAAATTTTCAATTTTGGCCGCATAAATTCGTAAAATCTACCTATGTGCAGCGTCTGCCCTTAAAAAACATCTTCCAAAAAAAGAAGTTTTCAACCCCCCCCCCCCCCCCCCCTTGCCGAAATCCTGGATCCGCGCCTGATATGCACATTATTAATGTACAATATAAATATGGTTACGGCTCTGTTAATCGATGCAAATATTTCAGGTTATGGTACGTATCTAATAACAAATTTAACACTATATCTATATGGCTCGACATCATTAATCTAAAATCAAAAAGTAACTTTTATTTTCTGATGAAAAAATAAAACTCAAGAAATTACTTTTATTTTCTGAGGGAAAAATAAAACTCAAGAAATAACTTTTATTTTCTGATCGAAAAATAAAACTCAAAAAATAACTTTTATTTTCTGATGAAAAAATAAAACTCAAGAAATAACTTTTATTTTCTGAGGGAAAAATAAAACTCAAGAAATAACTTTTATTTTCTGAGCAGAAAATAAAACTCAGAAAATAATGATTAAAAATCAATTTTTTTATAAAAATCGAAAAAATAAAAGTTAATGCACCTAGAGATAGTCTGCGTTACGTTGATTACATCTGTGTACTTCTTTTGCGTTTAGCATTTCTCCTTTAGTATGATTTTTTTAGTCAAAATTTAAAAAATAACGATTATTTGCAATCCCTGGCTACACGAATCAGCTGTGTATCTACATCGGCGATCGGCAGCTGGGCCATTTAGGGCAACTCGTTTCTCATGTATAGATCGTGTGTGCGCTGCTAGCAAGCTATCGCTGTGCTGGCCGCGAACCAGTTTGCACTTGTACGTTGAAAGGTGCGGATGGTATGCGGATAAATGTTTTTTCAGTGCTCTGCTTTTGCACGCACACTACCACAAATATTTTGCGAGTGTGTTGGTTGCTCTGCCAGCGGTGCCGATCGCTGATCTACATACATAGCATACGTCAGACGGTCAATATATATTGATGAAATCCGTGGATCGTGATTCATATTGATAGTGTAGCATCGAGTATTGATGCCTCGCGATTCTGGAATAAATAAGTATGCAATTTGATTATTTTTTAGGGAAATACATTAATTTTCCAAACACCTTCTTTAGAATTTCTCCCAATTATTTTATGTTACAACAGGTATATCTTAAAAGTTTGAAATATCTAAGTGAAACGCCGAAACACGTCAACTTAATTTTTGCTTGTAGAATACAATGACGTATTTAGAATATCCGTAATAAATTTTGATTTCGAGATATTTAGGAAAGAAGTTTAAGATCTCTGATAGTGAATTCTTCGTCGTTTGTAAACTTTACCCAAACTGATTAAATTTTGTGATAATGTGTCGGCCGACGGATGGGTTCAACTCAAATAAATCTCAAAATTTAATTTGAGTATCTTCAACTACATTTTTTTAACAAGTGTAAAAAAAAATTTAGGGATGACTATCTAAAATTAAAATTGCGGAGGGTCAAACTTCATTTTAGAACTATGCTCCTTTGGATTTTTTTGTTCAGAATTGACCAGAGAAACAAAGTAGGTTTTATTCCATCAGTACAAATTGACCCGCCCTAATGTATATAAGTGGATTTTCGTATGTAAAAATACTTGTTTTCTTTTGGTAACGAAGATGTGTTTCGCAAATGTGAATTTTTTTTATTTCTCTTGCATGAGAGGGGAGCGCACAACCTACCATGCCGTATATCTTTTTATTAAGTATATAAAAAAAATTTAAGGGCATATTTTCAGTGCTTAAACTAAGTTTTAAGGGCATATTTTTAGCGCTTAAACCATATTTTTAAGGACATATTTTTAGCGCTAAAAACGAATTTTTAGGGCATATTTTCTGTTGCCCTATTGATCACTTTTGATTGAAGTAAAAGAGACAAACCTATTTTGAATAGATAGCCAAAGTACATGAGAAGGTGATGCAAGATCACACGTACGCAAAGCCAGGCATCACTTTTCTCACAAGGCCCTTAAGAAAGTGCTGTCGACGATGCACAAAACATATGTCAGCGATGAACAGCACGTGCGGTGTCAGCTGAAGCTCACTGTCCCATAGGGTGTCAAAGTTGTACAGACCGTCGTATCGTGGATAGTCGAGTGTGCAGACCAAAATTTTGGTTTGCACTCAAGTGTGCAGAAAATGGTTGCCAGAGTATGTAGTATATATTTATTTTCTCAATAGATCTCTACATATCGTAAGATTTATTGGCAAAGTGGGGAAATGGGTCGTATTAATAAACAAAAAGCAATTGCTATTTCTCAAATTTTTTGTAATTTGACAAAAATTTGTATGAAGAAACTTTCAAAATTTGAGAAGAAGGCTTGAAAAAGTAATTGCTTTTTTTATTAATATAATCTAATATTTTGATAATCGCCAAAAAAGTCGCCATCGCCAATTTTCATAAATTGGACGCCAAAGTTTGTAAAAAATCGCCAATTTGGCGACAAATCGCCAGTACTGGCAAGCCTGATGACGCAACAAACGCGCAATATTGCACAATATATCGATGCTTGTGCAATATAATCGATTTATCTATTATCGATCTATTATAGATCAGCTTTAATTCTTAATCGTCGATATGTTATTTTCTTTATTTGTTTAAAAATTCTGAGCTCGCGCGCCCCTTGTAACTACGCGCCCCTAGGCAAGTGCCTAGTTTGCCTAATGGCCTCCGCCTCTGGACATGGCTCAATCGATTTCTCTTTTCATCCTGATCATTTTTATATATATAAGTCTATATCTATCTCGATTATTTCATTCTGTTACAATCCACCGTTATGTGATTAAAACTATAATACTCTGTGTACTAGTACAGCTGAGTATAAAAATCGCTAATGCGAATAAATTTAACGCGACTATGAGCGATTGGCAAAACTTTTTTTCTGTACTGGCAGAGCTTTTGATATTCAAATAAACAGTTTCGAGGACTGTTCAGCGTTCTACGATAAAATAAAGACTAACACTCAGCTACTAAAAAGAGCAGCTTCATCGGAAAAGTATGAGTGGGATACTAAAAGTTAAGAAAAACGATTGCGTTTGTACTTTCTATGTATTATTTTGTCGTGTTTTTGAAACTAAACAACAGTATCTACCTTTATTTAATTTAATTAATTTGTTTTTTGTTTATCATAAGTGCATTGTTTTTTAAATGTGATAAATTTACATATATATATGTAAATTGTAATTTTGAGACTGCTAAATATACTTGAATGAATTTTATGGTTTTCTAACTTTAGGCTGTTTTCATTTCGCTTTAGTCAGGTATTGGGGTGAAAAAATTATGGCAAGCCTATTTTGACATTACACTCTACCAATTACAATAACAAAATACATGATCTGCCTTGATTGTGACCATGATTTCGCGTCGGACCGCAAGGGCGTAGGCAGGTAGGGGCTGGGGGGGCCATGTGCCCCCCCTCGCTACTGCTTAATATTATAATGGCATCAGAGAATAGTACAGAAATTTACATGTCAAAATAAAACAGTGAGATTTGTTTCGATTCGTGTCTACAGTTCACTAAATATTTTAGCATTAGCATTGATAAGCAGAATCTAAGGCCCGGTTTCACCAGCGTGACTAAAGCTAAAACTAAGTTTTGAACAGAGTTCTGGTGTGGTGGAAATGTCTTGAAAAGAGTTCAATCCTTCTTGCATTTAAAAAGGCTGCCCACCACTTCCAAGGAGGCTCTGGACACTTTATTTAATGTCCTTCCGATTGTTCTGATGGGTAGGCAATGCGCTTAAGGGAACTTCCGGGGTGGAAGGTAAATGTAGGTGGTCATGCTGAGATCCTTAGCATTTCTTTGACGAGTGCAACGGACTACTGTGCACCGACCACCACTTTCGGGAGGAACTTCGATGTTGTTATCCCGGATAGGGAGTTTTGGTCCAATGGACCTCCGGATTTGCCGGGTGCCACATTTATACTCAGGTTCGAAGTTGAATGGTAAGGTGGGTGGTGGAATTTTCGTAGCCCAAACGGGTACGAAACTCTCCTTTAACTTTCCGGATCACTGTAGCGTATTCCAGGCAGAGGTTGCTGCCATTCAAGAGGCGGGGGACTATCTTCGTAAAGGAGTCCTCATGCACGACAATATTTACATTTATTCTGATAGTCAGGCTGCGCTGAAGGCGATTGGGTCTGGTACTTGCAAATCCAGGACTGTAGAGGGTTGTCGCAAATCTCTTGACGAGATGGCTACGCAGGCTTCTCTAACGCTGGTATGGGTGCCTGGACACTGCAATATACCAGGCAATGAGATGGCAGACGAACTTGCAAGAGGGGGTACATCTGCTCCGCTTTCGTCACCTTGGAAGGGTTTAAGAATGCCGCTCGCTACATGCAAGCTCAATATTAAGGGATTTTTCCATGCAGAAGCGGGTGCTAGATGGAAACGCCTTAGCACCTGCATTCATTCTAGACTCGTATGACCTCATTGGGATGCGAGACGTACTAAAGGGCTACTTATTCTAAAGTGGAAAGACCTGGCGCTTATTGTTGGCCTGATTACGGGCCACATCGTTATCGGCAGACATGCTGAGAGATTGGGCGCTCCTTTTCATGACTTCTGTAGGAGCTGTAGAGATGAGGAGGAGCCTGAAACTGTAGAACATTTGCTGTGTGAATGTCCCGCGCTGTGGACTAAGAGGCTAAAATTTCTGGGGGCACCCCACTTTTCTGGCCTCGGCGATTTGGCCGATTTAGAGCCTGTAAAATTCCTAAGATTCGCTGAATCCACTTTCTGGTTCGAGTACGGCTTTAGATCCGCGTGGTATCACAATGGGTCCTTATGGGCCTAAGTCTGTTGGTGTGTACCAGCAGCCACTATTACCTAACCTAACCTAGCTAGCCAGACTAACTTACTTTTGAGTTTCACCAAATGAGCGACTTGAATAATTTTGCACACAACAACCCGATGAGCTGTTTTATACATAGTAGTATTTTAGTAGTTTATTTCCTACCTTTTGACTGCGCAACCCAGTTTCTTTGATAGTTGTTGTTGTCATTTTTATATTAGCAGTGTTGCTGTAGTCGCACACACAAATTGGTATTATTTTTGACATTTAAGAGTGGAACAGCAGCACTTGTTTTAGTCGCAAACAGATTGATGTTTGAGTACTTCAAATATTTGATGTGCCTGCCCCCCCTGTATAAAATCCTAGCTACGCCCTTGTCGGACCGTGATCAAAAGGGCAAATCACTGTTGCGGTACAACTGGAATTTGGAAAGTGTTGCTTATATCCGCGAAAAGGAATAATTTTTGTACCAATACAGTTGAAAAAATAAATTGCATGCTCGAATTTCGAGCACCGGCGATACTAGTCTCCGTTAATTCCCATTACATGAGTTTGCCAGCACAGCCATTGATGTTTTTTTTTCACAGAATTACATACATATGTACATAGTACATATGTCGATATTTTCGCAAGGCTCCTACAGCTGGATGCTCTCCACAGAGCTTTGAACTTGGTTCAGTTATTTTATGATATTTCCATTGCCTAGTATAGCCACAACATGTTCGCGGCCTTATGTATAGGTACTTTTTCATTGTACGTACATACATATGTAAACTTGTGGCACATGTTGCAAGGCATCAAAATACTGACCATTGATTGAATTTTCCAGAACATAATATCGATTAAACTTTTTTCGTATTATATTATTTTTTGTTCATCCATTGTTATTTGTATTGTCGTGCCATTAAGCACATAAACCGTTAGTTTATACTCTACCCTCTAGCAAAATATAGTAAGTAATACGTAGTAAGTAATACGTACATACATATATATGTATTTATGTATGTATCTATATAGACCACCCGCCATAAAAAAAGCTTGCCTTGGTAGAAAGCATATACAAGATAGACGCGGCAAGGCAATGCTTTTAAATAAATTTTTATATAGTAGGTAACTAGTGGATAATCGCTGTTATTTTAAACAACAACCATATCTACATATAAAACAACAACTAAAATGCAACAGCGAGAGCCACTAGGCATCACTCTGTGCATGGACGGCTATCAGTGAAATGGTTAAGAAATGTGCTATTTGATTTGAGGAACAACGCCGGACCAGTAAGACAAAGTATCAGTGTACATATATAAATACATACTGTGTATGTACTCCTATGTACCCAGCAAAAAGTTTAGGCTTATAGCTGAAGCCTAAGGTGTTAAAATGAAATACTCTGGCAGCGCTGCTTGCTGTTATGTACTCATTTTCTCTCTGCTCCACACAGGGCCGCGGAGAGGGGGGGAGGGGGCAGCCAGGGCAATCGGCCTGGGGCCCGGAAAATTTTTGGGGGCCCGGAAAGGCAAAGCAGTATTGACAGTACTCGAACTAGGATTTCATAGATACATACATAGGTATTTTGTTGCTACAAAAAATTGTTTTAAAATTGAAGTGTTTAACTTAACCAAATCACCAAACTAAAATTATAAGCATCCAATCAAATATTTACCTTGTTTATACATGGGCAAATCCTAGAAAAGTGAGTTGAAATTGAGGAAAATCGACTTTGATTTAGAGTTTCCAAAGTACCGCAATAGGTAAGATGGTGAACGAAGCTTCTCAGAAATATTTACTTTTTAAATGAAAAATTTTGGTAACCCTGTTTAAATTGATTTCAAAGAGTTAAGGTATACAAAATTTAAAAAATTATTAAAAACAATACCATCATCTATCTACTATTATTTCCATGATTTTATAGTTAGATACTAGAGTTATTACCAGGAGCAAGTGCAAGAAGGATTAAATAAATAAACTGACATTGCGATTAAATTTAGTTTTTTGTGGAAGTATCAGGATCTGTCGGAAGAAGAGCTCAGAGAAAAGGCAACGGCATTCTGCACGATTTATGGCATAGATATTTCTACGGATCTAATACATAGATGAAATCATTTATCTCAAAGCCATCCACTTAACAAATTTGGGATGTGATTCGCTGCCACCATTACAACTTCTGAACAAACTTCATAACTTGAAGATGGAAGTATTATTTCCTAACATCTGCATAGCATTAAGAATATTTTGCACACTTCCAGTCAGTGTGGCTGAAGGGGAGCGTTCTTTCAGTCTATTGTCTCGCGTGAAAACATTCTAACATCTAACATTCCATTTGTGTATATATTGGGGTCTATACACAGTGCGTCTGACTCGCGAGTTATCTGTGTACGTGTTGACTCGCTGTCATTCTGGGCTCACTTGCGTCATTCATTTGTGAATAGTTTTCATTGCAGAAGGTTCGAAATGAATATCTCAGACGACCTGTATACTTCGATGAATTCAAGTAAAAAAAATTTTATCTTCCTCAATATCGAACTTATTGGCAAACATTTTTGGAAATAAAATATATTTTTTCTTTTCGTTATTTATTTTTTAAACGGTTTGGAAATTAACTGACAAAATTTGACAGGCGAGTCACAGCAAAATATCAAACTAATTTTGATTTTCTTGAGTCATGCCAGAGTCATGTCGGTGTAACTACTACATGCGCATTTTCACTAATACACCTAAACTGACTCTTGAATCGGACGCATCGTGCATAGACCCTATATGTAAGTGCTCTAGTAAATCTTATTTTATATGAAATAAAACTGACAATGTGAATTGAAAAATTTTTGTATGTTATTTTTTACTAGATTGAATTTATTTTTTAAGGGGGGCCCGTAAACGCGAACTGTTCCAGGGGCCCGCTCGGCTCTCTGCGGGCCTGGCTCCACACATTTTAATACGTAATTTTCTGTCACAATGAGTAAAAGATTGTCGCTTAGGAAAAATACATATTCGGCGTATTTTCTACTGGCATGCAAGTAAGGGTCCGCTTACACCTCACTGTCTCATACGAAATCTATTTAATGGGCTATGTGTGTAATCGGTTACTCAACGCATGCCAGCACAGGGAACCGCATACAAATCTGCTGAATTTTGAATTATGTGTTATGTTCTATGCGATTTGACATTTGACAACACTATTATGTGAATGTGTCTGTGGCTTTTTGTAATTGATATTTACATATTTATAATTTTAATAACGCGGGAAAGGAAAGGCAGAATAAGACATTTAAGTACCGAAGAAGGCCTGATTATCAGCAATTATCTAAGCCTTAGCTCCCATGGCGAATAAGCCTTATTATAAGCTATGTATACACCATATAAGGTCTTATATTCACGAATTATCTAAGCGTTATTCCCATAGCGGATAAGCCTTGGAAATAAGACTATCTCTCAAACAGAGAGAGTAGTCCATACAGTCGGATGACATCAGCACAGGAAAATCAGCCTATTTTAAGCCTTTGTTAGCTTAGAATTTTCAGGCATTATTACAGAATACTTTATATCTTGTGGTATAAGCCTGAAATAAGGCGTAGACTTTTTGGTGGGTATGTATGTAGCTAGTAGCTACATATGTATCTGATAGATACTTCAGCGATAAAACTGAAGCGCATGGCCGATATTGCACCGTTAAAATACCAAAAGCAGCAGCAGCAGCAGCAGTAGCGCCTGCAACAGCAATAAATAGTTAGTAAACAAACAATGCACTTTTGGCATGAGTCATAAATGTGACATTAAAAGTATGGGGCGATTCCACTATTGTAGGTGCACAGCTACAGCAATAACAAAATAAACTTAAGTTCGACTGAAATCGAACATTCAATTAAACTTAAAAATTAAAAAAAAATGTGTGTTCTAAACGTAAGTATTCCTATTTATTTAAATATATCATTTTAGTCTAGTAAAGCTGTCATGGAAGATATTTACTTTTTCAAGTTCGATTTCACTCGAACTTCACCTTGAATGACTTTTGTTTATATGGAGGCGGGAGTGTTCATTACAAAGAATATACATATCCATACATACTTATGTAGCTAAAAATAAAGATTTACTTTTTAATTTTTCAATTATTGTGTACGTACACAGAAGATTTTTAATTAATTAATCGGTGAAAAGCAAACATGTTCGAACTACGTATTACCAGCGATGGCAGAAGTGATAGCTATTCTTCATCATCAGACTTCTTTTCGGGGTCAAGCCGGGAATCGAACTTAGACCCACCGTGAGTAGGTGTAAATGTTAGCGAAGATGCTCAGTAAACTTAACATTTTTTTTTCACCCGACCATAAGGGTGGAGTTTATGTATGTTTTAATTGACACTTCCAAATCTGAAATAGGCAGAAACTCCAAAGTTAAAAATCGACTCTACCTATGAAGCTAAAAGTTCAGAAAACTCTATGGAAGATGAAAGAATAAATTTTTACACCTTTCATGAGAATGAAATGGTATTATAACTTTGTGCCAAAAAATTTTTGTCGAAAGTACCAGAAGGAAGCGTGGGGGCCCACCAAAATATACATATACCGATATGATCAGAATCACGAGCTGAGTCGATTAAGCCATGTCCGTATGTCCGTCTGTGTGAACGCAAACTAGTCCCTCAGTTTTTGAGATATCTGAATGAAATATGGAATACAGGTATGTTGTTATGTGCAGCTGTTCACACATTTTGTCGTATAACTCCTCCATTTAAATAGCCCAGACAAAATTTTTTCTAATAAATCCTTCCATAAATAACCCACTAAATCAGGCTATGTACATTAGGGTGGCCCTTAATTTGAAAAGTGTTCGAACCCCCGATTTCCCCCCCTAAAAATATGTTAATGGTCAAAAAACATAGATATACGAAGTTTTAGGCCGATCAAAAAAGATTTAGAGGACGCTCAAAGAGCATGAAGTTCCAAAAATTACGATTTCTTGCTTTTTTTTATTTATTCCCCTGTATTCTATATATTATAGACAACTTGACATTGTACATATTTTTCGTGAATTTCCCAAGTTATTATCTTTTCAAAATGACTAGGATCTTATAAATCGGTCAATTATTAATAGAGTTACAGAATAAAATAACTGGCGTCTCCCATATTTACAGTGATATTTGTATTGTGAATAAGCTATTTATAATAAACATCGTTGCAATTGTGAGGCGCACTCGCTTATAAGCGATAATTATTTGCGAGCAAGGCCGTATTTAGGGGGGGGGGGTTTGGGTGTTTCAACCCCCCACGAAATTCTGGTAGATATATTTTACTTCTATCATATTCAAAGCTATATGTTGAAAACACTAGTTTACAAATAATTAATTTGAGAAAATACCAAGAATTTCAGGTATAGGGGAGGGCTGGCATGAACCTGCTGAGGTCAAAACCATTTTTTTATGGTTAGGGTTTTGAGATGACGTAATTTTGGGTTTTTTGGTTACAACTTCAATAAAAAATTCTTTTCGCTGAAGTTACAAATACCCGCAAACCGTATCTACTCCGTTCGAAAGATAATTAAAGTACGCTTATAACGACATACCACTCATAAATTAAATTATGTTACATACATTTTCTAAAATTTTAGCATATTTCCTTATAACTGAATAAAATCATTGCATGGCTGAAAATTCATTACTCGGTTTTATTAGTGTCTGGATTATAACATTTTGTGTGCGTTGTTATAGTCCGATTTCACCTATTTTCAGTACTAACTTTTCAAACTCAAAATTTTATTGATTTTTTGCGATTATTGATGATATTTTGTTTTTATAAGAAGTTGTAAAAATCAGGAAAGTTTTATGCTTTTCAAAATTATTCTGTTTTATTGCAAACATTTTAAGCGTAATATTAAAAAGATTCGATGAATACTTTATTTTTGGCGATTTTTTTCCAAGTGAAACAAAAAGGATGTTTTATGGTCGAAAAACTCGGCTAGGTGACCCAACTATATGAAAACCACTTCACAGATCAAAGGATATTAGAGGAAGATATAAAGCTTCCCAAGCACTGTTTGCCAGCATAAGACCAACAGTCTCAAAAAAATAAGCTGTTGCTGTTCTGGGAAAGTTACCATAATTTTTTGAGAACTTTTGAATTTCGATTCCCTCTGAAAATATCTGAAGTCGAAGCACAGAACAGTCGAATATATTTGTTTGTTTATTTGTGCTGTTGCTTTACTGTGTAATTTCAAACATATCAGTCGACAGCAAAACACAGATAAACAGAATTTTAGTTTTCAGTGCGGCTTTTTGAAAAATTTTTTTTGTACATTACAATTTCGATTGTGTTCCCATAAAGTAAAAAAAAACAACAACAACAGTGCTGTAAAAATTTCCACAATACAGCAACAGTCGACTATAATTTTTTGAAACTTAAGCCTGCCCAGTTGCTGTACAGTAGAACGCTGTTTATTTTTTAATTTTCAAATGAAAATGAAATTCAATGGAAATAAAAAAAAAAGTTGAAAATAATTTCAAACCCTGCTCAAAAGACTAAAATAATAACATATCTATCAATTTTAAAAATCGGATGTCAAATAACAAAGTTGCAAAAAAAAAAACAAGTTAGAGTCTCAACATAAGCTAAAAATCTTGGGGCGGACTTTTACAGCTGTTTTCGTTTCCACACTGAGAGAAAAAAAATATATGGAGGGGTCAAAGAAATTGAACACTACTTTCTTTGTTTTGAGTAAATTGTCCTTAAAACATGTTAAAAGGTTTATAAAATATTGTTGTTACATGCGTTACCATGGTTTCATATACTTGTTTTGAAAAAATTCATACATTAAAATAATGAAAAATTCTTTAAGCGTCATTCCATTCCCAACTTTCCTTGTTTTGAAGACTTGATTTCTTTAATTTTGAGAAATTAAATTCCCATACAAATCCCCATGGCAACGAATTTGTTTGAATGTTTTTTTATGTTTTTTCCTCATTTTTGAGAAAATTTACACAAAACAAAGAAAATTTTGTATTGGGACGCGTGTTCAAAATAAGGAAAATTATGTCTTTGATCGAGAGAAATTTTTTTTTTGAGTGCACATGGTTGGATAATCTAACCGAGTTTTTCGTCCATAAAATATTTTTTTTTTCACTTGGATAAAATATCCAATAATAAAGTATTCATCGTGTTTGCAATAGAACAGTCTAATTCTTAAATGAATAAAAGTTTCCTGATTTTTAAAACTTCTTATAAAAACCCTAATTTGAAAATCAAGTTTTGTAAAAAACTGTGAGTACAATTGATTTTTTTGGTCGGTTTAATATTTCGACACAATTTCTGGAGATAGATCCGTTACACTGGGATGAAACAGACACTTACAAGATAGGAAGAGATACTGTTGCAAGTATAAAAGTGGTAAATGACACAGCAGAGCGCGGCGTTAAGCTCATAGAAGAATATAACAGAATCCTAACAAATAATGAACAGGAAAAACAGTATTTATTACAAGTGGTAACTGAATATAGAAAAGAATACGAATCACACAATAAGTCATCGTTAATTAAATCATAAATTATTTAATTAAAACATTAATTTCATAAATTCACAATTTTCACAATTTCTAAAAATATGTACATATATACATACGTATGTATACACTTTAAATACACACTATGCAATAAAAAACCTACTGCGTGCTTGATGACTAGCATGGTGTTTTTGATATTTATTTTTAACATTTTTACCAGCGTACCGATTTTTGTAAGTTATACCACATTTAAAAGATAATAACTTGTGGAATTCGCGAAAAATATGTACAATGTCAACCTGTCTATAATATATAAAATATAGAGGAATAAATTCCAAAAAAGCAAAAAAATCGTAATTTTCTGAATTTTAAGCTCTTTGAGCGACCTCTAAATCTTTTTTGATTGGTCTAAAACTTCGTATATCTAGATTTTATTACTATTCGCACATTTTGATGGGGGGAAATCGCGGATTGAAGCACTTTTTTTTTCCCCCATACAACTAAGGGCCACCCTAATGTACATACATGCATAGGTAAATTTTCATTTCCCCATTCATGAAAGGTATGAAGTCTTCGGTACGGCCGAAGACAGCCGCGCTTTTACTTGTTTTAAATTATCTAATACCCAAATCATTCTGTCTGCATTGATTGTTAAAGGATTCTCTTAATTGGACCAATTTTGTTATATGAAATGTGGCAGCTTTGGGACTATTTTATTTATTTATATATTTTATTAATTTATTGCCACAAGCGACTGGTTTATACATGCGTGTAGGGATTAGTTTCGTTTTCTGCAAGGCATATGTATATAGGTATATGTATGTATGTACATACATATGTAATTAAATTGAGTAGTCATCTACAAAATATTTACCAGCACGATGAGGTTTTTTTCAACGTTGCAACTCAGATGCAAGTTCATTGGCAGCAATAATTTACATACATATGTACATAATTAATTAACACCACGCACGCAGTGCATATAGTTTTATGCCTCAGTTGTTTTAAATCTAATTGTTGGCGCGCGACAAATCGTCGAGTCTTAAATGCACCGAAAACTGAATACCTCTTACAAATAAATACAACCATGTGGCCGTACGTCCCGCTAACCGCCTATTGTCAAATATCTTTGATTTCTCTCTATCTATTTTTCTTGAATCGTTGGCGGATCGGTACGTAACTACAAAAGGCACAAGTATTTTAGCAAAATCAATATTGAATTATAATATTATCCATTTACATGTACCATCGTAAACCGAAATAAATCATTGAATTATAAATATTGGCTGAAAATACGTGTTCAATTTACTGATCGCCAACATTCTAAAATACTTTTGCGACTTAAACGAGTAACTGGACGCAAATCTATACCCAACCTCGTGTTAGCTATTACATACAACCATGCCGGGCTCCCGAAACTTGATAACATCGCCGGCGCAGACAGCGCACTGTCACTCACGGATACAATCGGAAATAATTTTCCATCGCCTTCCACAACAGGAGAGGCGGTTACAAGTTACCACAATCCGGCCATAACCTCAGATATTTCATCACCCCTGTTCTCGGTATCTAACGCCACATCTTCAACGGCGAGAACATTTGCAGCATACACTCCTCCCAGTTTGTATCAAGTGCCGTCACACTCATCATTACCCGCCTGGCCCAGAGGCCTTCAAACGGGTATGAGTTACGCCACTACTGCTACTATGGCCGACCACGCTAACCTTTTTGGCAGGATGGCAGGACCGCAATTCAACTCTACGTATGTGCACCCGTCAAGCTTCATGGTTGGTCAGAGCCACCATGACCCGATGAAAGCCACGTACACGACTCTGCACGAAGGTAATATCTTACAAACATCACTTCCCACCACCAACCTATCGCAGGCTGATGTAGCTGCCGTACACAGTGCATTCTCACCAACGCGTGTCTTTGCCGGACAAACGCATGGAGGTTTTGCTTCCGCTAATGACAACGTATGGAGTGGACTATACGCACAGCCACGGCAAAGCTTCGACGTAAGCCTAACCCCATCACAACTAGCAGCCAGGCATGTCATAAGCAAAGATTTGCCATCCTTCTCCGGAAAGCCGGAAGAGTGGCCACTGTTTATTACGAACTACGAGCAGTCAACCTTGCGCTGCGGTTTTTCTGAGCAAGAAAACCTGATTCGGCTGCAGAAATCGTTACGAGGCGCAGTCCTGGAAGCGGTTAGGGGATAAACTGATAGTACACTCCACGGTCCACCTAGCCATCGAAACGCTGCGTATGCTATTCGGGCGACCAGACGTCATCCATGACACACTACAGCGTAAATTAAGACAAATGCCACCGGTGAAAACCGATCGCATGAATACCTTAATTGATCTAGCCCTAGCTGTTCAAAATTATCGGGCTACCATGCAGGATTTAGGCCTGAACAGTTACCTTAATGACCCTATGCTTATCAACGAGCTACTAAGCAAACTCCCAGGGGACATGAAGCTAGACTGGGGTCGTCGTCGAATGGCTTCAGCTCATGTAGACATGGTAACCTTCGACAACTGGTTGTTCGAGCTGGCGTCGTGTGCCAGTCAAGTAACCTCAATAAATTCCGTAGCAACGGAGGAGGAAAGGTCTGGGCGAAGAAGCGCCAAAGAAAGAATTCTTGTACACAACGAGACTCCGAGGAAGCGTGACACGTCGAAATCGCGTAAAGAGAAAAATGCCTCCACAGCGCCATGCCCACAGTGTGAGGAAACCCATCGCCTCTCCGATTGCAGCCAATTCATAGCAAAGAGTCGCAATGAACGCTGGCAACTGGTTAAAGATAAGAAAATCTGCATCCGTTGCTTCAGAACCCACATGATCCGGCAATGCACCTCCAAACAAGTCCGCGGGATAGACGGCTGTCGCATGGCCCACAATCCACTACTACACAATCACACGTCGGCAGCAAACAGCAAGTCGTCTAAAGACGAAGCCAAAACTCAAGGCGATTCTACAGTCCTATTACATCAACGTGAACTTAAGAGTGCTATCTTTCGTTACATCCCGGTTATTCTGTATGGACCTAAAGCAACTGTGGAAACATTCGCTCTGATCGACGAAGGGTCATCGTGCACACTGATGGATGGAAGCTTGGCGAAGCAGCTGGGACTAGACGGACCCAGTGAAGAGCTATGCCTAAGATGGACGGGCGATATCACTCAACAGGAGGAAAAGTCTAAATTTGTGGGCTGCGAAATATCCTCCAGAGGAGAAAATGCAGCGCGTTACTATATGCGCAACATACGAACGATAACCGGCTTGGAATTACCCCAACAATCACTGGACGACGACATGCTAAGTGAGCATACCCATATGAAATCACTACCAATTTTACCATATACCGACTGCAGAGCTCGCCTACTCATCGGCTTGGACAACACCAAATTGTTTGTTCCAATCGAGGTACGTCAGGCTGAAGGTGACGATCTGGTCGCAGCTCGCTGCAAAATTGGCTGGTCAGTTTATGGTCACGACCAGTCTGCTAATCGGTCGAGCGAAAACCTACTGCACATTTGTGCGTGTAGCAAAGACAACCAGTTGGATAGCATGATGAGAGCTTATTTCTCTGTAGAAAGCATAGGCACTAACCCCTGCATCCAACTGTTGACGTCCAAGGCAGATGAGCGGGCATACCGCATAATGAACGACACCGTTAAATATATCGCCGGCGATAAGAAATGGGAAACCGGTCTATTATGGAAGTACGATCAAGTGGCGTTCCCGGACTCATACCCAATGGCTCGCCGTCGTCTCCTGTGCCTGGAACGAAAGATGGAAAACTGCGCCGAACTGAAAAAATTTCTGTGCGAGAAGATTTCATACTACAGCGAAAGGGGATACATCAGGAAGCTTACTTCAGACGAAGTCTCCAAGTTTCTCCTAATATTTGCCGTCACTAATGTCAACAAAATCAATATTGAATTATAATATTATCTATTTTTACATGTACCATCGTAAACCGAAATAAATCATTGAATTATAAATATTGGCTGAAAATACGTGTTCAATTTACTGATCGCCAACACTAATACTATGCATACCATTTACATACTATATATGTACATATGTAGGTGCATTAGAGCATCCACAAATTGTATAAAAATGTTAAAGGAGGGAATTTCTTGCATGTGTATCGGTGTAAGTGCATTAACTGATGCAGATATATAATATAATATAATAATACAATGGCGCTATTATAACTCTGAGGAGTTTTATGGCCGAGCTTCTCTCCCAATTCGAGGTGTGCTCCTTTTTGCTTTTCCTACTAATTGGGTGGACCTACAGTTTTATGCCGGCTCCGAACGGCGAATGCATTTTTTGTGAGAAGCTTTTTCATGGCAGAAATACTCTCAGAGGGTATGCCACCCACTGCCGAGAGGTGACCGCTGCTCTTAAAAAACCCTATAATTGGATTTCTACTAATTGAAAAATTGTTTTTGGTGTTTGCTCGGACCGTGGTTTGAACCCGAGACCTCTGGCATAGCAGGCGAGCACTCTACCCACTGCACCACAGCGGCCACAATATATACATATGTTTCATTCGACCAACAGGTGGTGCTATGGACGCAACGTGCAAAAAATTGCCTACTCGACACCCATTCAATCAAGTAGATACAAATCCCTTCTCCAACCTACAACTTCAAACCGATTTGTGAACTGCACAAAACTTACTCTGCCAATTATTAAACACGTAGAACTAGCCACTCTCCGGTGGAAATCTTTGACAACTTGCAAGATCACAAAGCAGATCTGGCCAGAATACAACATAAAAAGACTAGAGAACACCTCAACAGATCAAGAAAGGAAATCTTTAGAATAACGTCCACTATTACGTGACACACACTTCCTGTGCGAATGTCCGGCACTGTCTCACATCAGGCACATAACCCTGGGTAGTTTTGAATTCCAAAACCTGCACGATATAGCCAATTGCCCCTTAGCAGACCTTAGTAGGTTCATAGGAGGGACCAAATGGTTTGAACCGTAACAACAGTTTTTCAATTGGTACAGGAGTAAGTGCATCAAAATGGCGCCCAGTGCGCTAATTGGATCTGGCATACTCAGTCAGATAGCACAGCAACCAACCAACCAACCGCTTTAGAAATTATTTGCCCCCGCCCTCGTATTATAACAACAAGCGACACATTCAGCAAAATAGTGAATGATTTTCAGCGGCTTACATAACTTATTTACATAGGTACGATGAAATCAAAACAAATCAGAGTGTGTAATTAAGGGACGAATATTAAATTGGGCTGATCGAAGGGGAGAAACCGAAACTTCGTTTAGAATATCGAAATGAGTTGAAAAGATTTGTTTTTTTTTTTCATTGAAAGAAAAATTTCAACCAAAAAGCTACATATATACCTAAATATTAATGGCATTTTCACCAAAAGGGTTTATTCTGCAATATCTAATCTTTCGGAATGCCAAATAAACAGCTGTCACAAATTCACTACCAACCAACCACCTTGACTTAGAAAGAAGGCAACTACCTATGTACATTAGGGTGTCCCGTTCATGTATGAAAAAAAAGTTTTTTTCGAGCTACGCTATTGCAAGAGGTATCAAAAGTTGCGTAATTGAATACAGATCACAATAAAAGTAAAAAACCCGGAATTGAATTCGATTTTGAGGGCTCTACCGAGATCTGAAATTTTGTTAATTTCATATATTTAGAAACCTAAACTTTAGAGCTAAAATAATAAAAATGTCATACTCAAAAGTTATTTTATTATTGAGATTAACCATATAAGTACAGAGAGACAAATTTATTGCATTTAATTAATTTAAAAAACTTAGAATTCAAATATATTTTTGTGTCCAAATTTTGGTATTTCTGCTTGAGATTGCGACTATAATATTCCTTTGAACCAGTGGGGATATTTTTGGCTTCCGTCCGCGTGTTTATACTTTTGGGTTATACTTTTCAGCATTTTCCAATATTATTTCAAAGCAACTTCACATTTCGTCAATTTTCCGGCAAGAAAAACACTTATTTTGTAGATTTTTTCTTTTTGTTATAAGTTGAAAGGGGTTTCCTCGATCCATTCTGAGTCCCTGATGGCATTATAGGGTTAAAAGCCTAGTATATTATAAAACTTTATTTTTTTTATTCAGTGAATTAGTTTTTTATTATCTACAAAAATCTCCACCCTTTCGAAAAAAATTTTAATTGAAGTTTGGTGTCCCTATTATTTTTCACAAGCTGAAACGAACTCACTCCACAAAATTATCAGCCATTATGAAACGACGCACTAAATGGCCGATTAAATAACTGTTCCTTACTTCGGAGACATCTGAGCAAGAAATTAATCTATAAGTTTTGACCATTGTTTAGAAATTGAAGCAGGATCAATATATGTATATTTGAATTTGATGGATTTTTTTGCATGTTAGAAATAATAAAAAATAACATATCGTTATTAAGTTAAAGCACTTTATTTTATATGAAGTTTTAATAGTTTTTCTCTGAGATGATACTTAAAACCAATATACATATATTATTCTGTTTTACGATCCAAATTATCTTGAACTCGCGGGAACACTGAACGTATGAAAACCCATTTTGCGGTGACAACACTACATACTAGCGCCTTCGCCCAGGGCTTGTAGTCTCTTCTAAATCTTTTCTGATTCCAGAATATTCGTAACGTTATAAAATTAAACTTTAGGCAAATAACAACTTTATGGTTTAGTTAAAGAACCGTATTGTTTTTTTTTTTATCTAACTGATTCTCCACGATTGAAAGGCAAATAAAATGCAGAAGCCGAAAAAGAACCCATTGTAGAAAATATGTGTATGTACGAGTATTTTCATTGTAACTACATGGAATTCAGATTTTTGCACATAAAAGTAAGTTGCATAAAAAATTAAGCGAAAAGAACTTATAAGAACGAAAAGAATTACATAGTAAGCATGCAAGCAATATGCGGATGTAATATATATTGTGGTGAGTGGGCGTTCTGCATGAATGACAAAACCGCAAAACTTTGAAGATCGATAGAGCCCTGAAGATCTAATTGTATTTAGTTTTTAAAACTTGTTTCGTAATTTGCGATCAAAACCGCAAATTTTGAGGGGTCTTGCGTTAAGGAAATCAAAAAAAAATATTTCGGGACACCCTAATGTACATGCATACATACATACGTACTTATACGTACCCTGCAAAAAAATGTGCGATTAATCCCGAGAGAGATTTGTCCCGGATTGATCTCTTTCGAGAACAATCGGTCCACAATTAGTCTCCGTGTTCCCGTACGGGTATAAATGTAGATTAATCGCTTTCACCTCGAACAGGTATTAGTGTCCGACCGAATATTCGGCTAAGCTTCGGTATTCGGCCTATTCGGCTGGTATTTTTTATTCGGCTTCGGCCTTCGGCTGAAAAGGCCGAATAATAGATTTGTTTAATAACAAAAAAAAATTGACTGGATCTTACGAATTTTTGATTTTTTATAAGCGATAGAAAATCGTAACTTCCAGTAATATTTTTTTGTTATTGAATAGGCCTAAGATTCCGAACGATAACTTACGCTAATTATACTGGATCACAAAATGAAATTTGTTCTTTTTTTGTGATAGTGAAGAATCTTTGGATGAATCAATTACTTTGGATTCCAGTGACCTCTGGGCATCCCATGATAAATCTGCAAAAGATTGCACACGCAAAGCAAAAACTAATACAAGTCTTGATGTGGAATTAAGCGAATACTTAGATCAACAAATTGTTCTTCCTAGTGTTAATATATTTCATTATAGGCATTCCTCAAATTTTTTTAATTTAAAAAAGGTTGCAAAAAAATATTTAACTGCTCCTTCAACGAAATAAAAAAAATCTCAAATTTAAGTATATATTCTTCTTATTTTGGTATTCGGCTTCGGTTTTCGGCCGAATAAAGGATTATTCCGAATATTCGGCTACGGCTTCGGCTTCGGCCTAAAATTCCAGCTTCGGTCGGACACTAACAGGTATGAATGTAGATTGATAAAAAGTATAAATTTTACAAAAATATTTAATGTATTAAAAAATGTATAACAATAGGTAAAATTAATTGAACACCATTTCTTAATAACAATGATAAATAATAATTTTAACAAAATGTTACCAAAAATATACATGAAAAATGAATTACAATTATGTACTCAAAACTGACCCTTTACATTTTTTTTTTTACAAAAGTAAAGCTTATTGTATAATCTTTATTTAAATAGGCATGAATATTTGTAATTTTTAAAGATTGCACTATGGTTCAAAATCGAAATATTGAGGAATTAAACCCAATTATCGACTTTTCATTTTCCCAAAAAAAATAATTACCTTTTACTACACATTACTGAAGTAAATAAAAAATAAAAAAAATAATGTCAGCTGGCTATCACTTGTTTGTCAGAAAGCTTTCAAAGTCTTGGTTTCGATTTTTGTATTCGTAAAAA
Source organism: Urophora cardui (assembly GCA_960531455.1). Classification (NCBI taxonomy): domain Eukaryota; kingdom Metazoa; phylum Arthropoda; class Insecta; order Diptera; family Tephritidae; genus Urophora; species Urophora cardui. Next base: position 96,129,493 of record OY482671.1, on the reverse strand, counting down.
AGATTTTACTCAAATTATATAAAAATCTCAGGTGGTGATAAAAAGTTAACGAATTTGAATTAAATGTGTTTATAAAATGGAAAATATTAATAAAGGTATGCAAAATCAAGAACAACAAACTTTTTTTTGAAACAATAATAATCGTAAATATATTTTTGAGTTTAAATAAGCCGTGTTGTGTTTTGATTTTTGTGAGTTTTTTCTGTGTATAATAGAATATAAATATGTTGGATCAAATAGGATCAATACAAATTATATATGTAGTTACAGCTAATAGTGTCCTCTTTAATGCAAATGTTATTTTATCTGCAGGAGTTTGCAAGCGAGGCTACTCTGAAAAAAAAAAAAACGTTGTAAATACAAAGACTTTTGCAGTTAAATGAACAACTTTCCGCAGTTGAAATGTGCCCAACAACGCTCCGTTGTTGTTTCAAAGATGCGAGCGTTTTTGATTCAAATACTTTTCGTATCTAAGTTAACAACGGAAACTGTTGAATGAAATACTTTTACATTTAAGTTAACAGTTTTTGCTTTTGAATTAACAGCAAAAGTTTTTAGTCCAAAAGCGAGTACTGTTGATTCAAATACTTTTCGTATTTAAGCTAACAACTTTTGCTTTTGAATTAACCGCAAAAGTTTTTGGTCGAAAAACGGGCACCATTGAAGGGAACCTCAAGAAAATTGTAAAAATAGTATTTTTTTTAATACAATAGATATTATTTTATTTTTTTATACATATAATATATGTAAGTATGTTTACATATCGAGCCCTAACCGCCATAAAGTGTATCCAACAAAATTATCGATTTTAGCGTTTTTAAGGAAATCAATAACTTATTATAGTACGCATCAACTCCCACAATTTTATAGACTTAGGGCCGGTTTCACCTCCTCCGATTAAGCACTTAACCAGAGATTTTTGCCCGGTTAAGCAATTTATTTGACAGCTCGCCATACAATTTACGTCAAACTAACCAGCGATTAAATTAACCGCAGATTGTGAAACCGGCCATAAATAAATTTCAAGGCTGATTACCAACAGTATGAAAAGAAAATAAAAAAAAACTCCTGTAAAATTTAATTTTTGTTGGATACACTTTTTGGCGGTTAGGGCTCGATATGTAGTAATATTAATATTAAGGTCCGCCGTCACCAAACGAGTCATTCATCCATTCACCATTTCCAAACGCATCAGTACATCTGCAGACAACTCTCACGACATCAAAACAAGCTAAGTTTATCAATAGATATTGGTTTTTGTTTAATTAATTTTTTTTATTTATGTATGTACTAGCCGGACCCGTGCGCATCTTGCGCAAAAAATAACAAAACATACGTCGCGCCAGTCGGTATGGTTTGTGCTGTCACGCCCATTTTAAAAAACTTATTATTTATTTGGTTTGGTGGACCTTATGGAACTTTCAATGAATTACCTAGATACATATATGTTTGACAAAAATATCGCATAAAATGTTTTTATTATTCCTATATAGGTATGTGCAATATATTTTTATATATTTTATATATATTTTTATGTGCGTATGTGGTTCTTGCCGACTTGGGTAATTTTTTTCCACACGTTTGCCTTGGCTTAATCGATTTATCTGCTACAGTTCCTGAGTTTTGACTTATAAATCTTTGAAAATTTGCTCCTCTTGGCCCATTTTTCAAAATTTCAGCACGTTTCCTCATAACTGCATAACGTAATTTCATCACTCGGGCTTTATTAGTGATTGAATTATCATGTTTTACGTGCTTTTCGAAATACACACATATGCCTTATTTTCAACCCCAATTTTCTCTGTTCCCATTAGAATCTATGTACCAAATTTCATTAAAATATTTCTATTTTTGCGCAAGTTAGAGTGTATACGGCCGGACGGACGGACATGGTTCAATCATTTTTTCATCCTGATCGTTTTGATATACTCTTATATATTAAGGTGGGGTGAAAATTTTTTTTTGGAAATTCAATTTGTTCCAAAGCCAGAACGGAACCTTTCTAGCCCAGTAATAAGCGTTTAAAATTTTATTGACCTACTCGCATGTTTAGAGGTGCCCTCAGTCCCACAAAGTTGAAAAAAATAGCACGATCTGGTACAAATGTGAAATTTCTACAATTATGAAATAAAAAAACCAAGTATGAGGATTGATAAACAGGCTAAGTTGAGTATAAAAGTGAATTTTTTTTTTGGAAACAACAACAACCAAAGTTATTAAAGGTCAAAGTTTATATTATGCATTTTTTAAATTGCAATTACTTAAAAACTACTGAACCGATTTCAAATATTTTTATTCCATTCGATAGGTATTTTGGTTCCCTTTAATTTGATATACATTTTATGTGGGTTCCATAATATCCCCCCTGCGGGGATCAACCCCCCTTTTACCCTCCTTACTTTTCATATAAAGTACCACGCCCAATAAAACACCGTGTCGCATGCATAGCTAATTAATACCTTTAAAACGATGCCTTACTTATTAATTTTGGTAAATTATGTGAGCAGAAAAAGGGATATTTATAGAACACCAATTAGAAATAATATATATGATATTACTTTCTTATGAAATTTATTTTATTTTAAAATTGAAACAAATTCAATTTCAAAAATTTTGTTTATTTTTTTATTTTTTTCTTTCAAATCCTTCTTTCTTTTTACTTAAAAAATGTTTAACAGCAAGCGAGTTTTTGAATCAACAACGCACGTCTTTGAATTAACTACGGAAATTTGTTGAATCAAACACTTTGCCGTTAAAACAAATACTTTTGCTGTTGAATCAAATACGGAGATTCAACAGCGGAAAGTTGTTGATTTAACTACGGGTATTTTTTTCAGAGTACAATTTCACTTTTTTCAGAGCAAAGTAAACTACGAAAATGGCGATACTTTACAATGTTATATTGATAATAATAAAATTATGAAACTCATTTATATATAGGGATTAAAAACCTAATAATTTCCCTTGAAAATATATAATATAATACAATGGCGCTATTATAACTCTGACGAGTTTTAAGGCCCTCGGCAACTTACAATCTTGCATGACAAGCAGTGCATGTGTGTTAGTGTTTTTTTGATGGTGTGAGTGCAATCGGCAGCCGTCGTGCTACACGTACTTGTTGTCGGCTCGCTATCTGCTCGCGGCGACGAAAATCAAAAATTTTTGATATTTGCGTCAATCACCCGACACTCACACATAGGCACTGCTTGTCATGCAAGATTGTAAGTTGCCGAGGGCCTTTATGGTCGAGCTTCCCTCCCAATTCGAGGTGTGCTCCTTTTTGTTTTTCCTACTAATTGGGTGGACCTACGGTTTTATGCCGGCTCCGAACGGCGAATGCATTTTTTGTGAGAAGTTTTTTCACGGCAGAAATGCACTCGGAGGGTATGCCACCCACTGCCGAGAGGTGACCGCTGCTCTTAAAAAATCCAATAATTGGATTTTTACTAATTAGAAAAATTGTTTTGGTGTTTGGCTCGGACCGTGGTTTGAACCCGATACCTCTGGCATAGCAGGCGAGCACTCTACCCACTGCACCACAACGGCCCTTGAAAATAACGTTACACTTTTTCGGATATATTCTTTAGTACCTGAGACATTGTTATTTTAATTTCACTAACTTGCTAAAAAAAAATAAAAAACTTTAAAATTTCCTATCGCAAAGTTAATGAACTTAAAATAACAATATCTCTAAAACTACACGTAGCATCGAAAATCTGACTTCAGATTCAGGTTCAGCGTATCGAAAACCTTTAGAAAAGTTAAGTTTTATCTCTATTTGAAATTCAATATAATTTTACAGTTTCCACTATGTATGGCAGCAGTAGCGAAAAATGGGCGTGGCTCGCCCATTTTCGTCATGAGACATTACGTTTACCTTTACATACCCTATGAAAAGTTTTAGACAGATATCTTAACTCTAACTATTTTATTCCTCAAATACTGAATTTTTAACCATAGTGGATTGTTATAAAAAATAGCCTTGGCTAAGAACTTTGAAAAATTCCTCACATGTCTTTTACACTCGCATAATGCATTCTAAAAACTTAAAATGTTTGGAGAAAATCCTAAAATTTTTTTAAAAGATTTCACTTCAAGATTAAACCTAATCGAATGAACCTTCCTCTTATATATATGTATAACAATTTATAATTTTTAGACATTTTCATAAAAAATAGCCATGGCTTACAACTTTTGATGAAAGCGATTAATCTACATTTGTACCCATTGGGGATGAAAGCGATTGATCTACATTTGTACCCGTTCGGTATGTTAGTGATTAATCTACATTTGTACCCGTTCGGGTATACATACAAATTGAACAATTAGCCTCTTCATAGGACATGCTCGAACAAATGCGATCAATTCGCTCCATATAAAGGGATGTAAAATTGTATTAGTAGCATGCTCCCTTGCGATTGATCACGGACACGTCGCGGATTAATCGCATTTTTTGCTGGGTATGAATACATAAATAAATGTTTTGTTGCGCAAATCATAAATGGGCAAATTATCAACCGGTTGTTAACTGCCTTAACATATGTATGCATGTAAATATCTTCTACCCTCATGCCACAAATAAGCACCGTCATTTAATTTTTCCCCTTGACTTTGCACACTTTTATTTTGATGATATGAATGTATGTACATAAGTCAACTCTGGCATGAGTCTGTGAGTTTTCAGGGGTTTCACGGTTTTGTGTGGCATGCGTGTGTGTATTTCAATTCTTGTCCTTGTTTAATCCTCAACGCGTGCTTTCAATTATTACAAAACGATTTTATTTCCATTGCATTAAATGCCAAGCAATAAACATTTCCTGCTGTTCCACAATTACGCAGTTCAAGATGTTTGTGCCACATTGAATTCTCATATGGAAATGAGGAGGCAAAATATTAAAAAGAAAATGCAAAAAACAAAAGAAATTAGGATAAAGAGTGAAAGCAAGCAAGCAAGTATGTAAATATTACTTTCAGGATGTATTGTGCCGAAAAGTCACCCCCTTTCCAGCTGAATCTAATACAATATTGCCGCCGCATCAATTTGTGGCATGTGTTTGCGGTAAGACGCATTATAACGGCAAATACGCGCACGAGCGATTTATTTTCTTGTAAATTTGCGAAATGTGATCACGCGTGATGTTCATATCACACATGGGCATACTGCATTATACGCATGACAATAACTTAAAGGCAAAACAACTAGTAACTTGAATACTGCATTGTCACTGGTACTGGAAAATGGTCATTTATGGTAGGTACATACCAGAGATCTGTTGCGGTGCACCGCATTTTCTCGAGCACCGCAAAAATATTTATTTTTGATGTGTAAACATCTTTGCTGTAGCTACGAGTAATTTCGAAAAACACGTAAAGTTTACACGTAAAGTTTACGCCTAAACGTGTAAACCGTAAACGACTTTGTGTTAGTGCGCTGCTGTGTCCGTGTGAATAGATTGATATTGTAGCAGTAGGTAGATAGGTAGGCAAGTGCTTACAAATGCTTAGACGCAGGCATGCATTGTTGCTGTTGTTGTTGATATTTGCAATAAAGCGACAAATAGACAAAATAAAAAGGACCAACATGTTTGAACATGTATGCGAATGTATGGATATGCATACCAACATCTATCTATCTAATTTTCTGAGAAATGTTGATATCAAATGAAAGGTTTTGAGCAGGACTTCGGTATGAGGCACTATTAATTGTGACCCCTAGGCCGGGTCTGCAGATATACATAGGTCAAAACGTGGACCCGGATGACCCAGAATATTTCTGAGCAATATTGGTATCAAATGAAAGGTTTTGAGCAGGGCTTATACATGGAGCTCTATTCTTTATGATTCCTAAGTCGGGTCCTGAGATATGGGTCAAAACGAGGACACGGATGATCCTTGAATGTTTCTGAGAAATATTGGTATCAAATAGAGATGCTTAACGAACAAACGGATTCTATTTCGTTTCGTTAATTCGCAATGCTAAATTATCAAAGTGGTTTTGTTCCGATAATTCACAAAACTATATTATCAAAATGCAACCGGTAACGTTGAAACGAAGTAAATCAACAAAAAGATTGCCTGCACGAGGCGCATACATACACAGCTGTCACTCAAATCGTAGCAGTTCGTGTGCGTATGCATATATGTATGTATGCGAGTACTCGGCCGATTGTTCGCGACGGCATTGCGAGCGCACTTAGCATTTCAACGTTATAAATTTGGTTATGATAACGCTAATCAACGAAATGAAATTATTTTGATAATTTCTTTTCGCTAATCAACGAAATGGTATTATTTCGATAATTTCATTATCGTTATTTTGCGACTATAAATTATTTTGATAATTGCGTAAACGGTAAAAACCTGAATAGTTTCAACGGAAACGATTGCTTTTTTTCGGTAAACGGTAATATTAACGTTACGATGCATCCTTGGTATCAAATGAAAGCAAAAACAAAAGCAAAAACAAAAGCAAAAACAAAACAAAAATAAATGCAAAAACAATAACAAGAACAAAAAAAATAAAATAAAAAAAAAACAACAAAATAGTAGATAGCAGTGACAATTACAACAAAAAATTATAAAAAATAGTCGCATCCTAATCCAAAGAAAACCACAAAGGGAATAGAAATCCTATTTCGAAATTGTTTACACATCAACGTTCGTGAAAACTCGTTATTCACGCTGTAATTTTTTTTTTTATTTTATGTTTTCTCAATACGAACAAACACTACATAGTACGAGTAATTATGAAAGAGGATGTCTCCCAGACCAACTTTGCCGAACAGAATAGGTACTGGTCCAGAGGGTCTGAGTTTTTTTTTATTAGGGGGATTCAAAATTTAATAACTTCAGCTGGAGGTGCAATTACTTTATCGAAAATATTTTATAAAAAATTACTTAAAACAAATTTTTTGAGCTCGCGCTTCTGTGGTAGACTTTAACCCTTTAAACACTTACATTTTATGTCTAATGCAAGTTGTGAAAATAATTTGCGCGTGCGTATAAATTACACGTTTTTGATAACCGTTATCATGCTGATAGTGTTATTTTTCTGCTGATTTTTTTTCTCTTCGTAACAGTGGCACATTTTTCTCACATATACATACAAAAATATCATTGCATTTGGAGTACTATTTTTTGGCTTAAAATCCTCCTAGATTAGCAAAATCTTCCATTGTGCGGCGTCTAAAGTTTACGTTTAGAACCAAACTAAATTTAAAACTGTACGGTCGCATCAAATTTTACTTACAGAGTCATCACGTCCAGAATTATTAAGATTTTTATTCGATTGAGAACTTACCTGGAAAGAGAAAAAAATATAAAGTTATACTACATAGTGTTTGAAAAATTGTAATTAGTTTAATTTCTGTTTATCTTGAAATATCCAGAAAAAACGTAAAGTGTGCATTGACAAAAGCTTTCAAATGCCTTTATTCAAAAATATTTAGGGCCGATTTCATAATGAAACTTAAAGCTCCTTTTGTTAAAGGAGCCTTTTAGCTAAAAAGCCATTTAAATGTGATTTAAAGTAGGAGTGATTTCATAATAATATAATAATAAAAGGCGAAAATATTGGAAATGGCAATACCTTCTTCGACAGTTTTACCTCGAATGGTTAAAGGTTCCTTTTGCCAGAAAAAATTTAATTTCTGCAGTCTGTCAAAATCAAACATCAAAAATTTATTAAAATTTTTGAACCGATTTTGTTTGTTGTTTTGTTTGTTGAGTCCTTTAATGCAATATTCATCTTCTTCCTCTTTTGTGAGGTTGGATGACCGCTTACTATTTTTCCTGCACTGGGTTTCCAAATTATGCTTCTTTGTTCTTTTTCTTTTTTTCAAACAAAAAAAACTATAGCCACAATCAAAAAATTGATTTATTTTCAGAAAAAAAAAACAAATGTCAAATTTCAATATTTTTAAATTTATGACAATCATTTGACGTTAAAAGAGCCTTTTAATATTATATTATTATGAAATCACTCCCACTTTAAAGATTATTTGGGTAGAATCTCCGCATTCGACAAATTCTGAAAATTGTTCTTACATATTTAGTTACAAATATTCACATTTACTTATGTAAGTACCCAGCAAAAAGGTTTTTGCTTATTGTTGACGCATGAGCTATGAAACAGAAATACGCTGGCAGCGCTGCTTGCTTTTATGCACTCATTCTCACGGCTCCAAACGTTGTAATACTTAATTTTAACATATGCCATATAGAGAGAAAGGGACTTGAGTTTTTATGAGCAAAGAGAGTACAATGTGTGGCGAGCGGAAAAATTCGTAATGTCGAAGGAAAGTTTGTCACTTCAGTTCATTTTCAACTTATTTGCCATCAAGTGTTTGGTTATGTGCGCACGCTTGTCTCATTCTGATATATTCAAATCAAAAAATCAAAAAATGTGAATTATGCAGCTAAAGAAGGAACGCCTTTTTACTAAGGCATTTAAGAGGTATATATACACCACATAAGGCCTGATTAGAAGGCCATAAATAAGCTTTATTTCACACGGCGAATAAGCCTTTGGCATAAGGTGTGCAAAGAGAGAGAGAGAGAGCAAGAGAGTATTCCTTATGGCGTGATGACATCAACGCAGGAAAATCAGCCCTATTTTAAGTCTTTCCCCATACAAATTAGCTTTCCTTAGAATTCTCAAGCCTTATTTCTTAGCCTTTAAATCTTCTGAAATAATTCTTAAATTAGGCGTAGATTTTTGATGGGTATGTACAGACATAATTCTTATTGCACTGGTATAAATAAGTATATATATTATATGTATATGTACGTACTTATGTACATATTTATTAGAGTGACCACAAATGCAAAAGTGCTGATTTTTTCTGCTCCCCGCGCATTTTCCCATAGCTTGACAATAGGAAATAAGGTCTGCATAAAAATCTGACCACCTGTAGTGCGAAATAGCCACGCGCATTTGACCTAAAGTTCAAAAATTGACCTAAAATTATGCATGGCTTTAGAGACCAATATCTCTTTAAACAATGATTTTCGGGGAAATAATGTAATAATAATTTGTATACAAAATGAAACTGGGAACATATTCTCCATATGATATTTATACCTACCGTTATCCTTTCAGGACATATTGAGTCCTTAAAGTGAAATTTAAATTTTTTTGTTTGTTAAAAAGGCAAAAATAAATATTTAAAAAATAGAGAATTGCATAAACTATACATCATTTTATAGGTTATTTAAAGTAGTTTAACACATCATAATAGTAATAATAATTAGGGCAACCAAAAATATGCTTCAAAAAAATTAAAACATGCTACAAAAAAGACAAAATAAGCCAATAAAATATGATATATAAATCAAAAATATGCCCCAGAAAATTGCAAAATTGCACAAGACATCGGAAGTGCGTCTGTAACAAATTCGGGAAAATTTTCGTTAAATTGACGCCACAGTAATATGTTCCATACTTTGTCACCACCTAAAAATATGGTGCGGCGTCTGTTAGAAATAAAAGAATATAATCTCTATTGAAGCCTTCTCCCAAAAGTTTTACAGATTCATCGAAAAGCCGAGCAATTGTTTTTTGATTTGCAGCTTCCAATACTGCAACGTTCAAAAGAAACTTTTGCTCAGATATATCAAAGTTTTCATGTAAAATTCCGACTATAACATTTGCCACATATCTACCTGCAGAATCTGTAGTTTAATCAATCGCAATCCAAATAAAGTGGTTTTTTAATAGCGATTGTATCTTTTCCTTAGTATTGCTAGTATACATATATGTAGTTGCTTAACATAAGTAGTTCGAAGGCTTGTCTCACATGGTATTTTCTGGGAAACCCATTTTTCAAACAACTGCACTAGATTTATGTTACGTATTTTATATAAGGGTATATCTGCACGTACAAATGCTTTACACAAATCCTTTGCGAATTCGACATATGACGGTGTCAAGCTATTCGCTACAAAGCTTTGTGATTGTGGCAAATTTAGTGATCGTTTGAGTTTGATGTGGTTTTCACTCTGCACATGCTGCTTCACAAGAAATCTTTTCTTAAATGATACGGTCTTGCTGCATAACTTGCAAATCAGCACCTCACCGTCAGTTTGAAGATCGGGAAATTCCTTAACGATTTGCTTCAGCTTTCCCGAAATAGTTTGTTTAGCTTTTGGCATTATCTGTAAGAATTTGCATATGTATATACATAAATGTATATATTTTCAATCTTTATTTCAACAAGCACTTACCGTTTCTTAAAATAAGAAAACGCTAGCAAAAAACAAAACCAGAGAATGCAAAAACAACTGAAATTTTTCAAGTGCCGTTATAAAATGAGATTTGTATAAATGTTTCGATAGTTCGATAATTAAATCGAAAGATGTCCAAGGACATGGTTGCATTTTTGCGCACTAATTCTGAAATTTTTTTCATAACTTAGCAGAAATAATATCGTCCGGATTCACCAACGTGACTAAAGCTAAAACTAAGTTTTGACTTAAGTTAGCCCAGATTTGGGGCTAACTACTTTTGGGTTTCACCAACTAGTCTAAGAAAATAGTTTTGCAACCAGCAACCCTGCCAGCTTTTATGGCAAATACTGTTTTTTTTTTGGTTGTTTTGGTTGCTGTATTTGCTCATTTTTTGTCATATTCGCTCTTTTGGTTGTTGAATTTGCTAAAGCGACTCAAATTCTTAGTTTATTTTTAGTCAAGACAAAAGCTGACTAACTTGTGACTTAGCTCAGTTGCATTGTGAAACTGAAAACTTAAAAAAATTGGCTTAACTAAATTGAGACCGGTTGGTGAAACCGGACCTAAGATTTTCCTCAAAGATGTAAAATATGACAAAATATGCATTTACAAGTAAAATATTCTGTCATTATTAAAATATGCTGAAATATGCTCTAAAAAATATACGTCAACCACTTGTTTTTCTCTAGAAACAAATTTATAAATTAAAAGTTTTTCAATAGAACGAATCAGAAAAAATATGACATTGCATATATTTGGTTGCCCTAATAATAATAATACTATGGCGCTATTATAACTCTGACGAGTTTTATGGCCGAGCTTCTCTCGCAATTAGAGGTGTGCTGCTTTTGTTTTTCCTACTAATTGGGTGGACCTACAGTTTTATGCCGGCTCCGAACGGCGAACGCATTTTTTTGTGAGAAGTTTTTTCATGACAGAAATACACTCGGAGGGTATGCCGCCCACTGCCGAGAGGTGACCGCTATTTTTAAAAATCCAATAATTGTATTTTAATTAATTAGACAAATTTTTGTTTGGTGTTTTGTCTGGACTGGGGTTTGAACCCGAGATCTCTGGTATAGCAGGCGAGCACTCTACCCACTGCACCACAGCTTCCACTGAGCGGGGAGCGAAAAAATTCAATGCTTTTGCAAATCCCATATGTTTTGTGGTCACTCTAATATTTATGTATGTAGGTACTTATTATTTCAAGTTTGAATTAGTTTGGAAAGTGGATACCGAAGCCTGTTGAAGTGCGCTTGAGTCGTCGTCGCCTTTCCATCGAGATAAGCTCAGTAGTGCTACCAAAGTTTTCTCCATTACAGTCTTTTTCACTTACTTAATAATTCTAATGCCGCAAATGTGACATGATGAAATTCGTCACTTTTGTGAGACCCCGCATTTTCTTACTAGTGGACTTCTTACCATACGTGCATCTATAGAAACCCTGCAAAAAAATGTGCGATTAATCCCGAAAGATATTTGTCCCGGATTGATCTCTTTCGAGAACAATTGGTCCACAATTAGTCCCCGATTGTTCCCGTACGGGTATAAATGTAGACTAATTGTAGACCAATTGTTTCCGAACGGGTATAAATGTAGACTAATTGTAGACCAATTGTTCCCGAACGGGTATAAATGTAGACTAATTGTAGCCCAATTGTTCCCTAACGGGTATAAATGTAGATTAATCGCTTTCATCCCGAACGGGTACAAATCTAGATTCCTTAAATGTAGAAATTTTACAAAAATATGCAATGTATTTAAAAAATTGTAGAAGAGCCGGTAAAACGAATTGAACACCCTTTCTTTTAATAACAATGATGAATAATAATTTTAGCAAAATGTTGTCTACAATATCCTATGAAAAAATCCTCTACATTACGCTCATATAATGCATACTCAAAACTTACAATTTTTTTTAATTTATTGAGACTTTTTACAAAAGTAAAACATTATATAATCTTTATTTAAATATGCATGAACATTTACAATTTTTTAAAGATTGTTATTAAAATTGCCTTGGCTAACAACTTGGAAAAATCTACATTTGTACCCGTTGGAGATGAAAGCGATTAATCTACATTTGTACCCGTTCGGGATGTAAGCGATTGATCTACATTTGTACTCGTTGGGGATGAAAGCGATTAATCTACATTTGTACCCGTTCGGTATGAAAGCGATTGATCTACATTTGTACCCGTTAGGGATGAAAGCGATTAATCTACATTGGTACCCGTTCGGGTATACAAGTTTAACAATTAGTCTCTTCATAGGACATGCTCGAACAAATGCGATCAATTCGCTCCATACAAAGGGATGTAAAATTGTATTAGTCGCATGCTCCCTTGCGATTGATCCCGGACACGTCCCGGATTAATCGCATTTTTTGCAGGGAATATACAGACATGCATATGTGCATATGTATGTATGTACTTACATATGTACAAATCAAGTTAAGTTACTGAAATGGACATAAAATTTAATAACATTACAAAGACTAAAAAACCTTGGAAATGCTTTTAGTACGAAAATTATTGAATTGCTATGCGAAATTTGCTAAATTGTAAAACCTTCGATAAGCTACTTGCTTACATATGTACATTCGCTTAGGTACCTACGTATAATTGAGTTGATATATAAGTGATTTCTTTCATTGTTTTTTCTGTTTTTTTTTTTTTAATTTAGCCCTTATTACATTTTCGAAACCATGCTAATCTTGTCAATTAAATAATCAAGTAAAATTGATATAAAAGAAGGTTTAACGAACAAGTGCGTAAGTGCCAAAAGACATTAAGGTCAACATTCGCAAGCGGAATTCATGACCAAACATAAACAGTCAGACAGTGAGATTATCCCTTCGCTGATTGTACAATATAAAAAAAGGCAAACAAGATTTTAAAAATTAAAAAAACAGCATGTTTATGATGTGCTTAAAAAATCAGGTGGATCACTAATTGCTTATATAAAATCGTTGATCATTTCCAAAATTTTAAATGTACCTAATGGGCACAAGGATTTCTGGAAGCATGATCACCTGTGATAAGTTGTATTAAGGAAGCGCATTCCCTTCTTGCGCATAATAATCTATTTGAAAGTTGAGACTACACTCAGGGAAAAACAGCATTTTTAAATCAAAAATAAAATTTTTGTTTTCATAATGCACGTTTTAAATCAAACCATTTTTATTTTAACAATGAAAATTTTTAAATTAAAAATGAAATTTTTGAATTAAGAATGAAATTTTTGAAGTAAAAGTGCATTTTTGATTTAAAAAGAAACATACTTAAATTAAAAATGAAAATGATTGTTGATTCAAAAACTCGCTCATTGTTCAAAATTTTTTTGTGAGAAAATATTTTTTTGTAAGAAATCCAACAAAAACAATAAAGAGAATCGATTTTTTTTAATTTTGTTTTTACAATGATTCATATAATTCATGGATTCTTTTTTAGGAAAAAGGAAGCATAAATAGGTTACTACAATTCAATATAATGTTTAATGTTCCACTATGTGATGGCGTTGGATTGAAATTCAGGTTGATGTCATGGTTCGAATACGGAGGAGAATATAAAATAAAGACGAAAAAGGAGAATAAGCAGAATAAGAAATAAAGATAGCAAACAATTAAGGCGAAGTAGAAAAAAAGAGGAGAACAAGCGGAGGCTATATTTTTGTAGTTGGGACTCGGTTTGAGATAAAATGAAGAGAATGCCGTTGGATACAATTTCGAATCCGGAAGAGAAAATGATATAGAGAACACTGCAGCTTTTTTTTCTCATAGTGGTTAAAATAAAAATAAACATTTTTAAATTTAAAATGTTTTTCCTTGATTTAAAAATTTTACAATGAACATTTTTAAAATAAAAATGTTGGTATTTACATCACTTTTAAATACGTTTTTGCCCATTTTAAGCACGTTTTCATATGTTTTTATAATTTTTTTTCCCTGAGTGTAGTTTCTGGAAGCTTGAAGCCTTTTTCAATTCTATATTAAGGAATCTAGCCAAATTGACACAGTTTTTAACATTTTATGAGATCGAGTTTCACCAAAACGAATATAATAAAGCTTCAAGAATTAATCAAATTTATACTTATAATTCATGTGTGCCACCTTTCTTATGGCTAATTCTCACTTTCTAGAAAGAACTAGCCAATTTTTAATCGTAAATATTAACCCTAATCTGGGTAACATCTGATGGAAATGCTTTAAAAAGAATAAAATATGTAATACCTTCTATTCGAATCGAAAAACTTGATTAGTTCCACTTTCTAAGGGGCTTTGTATTCATCTAAAAATAAGATAACAGGCCTCTCTATGTTGTTGTGGTCTTTTACTCACTTTTCTACACAATATCTAACATTTTCAACAAAGTGCCGTTGATAAGTATTTTAATTAGATGAATTTTATGTGAGAAGCCACGCGATGTAACTTTGAGACTATTGACACGTTTGCAATTCTTATAGCAATATCATATCAATAAATTTGAGTTACAAACAACGTATGTGTACACAGAAAAAACTATATTGATGTAACATCCATATATGTATGTATATGGATAATCCTTTCTGATCCATAAACTATGGATGCCATATCCATATAATGGGTATCATATAAAAAAAAATTTGTACTATATAAATAAATATGGGTATGGTATCCATAGTTTATGGATCAGACAGGATTATCTATACATACACTGAGGGAAAAAGGCAATTGTAAAAATAACTCCCAACGGTGAAAATGTTACATTTTTCATTGTCGACTAATTTCTTGTTGAATCACACTTTTTTTTTATAGTTAAAATAAATATTTTTCTGTTAGTTTAAATGAAAAAAAATAATCAATTTAGCAATAATTTGTAGTTAAAAATAATCTAACAATATAAGCAATTTCAATACAACATCAATATTTCCAATTTGGCATGGCTACATTGTCAACTTAAAGTTGGCATTGTTGTTCTGATGATCAGAAATTTTACTCTGGTGTGTCTACATTGTCAGCTTAAAGTGGGCATTCTCGATTTGACGTTGAGAAATTTTAATTCGATATGGCTAAATTTTCAACTTAAAGTGGGCATTGTTGATCTGACAAATTTCAAATGCAAACGTGTATACAATTTGTAGCCGAAGTTGAACGGCGTGCGTAAAAAACAAACTCGACTCCCAATTTTTGTTTTGCGTGACAGTGGAATTTACATTGTTTACAAAAAATTAAGCACTTCCTTTCGATATCGTGTGTGTTATATATTCTACAAAATAACAAAGTTTCCTCGGCTTTTCTATCTTGTTCCGGCAATGAGTGAGGTGGAGAATCATGCGGCGGATGTCAAGGGAAAACTGAAATACAGATTGGTGGCATATTATTGCCTAGAAGGCCTAACAAAAGGGTCGGCTTCACATTAAAGAACCACGATCCGAGAAAAACTACTTTTTCAGGGGGCTCTCACAGATATCAAAACTGAAATCAAAATTTGCCGGAGGCTTATAGTTCACGAGGTATTTGTTGTTAATTTGTTGGTAGTTGGATGGGCCTATAGATATTACCGGCTGAGGGTTATTTTTTAAAGCGCAGCCAAAGGCCGCCAACGGGAAAATTACAACACACAAATTACTTTATCAAGGAATATCTCCTCAACTATACGCGTTCGGCAGGTAAGACTTTTGTTTTTCTCGAACCGTGGTTCCTTAATGTAAAGCCGACCCTTTTGGTAAGTAGATTGAAATCTGAGCCAAACTATTATGTATCACTATCGGTTTCGTTCGTGTTGGGTGAAATTTTTGTAAATATGTTGACTGTGTAATCTATTAAAATAACAAAAATGTACGTTTCATTTGTGTTTATCTAAATAAAAAAAGCAATGAATTCTAAACCAAACATTGCGTTTTTAAATTGAAAATAGATTTATATTTCATATTAACCTAGTCAACAATGCCGTTTGTTAACCCAACAATGAAAGCGCTTTTACCTAACATCACAACAATTTCAAATTGACATTTTAATGTTGTTTCAAATAATCTTCACTTTGAAATAACTATGATACCTACTTTGCATTGACCAATAAAACGTTGAATTAAAATTTTAGTTGTTCTTTCATAATGGAATGTGTTTAAATTGTCAATGTCCTGATGCATTATCCACTCACATGATATGTTAAATTGGCAATCGTCACAGTCATATTAAATATAAATGCGGTTGTTTTCATTGTAATATTTGTAAAATGGGAAAATAACAATTATTATAGTCGATGCAACAATTTTCAAGGTAGACTGACTATCATGACTGTTTTTTGTTAACTTGACGTCGTTTTTGTTGGATATACGTTGTTTTTTCCCTCAGTGTATATATGGATGTGACATCAATATAGTTTTTTCTGTGTTGCAAAAACAAGCAACAAGTAGAAGCAATTAAATTGGAATTGAACTGGAATGTGACACACAATTCGAAGGCGTTGAAACAAATAAACAGTCAAATTCATACGTTTGTATATATGTATATATGAATGTACATATCTCGCGTATCGAATAGTGGGTGGGCGGGCGGGCGTGACGAACGGGAAGGCATGAAGGAAGTCGCTGTTGGCCGATAGTTTGACTGCCAATCGGACAACATTATTTACTGCTTAAGTTCTACAACCAACATTTCAAGTAGACATGCGTCGCATAGCAAATATTGAATGTCAGTTGACATTTGGTTTTTGTTCATCCTAATTTTTGCATTCCACAAAAACAGACGTGAGAGAAAAGAATTTGAAATGAGAAAAAAACTTTGCAGTAAAAATTGCATAACATGCATGGCGAGACTCCGCCGCCCGTTCAGGCGCCATTCAGGTTAACACAGAAACAGACAGGAAATGAAGAAAACAAGTGTGTGTACATTGGGCCGTCTCGACTTATATGGACCAAAAAAGAAGTCCATCATACGACTTAGTACTTAGTTTATACCTCCTTAATATACTTTTTTTTTGTCTGTATGTTAAACGCCGCCAAGAATCATTCACCTGTTGCTAAAGAAGTATTTCGATCGCCACATTTAACATTCCGAAGAATAGCTATATGTTTTTGCTTCCTGTGCTCTCTTTGGTTCATTTTACAAAGATTTTTTCTGAGGAGACCCCTAGTAAAATTTTATGGCGAATCATTTTCTAGAACATTTAACCCGATAGCGACATTAAAAAATACTATTTTTTCCTGACTATCTAAAAAAGGAGGCAAAATAACCCTTTCGCGGAGGTGCCACGAAGCCAAGATGCCATCAAGGTGGGTCTATCGGCCAACAAGCTTATGGGCATATTTTTTTGGGATGCACGAGGTGCTATTCCCATCGATTAAAGCCCAAATTACATCAGCGATGTGGCAGCGGGCAGCGACTGTTTTCGAAATCAGCTGATGCGTCTAATATGAGCAGTGACTGCCAGACCAAACACAATAGAGCGTTCGCAGTATTTGGCAGTGACTTCTTTATATATTAGGTCTGTTTCCTTTTACCTTGGACACGTGGTGACATAAATTTACTTACCATTTTCATGTCCACTTTTTTCAGTTAAAATAATCAATCTTGTTTCATTTTTTCCTCTGCTCTTTCTTCTTCTTTGCTTTTTCATTCCGCCAGCAATATTTGATAGTGGAAATCAATTAAGTAAAAATTAAATTCTCTCCTGCTTGCTGGCATCAAAGTACGGAAACACAAAATTAGTAAAAAATATATTGCATTGGATAGTACGGAAACAGACATAAGTTTACATCAACACTTGAAGATGGCTGCGATTCAAGGCAGCGGCAGCGAATTTAGAATTTGGGCTAAACGGAGCGGTGCTGCCAGCTGCCTCTGCTGTATAATGTGCCGCTTCATTGCAAACCGTAGTTTCTAAAAATCAGCTGATTTCGAAAAACAGTTGCTGCCACAGCCACAGCGCTATTGTAATTCCGGCTTAACTTGAAAAGCTTTTTGCCAGAGTCGTTACAAATTTGAAGCAGAAACGATCGAATTTCGCGAAAAAGGTGCTATTGATAACAATGCACGGCAGCACTCGTGCGTATTCATCATGAAAAAAATTCATAAATTGGTTTCCGAATTGCTGCCTCGTTCAACATAATATCCAGATTTATCTCCCTCCGACTATTTCCCGTTTCAAGCCTGTAGAAAAATTCGGGTCATATGAAGAGGTCATTTACTGAAACCAAGCCTATTTTCAGAACCTTCGGAAACCATATTAATTGGAAGGAATAAAAAAATTGAAAAAAAAAAACGGCATGCACTCTGTTGGTAAATTTCTTATTATTTCTTTCAAAACTTAAGATCGTCAATGGGCACTTGTAGCATAACGTAGGCACATTCTACATCCATTCACAACGAGAATCAATCCAACCACCTTGTATTGCATTTGAACTCAAATTTTTATTTTTGTATTTATTTGAAAAGGATTGCTTAATACTTCAATTGGTTTTAGTTAACTTTCATTCCAATTCTGCGCCGCTGACATTTGACCGTTCAGAATATAAAATCTAGAGGCAAATAGGTAATGCATTTTTATACTTCTGCATACAAAAACTTACATACATATGTAGGGTAGATGTTCCAGTGAACGGACAGTACCCAGTGACCGGACACTAGCATGGTTTTTCTCTTATAAATAGAAAACCGTTAAATATTTTACATTAAATTTAATTTAAATCAAAGCAGGCATTCAATATTGACTATATTATAAATTTTATTTTTCTATAGATGTGACACAAGCTTTGTTATATAGCATTTAGTGGGTGGTTGTAGAGAAATGTATCAAAAAGTTATTTTTTTGCTAGTGGTATAGAGATTTTTAAAGTTGATGAATATCAGTATCTGGGCATGGAAACATGCCATATAGTGCATAATTCTATTGGCAGATGATGTATAATTACATTTAAACAGAAACTTTGTTGAAAAAATTCCAATTTTCTATAAAATTAGCTGTCCGGTTACTGGAACACCAATTTAGCCCTTGTTCCAATGTCCGGACAGGTGTCCGCTGACTGGAGTTATAGAAAAATATGTCTTGATCTAGTGACCCGACAGTCGGTTATATTTTAAATTTAACCTGTTTGGAACGCATTCTGAATGTACTATTACAAAAAGCAAGCTCCGGAAAGAAAAATTTGAAAAATATATTAAAATTTCATGTTCAGATGTGCGAAATACTGCCTAAAGAATATCATATACGGAAAAAAATATAATATCACGATAATTTTTTCAAATTTTTTAAAAGTTGGGCTCTCATATTCAAGTTTTTAACGAAATAAAAAGCTGCAATTGTATTTATCGATTAAAATGTTGCTGAATTATAAGCATCATTAGCAAAATGCCCACATACATATGGAAAGGCAAACTGGATATTAACTGTCAGCTGTTATAGGTAGGTCGAAACCCGCTGAATGCAGAAGAAAGGGGAGACCTCCACTGCGTTGGGAAGATCAGGTGGACAGTGATGCTGGCTCCCTAGGTATTCCCAAATGGCGCCATGCTGCACGAAACAGAAATAGCTGACGCGCTATGTTGGATTCGGCCAAAATCGTCTAGACGGTTACGTGCCAATTAAGTAAGTAAGTAAGTTATAGGTAGCAATCTTATAGCAGAAAGCATAAAGTAATCGGTCACAAGAGTGGGATTTATGAGGTCCCAAAATCTTATCTCAGCTTAAACTTCCATTCCGAAAGTGGTACTGATGGAAAATATTAAGCCCCTTTTGAAATAGCTACGTATATATCCCACCTTAATAGTTTTCACTTAATTTTTCAACATTTGAAATATATATGTTTAGGAAAAAAATTTTCATATCGTAGATAATTTAAAGTTTTATATAAACTAAAGACCTTTAGAAACTATTAACAGTAGGTAACACATGTATAATTTCCTGAAACATGTCTCCTTAAATCGCTTTAAGTCCTTTACATATGACCAATATATTATATCCTTTCATAGGCTGTTAAATAATATAAAATAAATAAACCAAGATGATTCCTTATTTCTAAAGAATTCTCCTTCATTAATTTTAAATCTAAATTGCTTTTAAGCATGGTTTTAGTTGTATTTTATTCGAAAAAACATATGTCCGTTCACTGGATCCTTGCTGTCCGGTTACTGGAAAAAGTGTCCGGTCACTGGTGAAAAAGTACTTTACTCAAAAAATATATTTATTCTGGAAAAACTAATAATTATATTTTAATTTTTATATGCTTATTCGATTAAGAATTAATTAGTGGTCTCAAATAAAATACAAATGTCTCAATAAAGTTAACTGATTATTTTATACTTGAGCACAAAGTTGAAAAAAAAGTTATTTGTCCGTTCACTGGAACATCTACCCTACATACATATGTAAATATAACCTGAAGTATACATACCCAGTAGAGCTTGGAGTGAGATCTTCTCAAGCGGTGAATATAAGAATACTCGACTTGACATCCTTTCCGGGAAATATCAAACGAAATTTCAATTTTGTTTTACATATTTTGTTTGTGTTTATTACAAGGGAGTAATAGAGTACTCGCAAGGGAGTAGGTACTCCCTTTTTAATAAAACGATAATCCCAAGCCCTACAGGGTAATTTTAAAGCTGACCACAACAGCAACTATTTGCTATACACAAATCTAACAAACCAGCAAAATGAACTTTCAACGCTTTGAGCATTGTCGGCAACTCACTTTTCCATTTGTCCAATGACTCTTGATCAGATAAGGAATTGTGGCGGGCGGCCGATATAACACGATCAACTCAACACTGACTAATGCCACAATAATTTTGTAAAAGTGCATATAAATATAAATATATATATATATATATATATGTATATTTCTTTATGTTTTTGCATAATCTTTTTTGCATTTAACCCTATTTTGTTGGTAACATTTTTTTGCGCTATGATTTTTCAGAATTTGGCAACTTTGGTTTTATTAGCTAATTCTGCTGGAAATGTGACATGCTTTAGTTAAGGTTCAGACATTGGTGACTTATAAGTATTTCAGTATCGTTAACCTTATTGTAACTTTATCGCTATCCATGTGAGCTGTTAGTTGTGTCCTAAATCCGTAAACAGCTGATACTTGTCGAGGCAGATCTTCGAAGGTAGGCGCATAGGCGAATTCAGAAATTTCCCATGTATTTTGTTATTGTAATTGGTAGATTGTAATGTCAAAATAATATTTCTCCTTGTTAAAATCTGAATTCGCTTGGGGCTCGCCCATTACTATTGGCCATGGTGTGAATTCGCTTTCATTTTGATATTATAATCTACCTTTGTAAATAAAAAATAAGTTTCTGAATTCGCCTATTCGCCGCCTACCTTCCTATATCTGCTTTCACAAGTGTCAGCTGTTTACGGATTTAGGGTTGCTAACCAAAATCCAATTGGTCTGTAAGTTAACGATACAGCTACAGAATTACCATAAGGCATCAATGACTAGTAACACAGCTTGTCGTAAGGGTGGTCAAATCAGCTGTTTTATAAGGTTACAGATAAGTCAGCAATGACTGCACTTTTAAATATGGGTAAGTAAAATACTGTAAAGTTTAATTTCCTTTGCTTTTTATTGCAGTTTCAAGTCAAGTGAAACTTTTAATTTGAAATGAACCTTTTTTCATTTGAAATGAAACTTTTTCAAATTAACTTAAACATTGTTCAAAGTTCAATAGCTTTCGGTGTGTAAAAGCCGTGTACAAAAACTTTATATAAGAATATTATTGTATTAACTAAAAAAAAGGTTCACTTAAATTGAAAAAGGTTTCATTTGACTTAAAAAAAAAATTGCACTTGACTTATAAAAGGTTTCATTTGACCTGAAAATGCTATAACTGGATTTGATTGTCTTTATGTGATTTGCATGTTTGCGTATTTTTACGAGGAGGTGGTATCGGAAGCCTTTACTACTCCGGTGCTACGGTCAAGCTACCGCCGAGAGATGGACTCCGCATCCGTAGTGGTCACGTTGAACTTCTTTACGTATCTGTTTCACTCGAAGTGGATCCTGATAGATAGAATAAGAGTAATAGATTCAAATCAACTGGTGTTGTTCGCTCACAGTCAGATTAGTTTTTGTCAGAAAACTGCCGGAATGAACCATTCCTTTAACCAAACTACAAAAATTCGATGGTCTTATTTAATTATATATGTGATGCAGGGTGGATCCTCCATATCGCTAGCCTAGAGTGCAAATTGTGTAAGTCCTTTTTTCAAACTTTGTAGGAGAGACAAAAAACTAAAAATAAAAAAAATTCAAAATGAAAAAAAAAAATTTTCTGTTCATGTAATTATTTTGGACTTACATAATTTTCTTCGTTTTTTGGACTTACACAATTTGCGTATCACTGAATAACAACGAGTAGAAATATGACAAGTATCACAGACTTGTTTAGCCTGGTGCGTATTTGGTTTTTCTAGCGTGCTACATAAAAATACGCCTTTTTATAAAATTGGACTTACACAGTTTGCATTCTAAGCTAGCGATATCATACATTGCAACCGCAATAATTTTTTATCTCAAACAAAAAATTTAATTATAATAACACTGTAGGGAGGCCAAATATCACAAATCTAAAGGAGTAATTTAAATACTAAGGCTTAAGAGATTATTTACTAATATTTATAACTTTGAAGGCTATTAGTTTTATTAACTTAAAACCTTAAAATATTAGTAAATTTAAAAATTTAATGGATAAATTATACAATTTATGGCTGTAGAATACGATGGCGTTTTCAGAAAGTCAAAGTTAGCTCTCGTTTTCGAGAAATTTAGGAAAGAAGTTTCAGAGCTCCGAAGGTAATTTTTTTCCCCGTTTATAAACTTTACTTAGTTTTTGAACCCTTTTCTCGCTTAAGGATTTTGACGGTTGTTCTTACTTAATAACTTGAAGAGTTTCGACAATATACAAGTTACTTCCTTTTCGTACTTACGTGTTAGTTACTGGTTTACAGAAGACCCCGAAATATTTTTGGGCATTATTGGTATCAATTTAAAGGTTCCAATCAGAGCTTCATTCCAATCCAACTGTCCGGTCGGTTCTCCAGATAGAGACCAAAACGTGGACCCGGATGGCCCCCAAATATTTTTGCGCAATATTGGTATCAAATTAAAGGTGTTGATCAAGGTTTACATATGTATTTTACACTATACGAATATCCCAATCGGTTCCCGGGATATCAATCAAAGCTTCAATAGAGTTCATTCCATTCCAATTTATATACATATGTACATAGTTATGTAATGTTAAATGTGCCTGTATTGCAAACATATTTTGTTAATTTGTTATGAAATGTCCTCAAATATCGTGATAAAAATTGATCAATCTCTCCTTAAAGATGCCACCGAACACAGATCAATCTGCTTGCCACTAAGATGGATATGGTCAATTCCATTGTGACGGGTGTGACCATGATACTCATAATTTTCGCTATAATTTTGAAATGGAAAGCTTGCATTTCAAAAAAAGGCCGTTATTCCCAGCAATGGGAAAGTTAAAAACGGTGGATAGCAGGTATATACTTGAAGGACACCATTTCCGACCAGAGTGGCCATTAGAAAGCTGGGACGGGTGTGACCTTATATATTTGAGCTTTCAAAAAATCCCACTTTGCATATAAATTTTGTAAAACTTTTCACAGAACGCATATAAAAAATTTAGTCCAGCACGTTGTTCAAAGTCTTTTTGATTGTATAGCATACTTACTATTTTGAAATTCACGTTTTTCTTGCGAAAACCCTGTTTAAAAAATTGGACGGGTGTGACCTCTCTATGTGACGGGTGTGACCCAGTACCAAAATTCAAAATTTTTGATGAACTAAAAGTTTTTATTGACTTCATTTATAACTCGTAATATGAAAAAAAGTAACATAACATTGTTTGCTCGCTATCATAAAACTCACATTATTCCAAAGGTGTATGTTTTAGGAAAATTTGTTTAAATTCGGATAAATATGAATCGCAAGCATACACAGAGACCGCATCTGCTCTTTTAAAGTTGTGCATTTTTTGAATATTCTTTATTAATTTTACGTTTTCCCACCTTGCGTTCAAGAAATTACTGTCGCGCACAACATCGGGTTTTGATGCGTAAAAAATGTCGATCTTATTAAGTTTCTTTGTTTCAACTAGATATTGGAAACAGTCAACGGGTGTTTTCATAAAATATTCTCTAGCCTTAATGCCCGTAGTTAAGGTTCTTTTTACAGCTGCAGCTATTCCATCTACAGCGCCTTTACCATGGCCTGTAGCGAAAAAATTCCAAGTCATTTCTAATCCAAAATCCTCAGGAGCATGGCAAATGTTAAAAATATTGTATCGATTTTTAAACTGAGATGCGCAGTTTTATCTGTTATCATTTTTTTAGCATCCCTCCTTCTTTTATCTATTACTTTCTCCTTAGCTAGATGCAATTCATATTTTTCTTTGTTTTCTTTAAGCTTCTTCCTCTGTTCGCGCTTTCTGTTTTTCGAATCTATTAAAAAATATATGTATACTTCGCGTTGGTGTGACGGGTGTGACCAAATATTTTTTAGAACTGAATACTAAATTACTGCGATAAATTTTACGAAAATGTCACTAAGTATTTATCGCGACTACTTTGTTATTATTGGAGAGTGTCAGGTGGTTAAAATGTAAAGTACCAATATAATTAAACTTTTTCAATTTTTTCTGTGACGGGTGTGACCGAAAATTTTAGTATATTAAACACGCCATAAAATTGTTACTATAAAACGTATAATATCGAAACTTCACAAAAATGTAAAACAATGACCTAGTCTCTTCAGAGGTAACGGTTTTTATTAATATTGAGAATGCAAGAGTATAAAAATGTTAAATAAAGAGACACCTTGCAGAGAATGTGAACTGAATATTCAGTATAGACAAAGTTCAAAGTGTTGCCAAACTTATAAAAATTTACGTGAATCCATTTTTTTTTATTCACCAATAAAAAGCATCCTCTTGTGCATATTAACAAATTAAATTTAATTAAAAAAATAAGTGATTTCTAATTTTGCTGGATAGGGCCGTTTTAAGTGGAATTGACCATATACATACATACATACATATACACATTAATGTGTGCACTTTCGACTTCCTTCGCAGCGCAACGTGTTTTGCAATGGCAGTTTTTCGCATGCGCCGAACAAGTTTTTGCCTCTGGCAACATTCGCTACTCCAACATAACTGTGTAACCTAAATCAAACGCAAGTCGTCAATTTAACGCACGCACGCAAATTTTTCATATGCGTTGAACCGAAATTGACTTGCGTGCGTGTTCAGATAAAGAAATAGAAAAATACAGAAAATCAGAGAAAATCTTGTTATTTTGTGGAATATGTTCCTAACAGACACGATATCAAAAGCAAGTGTCAATTTTTTTGCAAACAATCACCCACAATGCTTATGGCGTTTTCTTTTCTCGAAATAATGTTGCCCTTTTTGATTTTCTTAGCCATTTTGTAAGTTTCCTGGTCCTTTTACCAAATATTGACCTCTAACTAAGTAAGAGGGCACCCTTATCTACAAATTCAGCCATTTTATAGAAAGTCAGGATACGTAATTCGATAATTGGGATATAGGAGGGCAACATTTTTTCGTAGAAAAGAAAACGCCATTAATTTCAACTGTCACGCAAAACAAAAATTGGGCGTCGAATTTGCTTTTTACGCACGCCGTTCAATTTCGGTTACTCCCATACAAGTTGTATGGGCATGAGAAATTTTTGACAGTAAATTGACGGCGTGCGTTTGATTTAGGTTACACAGTAAGCCAGCTGCATTCTACAAATAAGCAACAATAACAACAAACTTTCAAACAGTTTATAGACAGAGAGACGAACAGAGGGTGCTCGTAATCAACGCACTAGTGCTGGAAGCGATATCGATATAATATCGATTCATCGATGTTTTTGAACTTTTTCGATATATCGATATATTTTTTCCGATATTCGATATATCGACGGTCATGGATCCATCACTGATAAACGCGGAAAGAAGCTGGTAAAAGGCAGCATTGCCGTTTTGTGGGTAATTCCCCAAATTTGGAGATTTTTTTTAAATTTGATTCCTAACATACAAGCGAACACACAAGCTATTTCCAGGAATAACACGTGCAAGAGGGTAAAATCAAAACAAAAGACGATAATTTGACAGCTTACTTTTCCAAAAACAAAATAGCCGTCCTCTGCTGCGTCCACCATTTTATTATTGCATCATGCACGCGGTACAAGCTTTTTAGAGCTTTCACACCGACAGCCCATGGAGGAACAATAAAGGAGAATGCATAACGACATACCTTCATACATAGTGGGGCCAGAAGTGTCATGCAAAGAGGAATGTAGAAGAATTTGACAGATGTGGCCCCTATGGAAATGCTAGGGTGCGTGTGTGTGTGGAATATGTCAACAAAAAAATGCTTGTTCGTGTGTGTTTATGAAGATTGAAGAAGAAGTCAGCTGATCTTATGCATTCTCCTTTATTGTTCCTCCATGCGACAGCCTCACACCGACACTACAGAACTCTTCGTGCACGAAAAGAAATTTAGCAAATTTCTGTTCAGTCTAGCCATGGGTAATGGCGCAATTTTTTTGGCGCTGATACAATAACTCCAGCGCCAATCGTGGCGCCAACTCACGGTACTGGCGCAATAACACCTTTAGCGCAATTGTCATAGAATAATCGATAAATAACATTTTTTCGCTTGTTACTGTTTACCATCCCCGTTTTATTTCTTTTGGCGCAATTCTGCTTACATATACGAGGGCACAATTAATTTTAATTTTCATAATCATTTGGAAACATATTCCGTATATTTGTGAAAATATGCTGGAAATTAAGGTCACTTAGATCACTATCAAGCATACATAATTGTGACGGTGTCATACGTATACATATACTAAGGTGCTGTTATTGGTGTTGTGGTTGCGCCATTTTACACTAGCGCTATATTGGTGCTGGTGTTAGCGCACGAAATTGAGTCGGTGTTATATTGCAATAGCGCATCATTGAGTTGGCGCTACATTGAGTTGGCGCTATACTGAGTTGGCGCTATATTGAGTTGGCGCATTTCCCAAATCGGAGTTAGCGCAATAACGCAGCGCAGTGTTACCCATGCCTAGTTCAGTCAGCATTGAGCTGTTGAGCTAGCAGGTAGTGCTGCTCGCGCAGTCTCTGAATGCTTGTAAATGGTTGTGTTTTGGGGGTGGTTTTTTTGTTTGGATTTTTTTACGTAATATTTTTATTAGGAATCATGATTTTGTATTTCGTCTCATATTTTTTTATTTTAATTTTTTTTGTTTGTGGTTTTTTGTGAAGTTAGGAATAAAAATACTATCCATGATACAAGAAAGAAGGTAGTGTAAACGTCAAATATTTGTCGCCATATTAGCCACCCGACAATTATATGGATTATGACAGTTCGTGCT
The DNA here is from genome assembly GCA_960531455.1 of Urophora cardui. Taxonomy (NCBI): domain Eukaryota; kingdom Metazoa; phylum Arthropoda; class Insecta; order Diptera; family Tephritidae; genus Urophora; species Urophora cardui. The sequence goes on along the minus strand of OY482671.1, from coordinate 96,101,849 downwards.
GCCATACTCAATGCTAAAAATCCTCCATTTATGTTATTTTTTATTTCCATGGTAATCATGGTATCGATTGTAACAGAACGATTTTTTTCAATTTGAATATTGATATATGGATATATGTAAATAAAAATACCTACATTTACGTGTTATATTCTTCATAATATCAGATCACAAATAATTATATAAAAAATAAGATTTATTCATGAAATAAGTTGCGGCAAGTTTGTGGAATATAGTACATACAATAAGCGAAAGTCAAATATATAAAATAACATATTTTTGTAGTCTCAATTTGGCTCGCCGTGCTGCAAAACAACTGGTATTATCGATGAGTTTTAAGCAGGGACTTGTAACGCGTTTCGGTTTCTGTTACACAGCTAAGTAACGAAACTGAAACAGGAACAAAACTCCTTTGTAACAAAAGTCGTAACAAAACTTGGCCGACGAAAAATAACAAAATCGACTTTTGGCTGACGAAAAGTAACAAGTTCGACTTTTGGCTGACTATCAATTTCGTTTAAACAACAACAATTTTAATGTAAAAACAGTATATAATTACTGATACTTTTCGCCAGCCAAAAGTCGATTTTGTTATTTTTCGTCGGCCAAAAGGCGAACTTGTTATTTTTCGTCAGCCAAAGTCGAACTTATTACTTTTTGTACAGAATTTTTTTATTGATAGCTTTCGCCAGAAATTTTAGATATGGTAGTTTTCGTATGGTACGACGATATAAAGAAAATCAAGAACTCTTACCCTTTATTCATAAAACATCAAATAGTTTTGAAATATTGTATAAAGCACATTTTGATAACAGTTTTCGACTTTAATAATTGCATAAATCTCTTTTATTTTTAGTGAATAACTCATTATTTTATCTTTTTTTAAAGCTTTTTTCAGTATATTTAAAATGTTAAAATATACTCATTAAATCCGCTGATTTGTTTTGTTGATTAGCATATGTGAAAAACACCATTTTATTTAAAATACCAAATAACTTGGTCAAATATACCCTCTGCCAAAAACTTTTGATTGGGCAACGCTATCCTTAATTTTGACTTAAAGTAAGACGTCAATAATCCATATTATAATCAAAAATGACAAAGTCAAAGTGACAATGGAACTACCTTGTTTGTTTGTATCATGATACTATCCATTTCCAATTTAAAAATTTTAATTTTCGACAATGGTTGAGTTTCTTTTGGGTGTAGCCAAGAGCTTTTGTGCTTTTAACACATGCACAATGTTTGAAAGTATTGGTGTGGTAATCCCTGGTTTAAAAGTAATGTAAATACGAACATTTTTTTTTTTAATGTTCATTTTAGAACAGGGATTACCACACTAATACTTTCAAACATTGTGCATGTGTTAAAAGCACAAAAGCTCTTGGTTACACCCAAAAGAAACTCAATCATTGTCGAAAATTAAAATTTTTAAATTGGAAATGGATATTATTTTTATTCTTAACTTCACAAAAAACCACAAACAAAAAATTAAAATAAAAAATATGAGACGAAATGCAAAATCACGATTCCTAATAAAAATATTACGTAAAAAAATCGAAACAAAAAACCACCCCCAACACACAATCATTTACAAGCATTCAGAGACTGCTCGAGCAACACAACCTGCTAGCTCAACAGCTCAATGCTGACTGAACAGAAATTTGCAAAATTTCTTTTCGTGCACGAAGAGTTCTGTAGTGTCGGTGTGGGGCTGTCGGTGTGAAAGCTCTAAAAAGCTTGTACCGCGTGTATAGGCTGTGAAAATGCCTGTTTTAGAATTGCAAAATCAAGAAAAAACATTTTAAATTTAAAAATTTTTATTTCTATTTTATTTTTGTTTTCCTGATACAAATTTTTTTGTCTGTAAGCTCGAATGCTCGAATGTTTGTACGGACATTTGAACAACAAACGAGCCTCAGACAAATTCGATCTTTTCGAATTGTTCCATACCCGGGTATCTAGAGCTCTAATATAAAGGTCGATATATCGATAATATCGATGTTTTTTCTCAAAAATATCGAAAATATACTACTACAACGCACATTACCGCTATCACGCTCAGTGATGTTATTTGTTGTTGTTGTCGTTGCTCATGTCATTTAATTAATTAATACTGAGCTGTGACAATTTTTCGCACATATTTTATCTTGCTAAACAAATTGTGTAAGCGATAATTGGGGTATATATATGTATGTAAGTGCATGCACACGTATTTTTATGTGCATGCGTGAGTGTGTTTAAAAATTTATTGTGCGTTGAAAAATTGGTGAAAATTTTCCATTTTATTAATTGTGACCATCACAGCCCAATGATTATGTCCGCACATTATGAATTTGTGAATATGTGAAAACAACGTTAACGAAAATAAAATAAATTACGCAAAAAAAAAAAACAAAAAGTTATTAAAACAAGTAAGCAAGCCTAATATCATGTTCAGACATAAAAATTAATTAAGTCAATTGGGGTTGATTGAACATCTTTAGATTTGGTGTTCAGACATATTTAATTTACTTGGCCCATTTAACAGATCGGCTCAAGATACATACACACATACACGCCGTGAGCTGAATATCAAACTCTCGTGACCTAAATGTCAAAATTGCAAGGAGGACGAAATAATTTGACATTCATCTCACAATTTTTACCAATCGTAAACACGAATGCATGTATAAAATAAGCAGAAATAAAAACAAATTTGATAGGTGATGAAGAAGAACAAGAATGCAGCTGATCTGACGAACCAACCTGTTTAGTGGACACTGACGCTAATCACATTTCTCTTTTCATGACATTTCATTTTACTTATGAAACTAGCCTTTTAACAGGGTTGCATGCAGAATTGTTCTTCATTAACAACTCATTAATTTCTAATGAAGCATTAACTTGGTAAATTTTTGTATGGTAAATTGAGAATCATTGGGCTTGAAAATTGAATGAAGGCTCTTAATGTTCAATTAAGGTTGTGTCTGAACATAACATAAGTTCGAGTGGAATCGAACATTAGATACTCAGCTGTATGCTTTCATTGTTTGCTTGCGTTTGATGGATTTTATATAAAGCGAGTGCCGCATAAAGTGGGCGTAGCCACGCCCATTTTCTAAATTTTTATCATTGATCCAACTAACCATATGAATATTATTCTTTGTGGAAAATTTCATTCCTTTATGACTTCTAATTATAAAGATGTCACGTTACAAATTCCCAAAGGGTTATCCAGAAATATCTTTGTTAAAAAGTAGGCGTGGTCACAAACCGATTTCAATAAATTTTTGCGTGTCTATTACCACAAGTTATAAAAGTGTACAAACCAAGTTTCGTCATAATATCTCAGTTATTTGTCGAGTTATGGGCTCCGAAATCTCGTAGATTCCTTTGTCTAAAAAGAGGCGGTGCCACGCCCATTTTCCAAACTTTTTCTATTTTTTGTTTCCGGTCTATTGTGGAACTTATGCCACAAAATTTCAATGAATTATCTTTATATTTGACAAAGATATCGCTTAAAATGTTTTTATTAGACCACTTTATAGTTCCCATATATAAAAGTGGGCGTGGCCGTCAACCGATTTTGACAATTTTCCGTCAAAACATTTGGCTAAGTAAGTAAATCACGCATACCAAATTTCATCGATATATCTTCAACGGTTTCTGAGTTATGATATATAAAACTTTCAATGTTTGACCCTTAATAAGTGGGCGTGGCACCGCCCATTTTCCAAAATTTCATAAAATTTCTTCATAAGGGCCTGAGGTCAATACGTGGGTGAAATTTCATCGCTCCAGCTATATTAGTGGCTGAGATACAAAAATTCCGATTTTTTCTATATAGGAAAAGTGGGCGTGGTCATGGTCCGATTTCGCCCATTTTCAATACCAACCGTCCCAGTCTCGACCAACTTGCATTCCAAATTTCATCAAAATATCTCAATTTTTGCGCGAGTTATCGTGCGTACGGACGGACGGACGGACGGACGGACATGGCTCAATCGATTTCTCTTTTCACCCTAATCATTTTGATATATATAAGTCTATATCTATCTCGATTATTTCATTCTGTTACAATCCACCGTTATGAAATCAAAACTATAATACTCTGTGTACTAGTACAGCTGAGTATAAAAAGTTAATAGCGAGTAATGTATTCATGCTGGTAATGAGTAGGTGAGGAGAAACGAGTATTCGCCAATTAACTCATCTTCATATAAAAAATTTCGTCCAGTTAAGACTGCGTTTTCTTAGAATAGGACTATAATATAGTAGAGTTCTATATTACATGGGATTACACTATGAAGTAAATAACAGGCCAACTTATTTTAATCGGTAAACATTGTCAAAATTAATAACAACCGAAAGGAAAGCTCGTGGAAAAAAGAGAGCCAGAATTATGCATAACCTTTGTTGGTTATCGGGAGGATAAATCGTTCCTTAAGGGAGTATTTTCGGCTTATCTGTGGGAGCGTTTTCGGCTCATTTTAGCAGCACATTTTCATACACTTTAAAAGGCACTTGCACCTTTTCTGAATTCAAATTCCTATTTAGGGACACTCTTATTATTGATATTAATTAATGATGTTCACTATACGTATGGGTGTACAAGGGCATTTGTATACATATATGTATGTATGTATATTTGTTAATGTAACCTATCATATCATCTACTGTTTTCAGTCGCCGTTGGGCTAAAAGCTGTAACTTCAACACCTTGATGTGACTTTCCGATTTTTCGTTTTGTTTCAACTCCACCAGGTATCTGATGGCTACTTCATCATTACTTGGTTGTTGTGTCTATTTTTATGTCTACAACTTGGCCTCTTTGGCTGGCCATTTGTTTCGCTATCGGCCATGTCGTACATGAAATTCGTGAACTGTCACTTTTAAGTGTCCGGTAGTCCAAGCCCTAAACAATCAGCTTAGACTAAGTTTAAGTTAAGTCAACTGGAAAGAAGTAGCGTGTCGAAAATTTGGCACGAAGGGAAAAATTAAATAAATTAGAAATGGAAATACAAATATAAATAAAAACAAGTAAAAGCGCGGCTGTCTTCGGCCGTACCGAAGACTTCATACCTTTCATGAGTGGGGAAATGAAAAGTTACCTATGTATGTACATAGCCTGATTTAGTATAATTTATAATTTCAATTCTGTGGGTTATTTATGGAAGGATCTATTAGAAAAAATGGTGCCTGGGCCATTTAAATGGAGGAGTTATACGCCAAAATGTCCATATCTGAACAATCGGTTGTATGGGAGCTATATGTTATAATCGTCCGATCTTGACAATTTTCGGTAACCCCGTTTCGGTTCATATGGGTACAAATAATTTAAAATTTCACGCCGGTAGCTGTTAAAATTGAGGAGTTATACACCAAAATGTCTATATCTGAACAATCGGTTGTATGGGAGCTATATGTTATAGTGGTCCGATCCTGACAATTTTCGGTAACCCCGTTTGGGTCCATATGGGTACAAATACTTCAAATATTCACGCCGTTAGCTGTTAAAATGGAGGAGTTATACACCAAAATGTCTATATCTGAACAATCGGTTGTAGGGGAGCTATATGTTATAGCGGTCCGATCTTAACAATTTTCGGTAATCCCGTTTGGGCCCATATGGGTACAAATACTTTAAAATTTCACGCCGTTAGTTGTTAAAATGGAGGAGTTATACAGCAAAATGTCCATATCTGAACAATCGGTTGTATAGGAGCTATATGTTATAGTGGTCCGATCCTGACAATTTTCGGTAACCCCGTTTGGGTCCATATGAATACAAATACATTAAAATTTCACGCCGTTAGCTGTTAAAATGGAGGAGTTATACACCAAAATGTCTATATCTGAACAATCGGTTGTATGGGAGCTTATGTTATAGTGGTCCGATCTTGACAATTTTCGGTAACCCCGTTTGGATCCATATGGGTACAAATACTTCAAAATTTCAGGCCGTTAGCTGTTAAAATGGAGGAGTTATACACCAACATGTGTATATCTGAATAATCGGATGTTGTGGAACTATATGTTATAGTGGTCCGATCTTGACAATTTTCGGTAACCTTGTTTGGGCCAAAATGGGTACGTCTACTTCAAAGTTTCATGTCATTAGCTGTTTAAATGGGGAAGTTATGGACAAATTACATCCAAAAATGTCATGTATATCTGAATAATCGGTTGTTTTCTATATCTTATAGTGGTCCGATTCGGCCGGTTCCGACAAATGATCAGCTGCATATAACAACATACCTGTATTCCGAATTTTATTCAGATATCTCAAAAACTGAGGGACTAGTTTGCGTTCACACAGACGGACGGACGGACAGACGGACATGGCTTAATCGACTCAGCTCGTGATTCTGATCATATCGGTATATATTTTGGTGGATCCCCCACGCTTCCTTCTGGTACTTTCGACAAAAATTTTTTGGCACTAAGTTATAATACCATTTCATTCTCATGAAAGGTATAATAAAAGTAGATGTGCATAATTTTGCATTAGAGCGTCGATCGAATTGCGAAACGAATAGGTACTTAGTGAAAGTGTCGGCAACAAATACGGTTGATGAAAATATGTAAATGTAAGATACATATGTATGTAATATGAAAGCTAAATTCGGAAAGAACCTTATATGCTACTATAGAGTGTTATAGCTCATAAAGATTGTATAGGAGTACGACGTTCGTGGCCTTGTTTGACATACATTTCGGAGCAATCAACAGTGGGCATATCGAATATATATTCGCCAATATTCGACGATGACATCGACATCATTGGCACTAACACGCGCCCCTTATGTTCTGCCTTCTCCAAGCTGGATAAAGAGGCTAAGAAAATGGGTTTGGCGGTCAACGAGGACAAGACGAAGTACCTCCTGTCAACACACAAAGAAACAGCACGCCTTGGCAGCCACGTCACTGTTGATAGCTACAAATTCGAAAGAGTTAAGGACTTCGTCTATTTGGGAACCAGCATTAACACCAAAAATTATGTCAGCACTGAAATCCAGCGAAGAATAACTCTTGCCAATAAATGCTACTTTCGACTAAGTAGGCAATTGAAAATTAAAGTCCTCTCTCGACGAACCAAAATCACACCCTACAGGACACTCATCGTTCCAGTCCTCTTGTATGGCGCAGAAGCATGGACTATATCAAAAGCAGATGATATGGCACTTGGAGTATTCGAGAGGAAAGTTCTTCGAAGGATTTATGGACCTTTGCGCGTTAGCGAGGGCGAGTATCGACGGAGATTTAACGACGAGCTGTACGAGCTGTACGCAGACATCGACATTGTTCAGCGAATAAAGATCCAGCGGCTGCGCTGGGCTGGTCATGTCGTGAGAATGGACGAAGGTGCTCCAGCCAAGAAAGTATTTCAATCGAATCCCGCTGAACGCAGAAGAAAAGGGAGGCCTCCACTGAGTTGGGAAGATCAGGTGGACAGTGATGCTGACTCTCTAGGTATTCCCAAGTGGCGCTATGCTGCACGAAACAGAAATAGCTTGCGCGCTTTATTGAACTCGGCCAGAAACATCTAGACCAGCATTGGGCAAAGTAGCTGCTGGTAGCATTTTGCACTTAGGAGCCGTCTCTGCACATTTGGGTGTAGGTGAGGGACGCAACCCAAGTGCAGCATAAGGGGAGAAGAACTGAGGAAGAACTCACTAACACATAAGCAAGATTGAGAACGAGAGAGTGGTCGCCGCCTGTATTCGTGGCAGTGATGGAAAATGAAAGTTTCCAATTGTGTCAAATTTGTACAAAAAGTGGTGAATTTTTGAATTTCATTGTGCAATCAATTTGAAAATCGTCTGTTGGTACCATTACCGTGATAAAATAAGTTTACAGCACATATTATATAATAAGGATCTCATACAAAACCTTTCTAACGCATATTTGTGCGTCCTACTTTTATGAAGATTGCTTTATAAGTAATAAAGTTTATATGCCTACATAAGAAAAAACAACCGTTTGTTTACTATGAAGCAAACAAAAATGGCATTGTGATCGAAAAATATTTATAACCTGAATTGATTTTTGCAGAATAGTGCGAAAATTAATTGATTATACATAAGTGCCTTGCTACTTCCCAAATAACCGAAAACTCCACAGGCACGAGTCATTTTCCATCACTGGTTCGTGCCTGAGAGGCAGTGTTCAGCAGTATTGCCGCATTTAATTAAATGAAAGGCCTTTCATTTGGTACCAAAGTCTATCTGAGTCACTCTGGGTCAACATTTAGGCCTGCATTCCGAGAAGTTCCCACTTATTGAAATTCTATGTACCCTATCAATCGCGTTAATACCACATCAATCTACTGCAAAAATTTCATAAAGATAGGTTGATTAGTTTGGGAGACTATAAAGGACAGACACAAATTCTTTTTTGTAAAACAGATTCTATAAAAATAAATTACCTATCTTCTATGAAACGAATGTGAGTGAGTTTAATAAACCAAATATTATTTCCACTAAAATAATATATGTATTGTAGGAGCGGAAACTCTGGGGGAAGAGCGCCGTTGTCAACAGGGAGGGTGTCATTGTGTAAGGATTGTATAATAAATGTGTTGTTGTACTCTTTTCTACAACTAATACTACTACACCTACTACTTTTACAAACTAATACTTATGCTCTACTTCTATCAATACTAAAAATATATATATAGTTTGTAAATAAATCGATTTGCATGTAGAAATTAAATACGCACAAACTAAATGTATATTATAAAGTCGTTGCTACCTAAAAATCGAAAAATTCAGTATTAATTACTTTTTTCGTAATTCTTGGCCAAAATTGTATTATTTTGTTTCCGTACTACGGCAACACAGTTTGAGAATTGTTGATCGTGGCTAAGAGTTGGTGGTTTTGGTTTTTGATTTTTAGCAAAGATGACTTGATACGAAATTCTTTTTTACTCTCTCACTTTTATGATTTTCCCACGGGTTTTCTGTGGCTTTGTTGCCAGCATCAATACAACAGAAAACCCGGCCGATCAGCTGTTTGTACAAATTGCAGGTGCCAGAAGGGAAAACACGCCAAAATAAATTGGCACATTTGGTGGATTTAGATTTTTTGTTTTATGTGTTAAATTTTGTTGAAATAATAAAGAATTAAAAAAAATACACTACTCGACACCAAAAACCACCAAGAATAAAATAATACTTTTCTAAAGCGAAATTTTACGCAGATTCCGAATATCATCTCCATTTTTTTGTGGCAGACCCAGTTTTTGAGATATTGGTAAAAATGTGGAAAAAGCCATATATGCAAGACATTGCATCACATAAGTGCATCAAAAAGCTTTATTAGACATCGTGGCGATTTGACATCTAGGAAGTGATGGTAGAGGGAGCTCCAACAAACATGTTTTGCCTTCACACTCCAAAATCGGTCAAGTAGTTTGATTACAATGGCAAAAATAATGAAAAAACAAGTAAGGAAGCCTAAGTTCGAGTGGAATCGAACATTAGATACTCAGCTGTATGCTTTCATTGTTTGTTTGCGTTTGATGGAAACACGGTGTAGGTACTTTATATAAATCGAGTGCTGCATAAAGTGGGCGTAGCCACGCCCATTTTCTAAATTTTTATCAGTCATCCAACTAAGCATATGAATATTATTCTTTGTGCAAAATTTAATTCCTTTATGACTTCCAGTTACAAAGATGTCACGTTACAAATTCCCAAAGGGTGTTCCAGAAATATCTTTGTTAAAAAGTAGGCGTGGTCATTAACCGATTTCAATAAATTTTTGCGTGTCCATTAACACAAGTTATAAAAGTGTATAAACCAAGTTTCGTCATAATATCTCAATTATTTGTCGAGTTATGGGCTCCGAAATCTCGTTGATTCCTTTGTCTGAAAAGAGGCGGTGCCACGCCCATTTTCCGAAATTTTTCTATTTTTTGTTTCCGATCTATTGTAGAACTCATGCCACAACATTTCAATGAATTATCTTTATATTTGACAAAGATATCGCTTAAAATGTTTTTATTAGGTCAGTTTATAGTTCCCATATATAAAAGTGGGCGTGGTCGTCAACCGATTTCGCTAAAATTTTGAACATGTATTACTACAAGTAGTGAAAGTGTATACACCAAGTTTCGTCATAATATATCGATTATTTGTCGAGTTATGGGCTCAGAAATCTCGTATATTCCTGCTTATAAAAGGAGGCGGTGCCACACCCATTTTCCAAAATTTTTGTATTTTTTTGTTATATGTCCATAGTTGGACACCTTCCATAAAACTTCAATGATATATATTTATATTTGACAGAGATATCGCTTAAAATGTTTTTATTAGGTCACTTTATAAGACCCATATATAAAAGTGGGCGTGGTCGTCAACCGATTTTGGCAATTTTTCGTCAAAACATTTGCCTAAGTAAGTATATCGCGCCTACCAAAATTCATCGATATATCTTCAACGGTTTCTGAGTTATGACTTATAAAACTTTCAATGTTTGCCCCTTAATAAGTGGGCGTGGCACCGCCCATTTTCCAAAATTTCACCATATTTCTTCATAAGGGCCTGAGCTCAATACGCGTGTGAAATTTTATCACTCTAGCTCTATTAGTGACTGAGATACAAAATTTCCGATTTTTACTATATAGGGGAGGTGGGCGTGGTCATCGTCCGATTTCGCCCATTTTCAATACCATCCGTTCCTGTCTTGATACCAACTTACATTTCAAATTTCATCAAAATATCTCAATTTTTGCGCGAGTTATCGTGCTCACAGACGGACAGACGGACGGACATGGCTCAATCGATATCTCTTTTCACCCTGATCATTTTGATATATATAAGTCTATATCTATCTCGATTATTTCATTCTGTTACAATCCACCGTTAGGAAATCAAAACTATAATACTCTGTGTACTAGTCAGTGGCGCACACAGAAAAATATTTTGGGGGGGGGGGGTTTTCAATATCCAACGGAAAATAAAAAAAAAATACTCAAACCTCGTCCAGACAATTTTTACTTAAATTTATGTTTGGGGAGTGGACCTACGTATGCACACATTAAACAAAGGCACCTTTTAAAGCTCAATTCATTGCATTTTATCTGTATTTAAACTAAAACTAAAAAGGAATTCAAACATTTTAAAAATGTAATTAATGGTCTTGAACATAAATTAATATACACAGTAATGAACATAAATTAGACACAATAATATACATAAATTAATATAATTATAGAAATTGTTACAGTTGTATCTCAATTTTTCTTGACTTCTCTGCAAGTTTGTCTATAACTCTTTCCACTGAAGGAGTAAGTTCTCTATACATATACAGAAGTGCTAGCCCGTTTAATCTCTCTTGGGAAATTGTACTTCTTAAATACGTTTTCAGTCTTCGAAGTGATGAAAATGATCTTTCATTTTCACATGTTGTAATAGGAAGAGTTACTAGAATATTCAGTAAATTAAATACATTTGGTAAAATTTCCTTTCCACAAAGTTCAATAGCTTGTAAAACTGTATTTGGCCTATCTTCGAGCTTCGAGCTTGAAATAGTTTTATACCAAACGTATATTTCTGCTTTAACGTCTTCGAAATCTCCCTCCAAGTCATCGGAATAAAAATTATACAACTTTCTTAAAGTAATTACAGCATCATCGTCAAGTGTAAACACCTTTTCTGGAAAAAGAACTTTGAATCCAGTGAGTAAGTCTTTATGCTTCAGAAACCTATCATTGAGACTAGAAATGAATGCATCTAAAAATGGGATGTAGAGATAAATACGGTAAAAAGTTTCGACGCCTAATGTATCCGTATTAGAAACCCTTGGTTTTTTTAAAGTGAAGCCATTCGTTTCTGCTTGCTTCTGAGCAATATTAAACAAAGTTTTAAACTCTTGTTCAGCATTTTCTCTTATCAAGCATAAATCTTTCAAAGTTATATCGGCTAAGTTAACTGCTTGTTTTAAGTCAATACTTCGATTTTGAAGAAATTTACATAAGACATTGGCTTTGCTAAACACTTGATTAACGCATTGCAGAGCAATTACAAACTCACTTTTTTGTATGGCACAGTTAAGTAGATTAGCATCTTCAGCAACATTTTTATTATCCCAACAGGATATTTGATGCAAGGCCAACAATATTCCATCAAAAAATTCTGTAAACACAAATACTGAATTATATCTTTCAATCCACCTAGTAGGACACATTTTTTTCAATTTTTTGTGGTCAAAAATCTTTAATTTTTCCAGACACTCCTGTAAAACACTCTGCCTTTTAGGTGTATTGAAAAAATCATATAATTTACCTACAACACCAAGACAATTTCTTATATACACATTCCCACACGAACTTGAAACGGCCAAGTTTAGCGAGTGCGCTGCACAATGTACATATAGAGCTTTAGGGTACTTCCTAGAAATGTGAGATTGTACACCCTTAACTTGGCCACTCATTGATGCAGCACCATCGTACCCTTGGCCGCGCATTTTATTTAGGTCCAGTCCAATTCTCTCCAACTCTTCTAAAATTATTTTTGACATACTCTCTCCTGTCAAATCCTTCAGTGGAATGAACTTCATTAATTTCGTGGATACCATTATCAAAATATCTAACACAGAGTGACATTTGTTCCACACCAGATATATCAGCTGTCTCATCAGAAAGAACGGAGAAATAGTTTGCGGAGTTAACTTTTTCAGACCTCTATACGCCCCCAGTCCCGATGTCCTCTTAGTGCAAGTCCTTGTTTTCCACAAAAGAAAACTGTTTCAATGATGGGCCTTAATTTGTTCCGATTTTCTAAAACTTTCTGTTTGGCCATCTTGTCAATCTGATGCCAAACGGGTTCTTGTTGCTTGCTTACTATTTTCATAATCAAATGAGCATTTTCTACGCAATTTTTGTGGTAATTAGTTTTACTATGATGTGCGAAATACCGTCGAGCTTTTTTCCAATTATTGAATGGCTCTTCCACCAACTTTCCCATTCTTTCTGTGCTATTTTGCCCGCACACATTTTTACTTTTAAAAAGGACACAGAACTTACAATATGCTCCATTTACTCCTTGAGAGTAGCAAAGCCAAACCCATTCTGCTATCCACTTATCCTGAAACCTAAGATTTCGTGGCCCGGTTGAAGGGAAAGCAAACCTTTCAGTTGGAACCCAAACCTTATTCAACGCCTCTACCTTTTCCTCATTACTAAACTTTCTTTGTATGCAATTTGAAATATCATGTGGACTGCTGTCCTTCGAGTTGTTCATTTCTACGACCGTAGTGGACTCTTCTGTAATTTCAACATATCTAAGCTAAAATCTGCAAGAATGAATAATGCATCTTTTAATTTTTATTATTACCAACTATTTTCCTGGAACACGATGGTTGCTCATCATTTGCTTTGGGTTTTTTAGAAAAAAATTCAGTCAAATCTAACTGACGCTTCGACATTTTTATACTCAGCTGTACTAGTACACAGAGTATAATAGTTTTGATTTCATAACGGTGGATTGCAACATAAAGAAATAATCGAGATAGATATAGACTTATATATATCAAAATGATCAGGGTGAAAAGAGAAATCGATTGAGCCATGTCCGTCCGTCCGTCCGTCCGTCCGTACGCACGATAACTCGCGTAAAAATTGAGATATTTTGATGAAATTTGAAATGCAAGTTGGTATCGAGACTGGGACGGTTGGTATTGAAAATGGGCGATATCGGACCATGGCCACGCCCACTTTTCCTATATAGAAAAAATCGGAAATTTGGTATCTCTGTCACTAATATAGATGGAGCGATGAAATTTTACCCACGTGTTGAGCTCAGGCCCCTATGAAGAAATTTGATGAAATTTTGGAAAATGGGCGGTGCCACGCCCACTTATTAAGGGTCAAACATTGAAAGTTGTATATGTCATAACTCAGAAACCATTGAAGATATATCGATGAAATTTGGTATGCGTGATTTACTTACTTAGGCAAACATTTGGACGGAAAATAGTAAAAATCGGTTGACGGCCACGCCCACTTTTATATATTTGTATTATAAAGTGACCTAATAAAAACATTTTAAGTCATATCTCTGTCAAATATAAAGATCTATCATTGAAATTTTGTCGCATGAGTCCAACTATGGACATAAAACAAAAAACACAAAAATTTTGGAAAATGGGCGGTACCACGCCCACTTATTAAGGGGCAAACATTGAAAGTTTTATGAGTCATAACTCAGAAACCGTTGAAGGCATACCGATGAAATTTGGTATGCGTGATATACTTACTTAGGCAAATGTTTGGAATAAAAATTGCCAAAATCGGTAGACGACCACGCCCACTTTTATATATGGGTATTATGAAGTGACCCAATAAAAATATTTTAAGCTATATCTCTGGCAAATATAAAGATATATCATTAAAATTTTATGGCAGGAGACCAGCTGCGGACATAAAACTAAAAACACAAAAATTTTGGAAAATGGGCGTGGCAACGCCTCTTTTTAGAAGCAGGGATATACGAGATTTCTGAGCCCATAACTCGATAAATAATTGATATATAATGATGAAACTTGGTGTATACACTTTCATTACTTGTGGTAATACATGTTCAAAATTTTAGCGAAATCGGTTAACGACCACGCCCACTTTTATATATGGGTATCATAAAATGGCCTAATAAAAACATTTTAAGTGAGATCTTTGTCAAATATAAAGATAATTCATTGAAATTTTGTGGCATGAGTTCCACAATAGACCGGAAACAAAAAATATAAAAATTTTGGAAAATGGGCGTGGCACCGCCTCTTTTTAGAAAAAGGGATATACGAGATTTCTTAGCCTATAACTCGACAAATAATTGAGATATTATGACGAAACTTGGTTTATGCACTTTTATAACTCATGTTAATACACACGCAAAAATTTATTGAAATCGGTTTATGACCACGCCTACTTTTTAACAAAGATATTTCTGGAACACCCTTTGGGAATTTGTAACGTGACATCTTTGTAACTAGAAGTCATAAAGGAATGAAATGTTGCACAAAGAATAATATTCATATGCTTAGTTGGATGACTGATAAAACTGTTGAAAATGGGCGTGGCTACGCCCACTTTATGCAGCACTCGCTTTATATAAAATACGCCGTGTTTCCATCAAACTCAAACAAACAATGAAAGCATACAGCTGAGTATCTAATGTTCGATTCCACTCGAACTTAGGCTTCCTTACTTGAAAGCATACAGCTGAGTATCTAATGTTCGATTCCACTCGAACTTAGGCTTCCTTACTTGTAATTTTACCACCAGCAGCGACGACAAGAACTGTTTTTCTATAGACTTTCAATTATTCACTACTGCAGTATTTTCCGTTTTAACATATTTTGAATTGTAATACATATAAAAAATATGTATGCATGTGTGTTTGTCGCCATGCGGTCACCTGTATTATTGCGTCATGATTGCAACTGAATTAAAATATTTCGTCATGTCGCAGCTACATTGTAGCCAAGGAAAAATTGTAGCTTTGGTGGAACGAATTGGATTATGGTGAATTAAATACTCGTTAAGTGCACATCGTTGGTGAATTATTTTAAATTAAAACAAACTTTAGCTAATATCCACAGCATACTTTTAGGGAAATGTCTCCACACAGCTTGTTTATAAACATAATCAGTAGATGTTGACAAACATAGGCAATGTACATCCACGAATATTCATAGATTTTACAACATGTATTTACACAAATATTTGTGCATGTACCATCTTTTATAAAATAATTTTTTTATGGTGTTGTCAAATTTAGGGGGGGGGGGTTTAACCCCAAACCCCCCCCCCCTTGTGTGCGCCAATGGTACTAGTACAGCTGAGTATAAAAATCGAAAAAAATCGAGTTTTTTTTAAAGAAATTTCAGATTCGACTGTCCTAAAATCAGAAAAATTGTATGGGGGACAAAAAGTTAGCCCCCCCTATCCTATAGAGAATTTAATTGTGAACATTTTAAGACTAATTGTGTAATAATCGAATGTACCGTTATTTATATTTATCTATTTTTATTGAAAGTCCTTAACCAAACATTTTCCGGAAGAGTAAAATTTCAACAACAAAATTGGGTCTATTCATAAAACTTTATTAAGGAGTAATACTCAAGATTATTTCATTCCATTTATTACGCGTTTTGAAGTGTACAATATCTCTCAAAACAGCGATTAATAGGAAAAAAAATTAATTGAATAAAAAAATATCTGCATTTCGCCATTTTAAAGAGAGGGTAAATAATGAGCGATGTAAGTAAGTACTTTTGACTACTCTTTTGTGATTTTCTGCATTTGTTACACATATGATTGTCCAAAAAATAGTCTCCCACCATATCCTCGTAACAAGACCCTTGATATCGCCATTCAAAAGCTATTAAGTCCTGATGAAATCTCTCATCCTGTTCATCACTTTAAGCACCTAATTTTGTAGGGAATTATGAAGATGTGAAGGAATTTTAGGCGGCATATTACAATCCTTTGCAATAAAGTAACTTTTGTTTGTTAAAAACTGCTGCAAGCAGTAACAAAAATCACACGATCTATCATGAAATAGTTACAACTTTTGTTCTGATTGTGGATTTCTAGTTAACAAAAAGCTGCTTTATTGCAAAACTATATAGCAAGGAAAGTAATATACCGCCTAAAATTCATTTCTAGCATTAACATATTGATAATTTCCCTACAAGCTTAGGTGCTGAAAGTGATGAAGAGGGTGGGAGATTTAATCAGGACATAATAGTTTTTGAATGGCGATATCAAGGGTCTTGGTACGAGGATATGATGGGAGACTATTTTTTGGACAATCATACGTGTAACAAATGCAGAAAATCACAAAAGAGTAGTCAAAAGTACTTACTCACATCGCTCATTATTTATCCTCTTTTTAAAATGGCGAAATGCAGATATTTTTTTATTCAATAAATTTTTTTCCTATTAATCGCTGTTTTGAGAGATATTGTACACTTCAAAACGCGTAATAAATGGAATGAAATAATCTTGAGTATTACTCCTTAATAAAGTTTTATGAATAGACCCAATTTTGTTGTTGAAATTTTACTCTTCCGGAAAATGTTTGGTTAAGGACTTTCAATAAAATAGATAAATATAAATAACGGTACATCCGATTATTGCACAATTAGGCTTAAAATGTTCACAATTAAATTCTCTATAGGATAGGGTGGCTAACTTTTTGTCCCCCATACAATTTTTCTGATTTTAGGACAGTCGAATCTGAAATTTCTTTAAAAAAACTCGATTTTTTTCGATTTCTTTTTTCATTATTTTTGCCATTGTAATCAAACTTCTTGACCGATTTTGGAGTGTGAAGGCAAAAAATGTTTGTTGGAGCTGCCTCTACCATCACTTCCTAGATGGCAAATCGCCACGATGTCTAATAAAGCTTTTTGATGCACTTATGTGATGCAATGTCTTGCATATATGGCTTTTTCCACATTTTTACCAGTATCTCAAAAACTGGGTCTGCCACAAAAAAATGGAGATGATATTCGGAATCAGCGTAAAATTTCGCTTTAGAAAAGTATTATTTCATTTTTGGTGGTTAAAGTTGATCAAAATTTGTCGAGTAGTGATACCGACGTAATTGTATTGCTTGTGTGTAGTATGCAGTGCAGTTTATTGTTTCAACTGGAAAAAATGTGTTTCAGTTAAAATTATAAAAAATATGTTAATGAGATAGAACGCGGGCAGCGGTTCTTCAGTAGATTTATATATGTATATTAGGTAGGGTCGATTATTTTTCGATAAAATCGCATACGCGGATAATGTTCTATAGACTATTCTAATCAACTTTGCCAAATAGACCATGGGTCTTAAACCAATTCTTAGTCCGCGGGTTTTAAGCCAAAGTTTTTTTGTCAGGTAAAAAAAAATTTTGTATTTCGTAGGCAGACAAAAATGATTCGAACTTCTTACCAAGAAGCCAGGATATACTTTTTGGCCAAAATGACCAAATTCGAAATAGTTTTCGAGATATCTTGACCTAAAAATGCAAGTGCAAAAGGTGCAATTTTCTTCAAATTTTGGAGTTAGGGCCAGCCGAAAGTTATGATTTCATTTAAAGTCTACGACCATTGTCTTAACAAATAGGCTTTGCATTTTCAAATGCCGTTGACCTTGCTAACGTGTCTTTTTTGGTCTCCGAGATATCGCTGTTTTAAAATCTGCATACTTTTCAGTGCGTACACAATGTATTTTTTCTTTAAAATACTTGCATTTCTTTGCTGTCATTTTTAACATGTTGCTGTTTCTTGATCATAATTGGTGGATCTGGTGACTGCAAGAAAAAAACGATGAAACCGTTGAACTATCGCAATTGGTTGAAGCGGTGAATTCAACAAAATCGATAAAACTGGAAAATTATCGCTATTGGTGGAAGAGCTCATTATTGGTGCAACCGATGAATCAAAAAAAAAAAAAAACGACAAAAACGGTGAATTATAGCTATTGGTGGAGGTGCTCATTATTAGTGAAACCGGCGAACGCAACAAAAGCGATGAACCCGTGAATTATCGCTATTGGTAGAAGTAATCATATTTGGTGGAACCGGTGAATGCAACAAAAATGATGAAATCGGTGAAATGGCAATTTGTTCAAGTGCTCATAAATTGTGGAACCGGTTAATGCAACAAAAACGATGAAACTGGCGAATTATCGCTATTGGCGGAGGTGCTGATTATTGGTGGAACCGGTGAATGAATGGAACAAAAAACGATGAACCCATGAATTATCTCTATTGGTGGAAGTGATCATATTTGGTGGAACCGGTGATTGCAACAAAGATGATGAAACTGGTGAATTATCGCAATTGGTGGAAGTACTAATAATTTGTGGAATCGGTTAATGCAACAAAATCGAAAACCTGTGATTTATCGCAACCTGGTGGATGTATTCTAAAATGTTGGAGCCGATGAGCACGACAGAACTGTTGAATGCGGAGAAATAGTGCGGCTGTTGGATGTTTGGTATATTGGTGGAGCCGTAGTTTGACAAAGTAGAAGCAACAGCAACACGTTAAAAATGACAGCAAAGAAATGCAAGTATTTTAAAGAAAAAAATACATTGTGTACCTACGCACTGAAAAGTATGCAAATTTTAAAACAGCGATATATCGGAGACCAAAAAAGACACGTTAATAAGGACAACGGCATTTGAAAATGCAAAGCCTATTTGTTAAGATAATGGTCGTAGACTTTAAATGAAATCATAACTTTCGGCTGGCCCTAACTCCAAAATTTGAAGAAAATTGCACTTTTTGCACTTGCATCTTTTGGTCAAGATATCTCGAAAAATGTTTCGAATTTGGTCATTTTGACTTCAGATTCGGATTCAGAACATCAAAATCCTTCTGAAAAGTATATCCTGGCTTCTTGGTAAGAAGTTCGAATCATTTTTGTCTGCCTACGAAATACAAAATTTTTTTTTACCTGACAAAAAAACTTTGGCTTAAAACCCGCGGACTAAGAATTGGTTTAAGACCCATGGTTTCTTTGGCAAAGTTACTTAGAATAGTCCTTAGAACATTATCCGCGTATGCGATTTTTCACTTTTTTCACTCCCATACAAATGGACCCGCTCTAATGTATATATATATCCGGTTAAAAATGATTATATTTCAGTTCTAATATATTCACATTTTAATAGAATTGCATAATAGAGTAAAATATTTCTTAAAAAATTCCACCCAACTACATGTATTATCGTCCAACACTTTTTGTGCGTTATTCTTAATTTGTCTGAGATTGAGTTTCGAACATGAATATTCGGAATGTGGGAAAATCATACTATCCTGTGTATCACTTTTGTGGTTATATCCTTATCTTAATTTGGTATAAACAAAATTTTATTATTGCTATAGTCTTCAACAACATAAGGAAGCCGAAAAATTCCCAGAATTAATATGTAAAATACCCATTTTCAGTTTTCGACAGAGTGGCACCAATGAAAAATGTTATAAAAAATGCGCATTTTGACAGCGCTCTCACGAAATCAAGAGTTTCGTATCTAGTTATCTTTGATTTTTAGTGTTTCCGCAGACTTCTTGCTTTGCATTCCCCTTATCACCGAAAAACAAATCAGCCCCTCTCCATCCTCTTGCTGGCTCCGAGACTGCTGCAAGAGCCAAATTTTCGCCCATCACTGATCTAGACCATAGATGGCCACCCAATGGCTCCAGTGACTCCGTTTGTCTCCCAACAACATCGCTGTGGCTCCGAGTGGCTCCCAACAACAAGCAAATCAATTTCGACAGAATAACGCACATTTCTTTTTTTCACAGAAATCGTCGTCGCGGCGAGCACTCAAACCTAACGGTCCAGCTTCGACCGACATTCATTGTGTACCCAGTGAGAACACTACTCGTCAACTAATGCGAGTCATAACGTTCGGGCGCGTTAGTCCGCCATACAATGGGTGCGTTAGTTTTGTTCTAGCGATATGACAAAACTAACGCACTCATCTCTGTACGTGTGCACACGTATATAACTTTCATCTCTTTTTAGCAAATGCATATCCGAATACATCCATCTCACTCACTCACGTTAGGAATAACAAGCCAAAATGTTAGCTCTAATCGTTAGGGCTAACATATAAATGTGTTAGACTTACCACGTGAGGGCTAATGCACGAATACGTTAGACATAACAAGTTATGATTAACGTAGAAATGAGTTAGGCATAACATGTTATGGCTAACGCAAAAATGAGTTAGGCATAACAGTATTAATTTTTGCTTTAAATTTTTATTTCTTGTATTATTACAATGCAAAACTTATCTAAATAAAGAAAATATCTTAAATTTCAAAACCTCCATTACCGTTCCCATTCCAATATTCCGGACCTTTTGAGTCCATTTGTATTCCAGGTGCGCGTTTGGTTGGAGGATCATCAGTGGACACCTCTTCTGAATTGATTCTGAGTTAGGCATAACATGTTATTGCTAACGGCAAAAAGCGTTAAGAATACCATGTTAGTGAAAAGAGAGTGAGAAAGAAAGAAGAAAGAAACAAAAAAATTGACAGATACCTTTCAGTGTGTTAGTAAAAATGGAAATTTGGTTTGAAGGTATTGGTGAATGCGTTAGTCGTGTCTGGCTGGGTAGTTACGCCTTCATACACTTGTTGTACACTTATATCTGCTACCTCGTTTATGTTGTTTAGCAAAATATTTGAATGCCTAGCTGCAGCATATCTATACATAGTACATATCGTTACCTTAATTCACAAAGGCCCTAATTGACACTTTTTTCGAAACTGCGTTTTTCGCAGATTTTAGTAGGATATATTAAAATACACCTTCCCACAAAATTTGATAGCGATAGTTACAAAAGTAACGAAGTTATACCACTTTTTAAAAAGCCCTATCTGCATATGCTGAAAATCTATAAATTAAAAGGCCCTAACTACATTTGCTACAATATGCAGTAGTACAAGGTGAAAGTGTTTGGCAGGCTTTGAGTTAGACATTATGGACTCCATGCATGCTTAGATGGCTGTTTTTACCAAAATCGTAAAACTGTGTTACCAAATGCTTTGCTAAACTTTTGTATGGAAAATAATGTAACTATAGAACATAAATATTTAGTAAAAGGACATACACAAAAGGAATGCGAGGCTAGAATGTTATTGAAAGAAAAATTTTTAAAAAACAAATAAACTTACTATCTCAACTTATACAATTTATCCGCGAAGCTCGAAAAAATCCTAGTCCACTTCAAGTTCACCACTTAGAGCATAGCTTTTTTTTGAAATTTGAAAATATTCCGAAAATGTACTCAACGATTCGACCTGGTATGTAATATGTATATTCCTAGTGCGTTAAACATATCTAAAATTATAGTATGGTGTCCAATGTATCTAAAATTTTTCTTCAAGATCTACTTCAGGGCCTTGTAAAAAAATTATTTTGTCAGTTAGGGCCTTTGTGAATTAAGGTAACGATATGTATGTATGTACATTGTACATTTGTTCTTTTAAAAATGACATCTAAGAATAGAAAGTTTAAGTGCTCATGGGAGTATGATTTTTTTACGTATGTATGTATGTTGTTGCAATAAACCGTTATTTGGCAAAATAATATTTTTATAATTCCGAGAAGAAGGTTGTTGCAATTTTTTTTGATGTTGTTGTCGTGTGGCTCCCTTACGCTTAATCCTTGGCCACCTATGATCTAGACGGTTACGTGCCAGTTAAGTAAGTAAGTAAGTAAGTTAGCTGTTTCCCCAGCAAACACAGTCTCTAACGTTAGAAATTTTGTCGAGATTACCTTAGATAACTAGTGTAATTCTCTATATATTCTCAAATCGATAACTATGGTTGAAAACTACACTAGAATTCGATTAGCGAGTGATTAGAGAAGGAGCCAAATCTCACGCCTTTTATCAATTCTCAATATATTTCTCTAATATATTGAATATACATATATTGAATTAGATACTAAAAATGGTAAAGTTAATATTACCGTAGTACAATATTACAAAAGTACAAGAAGTACCTTTAATTTAAATAATAAGACTGAATTTTGTTTAAATTTCAGTTCTTATAAATGTGGTAAACATATACATGTCAATATGTAATTTAGGCACATATTGCGTTAATAAAATCTAAACAATGAAAAAATCATGTAAAAGGAGACAAAGCTTTGTTTTTCATTTCAATTGGAAGTATTTGCAAATTCTGATTACAATCTCATTAGAGAACTACATTAGAATTCGATTCGAGAATTATAATTTTCTCGATTTGAGAATTAGGTACCCTTTTGTTTGAGAACGCTATGATTCTCGATAGATTTTCGAGTCGTCCTCTAGTTCTCGAGCCATTCTCAAATCGATAACTAACCTCAGTGTTTGTTGGGTCGCTGCAGGGAAGGTATTCTAGCGTTTTACCAGAGTGCTATAACAGGTGGATTATTTTCCTGAGAACAGGCACGCCTATTTCGTTTTGCTAGTGGATTTATAGACTACTTTCGCCCTTCAAAAGGAAGCAAAACTTATACATACATACATACATACATACATATGTATGTACCTACATAGCCTTTATTTGGTTAAGGGCATTTCCTGTTCCATGGATGCAATGTATTTTTAAACAATTTTTCCTTTATTTGTCAAATACATATACATAAGGCGCATTTCTGTCGTACCCAAGCATGAAAAGAAAACTAGCTTATTCATAAAATTACCTTCAAAGCAACAACACCAACTCGACACCAACTATTTTTAAAATAGTCGAGTTGGTGTTGTTGCTTTGAAGGTAATTTGATGCATAAGCGAGTATTCTTTTCATGCTTGGGTACGACAGAAATGCGCCTATACATACATACATATAATAAACCAAGTACCTCTGCACATTTATAAATTTGTACGAGCAAATTGAAATCTTTTATTCTCGCAAACTAAGTGCTCTTCAGAGTGAACGGAAAGCGTGGCGTACAATAAGCAACCATGTGACCATGGTACGCTCGCTATTTAAAGATTTAAGTATGTAGTTGAATAACAACTACTAAGCGTACAGGGTGCTATTAGATCTGTGATCAACCAGATCTTTCGCTGCAAATTGTGACCAATGAGGAATGCTCTCAAATAACCAAAGCGCCCTGTAAAGCTTAGTATATGCAAGTACATACATATCTATATACGATTATCTATATAAATTCCTTAAATTTTATGCTTTTTTCATATTTTTTACAAGCCTTGCACATTGTGCTTCATTTTGGCCCTGCCATACTTAATCCATTGTAATCCAATTTATTATACATAAAAGCATAGTTTATTATATTTAAATGTGCATACCTTGCACATGTGTCAATCCCTTACAGCAATTCAACTTCAAACTCTATTCACTTATTTCTTGAAGGTCCATTTACCATGTATACAAAGATAGAGAGATACTTTGGCGCGAGCTATGACCCTTTCGTAATGCAACACTGACATCATCATTGATGGCTTCAAAGTGCCATTGAATTCTGTGTGTACTGTGTGAACTAGAAGAAGAAATTCTATACTAAATACTGACATTTTTTTGACATTATTTTACATAAATATATACCACATATGTACATATGTATGTGTTAGAGAGAAAGACATCAATCTACCGATAGCATTCCGCTCCCTCCTCAACACTTACGCAAGTTTGCTCTATGTAAAATAAGCGGTTGGGAGATTTGCTAACGAATTGAAGGCTTATTGTGCTTCGTAGGGAACTCCATTTATTTGTCTATTTGTAGTTATTTATTGTTAATCATTTGTTTGCTTCCAGACCATCCGGTATTTTATATTTCTCGTAATAGTAAGTACTACATTAAAATGTACCTAAACACCCTTAAAAAAATGTACTCCTTATTTAAGGCTTATCCGCCATGGGAATAAGGCCTGTGTTAATGTCATCAGGTAGTAAGATCTACTCACTCTATCTCTCTCTCTCTGAGAGTACACCTTATTCCCAAGGCTTATCCGTCATGGTAATTAATGCATTTAATCAACCACTTGCATACACGTCAGGTGAAGAAAAACTAAATGCCAACTTACATATGTAACTATGTCTGGATGTATTTTTTCTAAGCGGCAATCTTTCCTGTGACAATATTTTAATTTTGTACGCTCGTCACACTGTCTCTCTCTCTCTATTTATTATACTCAGCTGTACTAGTACACAGAGTATTATAGTTTTAATCACATAACGGTGGATTGTAACAGAATGAAATAATCGAGATAGATATAGACTTATATATATCAAAATGATCAGCGTGAAAAGAGAAATCGATTGAGCCATGTCCGTCCGTCCGTCCGTCCGTCCGTCCGTCTGTCCGTCCGTCCGTCTGTAAACACTCTAACTCGCGCAAAAATTGAGATATTTTGATGAAATTTGAAATGCAAGTTGGTATCGACACTGGGACGGCTGGTATTGAAAATGGGCGAAATCGGACCATGACCACGCCCACTTTTCCTATATAGAAAAAATCGGAAATTTGGTATCTTAGCCACTAATATAGCTACAGCGATGAAATTTTACCCACGTGTTGAGCTCAGACCCCTATGAAGAAATTTGATTGAATTTTGGAAAATGGGCGTTGCCACGCCCACTTATTAAGGAGCAAACATTGAAATCTTTATGAGTCATAACTCAGAAACTGTTGAAGATATATCGATGAAATTTGGTACGCGTGATATACTTACTTAGGAAAATGTTTGCACGAAAAATTATCAAAATCGGTTGACGGCCACGCCCACTTTTATATATGGGAACTATAAAGGGACCTAATAAAAACATTTTAAGCGATATCTCTGTCAAATATAAAGATATATCATTGAAATTTTATGCCAGGAGTCCACCTGCGGACATACAACGAAAAACACAAAAATTTTGAAAAATGGGTGTGGCACCGCCTCTTTTTAGAAGCTGGAATATACGAGATTTGTGAGCCCATAACTCGACAAATAATTGATATATAATGACGAAACTTGGTGTGTACACTTTTATTATTTGTGGTAATACATGTTGAAAATTTTAGCGAAATCGGTTGACGACCACGCCCACTTTTATATATGGTTTATTATAAAGTGGCCTAATAAAAACATTTTAAGCGATATCTTTGTCAAATATAAAGATAATTCATTGAAATTTTGTGGCAAGAGTTCCACAATAGACCGGAAACAAAAAATAGAAAAATTTTGGAAAATGGGCGTGGCACCGCCTCTTTTTAGACAAAGGAATATACGAGATTTCTTAGCCTATAACTCGACAAATAATTGAGATATTATGACGAAACTTGGTTTATACACTTTTATAACTTGTGTTAATAGACACGCAAAAATTTATTGAAATCGGTTTATGACCACGCCTACTTTTTAACAAAGATATTTCTGGAACACCCTTTGGGAATTTGTAACGTGACATCTTTGTAACTGGAAGTCATAAAGGAATGAAATTTTGCACAAAGAATAATATTCATATGCTTAGTTGGATGACTGATAAAAATTTTGAAAATGGGCGCGGCTACGCCCACTTTAGGCAGCACTTCCTTTATATAAAGTACCTACACCGTGTTTCCATCAAATGCAAACAAACAATGAAAGCATACAGCTGAGTATCTAATGTTCGATGCCACTCGAACTTAGGCTTCCTTACTTGTTTAAGATATGAGCGCATAACAGAAAATTAAGTATTAAAACGCTTGGAGCAGAGCAAATGTGCGCATAACAGCAAGCAGCGCTGCCAGCGTATTCCATTTAATCAGCTAAAGCTTATCAATGTTTTCGCAGGGCATGTATGTATATTAAATGGGTAAGTGTATGTATTTTCGATCACCAACTTTTATTACATACAGCAGTGCTCCACTTAAATTTCCATTAATCAATGTCGGCGGAGAAGAGAATTTTAAACAATTTAACTGGTTAACAATAGAACACGACTGCACAGTGTACATATATATATATCTGTGTTCATATAAAACAGTAGCTTATGTCTAAAGGCAAATTTTCAAGATGCTCGTAAATTTTTGTAATTTTCTAGCAGTTCCCCGCACAGGATTGTTAAGTAGAATCATTGAGACTGACGCTGGTTGAAATCCCGAGAAAGAGTTTAAACAAAAACTGCATAATGCACTCCCAGAGATGCATTATTTCAATTTGTTGGAAACTAAGTCCTTTTTTCCTTAAGTGCCCTTAAGCTACTGTTCCATATGAACACAGATATGTACATTAAGCCGTATCACGAAAAAAAGTTTTGCATGTGTCAGTTTTATTTGAACACTTATGTCGAAAAAATATTTTTGGTGTAAAAATTTTTTTTTAGGCCCGCGTTAAAAACAGCTAAATCGCGTTTTTTGTAATAACTTTCTTATTTGATGTCGGATCTCTATCATCTTTAATGTCGCTGAAAGGTCTCGCCGAGCACTATATTTGGCCCATATAAAGTTTCGACCTCAAAGGTTGTTCTGAGTTTTACCTTTAACAATTTTGGAGTTACTATCCCTAGATTTTTTTATTTTTATCACTAATACAAAGCTCTCAAAAAACCATGAGGACACCGCTAAAAAAGTTGTAGCCTTTATTCACAAACAAAAAAGTTATACCGTTTTAAAATAAGGGAACCTGTGTTTTTTGAAAAATTATCCCAAGTTCTTATTTATATTAGGCAGTAACGCCATATAGTATGAGGTTTTGATTAAAAAGTATTCTAAGTCCTCGCTTGACTTGAGTATGCTGTACCGCGATGGAACAGCTACCAATACTGAATACATGATATGCAAAAAATTATTGATGATTGGACTATTCGTGCTGATCAACGTTATTTATATTGAATGATAATGGCTGTAGTGAAGATTTGGCAAGTATTCAAGTGGGACCTTTAAGCACAGCGCGCTGGCTTACAATGGCTTCACGATTTCTGCATCCGTGCGTATCGTAAAATCATCCAAGTTATTTAGAAAAACTGCTAGAGTTCGTTGTAAAATTATACGCGCCTAAAGAGACAACGGAAGTCTGAATGTGTTACCAATACTTGCGCTGGGTGCGTCGTCTGCGCCTAGAAATGCAGCCAACAATTGAAAACAACGCACTTTACTTTAGTTACTCATACGCCCCCCTCCATCGGATCGCTTTGTATGTGAAAACTGAAAATTCTTTTTTAAATATCTCGAAAATGGGAGCTAATCCGGATTTTCTAAAAACGCCATCGTAATCTGGAGCCAAAAATTAAGCTGACGTGTTTCGCCGTTTCTTTGTGGTATTTTTGCCTTCCTACTGTGTATTTTTTTTTATAAAAAAAACAAGTGTTTCATTTTACAACGTTATAACTTTTTTTTTGTGAATAAAGGCTACAACCCTGCAGGGAACTCAATAACTAGTAAGCAAAATTTCTAGTTCCGAACTAACAAAAGGTGTCAAAAGTGAACTAGATAAATTGTACAGTGAAACCTCCCTTGGGCGGACACTCACCGTCGGGCAAATTTTGTCCGCCCAAGAGGGTTCCGCTAAAGGGAGTGGGTTCCTATTTTAGAAATTTTTTGGATTTTAAAGGATTTATTTATTCATATTTCACTGAAAAAAACAAGGATTCTTATGTCTTCAAATTTCACTTAAATATATAAATATGTACATATTAGGGATTCCAATCCCGCCCTTTTTGACACCCCGAAAATCCCGGGATCGCTAGAATTTTATCCCGGGATTTTCGGGATAAGATAAAGAGAGAATATTCCGCTATTATAGCAAAGAAAAGTTATATTTTATATAATTTTTATTGGTCTCAGATCTGTATACTAATAGCATTTCCTATTCTGAATGAAAATGTTGCATTATTACATTGCAGCATTATCAACATGTGTCATGTGCCCTATTAAAGTGTTGAATTTTTCATGTGATTAATGAAACAAAAATAATGCAACCTTTTACTTGTGCTAAGAGCAGAAAATGTTGCCCGTAGTCGGGCCAGTTTTATATTTTGTCAATAGAACAAACATCCCCAAAAAAGTGTTGTGTCTGTGTAGAAGAGAAGAAAAAAATGTGACAGCCGGAAGAAAGTGCGACATTTTTGCTAGAATAAAAAAGTGCATTAGTTAAAGTAAGGATTAAAATTTTTGATTTTTTTTTTAATAATTAAATTTTTTTGTATTGAAGTACGCGTTGTAAGGAAACGTACGTTAGGTATTTTTAAAGCTTTTAGCTTGTGGCAAAATTCATTCGATAATTTCTATTTCCTGATTTTTGGTCATTTATAGGGCATGGAAATTTATGCAAATACATGTTTTTCTTAGATTTAGGTAGAGCAAAATAAATAAACAATCTTTGCGAATCGTGAAATTGTCTTAAAAATGGCATTCAAATGTTTTTGCATATTTTGCATATTTTGGTCATATATGCATATTTTTACATATTTTGCGTTGTTTGCATTTTTTTATTACATATTTCGCATTATATTGCCTATTTTTGTAATTTGCTAGTTGACAGTTTTATACAAACGAAATTCATGCATAACAGTCATCTGACGACGAATAGAGTTTCGTGTGAACACGGCTATTATTAGTATATTCGATACGGTGCATACCTGTCGACAAAGAGCCGTTTTCAAACATGCTCCTATTACCTCTGTGGATTTAGAACGTTCGTTTTCTATGTTTAAGAGCTTTTTTCGACCGAATCGGCAAATTTTTCTTTTTGAGAATATGAAAAAAATATTTCATTGTGTACGCTAATGAATCGTTAAATAAGGATTAACCTTTACAAATTATGAAATGTTCAAGACTGAATTTATGTACATATCTATAAAAACATACATACATATGTATAAACGTACAACGTAAGAGCAAAATTGAATTAAAAAATATTTGTACCTAATTTATTTAACTATTAGCCGCTTTCGATTCACAATTTCTCTGCTGGCTATAAATTTCCCTCTGCCAAATTTATATGTGAATGATAGCGAGCAGAGGGAAATTTTTATCGACCAGTTAGCGAGTATGGCTACTACTCATTATGAGTTCAAACATTTTTGTTCGATCCGACCTCGCTTGTCTGATGGCGAATCGAAAGCGCCAATTGTAACTTCAATAAACATGAATTAATGCATTTTTTTTTTATTTTTCATGCATATTTCTCAGTTTTTGTTGCATTTTTTATGCGCATATTTTTTATTTTTTAGTACATAAAATTCCATGCCTAGTCATTTATTTCTCAAATGTTTTTTGGAATTTTCCCACATGGAAAGTAAATAATGGAAGAAAATGGAAACAAAATTTTAATTAGACTTGTTAGTCTTACAACACTGTACTAAAATTAAATACGCAGCTGCATACTCGGAATTCATATCAAAATTTTGCCTCCGATGTTTATCTATTCAGAAGTTGCATTAATTTTCTGAATTTTTCGGCAAGCTTGGAAATATCAATAATTTTTCTTTGCACTTTAAAGTTGTAGCGTTCCTCGAAATATATATTTCCTTTTTTCAACCCCAAATGTGGGAAAATAATACTGGTCGAAAAATTTTTGTAATAGAAATAAAATTCTACGTTTCAAAAGGATTTCGGTGTAGTTTTTGAGACATTCATGTCCAAAAAGGCGAAAAACGCAGTTTGTGGCCATATTCACTCCTCAATATTTTTAAAACTACTCACTTTCATTAAAAACTCATTACATCTATTGAAAGCACGATCATTTCTTTTGAAGACAACGTAGATATCCGAATAAGATACCCGAAAAAGGAAAGCGCTGTTTTCAAGAGAAATGATCGTTCTTTCAATAGCTGCAATCATCTTTTAATGAAAGTAAATAATTTAACAGATTGAGCAGTGAATATAGCAAAAAATCGCATTTTTCATCTCTTTGGACACGAATATCTCAAAACCTACACGCATTACCGAAAATCCGACTTCAAATTCAGAATCAGCGCACCGAAATCCTTTAGAAAAGTAGAATTTTATTTGAGTTAGAAAATTTTTTGGAAATATTGTCGGCCTGTGTAATTAAAGTCCAAATCCCGGGATAAATCCCGGGATCCCGGGATTTTAAAAATAAATCCCGAAAATCCCGGGATCGTAAAAATCGGAAAAATTGGAATCCCTAGTACATATGTATACATATGTATGTATGTATGTATATACATAAAGTATTAACATACATATTAAATTTCAATTAGTAAGTTGCTGAGAACTAGATATGTTGGGATATCTTTGAAATTATTTAAAAAAATTGCGAAATTGTCGATTGACGAGGGGTTTTTTGCTTATTTAAAATAAAATCGTTTTGCAGATGGCTTTCAAATTTCTGCAACAATTCAAATGCAATAAGGTCTTCCGTGCAAAATCTTTTCAAATTTGAAACTGCAGTCAAAGCCATTTCGTTCGAGGAGATTGCATTTCAGCGGTAATACTTTCAGTATCGGTACTATCATCTTCAATGGTTTCGACGTTTACGTCAGTTAGAACATCTAACTGGAAATCCGTGAATGTTGTTATATGAATCGTCCATTTTCAAAACCGACCATCTCCAAAGTTTTAATTTTTTAAGCTAGGTATCAGATCCAATTCTAAAACATCACCTGTATTTAATATTAAAACAATTTCTTAACCAAAACCTGCCATATTCAAGTCAAATTACTCTATAGTAATAATAATAAACACAAATCGTTTTAGCCATTGGTTTCATAAGAGCAGTTTTTTGCATTTTTCTCACAAACGACTTGAGTGGAAATGGCCGGTTTTGAAAATAGACGATTCATATCTATTCCAATAAAGTCTTGCGGGCATTTATTTGGTGATTCCCCTTTCATCGTAGCGCTTTTTACCTAACAAACATTCCGCGAACTTTTTTTATATTGCTATACATACTTAAATTTTGTCCGCATAAGAGGAGTTCGTGTCCGCCTAACAGAGGTTTTTATGTGATTTGTTATGAAACAAAATCAAAGTGTCCGTTGACGAGAGGTTCGTGTCCGCTTAATAGAAATTTTTAGTCCAATTCGATAGTAAATAACTGTCCGCGTCCGGATAAGAGAGGGCAATTTGTTCTAAAAATTGAACCTAAACCTTGGTGCATGAAAAAATGTCCGCTCAAGGGAGGTGTCCGCCCATGAGAGTTGTCCGTTAGGAGAGGTTTCTCTGTATGTAGAACCTCACCAGTTCAAAAGGAGTGAATTGAGCGAGCATTATAAGACACACTGATTTGTATGCAGTTTCGAAGTGACAAAAATTCTATGAAAATTGTTCGTTCGTTCAATTGCCCTTGGCTTTGTCTATTTCTGCAATTCTCAGATGCTTAGTGAATCATTTTATATAAAGAGTGTTATATTTGCAAGATGCAATGAAATGTAATGCAATGAAATGTTCCCCTAATTACATACATATGCTTTTCCGATCCTTCAGTCTTATTTTTAATTTTTTTATTTTATTACTTTTTAAATATTTTTGAAAACTTTTGTTAAATAAATAAATAAAAAAATATTAGTTAAAAAAAAAACATAAAAAAAAAATAAAAAAACAATTATCATCCGTCTCGACACCGACAGGATTCCGACGCGCTCTCGCCAGGTTGATTGTCACACGCGTTAGCCAGTGTGCCATCGCGCCACTTGCATGTACTGTGTCAGATGTAAAACTGTAGAATTTATAGGTACTTGCAGCTAGTTCAGAACTATCGAAATTGAGCCAATAAACGAACTGGTGAAAACTGTAGAATTTAGTACTAGTTTGGAACTATCGAAAATGCAGTGCAAAGGGTGACAATTGCCACCGCCTAGGACATCGCCGTGGTAAATTCGCCAGTTGATAACACGCAAAAGAGATTTAGCTCGCACTAGTAGTGGCGAAAAATGCACTAGAAGCGACCTAGTTTTGAACTAGAGATTTTCCCTACAGGGTGCATACCCAGCCAAAGCACACCTAGAGCTCCATCTGCTAAGGAGCGAATCATAGTTTCATCAAGAGTGAGGCTTTAATTAAAATATTTAATAATAAGTAGATACATAATGTAGCAATGGTGTTGATATTGGTGTGAATATTCGTTTTGTTTGATAACTTCAACTTGTTGCTGACACCGTGGTGTAAATGTAATATGTATAGCCATTAGCATGCCCCCAAATTATAAAATCCATCTGCTGTGGAAAAGCTCATTAGAAAATAAAGGTACACCTTGGCGAATAACGTTTCTGATTCTATCCAAACTTTTTCTCAGAGAATTAGATTAAGAGCAATAAAATATTCGCGATATAGTCATCTACAGACCAACAATGCACATCTCCCCACATAGAGAGCTTCCTGTGCTCCATATCGAGAAGCGCCTTGGCAAGTTGTTAAGCAAATAAACTGACGAGAGCAATTCAATTCATGAAAACAGAGATTATCTTGCTTTAATTTTTAACTATTTTAATTGCCACAAAACGA
The DNA here is from genome assembly GCA_960531455.1 of Urophora cardui. NCBI lineage: Eukaryota > Metazoa > Arthropoda > Insecta > Diptera > Tephritidae > Urophora > Urophora cardui. The sequence goes on along the minus strand of OY482671.1, from coordinate 96,068,969 downwards.
AAGAAAAATCGTTAAAAATCTCCATTTCGACAGATTTTTATTTGGTTTTGGCCACTAAAAGTTTTATATAAGGCAAATGAGCTACAAAATGAATGGTGGTATATGTATGTATGTACATAAATAGGTACAATAAACAATAAATGACTCATACCCGGCAGAGCTGTAAAAAGCTGCAATCAGATTGTATTGCAATCATAAAAAGTGTATATTATTGTAAGCAGCTTTGATTGTAAATCATATTGCTAGTAAATTTTTTGATTGTAAAAATAAAAATTTCAAAAATTTAGAAGTATGTTATTGCAATCGACCTTCACCATCAATCATATTGATTTCAGAAATTAGAATTGCAATAATTTACAAAAGTTTCATTGCAATCAACTTTGACCGTAAATCATTTTAATTGTAAAAATTACAATTATAATAATTTAAAAAAATTTCATTGCAATACACTTTTCTCGTAAATCATTTCATTACAATAATTTACAAAATTTTTCATTGCAATGAACTTCAAACGTAAATCCTTTTCATTGTAAAAATTACAATAGCAATAATTGTATTGTAATAAATTTTCATCGTAAATCAAATTTGATTGAAAAATGTTTGATTACAAGGCTTGCAATAGCAATTATTTTCCTCATAACTTTATACGCATGCATTGGGACTGATGAAAGGCAAGCGCCTGGGCAATGCGAGTAATACCCGGCACTTATATCACACGCGTAGCCGCGTAATAACCCATGTCCTGGGTACATTGCTCGAATTACCCAAGCGCTTGCCTTTCATCAGTCCCAATGCATGCGTATAAAGTTATGAGGAAAATGATTGCTATTGCAAGCCTTGTAATCAAACATTTTTCAATCAAATTTGATTTACGATGAAAATTTATTACAATACAATTATTGCTATTGTAATTTTTACAATGAAAATGATTTATGAGACATGTTTATTACAATGAAATTTTTGTAAATTATTGTATTGAAAATTTGTACAATCAAAAAATTTCAATAAATTTTATTGCAATGAACATGATCCCCAAAAATTTCAATAAACATTTATTGCAATAAATGGAAGGTAAATTATTGCTGATTGTAGTTATTTTACAATCAAAAATTTTAAATAAATGTTTATTACAATCTATGGAACACAAATTATATCAAATTGCAATTTTTACAATCAAAAAACTGCAATAAATTTTCATTGCAATAAAATTGGAAGAACAATTAATGATTGCTGGGACGAATGATTGCAGCTTTTTACAGCTCTGATACCCGGCGAGTAGGCATGGGTAACACTGCGCTGCGCGGCGCAATTGCGCTAACACCAACCCTGGTGTTATTGCGCTAACTCCGATTTGGGAAATGCGCCAACTCAATATAGCGCCAACTCAATGTAGCGCCAACTCAATGATGCGCTATTGCAATATAACACTGACTCAATTTCGTGCGCTAACACCAGCTCCAATATAGCGCTAGTGTAAAATGGCGCAACCACAACGCCAATAACAGCATCATAGTATATGTATACGTATGACAACGTCACAATTATGTGTGCTTGATAGTGATCTAAGTGACTCTAATGCCGGAATCGCAATTTGGCGTTCGGTCGGTCGCGCTTCTGACAAGTGAGTAGAAATGTATGGAAATATATGGAGCAAATCGCATTGTGACCTCAAGCGTTTGATCGTAAAATTTTTGTAATATCGTATGTTCATTGCAACCCTGTATAACGCCTGAGTTGAACATTTCTCTACTAAGTCGGGCGTTTGACATTAAAAAAAATTCAAATAGTTTCTTTCGATGAAATATTTTTAAATTTATGAAAAAATTCAAGAAAATATATTAGTGGCAGTGAAAATGTTTCCAGTCCAGCATCTAATATCGAATGTCAGTGTGAAGCGGCTTTGAGGTACGATCAACGCGCGACCGACCTAAAGCCAAATTGTGATTCAGGCATTATTTCCAGCATATTTTCACATATATACGGAATATTTTTCCAAATGATTATGAAAATTAAAATTAATTGTGCCCTCGTATATGTAAGCAGAATTGCGCCAAAAGAAATAAAACGGGGATGGTAAACAGTAACAAGCGAAAAAATGTTATTTATCGATTATTCGATGACAATTGCGCTAAAGGTGTTATTGCGCCAGTACCGTGAGTTGGCGCCACGGTTGGCGCTGGCGTTATTGTATCAGCGCCAAAAAAATTGCGCCATTACCCATGGCTACCGGCGAGTAAGCGGCTATGACTGAAAAATTTAGCTTAATTTTGGCAAAAAACGTTCAGTTAAACGAATTTTTGTTGTTGGCAATACAATGCTGCCAATGTTGTTGCATTGCTGATGCCGTTCATGGGTAGAGCGTGTCTCCACATTTGAATTTAAAGTTATGTACATATGTTTGTACTAGTTGTGTCTGCCCTGATTTTGATATAGTATATATGTAGATACGTATGTATGTACATTAGATGAGTTTTTTTCAGATATTCCCTCCGGCACCGGAATATGAAAATAGGATGTTTTAGAGTAAGTCAAATGAAAAAAAATTTCACTTTTCCAAAAACTGGATGTAGCTACACCGAAAACCGCGCAAATTCCCAGAATTTCAAGGTATGTTTAGATTTATGTATGAAAAAAGTTAGGATTTTACATGAGAAAAAAATTTATATCCATCCATACGTAGAATTAACCGCTAAATCGAAGGGCGTATTCCGTTTTTTGGTACACTACCCAGGGAAGGTAATATCGCGGTCTAAAGTGATCATTTTATTTTTTTTCTTCAATTTCTTGCCCTATACTCTTCCCGAAAGTGGACATTACTTACTTACTTAATTGGCACGTAACCGTCTAGGCGATTCTGGCCGAGTTCAATAAAGCGCGCCAGCTATTTCTGTTTCGTGCAGCATGGCGCCACTTGGGAATACCTAGGGAGCCAGCATCACTGTCCTGATCTTCCCAACGCAGTGGAGGCCTCCCTTTTCTTCTGCGTTCAGCGGGTTTCGACAGAAATACTTTCTTGGCTGGAGCACCTTCGTCCATTCTCACGACATTACCAGCCCAGCGGAGCCGCTGGATCTTTATTCGTTGAACAATGTCGATGTCTTCGTACAGCTCGTCGTTAAATCTCCGTCGATACTCGCCCTCGCTAAAGCGCAAAGGTCCATAAAACCTCCGAAGAACTTTCCTCTCGAATACTCCAAGCGTCATCTCATCTGCTTTTGATATAGTCCATGCTTCTGCGCCATACAAGAGGACTGGAACGATGAGTGTCCTGTAGGGTGTGATTTTGGTTCGTCGAGAGAGGACTTTAATTTTCAATTGCCTACTTAGTCCAAAGTAGCATTTATTGGCAAGAGTGATTCTTCGTTGGATTTCAGTGCTGACATTATTTTTGGTGTTAATGCTGGTTCCCAAATAGACGAAGTCCATAACTTTTTCGAATTTGTAGCTATCAACAGTGACGTGGCTGCCAAGGCGTGCTGTTTCTTTGTGTGTTGACAGGAGGTACTTCGTCTTGTCCTCGTTGACCGCCAAACCCATTTTCTTAGCCTCTTTATCCAGCTTGGAGAAGGCAGAACATACGGCGCGCGTGCTAGTGCCAATGATGTCGATGTCATCGGCGTACGCCAGCAGTTGCACACTCTTGTGATATAAGATGCTTCCTGTATGGATAAGTTCTGCAGCTCGTATTATCTTTTCCAGCATCAAATTGAAGAAGTCACACGAAAGGGAGTCACCTTGTCTGAAACTTCGTTTGGTCTCGAACGGCTCGGAGAGGTCCTTCCCAATTCTGACGGTGCTGGTGGTGTTAGTCAACGTCATTTGGCATAGCCCAGACGCCCGCTCGCAGCCGCACCTACTGGTGAACAGTCGCTGCAGTTATTCCCCCAAACAAGCCCTTAAACCGAATATGTCGGAGTGGCCTTATCGAGTTGTCGCCTTCTCACTTTAATTCACCACCAAACGGGTGTTCGGTGGCTATCCAGAGGACACTGTGCGGAAGTCGTGAGCTGCTTGCTCCGCATGCAAAAGAATTGCTCTGGCCACCCCCAGGTGGGTGGCAGTCAGAAGCTTTCCCCACTTACGTGGACTTCTACACACGAAGCCATCCTCCCTTTAATTTGAAACCAATATTGCGCAATAATATTTTGGGGCCATCCGGGTCCACGGTTTTTTCCGCTATCCACGGTCTCGATCTTGCGAATTTTTTTTACATTTGTGGAGTTATTCAACCACATAAAACAATCACTAAAAACCTAAAAACCGTCTTCAAGAGCAAAATTTTTAAAAAAAATTTAGAAATTTTAAGGTATGTTACCCTTTTATACCCAACTTTACTTCACCTTAACTTTATGAACTCATCCAAATATTATTTGATTTTTAATAGCTATACATTTCATTTATGTGGCCGCTGTGGTGCAGTGGGTAGAGTGCTCGCCTACTATACCAGAGGTCTCGGGTTCAAACCCCAGTCCGGACAATCACAAACAAAATTTTTCTAATTAGTAAAAATCCAATTATTGGGTTTTTTAAGAGCAGCGGTCACCTCTCGGCAGTGGGCGGCATACCCTCCGAGAGTATTTCTGCCATGAAAAAGCTTCTCACAAAAAACGCATTCGCCGTTCGGAGCCGGCATAAAACTGTAGGTCCACCCAATTAGTAGGAAAAAACAAAAGGAGCACACCTCGAATTGGGAGAGAAGCTCGGCCATAAAACTCGTCAGAGTTATAATAGCGCCATTGAATTATATTATTATACATTTCTGGAAAGCTCATTAAATAACGCAGCCTACCGTGTGATTTAGTTAAAAAATAATTTCCGATTTCGGGAAGAGTATAGGGCAAGAAGTTGAAGATTCATGAGAAAAAAAAGAAAATTGTCACTTTAGACCGCGATATTATCATCCCTGGGTAGTGTACCAAAAAACGGAATACGCCACTCGATTTAGCGGTTAATTCTACGTATGAGTGGATATCAATTTTTTTTCTTGTGCAAAATCCTAACTTTTTGCAGACCTAAATCTTAACATACCTTGAAATTCTGGGAATTTGCGCGGTTTTCGGTGTAGCTCCATCCAGTTTTTGGAAAAGTGAAATTTACTTACTCTAAAACATCCTATTTTCATATTCCGGTGCCGGAGGGAGGATCTGAGAAGGTTTAAACTTTAAAGAATCCCATACAAAAAAAAAACTCATCTAATGTACATATGTAACTCCATATCTATCTCGATTATTTCAAGCGTTATAATCCACCGTTATGTGATTAAAAGTATAATACTCTGTGTACTACATAGCACAGCTGAGTATGAATAAATAATAGCTTAAAAAACTAAAAAACACGCTTTAATCTTAAAAATCGTACTACAAATTGAGAAATAATTTAATTAGAAACAAAATGATGAACGAAAATATAAGTATTTAAGGAAAAGCGTCGGGTGGTCCTAACCCTTTTATTCAAGGTTTTCCAAACTAGTTTGGAAATACAAAATTTCCCAAACGTTTTGTTATATTTTACAATCAGAAAGTGAAGAGAAGTTGAGGTGAAGCATTTGAAAAGAACAAAAAATAAGAGAAACCTGATTGAATAAATTCGAATTTAGACAACAAAGTTCCGAATACGTTTGTAGCGTAATGGTGAGGTATGCTGCCTACGGACCAAGCAGCTCAGGCTCGAGTCCCGAGTGGCGCATTTTTTATTTTTTTTTTATTTTTAGAGAAATTTTTTTCACCTCACGTTTACAAAACATTGTATAAAAATTGCTTTCCAAACGTGAAATCCAATTATAGAATTAGGGTTCCTTTTCGTTGACTCAGCACCAGCGTTGCCATCCTAGCTTTTTTCAAGCTAGATTTAGCTTTTTTCTTTTAGCTGCAAAAATTCTGATTTAGCTTTGGCTTTTTTTTAGCTTTTTTATTTGCTAAAACTCACCAAAAAATTAGCGCTGCTCATATACATACATACATACAGTCATCATAGTTACCATTATTTGAATGTAAAACATTTTTTCAACATTTCGTTATTTTTATTGACCCTGAATTACAAATTTACATATAGTATATGAAAATAAAAACTTATGCAGGCTCCACTAAACAAGTCGGTTCTTCAGATCAGCTGACTTCTTGTTCTTCTTCGACAGCTATCCAATTTGTTTACTTCTGCATATTCTATACATGCATTCGTGTTTACAATTCGTCAAATTCTTCATTCTCTGAGTTTATCCATCATTCGCCCGTGAGCTGAGTGTCAAATTATTTCGTTTTCCTTACAGTTTTGACATCTCGGTCACGAGAGTTCGACATTAAACTCACTGCGTGTATGTGTGTATGTATGTTTAACCGACCTGTTAAATTGACCTTGCATTTATGTGTTTTTTGAACACACTTTAGGCGAGCTCCCCTGGCTGTGATCCAGATCCGCATAAAAATTTTGCATGCAAATGGAACAACAATTTTGTGATCCTGATGTTTATCTGGATCCATTTCGGGTGCGTATAGATTGTAATAGATTTTTTGATCCAGATAAACATCAGGATCAAAAAATTGTTGTTGCAGTTGCTTGCAAATTTTTTGTCCGGATCACTGCCACGGGAAATCTCCTATTAATAAAGCATTAAACTACGCAGTAGGACTTGGGATCATCGTTTTATTAATCCGGGAGTACTTGTCAATAGATACTCTATTACTCCCTATACTTCGAGTATAAGCATACAATTTTGTATACTCGCTTTTAACATTGTGTGTCCTAGGAAGGAAAATAATAAACACAAAATAAAACAAAACTCACAAAATTCTGATATTGCTCGGAAAGTACTATTCTGCTCTCGCTTGGGGAGATCTCGCTCCAAGTTCTACTGGGTAATTTCGTAATTTTTTTTAGCTTCTTCTTTTAGCTTTAAATTTTTTTTTTTGATGTGTGAAACATTTTTTTTAGCTTTTTCTAGCTTTTTTTTTCTGAGAATCTAGCTGGAACTCAGGAAAAGTTCTGGCAACACTGTTCAGCACTTACTATTAAATGAATTACAAACAAAACCAGTTCAGCTGATTCCACATAAAACTTTTTCCGCTTTGCGTTACGCCGCTTTCTATGTCAAACAACGCAAAACTGAAAAACTATGCCACATTGAACGCTGCAACATCACTCAAAAAATATTTATTTTCTGAAAAATCTCTCATTCTCCGTTTTATTTACAAAAAAGTAAATAAGAAAATAAAAATCTATTAAATTATTTTTCAATTGTGTGAAATGTAAATATGTTTATTTACTTTTGAATTGAAGTGAAACTGAAAAAAAATTTCAACGCCCCAAAAGTTGAGAATTGGGCAACTTTGTGCTTTACGTAACTTCGGCGTTGCGTTACTTTTTGTTATGTGAGAAACCTCATATAGATACATGTATTTTAATCTCAGCTGTCACGCAGAAAGTGTCACGTAGCGCAACACAAAGCTCTATGTGGAATCAGCTTTCTTGCTTTGCATACGTATGTATGTACATGTGCCTGATTTCATTGCAAATACAACAAACCCAAAACAGAAAGCTTCAAGCTTCATTTTTTAGTGAATTTATGCATTGAGTTTATCGCCATCGCCATGAGCGATCGCTGGCTGTTGTGCGTTAGTTCGCTCGCTATTTGAGTGATTATACGTTTTTCTTTGAACATTTGTTTGTGATTTGAGAAGAATGTATTTTTGAGCGTTCTTGAGTGAGTTTTTCCGTACCCTGAAAGCTTGTTACTTATTGGCTTATATACGTGGCCGCTGTGGTGCAGTGGGTAGAGTGCTCGCCTGCTATGCCAGAGGTCTCGGGTTCAAACCACGGTCCGAGCCAAACAAATTTTTCTAATTAGTAAAAATCCAATTATTGGGTTTTTTAAGAGCAGCGGTCACCTCTCGGCAGTGGGCGGCATACCCTCCGAGAGTATTTCTGCCATGAAAAAGCTTCTCACAAAAAATGCATTCGCCGTTCGGAGCCGGCATAAAACTGTAGGTCCACCCAATTAGTAGGAAAAACAAAAAGGAGCACACCTCGAATTGGGAGAGAAGCTCGGCCATAAAACTCGTCAGAGTTATAATAGCGCCATTGTATTATTATATTATATTATATACGGAAGTGAATTGAAATTCATAGAGGCTATTTTGAGGAAAGGTAACTTAAAAGCCGCAATGAAGCATGAAGTATAATGTTGAATGTCCTACTATATGATGCCGTTGGGCTGTTGATGTCATGTTTCCAATCCGGAGGAGAATAGAAATAATAGAGAGAACAGAATGAAAGTGAATGTTTGAAAGATATAATAATTTAGTTAAATGTTACAACTTTTAGGATGGGATGAAGTTACATACATATATACATACATACATACATACATACATACATACATACATACATACATACATAAATATACAGGTGAAGCTAATAAAAGCGTGTTAAAAAGGAAAATTTGCTGAAAATTTGGTTCCAGAAAAAAATTTATTTTTCTACAAACAAACATTCATAATAACTGAGAACAAACAAAAATAGCACAACAAGCAAAAAACCAAAACGAATAAAACGCTGCGGTAATTATATGAGCTGAGTAAACGAGTTTAATGCCTAACGCCAAAAAGGCATACAAACAAAACCCAACCGAATTGCAAATGACCAAAGTGACAAGAGTCAAATAAGATATCTAATTTGTATGTACATATGTATGCATGTACTCGTACCTAAACATGTACAATATGTTTTGGTCGAAAAGTAAAAGTTCAACTGATATCTGACAGCGGGTAATGTTCAGCTAGTCAACAGGGAGCCAAAAGCGAGGCAAAAGCAATGACTCACACTCAAATAAAAAAAGATGAATGAATGAAGAGATTTTTTGCGGTTCAACAGGTTGTTGTCGCAATTTTCAGGTGAATTATTATCTGACAACATTTTCAAATACAAACTGCGCAAGCTCGTCTGTTTCAGTAATTCATAGCCACATTTGTTAGATATGACTTGTTGGACAGTTGATGGTTTGATTAAATACTCTAACCAGCGTGTTAACGTTGTCTAATGGTAGATTTAAAAATGCTCGTATGTATATGTATGTATGTATCATATAACTATTGTTTTTGCGCTTTCGTTTGCAAAGTACCATTTTTCAAGTTTAGCTAAAATATTTGTTCAAATTGATGATCAGCTCTGATCCTGACTGGTGGCATCTGCTAACTAACTAAAGCACTTCGGTGCTGGAGTTATTCTGCTGAGTTTTAATAGCAACAAATGTTGCCGTTTCTTGAGAGTTACAAAATAGAAATAAAAACTGCAGCCGATTCTGTAATTTCAGTCTAACCCTTTTTACTTATTATCCCAAACTAGGCAATGCCACCTACCGATTGCTACAACAACATCACCAACAGCCAAAAAAAATATATGAAATAACGAAACTAATACATTACATACTTACATTTTAATAGAACAACTCCATTACTGTGTTGACCATGACTATGATGATGATGAACGCCAGTACCATCCAATGCGGATTTTAACATTTGGAACGCCATATTTTTCTTTTTAGTGGAAAAATATTTATTGATTTTTTTTGTACGAGTTCTAACATCACTTTCATTCAAGATTAGCGATTTTTTTTAACAGGCAACTTTGTTTTAACAATATTTATGTATACATATGTACTTCCTTTTTTATCCATTGATTGTCCTGTTTTTAATGTCGCGCTTGCACATTGTGGAATGATCCTTATCCTTATACATATATGATTGCGTAAAGAAATTTCGTAGCTTCACGATATTACACTGATAGTCAAACTCATGGGGTAAGTACGATATCATTCGCAAGTAGATACTAGTAGTGATATTTTTTTATAGTCAATGTTTTCTGTTTTTATTGTGTTTTGATTCCAAGCATTTCCAGGTTGTCAGCGTTTTCTCGAATGCTGATTTGTTGATGTTTTGATAACAATATTTTTTTTTCGAACGTACCAACAATGAAAAGTTGCCTTTATACGAGTTAATTAACCCCACAAAATTGTATGGCGATAGGATGACGTTTCCCAGCAAACACAGTCTCTAACGTTAGGAATTTTGTCGAGATTACTTTAGATAACTAGTGTAATTCTCTATATATTCTCAAATCGATAACTAGGGTTGAAAACCACACTAGAATTCGATTAGCGAGTGATTAGAGAAGAAGCCAAATCTCACACCTTTTATCAATACTCAATATATTTCTGTGATATATTGAATATACAAACATATATTGAAATTAGATACTAAAAAATGGTAAAGTTAATATTACCGTAGTACAATATTTTCCATTAAAAAGTACAAGTACCTTTAATTTAAATAATAAGACTGAATTTAGTTTAAATTTCAGTTCTTATAAATGTGATAAGCATATAAATACATGCGAATATATGTATATTAGATGAGTTTTTTTTTAGATATTCTCTCCGGCACCGGAATATGAAAATAGGATGTTTTAGAGTGAGTAAACTGAAAAAAAAATTTCACTTTTCCAAAAACTGGATGGAGCTACACCGAAAACCGCGCAAATTCCCAGAATTTCAAGGTATGTTTAGATTTATGTCTGAAAAAAGTTAGGATTTTGCACAAGAAAAAAAATTGATACCCACCCATACGAAGAATTAACCGCTAAATCGAATGGCATATTCAGTTTTTTGGTACACTACCCAGGGAAGGTAATAACGCGGCCTAAAGTGACCATTTTCTTTTTTTTCTCATGAATCTTCAAATTCTTGCCCTATACTCTTCCCGAAAGCGAACGTTATTTTTTAATTAAATCACACGGTAGGCTGCGTTATTTAAGGCGCTTTCCAGAAATGTATAGCTATTAAAAATCGAATAATATTTGGATGAGTTCATCAAGTTTAAGTGAAGTAAAGTCGGGTATAAAAGGGTAACATACCTTAAAATTTCTCAATTTTTTTTTAAATTTTGCTCTTGAAGACGGTTTTTTGGGTTATTAGTGATTGTTTTATTTTGTTGGATAACTCCACAAATGTAAAAAAAAATTTGGAAGATCGAGACCGTGGATAGCGGAAAAAACCGTGGCCCCGGATGGCGCCAAAATATTATTGGGCAATATTGGTATCAAATTAAAGGTCTTAACTAGGGCTTGCATATGGAACTTATTACATGCCAATTTCTTAGCCAATTTCTGATATACTGGCGAATAAGTGGTCCAGGATGACTACAGAATATTTTAAAGGATATCGGCGACATTTGAGTCTAATTTTTGACTTATATGTGTCGAAACGGTGGACACAGCAAAATGGATTGACTTTACATTAAAGTCCTAGGTAAAATCTTTATTTTGATACCCATATTGCCCACAAATGTTTTGGCACCATCCGGCTCAACTTTTTGTCCGTTATCCGCGGTCTCGGCCTTTCTATTTTTTTTTTTGCATTTGTGGAGTTATCCATCCACATAAAACTATCACTTAAAACCCAAAAAACCGCCTTCAAGAACAAAATTGTTAAAAAATTTAAGAAATTTTAAGATATGTTACCCTTTTATACCCGACTTTACTTCATTTAAACTTGATGAACTCATCCAAATTTTATTCGATTTTTAATAGCTATACATTTCTGGAAAGCGCATTAAATAACGCAGCCTACCGTGTGATTTAGTTAAAAAATAACGTTCGCTTTCGGAAAGAGTATAGGGCAAGAAGTTGAAGATTCATGAGAAAAAAAAGAAAATGGTCACTTTAGGCCGCGTTATTACCTTCCCTGGGTAGTGTACCAAAAAACTGAATATGCCATTCGATTTAGCGGTTAATTCTTCGTATGGGTGGGTATCAATTTTTTTTCTTGTGCAAAATCCTAACTTTTTTCAGACATAAATCTAAACATACCTTGAAATTCTGGGAATTTTCGCGGTTTTCGGTGTAGCTCCATCCAGTTTTTGGAAAAGTGAAATTTTTTTTTCAGTTTACTTACTCTAAAACATCCTATTTTCATATTCCGGTGCCGTATGGAGGATCTGAGAAGGTTTAAAGAATCCCATACAAAAAAAAACTCATCTAATGTATATAATCATATGCAATTTGACACTAATAAAATCTAAACAATGAAAAAATCATGTAAAAGGAGACAAAGCTTTGTTCTTCATTTCAATTGGAAGTATTTGCAAATTCTGATTAGAATCTCATTAGAGAACTACATTAGAATTCGATTCGAGAATTATAATTTTCTCGATTTGAGAATTAGGTACCCTTTTGTTTGAGAACGCTATGATTCTCGATAGATTTTCGAGTCGTCCTCTAACGTTAGAGGTTTGAGAATGAGGCTAGTTCTCGAATCATTCTCAAATCGATAACTAACCTCAGTGTTTGTTGGGTTTGAACTGCCCCCCAGCACACAAAGTTGAAAGCAATAAGCACGATCTGGTACAAATTTGAAATTAAAAAAATTATAAAATCAAAAAACGAAGTATGAGGATTGATAAACATAGCTAAGCTGAGTATTAAAGTGAATTTTTTTTTTTTGGAAACAACAACAACTAAAGTTATTAAAGGTCAACTTTTATATTATGCATTTTTATACTCAGCTGTACTAGTACACAGAGTATTATAGTTTTGATTTTATAACGGTGGATTGTAACAGAATGAAATAATCGAGATAGATATGGACTTATATATATCAAAATGATCAGGGTGAAAAGAGAAATCGATTGAGCCATGTCCGTCCGTCCGTACGCAATCTAACTGGCGCAAAAATTGAGATATTTTGATGAAATTTGAAATGCAAATTGGTATCGAGACTGCACGGTTGGTATTGAAAATATGAGAAATCGGATCATGACAACGCCCACTTTTCCTATATAGAAAATATCGGAGAATATATTTGATATATCAGCAACTAATATAGCTGGAGCGATGAAATTTCACCCACGTATTGAGCTCAGGCCCTTATGAAGAAATTTGATGAGATTTTGGAAAATTGGCGGTGCCACGCCCACTTATTAAGGGGCAAATATTGAAAGTTTTATAAGCCATAACTCAGAAACCGTTAAAGATATATCGATGAAATTTGGTACGCGTGATATATTTACTTAGCCAAATACGTGGACGAAAAATTACCAAAATCGGTTGACGACCTTTTATATATGGGTATTATGAAGTGACCCAATAAAAACATTTTAAGCGATATCTCTGTCAAATATAAAGATATATCATTGAAATTTTATGGTAGGAGTCTAACTATGGATATAAAACAAAAAACACAAAAATTTTGGAAAATGGACGTGGCACCGCCTTCTTTTAGAAGCAGGAATCTACGAGATTTCTTAGCCTATAACTCGACAAATAATTGAGATATTATAACGAAACTTGGTTTATACACTTTTATAACTTGTGTTAATAGACACGCAAAAATTTATAGAAATCGGTTTATGACCACGCCTACTTTTTAACAAAGATATTTCTGGAACACCCTTTGGGAATTTGTAACGTGACATCTTTGTAACTAGAAGTCATAAAGGAATGAAATTTTGCAAAAAGAATAATATTCAAATGCTTAGTTGGATATGTTGAAAATGGGCGTGGCTACGCCCACTTTATGCAGCACTCGCTTTATATAAAGTACCTACACCGTGTTTCCATCAAACGCAAACAAACAATGAACGCATACAGCTGAGTATCTAATGTTCGATTCCACTCGAACTTAGGCTTCCTTACTTATTTAAATTGCAATTACTTAAAAACCGATTTCGAATATTTTTATACCATTCTATAGGTATTTTGATTCCCTTTAATTTCATATACATTTTATGTGGGTTTCATAACGCCTCCCCCCCCCGCCTGCGGGGGTCAACCCCTCTTTTACCCCCCTTCTTACTTTTCATATAAAAAATTTAAAATGTTCGATTCCACTCGAACTTAGGCTTCCTTACTTGTTTAAATTGCAATTACTTAAAAACCGATTTCGAATATTTTTATACCATTCTATATGTATTTTGATTCCCTTTAATTTCATATACATTTTATGTGGGTTTCATAACGCTACCCCCCTGCGGGGGTATAAAATTTATGTCAAATTAAAGGGAATCAAAATACCTATTGAACGGTATAAAAACATTCGAAATCGGTTCAGTAGTTTTTAAGTAATTGCAATTTAAAAATTGCATAATATAAACTTTGATCTTTAATAACTTTTGTTGTTGTTTCCAAAAAAATCACTTTAATATGTACTCAGCTTAGCCATCTTTATCAATCCTCATACTTCGTTTTTTGATTTTATTATTTTGAAAATTTCATATTTGTACCAGATAGTGCTATTTTTTCAACGTTGTGGGGCTGGGGGCACCTCCAAACATGCGAGTAGGTCAATACAATTTTACATGCTTATTTTTGGGCTAGAAAGGTTCCGTTCTGGCTTTGGAACAAATTAAATTTCCAAAAAAAAAATTTCACTCCACCTTAATGTGCACTTTTGCTTAAGGCCCTTGGCAACTTAAGGTCCGATTATACTTGCATAGCACAGCAGCGCACAACATAAGAACTGTCATATACGAAATATGTTTAATGGGCTTTCCGTGTAATCGATTACTCAACGCATAATAAAAACATTTTATGCGATATCTTTGTTAAACATATAAATAATTCATTGAAAGTTCCATAAGTTCCACCAAACCAAATAAATAATAAGTTTTTTAAAATGGGCGTGACAGCACGAACCATACCGACTGGAGCCACGTATGTTTTGTTATTTTTTGCGCAAGATGTGCACGGTTCCGGCTAGTTTATCTATATATTAATAGGCTAAAATTTTTCCCATACAAACAATTGCCAGGCTGTTTAGCACATTTAACATACTCATATCCACGTAAAATTGATATGGATAGGCATATATTTTTTCTATAAATTACTTAATTTGTTTATAATTAATAAATAAAGTTTTTAGTTAAGACAAATAGATATCGTAAAAATGTTTACAAATATCGTAAACACAGTTGAAGAGTCGCTTCAATTTAAAAGCGCTCTCTCTATTTTATATATATTGGCCCAGTTTACGCTCAGGTCTAAATCAACGCGGCCAAATATCTCCTATTGCTTTTCCATTAAGCATAGTACTGAGTTCGAGTTTCACGTGAGACTGCTGTCAAAATCTATACAAAAAAACTGGTTGTGAAACATTTGTGAAATTTCACAGATATTTCACGCCAAAGTTGTACTGAGTTCCTGCCGTGAAAATGTTGCGCAACATGCTAGCAACATCATGCCAGCAACATTTTTTCACGGCATTGTGCCATTTATTTTCGAGTGAAAAGTGACATTTGTTGAAATTGAAATTTATATTTTGTATAAAAATTTTTTATTGGCCATGCTCCAAATTTATTCTTTTTACATTTGCTCAGTTTTCGTTTTTGCATTTATTCTCATTTGACAACAAATTTTTCTTGAAACATTTCACGGCAAAATAAATGCATGTTGCTGACGAAATTTCACGGCGGTGAACTCAGTACTAGGCTTTAAAGCGAAAAATGAGAGAGAGGGCGGGAGAGCACACTGAGTAATTTCTTCTTTTTAACACGCTTTTATTAGCTTCACCTGTATGTATGTATGTATGTATGTATGTAACTTCATCCCATCCTAAAGTTGCAACATTTAACTAAATAATTATGTATATCTTTGAAACATTCACTTTTTTGTGTTCTCTCTATTATTTCTATTCTCCTCCGGACTCGAAGCATGACATCAACAGCCCAACGGCATCATATAGTAGGACATTCAACATTATACTTTATGCTTCATTGCGGCTTTTATGTTACCTTTCTTCAAAATAGCCTCTATGAATTTCAATTCACTCCCGTATACAAGCCAATAAGTAACAAGCTTTCAGGGTACGGAAAAACTCACTCACGCACGCTCAAAAATACATTCTTCTCAAATCACAAACAAATGTTCAAAGAAAAACGTATAACCACTCAAATAGCGAGCGAACTAACACACAACAGCCAGCGATCGCTCATAGCGTTGGCGATAAACTCAATACAAAAATTCACTCAAAAATGAAGCTTGAAGCTTTCTGTTTTGTTGTTGTTGCATTTGCAATGAAATCAATCGCATGTACATACATACGTATGCAAAGCAATAACTGGTTTTGTGTTTTGTGTAACAAGCTTTCTGTTTTGTTGTTGTTGTGTTTGCAATAAAACAATCGCATGTACATACATATGTATGCAAAGCAAGAACTGTTTTTGTTTGTTCAAATTCTATTTATAGCACGGTTGCCGAACTTGGTAATTACCAAAATAGGTTATTTTTTCGCTGTTGGTTTCTTGGTAACTTTCACATGTGTATCGCTATTTTTATTTTCAAGAAGTTGGTTAATATTTTTCGTATACAAGAAAAATATGGAAGTGATTATAGGACAATGAGAATATTTTGGAGCGCTGACTGAATAAAGAAGAGCATATCTCCGATTAAAAACTGAAATAGTTTTGCTTCGATACACATAGTACATATTAGTTGATATTTTTTCGTTTAGGCTTCATTTTTGAGCTCTCATGACCAATGTTTTTTTTATAAGGAAAAAATGTATGTTAAAAATTTACTTTTATTCTTGCGTCCACATAAAACATCCTTTAATTAAAAATTTCACTAAAAAGTTAAAAATAAATAATAGCTTAAAAGAACTAAAAAACACGCTTTAATCTTAAAAATCGTACTAAAAATTGAAAAATAATTTAATTAGAAACAAAATGATGAACGGTGCTCAATAATATTTGAACATGAAAATATTCGATTCGTACAACTAGTACAAAAATATAAATACCTAGTTGCGAAATTAAACAGTACGTTATATGAAATCTCAAAAAAGTCAAAATAAAAATATTAGTAAAAAAACAGCGATTTTAAATATGTTTTGACATACTGAGCACCCCCACGCTTTTCCTTAAATACTTATATTTTCGTTCATCATTTTGTTTCTAATTAAATTATTTTTAAATTTTTAGTACGATTTTTAAGATTAAAGCGTGTTTTTTAGTTTTTTTAAGCTATTATTTATTTTTTTTTATTTACAAAGGTAGAGTGTAATGTCAAAATCAAAGCGAATTCACATCATGGCCAATAGGAATGGACGAGCCCCAAGCGAATTCAGATTTTAACCACGGCGAAATATCATTTTGACATTACACTCTACCAATTACAATAACAAAATACATGATCTGCCTTGATTTTGACCATGATTTCGCGTCGGACCGTGATCAAAAGGGCAAATCAGTGTTGCGGTACAACTGGAATTTGGAAAGTGTTGCTTATCTCCGTGAAAAGGAATAATTTTTGTACGAATACAAAGTTGAAAAAATAAATTGCATGGTCGAATTTCGAGCACCGGTGATACTAGCAATAATTATTATCAACTGAAAAAGCAACAAAATATGTACATACATACATATATCAAGTATAATCTGCATTATATGTACATATGTATATTCATATTTACTGCTACTTTTGTGCTTTTCTAATCATCATCTTTCGTAGTTTATCAGTCAGTCAATAGTTGTGATTGCTCACAAATATTCATATGTCTACTGACAATGATTTTGATGATTTTGCGAAAGCACCTAGGTACTAAAATTTATGTATTTATTTATATTAAATCGCAGCACAACTACATACATTCCTACATATGTAGCTAAAATATTAACATTGGGTAGTGTTTGTTGTTAAAATCTGGCTGCTTCTATTGAGCTGGTCCATTTGGGCAGGGGTGTTAGATGACGGGCAGAAACAAAGGAGATGATTGCTTCTCTACATACATATATATTTCACTCAAGGCCTGTCTGTATAGCGCTGGGTGTAGAGATAGCTTTATATACATATTTCTGGACCTTTATAGAAAGACCGAAAAGGTTCGAGGGTTTGCTTCGCTTTCAAGCAAATGGCTATCTATTTGGCCTCTGTAGTGTCATTCCAGAAAGCTTATTGCTTATTGAGCACGAGGTTCATTTACTGCGAGAACCTGTGCCTCGTCGTTTAGGATCTCTGCAGCTAATATAAGGGTCAGTCCCGAAAAACGACAGTCTAGAACTAGAGAGTTCGCAACTAGCTCAGAACTGGTTCTAAAGGCATGTAGAGCGGGACTGCTTATTATTGTGACTTCATGAAAAATTTATGTTTACAGCTATTACTTTAAAGCTGAGCAGGAACAAATGTTGCACTTTACAATAATGTCTCTTTTTACTGTCTTTTACCGTGTAGTACCAAAGAGAACTTGGTTAAAAGGGCATACATATGTATAACCAAAGTAATATTACTTTGCATTTGTAGGTGAATGGCAATAATGTCACCTTTTGTATGTAAAAGTTCTGCCGGCTGAGAATAATTTTTGTAAAGCGCAGCTAAAGACCGAAAATTTTTGAAACAGTCCGGAAGTGCTTTCTTTTGTACTAACTCCGCACTATTGATTTTTGAACTATTCGAGGACTGTCCATATAGAAAGTAGTTTGGAACGCGTTCCAAAGTTCTGCAGAGGGGGATAATTGCCACTTCGTAGGGCCTCGCCGTGTTATAATAGACAGCTGGAAGTATTGCGTTGGGATAGAACGCGAACCAACCCTGTCTCTTTTTGAACTAGTTCGGTACTAGCCTGGAACTAGCGCGATTTTCTAGAGGGTGGTGTTGCGGCGACATCAGGAGGCATCAAGTAAAGTCTCTTTACCTTTAACCTAAAATGGTACTGCCGCCTTTCGACTTGAATATTTCATTGTGACTAATTTTTATTTGTGGTCACGGTCGTATTCGCGGAACTAGTGAAAATACTGTCGAAGATAACACTCAATATTTTTCTGTTGTTTACGTTAAGTTTAACGTCTTTGTCCATATCGTGAATATGGTCGCCATACTAGTAGGTTATTTCTATTGCCTGGAGCTTATTTTTACCAAATCCCTCTTTGGCCACTATTGTGACTTAGACGATTTTGCAAAGGTGCATACAGAAGAGATTTTGCTCTATTACTCGCTGACATTGCCATTGCAATTAATTACACTGCTCTACAGCCAAAAAATACTCTGAACGCGACCATCCTATCTATATGTAAAATCGGTCGCTGATTCCGAAAATCCGGCTCATTTTTAATTCTATGGGACGGTTTTTGAGATATCGGCAATTTACCGTTATTTGACCAATGGCTCCACTTAATCCTGTATATCTCTTTAACGCAGTGAGCTCTCTTTCTTGGGGTGACACCGAACGAAAGAAAATTAAATTTCCTTTTCATGGCTCCTATAACATTTTTCCCTAACTCTTATAGTTTCTGAAATAGGTACTAACGATTCAATTTGAAATTTTTTGATTTTTTACGATTTTTTGAAGCAAAAATTGACTTTGTCAGGCAATATCTTTAAATCCAATGTCTTCACCTTCGGTTTTACTCCTTTACGTGAAGCTCCATTCTATTGGGAAAAACATAAGCTATCAACGAAGAAAATCCATCGTAAATATAGAATGGAAAAAAGCTTTTACGTATTTTAGGCGCTCTAAAGGACATAGACTTCTTAATACATCGGTGTTTTCCAATAATTTCTTACAACTATTGCGTTAATGTGGGCTGAGAAGTTCTATGTCCAAAAAAAGATTTTTCGTGGTTGCTCAGGTTTTGATGGGAAAGTATTGATTTGAAAAGTAATTATATTAACTGTATTTATAATTTCCGAAAGAGTTACAACGATCTTTCTATACCAATAACCCCAAAAGTGCATACAGTTTTTATACCTTTCATGAGAATGAAATGGTATTATAACTTAGTGCCAAAAAATTTTTGTCGAAAGTACCAGAAGGAAGCGTGGGGGACCCACCAAAATATATACCGATATGGTCAGAATCACGAGCTGAGTCGATTAAGCCATGTCCGTCTGTCCGTCTGTCTGTCTGTCCGTCCGTCCGTCTGTGTGAACGCAAGCTAGTCCCTCAGTTTTTGAGATATCTGAATGAAATTCGGAATACAGGTATGTTGTTATATGCAGCTGATCATTTGTCGGAACCGGCCAAATCGGACCACTATAACATATAGAAAACAACCGATTATTCAGATATACATGATATTTTTGGATGTAATTTGTGCATAACTTCCCAATTTAAACAGCTAAGGTCGTGAAACTTTGAAGTAGACGTACCCATTTTGGCCCAAACAAGGTTACCGAAAATTGTCAAGATCGGACCACTATAACATATAGTTCCACAACATCCGATTATTCAGATATACACATTTTGGTGTATAACTCCTCCATTTTAACAGCTAACGGCCTGAAATTTTGAAGTATTTGTAGCCATATAGGCCCAAACGGGATTACCGAAAATTGTCAAGATCGGACCACTATAACATATAGCTTCCCTACAACCGATTGTTCAGATATGGACATTTTGGTGTATAACTCCTCCATTTTAGCAGCTAACGGTGTGAAATTTGAAGTATTTGTACCCATATGGGTCCAAACGGGATTACCGAAAATTGTCAAGATCGGACCACTATAACATATAACTCCCATACAACCGATTGTTCAGATATGGACATTTTGGTGTGTAGCTCCTCCATTTAAATAGCCAAGACACCATTTTTTCTAATAAATCTTTCCATAAATAACCCACAGAATTAAAATTATAAATTAAACTTAATCAGGCTATGTACATACATAGGTAACTTTTCATTTCCCCACTCATGAAAGGTATGAAGTCTTCGGTACGGCCGAAGACAGTCGCGCTTTTACTTGTTTTTTTTTTCATATAGAAGATTTTTGTTCGAGGCAGGGAATAGGATTAGGGTATTATTCAGAGCAAGCCATGGAGGCTGTGCACTATGATTTCAAAAAAACATGGGATTATAAGTATCGAACTAGACCAAATAACCCAAATTATATGGAGAATTTGAAGAAAATCGGTTGAGGCCGCTGGAAGAAGTCTGATGAGGGGATGTGGTGGTCTCCGAAGTGGATCCATAACTTCTACCAAAAAAATTTGTTCAATTTGTTCTTCATTAAAAAATGGCCAATAGCTCATTAAATTCACATAAAATAATAATTTTTGTTAAAAAGCTGACAGCTCTCTATGAAAATTGTTGGATTTATTAGATGCAGAATTAGTCAGGTACTCATTTATAAATTTAGGGTAGTCCATATTACTAATAGACTGTAATACAGAAGGGTTTTAAAACAAGAAATTAGTCAAGTGGTCGGTTACTGGCAGATCCACCCTATGTCACATGTTAATTTACTCCTCTAATTTAATACTTTTCATTATCAACAGTCGATTTTGTATTTGTTTAGCATTTGCCATCGCATTTCTCATTTCCTCCATAATTGTAAAACTTAGGCATGGGTAACACTGCGCTGCGCCGCGCAATTGCGCTGGCGCCAACCCTGGTGTTATTGCGCTAACTCCGATTTGGAAAATGCGCCAACTCAATATAGCGCCAACTCAATGTAGCGCCAACTCAGGGCCGCGGAGAGAGGGGGGCAGCAAGGGTAATCGCCCTGGGGCCCGGAAGGTTTTTGGGGGCCCGGAAAGGCAAATCAGTATTGACAGTACTCGAACTAAGATTTCATCAGACCTGTAAAATACTCAGTATATACTCGTACTAAGTACCAAATAAGTATAAGTACCACAGTACTTGTACTTAGAAATTCGAAGTACAAGTACTACAGTACTTGTACTTGGAAATTCCAAGTACAAGTAAAAGTACTTATCAATGCAATACATGCAAGTAGTTTTTTGACAAACTATTTCAGATTGTTTCAAACAAAAAAATATCACCTCAGTTGATTTTGATTTAAAAATTTTATTTCAATCAAAACATTTAAAAAAACAGAACAAAAACACAGATATGTGTACGTACTTAAAAAGTACTTATCAGTAGAGTACTTGTACTTGTAAAATTCAAGTACAAGTACTTAAGTACTTGTACTTGTACTGGAAGTTTGAAGTACTGGGGTACTTGTACTTGTACTTGTACTGGTACTTGCACTTTACAGGTCTGGATTTCATAGATACATACATAGGTATTTTGTTGCTACAAAAAATTGTTTTAAAATTCAAGTGTTTAACTTAACCAAATCACAAAACTAAAATTATAAGCATCCATAAAATCCTATAAAAGTGAGTTGAAATTGAGGTAAATCGAATTTGATTTAGAGTTTCCAAAGTACCGCGATTGGTGGTGGTGAACCAAGATTCTCAGAAATATTTACTTTTTAATTGAAAAAATTTTTTATGTCATTTTTTTACTAGATTGAGTTTATTTTTTAGGGGGGCCCGTAAACGCAAACTGTTCCAGGGGCCCGACTCGGCTCTCTGCGGGCCTGCGCCAACTCAGTATAGCGCCAACTCAATGATGCGCTATTGCAATATAACACTGACTCAATTTCGTGCGCTAACACCAGCACCAATATAGCGCTAGTGTAAAATGGCACCACCACAAAGCCAATAACAGCACAGCGTATATGACACCGTCACAATTATGTATGCTAACGCCAATACCGAACCATCGCTTAGTGCTGGAAGCGATATCGATATAATATCGATTCATCGATGTTTTTGATCTTTTTCGATATATCGATATTTTTTTTCCGATATTCGATATATCGACGGTCATGGATCCATCACTGATAAACGCGGAAAGAAGCTGGTAAAAGGCAGCATTGCCGTTTTGTGGGTAGTTCCCCAAATTTGGAGATTTTTTTAAATTTGATTCCTATGTAGAAATTCCTGTGTTTAAAAGTAATGTAAATACGAACATTTTTTTTTTAAATGTTCATTGTAGAATTGCAAAATCAAGAAAAAACATTTTAAATTTAAAAATTTTTATTTCTATTTTAAGAGCTATGAGATTTTGAACCAAAAACTTATGTTTTGTTTTTCCATTCATTTTTATTTTTAATTTAAACATTTTCTTTTTAAATCCCAAATACATTTTAATTCCAAAAATTTCATTTTTAATTTAAAAAATTTCATTTTTAAAATAAAATGACTTGGTTGAAAACGTGCATTATAAAAATTTTATTTTTGATTTATTTTCTCTGAGTGTAAAAGGTATTTAGAATGCGTTATTAATTTGTCTATTTCAAACCTTTTAGTCTTTAACATGGTTTTATAAATAACTTAAATGCGAAATATTTCAGTGAACCACTGTAATTGATACCTACTCTTTCTGGGTGGAACAGAATTTACCTTTTTTGTTTTTTTTTTTTTTTTGATTATTGAATTCCCTTTTCAAAAAAGATTTATGTTGATAATAAATTGAAATATTTAGTTTAAATGTTTATTTAGTTAATTTTTAGAGTAATATAAATGACTGTCACTCTCGTTCAATTCAGGGCACAATAATGAATGCAGACATTTCGAAAAATAAAGCTGTTATATATAGATATGTTAAATTAAGGTTTATATAAAGTAGAGCTCTCGATTTTTTTTGAACATTTTCGAGTAGCCCGAACAAATGCTGTTCAAATTCTCGAACACTTGTTTGTTTGTTTATTTCCCGTATGTGTGCACGGGCATTTGAACAATGCGGGCATTTGAAGTTCGTATTTTTCGTTTGTTTATTTTTTGTTGTTGTCTTCATATGTATTTTTTTATTTTTGTTTTCCTGATACAAATTTTTTTGTCTGTAAGCTCGAATGCTCGAATGTTTGTACGGGCATTTGAACAATAAACGAGCCTCAGACAAATTCGATCTTTTCGAATTGTTCGACACCCGGGTATCTAGAGCTCTAATATAAAGGTCGATATATCAATAATATCGATGTTTTTTCTCAAAAATATCGATACTCGTAAACATCGATGTTTTTCCAGCACTACCATCGCTAATACGAAAGGGTATTGATATTTTACTTTCACAAATAAAGAAGACAAAATTGACATTATCTGTGAATAGGAGAGAAAAATATAATCCAAAATAAATTAAATAAAATATTTATTAGCATATAGTATATTTTTGTTTCGCATGGTAAATGGTAAGGGGAAATTTCGATATAATGCGCCCGGACCCAGAATCTTTCTTTTTAATAGGGTGGAGCTGACCTAATGAAGATGCCGAAAAACGAGATGCCAGCATATTTTCACAAATATACGCAAATTATTTTTAAAATTAAATTTAATCGTGGCACAATTATTCTGCCAGCGTGTATGTAAGCAGAATTGCGCCAAAAGAAATAAAACGGGTATAGTAGACAGCATGATCCAATAATTCTATATGGTCGTATCAGCCAAAAAGAGAACAGGCGATTACCGTTGAACGGCCGTAGATAAGAATGTCAAAAACAGAAAAAAAGTCAGCGAACATACAAGTGAGCACACAAGCTATTTTCCACGAATAACACGTGCAAGAGGGAAAAATCAAAACAAAAGACGATAATTTGACAGCTTCCTAGGCATTGTAAAGAAGCATCATTTCCTATGTATACGACCATATAGAATTATTTGGCCATGGTAGACAGTAAGAAGCGAACAAGTGTTATTTATCGATTATTCCATGGCAATTGCGCTACACTCAGAGAAAACCCGCATCGTAAAAATGACTATGAAAATATTCAGCTTTACTATTCGCTTTTTTATTATGAAAACACGGAAATATGACTATGAAACAACTTAATCTGAATATAAACGTATTATTTCAACCGTTCAAGTATGAAAGATATTCAACTTGAATATGAAAAACTTTGAGTTGACTAGTAAATACTAATCCAACTGGACAAGTATTAACACCTGTCATTATAAAATTTGTAATAGTCATCTTCAAGTTGAAACATATTTATTTTAACTACTGTTTATGCTTCAACTTCAATATGATTCATAGTAAATTTAAATATTTAGCACAGTAAAAGCAATTTATGCTGCGTAGATTTTCGTTCCTTCATTTGAATGCGGCTTTTCAAATTTACGTAACTCTTAGATGGTTTATACATTGTTCGAGCTATATAGCATGATTGATCAACTCAAATATAACTCATTTTCCACAAGGGAAATGAGTTGGCTTATTTAAAGCCATTTTTCGTACCCCAGAGGTTGTCACTCTCGCCGAACCTTGAAGCTACAGCGCTTCCCCCACGTGAATACATAAAAGGGTTTAAAACATAGTTGCCCAAGCCCTATACTCGCATACACATTTTGTTTTTGTAGTGCTCGTAGGTATTGAGCTTCGCTCGCCTATACACTTTCATAAGAAATTTGTGTATATGGCGAGCATAGGCGAGTATAGGAAAACAAATTTCTATTGAAATACAAAAACAATTTTTATTTTGATTCGAATAGGCCCAACCCAGCAATGAAAAGAATGAATTGTGGAATACATATGTGTACACATATGTATATTAATTTGATTCGTTCATATTTTCGATAATGCTATCTATGTCTATTTCAAAATTTGTGGTTGATAGCTGCAAAACTGATTCGAGGCGATTATCTGAGATCCGGTTTTTGTGTTTTGATTGCAGTTGCAATTTTTAATTTTGAAAAAAAAAAACACGTACACATTTATAGGGGTGTCAGAATGAACACTTTTCCGCCAATCCAGCAATCGGTTTAACTGACAACAGAGTAAAATTACATGTATTTGAATGACGATCGACACATTCAGTACTTCAACTTTGCCGTAACAAATATATGAAATTGAAGTATGTGTGTGTCGGTTAAACGGAACTGGATTGCAGGAAACGTATTCATTCTGACGGGGCCATTACACGTACTACAAAACATTGAAGAAAGTTTTAAAATAAGCGCTCGGAGGCAGGGATATTTAATTTTGTTAATTGATTTCTAAAACTCGATGCCTTTACAATTAGAAAATTACTTAGAGTCTTGTTGAAATGGCGTTTACATTAAATTTCGTACATAACCTTCGACACATCATGCTTTGTCCTTCGCCCTTAAAATATTTTGTAAATAATAAATCACTTTCCTACATTTCACAAGACATTTTAGAGTTCCAGGTTTTTTCTTTGACATTAGAGAATTAAATTTTTTTATAGCAGATCATTACATATAACACCCTGCTTATTTGAAAGTTTTGTTTTGCAATTGAGTGACACATTGGAAGAAGTTTGTCAATACTTGAGATCGGACGAAATTTTGAAAACTTTTTTATCCCGAGAAAAATATGTATAAGGAGCATTCCATAGTTTGTGCGGGACAAATTGTACGAATTTTTACAGTTTTCGATTTGAATTAAAGGCACACCAAAATTCTAACCAACAAAATATATGGTGCATTATTACTGTCTGATAAAATTCTTTATTAAAAGCAGAAACTTGCTTTTGAAATATTCCTGCATGGGTGAAAAATCTTAAAAACCTGTGTGTATGTACGGGACAGGGCTGGTCCACCACGATCCTTGGTTTATGCGAACCAGGTGCAATTTTAGGCAAATTAATTGTATTAGAAAAAAATAAAAAAGTAAATGTGGTAGCGCTTGTATAAAGGTTTATTCACACTACAAAAATATTAGAAATAAGGTTATTCCAAAAGAATTAGAAATGCTGTAATGTAATTTTTTACATGGTTTGTACGGGACAAATGGTATAAATCTTTACAATTTACAGACAAATCAAAAGGTTATCAAACAAAGTTTCTAGAACATAAATATTGTGTGACTAATTTCTAAACAAAAGCAGAAGCGTACATTTGAAAAACTGGTATATGTGTGAGAAATCGAAATGTTTGTACGGGACATATTTACCATTTTCCATGGAATGCTCCATAAACATATATTCCAATGCATATTCGATATCTTTGCTTGCAGTGCAACATAAATATAAATACAATATTGGATTTTTAGTTAATTTCGAGACAATATGCTTAAATACAATTGTATTCTAATTTTTTTACTGGGTTATCTAGATGTCAATGAAGTTGTAGAAAACTACAAAAACAAACATATAGAAAAATATTTTTTTTTCTTCTAAATTATGACATTGCTCGCCCGTAAGAAATGTTTGGGCATCATTGGTTTAAAAAAACACATATGTATACATATGTATGTATGTGCATATGTACACACAAAGTTTAGACACATAGTTAAATTCAATATGAAATATATTTAAAACAAATACGCTGTCTCTTAGACTTGAATAAAAACATATTGAACTTCGATATGAATCATAGTAAACTTAAGAATATGTCATAGTCAGCTTCAATATGAACATTGTTTAAAACAACTATGTTGTAACTTTAACTTGACTATAAAATAATCAATTTGAGTATGCTGCATTTTTCAACATATTTAGGACAACTATTTTTCATAGTTGTTTTTACTATGAGAACACTTCAAGTCGAGTATGGTTAATTTTCATTTTAACTACTCAATATTTATTATGATGGTATGAAGTGCAACGTAGTCAGAATCACTATTTTCATCCTAGGCGCAAAACCATTGGTAAAAATAGTCAAATCAAGGTGTAAATAGTAAGTTTACGTGCGTTTTTTGCTGAGTGTAAAGGTGTTATTGCGCCAGAACCGTGCGCGGCGCCACGGTTGGCGCTGGTGTTATTGTATCAGCGCCAAAAAAATTGCGCCATTACCCATGGCTACAAGGCGTTCTTAGAAATACTAAAACGGCAATGGGGCAAATCTTACATCTGATGAACAAGAATAGACATAACAAGTAAGGAAGCCTAAGTTCGAGTGGAATCGAATATTAGATATCAGCTGTATGCTTTCATTGTTTGTTTGCGTTTGATGGACACCCGGTGTATTTTATATAAAGCGAGTGCTGCATAAAGTGGGCGTAGCCACGCCGATTTTCAAAATTTTTATCAATCATCAAACTAAGCATATAAGTATTATTGTTAGTGCAAAATTTCATTCCTTTGTGACTAGTTACAAAGATATCACGTTACAAATTCCCAAAGGGTCTTCCAGAAATATGTTTGTTAAAAAGTAGGCGTGGTGATAAACCGACTTCAATAAATTTTTGCATGTCTATTAACACAAGTTATGTATAAACGCTTATACCCAAATTTTCGTCATAATATCGCATTTATTTTTCGAGTTATGGGCTCCGAAATCTCGTAGATTCCCTTGTCTGTGGGACTCATGCCACAAAATTTCAATGAATTATCTTTATATTTGACAAAGATATCGCTTAAAGTGTTTTTATTAGACCCCTTTATAATTCCTGCTTCTAAAAGGATGCGGCGCCACGTACATTTTCCAAAATTTTTATTTTTTTTTATTTTGTATCCGTTATTTGACAGCTGAGTATAAAAACCTGAAGCATACATACATATGTACATAAAAACATCACAGGTGAAAAAGAACAAAAAGTACATTATATACACAAACAAATAAACAAAACATAAAGGGGGAGCTTTGCAGACAATCTGTCATATGTAGGTACCCGCATTTATAGCCCCGACACATAGCATACGTCAATCCGTCTACGTCGACGTATGTGACTGACAGCTCACGTACTTGACGGAGAGGTCGGCACATAGGAAACGTTGACGGATATACATAAATCAGCTGTTTCATTAACCTTTAACGACAGAGGTGGTGGCAAAAATTTAACTCTTTAGAATATTTTGTAATTTCTATTTTAAGTTGCCCTCTTGAAATTCAGTTTTCAGTAACTTCACATCTCCTGATAATTATTGACCATTTTGGTTTTATGGAGGAATGTTTTACAAATGAGAAAAAACTCGAAAAGCAAATTGCAAAAAAAGTAAAATTCAAGAGTAGCTAAAGGTTAACAATCAAAAGCAATCAGCTGACATAGCGACGGATTGACGTATGCCAAAAGTTGAGTGTTGGGCAACTTTGGTACGTTGCGGCGACGGATCCGTCGTACTTGTACCGATGTGCATTTAAATGCCCACAGTTTACTAAGCTGTCAGTCACATACGTCGACGTAGACGGATTGACGTATGCTATGTGACGGGCCTATTATTCCCCGTCAAGCAAATTGCGTTGCACAGAAAAAGTCTGAGCGCATGCGGCGCGCGTACCTACATACATATTTTATTTTTGCGATCACTGAAATTTCTCTCTTTGCTCTTTCACTTCCTCTCTCTCTCTCTATCTTCTTTATTCTTGTTGTGTTTACAAATTATTCGATGTTTTTTTTTTTTTTTGTTTTTAGTGGATTTATTTTTAAATGTGAACAAATCTGCTCAATAACGGGCATAAATTTGTAGATTTTCTGTTTTGTATTTTTGTTTTTTGAAAATCGATGTTCTTCTGATACATATTTCTTTATGGTATTTTCAAAAAATTTTATTTTTCATTTTCTCAATTAAAAAAAAAATACTTATAATTAAAAAAAAAAAAGATAGTATATATCAGGACTGCTCAACGCTCTCGTATTGAAAGTACAAAACTCAATACATCTACAAATTTTGTATATGCACTGAAGAATTTCTTTCCTCATTTAATTTTTTTTTATCAATTCCAATAAAATATTATTTTAGAATTTAGTTTCAAATGGTAGTATCACATACATACAAATTTTTTTAATTTTTTATATGAAAATATTTTGAATACAAATTTTTTACAGTGCTTTCATTTTTTTAATTTTTTTTCATTACACATTTGTTATTGTAAATTTCGATTTCTTACGGCAGTGCTGGAGCTCCTAAAAGTGCTTTTGCTCTGCACATTCAATATGAATCATAGGCACATACATATAAATTTTTTTTGATATCTGAGTGCTTATGGGAGTGCACAGAAAATTTTATTTTCATATTTCAAGTGCAAATATGTATCTGTGCCTATGATTCGGAACAAAACAAAAACAATTGTGCTTTGAATGCCTATGAGGTGAGCCCTGGTATATATTCTGCTTCGTTTTTTCTTCTCAATGACGTGTACAATTGTGATTAAATTCATCTTCTTCTTTTGCCACAACATTACTTCAAAAATTCATATTTTCCACGGCACAGGTAGCTAATAAATAAATTTATAAACTTATCCGCGCCCGCCACACATTTGTTCGTTACGACAAGATCGATTCTACTGAATCCAGCAAAAAGCGAGCACTCTGAGCACCAACGAAATAGCCCCAGCAACAGTCAACACCAGCACATCGCAGCGTGTATATTCGCTTGGTGGCAACAACACTGCAACAATTACTGCCCTGTGGGAAATATCTCTAGTTCAGAAATATGTAGTTCCGTTCTAGTGTCTTTTTCCTCGCTACGCATTCATACTATTTTACATATAACACGGCGATGTCCACGGCACAGTGTCTAAAGCTTAAATTAGTTATGCGTTAACTAGTGATGGGCGAGTCCGAGATGTTTTATTCGATTCTCTCGATTGTTGAAACATCTCGAATGCTCTCGATGTTTTTCATTCGTATTCGAGTCAAGTCGTAAATTTCCGTCAGTCGAAACAATTGCTAAAACATCTCGGACTCGCCAATGATTCCTCTCGTTTTCAAAGCAACCGTACATTTCGGACTCGCTGCAAAAAATACATAACATTTGTTGTTGCCGCTTGAATATCAAAATTGCTTAAAAAAATATACAGTGGTACAAATCTATTGCCGTTGTCACTGCTCGTAAAATTAATTTGTTTCGTAAGCGTCTCACTTCAGAAAATTTATTAATGTATTAATGTTTAAATAATTAATTGTATTTATTAAGCACGACACTCTTTAATTGTGATTGCAAAAATGCAGCGTCTATATATAGCATATTTTTCAATTTGGTTCATTTATTTACATATGTATTTGCCTCACTTCCATTCTTTCTTCATCAACAACCTCATTCAGTTTATTTTATCAACTAAAACATATCATCAAAACAACAGCCGGCCCGCCGACTCGGAACAGTCGCAAAAACATCTCGGTTGTGTAGTCGAGATGTCATCGAAAAAACCTCCGACTCGCTGACTCGGAACAATCGCAAAAACATCTCGATTGTGTAGTCGAGGAGAGAGTCAACTTTTGACTCGATTGCGATTTTGCAACGATGGCGATTCTCTCGATTGTCTAAACATCTCGGACTCGCCCTTCACTAGCGTTAACTTTATTTCCATAATAGTAACAGTATCGGTATTAATTTGATCGATTATTGGTACAGTAACAATAAACAGCTGAACAGTGATCATAGCCCAATAAAGGTGGCCATAGCAATAGAGTCGCTCTTCTTCTTTCGGTTTTATAGGCTGCGAAATTATATATATTTTGTATTAATGCTAATTGCGTGTTCTCTTTTGATTGCTACGACCATATTATTATTGGGTCATAACAGTGAACAACTGAAACAAACAATCGATCAGCTGATACCGTTACGGCTCAAAACCAACCGATAGCGTTACGACTAGCGAAACGGTTATCGAATCACTAATCAAATACATTGTTTCCCATAAGGTTGGTTGATCGGCTGTTTTATAACGATACTGTTACTGAATAACTAATTTAAGCTTAACGCGTCTGGCTTGGAATCGGGCGACGGCAGTTCGATTCCTGTCTTATAATGGTCACTCACTTCACCCCTTCTGAACGGGTGAGGGTCTAGCTAGAATTGAACTACATAGTTCCTTTTTGATACCTTTTCGCGAGTTCGGAACTAGAAATTTCGCGCATTAGTTATTGAGTTCCCTGCAGGGACTATATGCATACCTACATATGCAGGTACCTATGTATATACATATTTCTATTGCTGTGTGTTATTGTTTGTTGTAACCGTAGCCATACACGGTGCGACCGTTGACCCAACTCGGTTGCAATCGAGTTGGTCTGTTTGCCTACATACGGTGCAATTTATTGTACAACCTTGTTGTACAATTTCATTTTGTAAAAAAATACTTTGAGTGAAGATGGAATAGGATAATATTGCGATAGTAGGAAGAAGAACGTACAGCAAAAGTACGATTAATTAAACGGAAAAAATTGCAAAAATGTGGTTCCTGCGAGCTTTCCATATTGTGTTATTTATTCTACAAATATTTATGTTTTTTTGTGTTGAATTCGCTCATTTCTAATTATTTTAATTTGATGTATTCACTTCAAGAATTCTCATAAAATGAAATGTTGAACAACATGCCCCCAAACGACGCAACCGAGTTGTACAACTTGTCAAAAAATCAAAAGTTTTTGATTTTTCGTACAACCGATACACAACTTCATACAACAGCCCCAAAAACGTTGCAATTTCGAGCGCAACTTGACCAAGTTGTATAAAAAATTGCAAGGTGTGTGGCTAGCATAAGATCGTCGCTGCCGACAACAGCCACTACTCCATCGATGCGCTCCAATGCGGCATAACAAAAGCCAAAAAAACGTATAAAAACACATAAACAAAACACCACAATGTCTGACCATTTGTTGGTGCCCGCCAAGAGCCATGCATGCGGTTGGATCTCCCGTGTCCCTCTTCCCCAATTCTACACACGGTGTGTTGTCACTGATTCTCTTGCGATTTTCATGCGCGGTGTTTTGCAGAAACTATCTAATGCTAGCCACATACCTTGCAATTTTTTATACAACTTGGTCAAGTTGCGCTCGAAATTGCAACGTTTTTGGGGATGTTGTATGAAGTTGTGTATCGGTTTGTACATACATACAGTCATCATAGTTACCATTATTTGAATGTAAAACATTTTTTCAACATTTCGTTATTTTTATTGACACTGAATTGCAAATTTACATATATTATATGAAAATAAAAACTTATGCAGGATCCACTAAACAAGTCGGTTCTTCAGATCAGCTGACTTCTTGTTCTTCTTCGACAGCTATCCAATTTCTTTACTTCTGCATATTCTATACATGCATTCGTGTTTACAATTCGTCAAATTCTTCATTCTCTGAGTTTATCCATCATTCGCCCGTGAGCTGACACGGCTAAACACCTTGGTGTAAGTTTTAACAACACATTAACGTGGAAACAACATATGTATGTATGTATATTTCATAACGTAGGAAAAGTTTATGGTATGCTTCATACACTCTCGTCAACACAATATGTACTCTACTCCTTTAAATAGTAAACTACTCTTATCTGTTTGCAGGAAACAGTTAAATGTTGTATATAACAACATTGTGAGGTATGTGTATGAGCTAAAAAGACTTGACCACGTAAAAATGTTCTAAATATCTCGTTTGATAACCTTTTAAAAGTCAGAGCACTAAAGGCTGAACAAAATTATGCATACGAGAGAACCTCAACACCTCTATGACATACTTCAATTCCTCCAATCTCCGAGGTCTCCTCTTCTAGTTCATACCAATACAATACAAATACAAAAAAAAAATACCCCTTACTAACTTACCTTACCTATGAACAACCATACTCACCCGTAGCAGTGGTGCCACATTGAGGGAAATTTCCCTTTTTGAGGGATATTTCACTGCAAAATTTTTAAAGAGGGAAAAAAGGGACATTTTGTTGTCGTCCATATAAAAAAAGGGATTTTTTGGTTGCAGAACTGTTACATACCTACATATGTATAATTTAAAATAGATTTTTGAAGTATGTTCTTAACTTTTTCAATGATTTTGGCGTATTGTTCCTAAGCCGAAATGTACTTATACACCGACTAGGTCAAGAAGCTAAGACGCTTGTATTGAAAATTGCAAGAAATTTTTTAAAACCCCACCCAACTCCACATTTACTTGACGTGCATAACGTTTACGTTGGCTATGAATGCGAAGATATTTTGTCAAATTTAAATTTGGAGGAAAAGTTTGTATTCAAAAAAAAGTGTTTGCGCTTTTACGAAGCTTCTACTTTTCAGATAATATCACGTTTTCCATTTGACGGTGTTTTCGAAGAATTGCAGTTCCTAGATCCCGATATTGTTTTTGATTTCTCTAAAAACAATCGTGTACGAGGATGACTTCACACAGAGAAAAAACTATAGTAAATCTAACAAAGTTGACTTAGTTACAAAAATGTGTATGGGGCCCAAGAAACTTGTATAACTCGCCAAAGTACTTACACATTTAATACCCGACCATGGAAAACAAAGCTTAGGTGATTTATTACCCAAGCACTTTGTCTACCAAAAAAGGGGTTGTTTTGACTAAGTTAATATTTTTTACTTTAACGTTTTACTAAATTACTTTGCTAAATTTTTTACTAAGTTATTTTGTTTAAGATAACGAGAAAACTTAGTAAGTAAATTATACCTAAGTTTTAAGTTGGGTTATATGCGATTCTAAGTTAATAGTACAATAGTTTTTCTCTGTGTGTTCTTGCTCTAACACAGAATCGGAATACAAAAGTATTTGTATAGTTTTAACAGAAACACAAAAAGGCGATTTAAGAAAATTACCTGTTGATGTATTGTGGAGTAAAATAATAAACTTTAAAAACTATAATGACAATTTTTTGTTTCATAATCTTAAGCAATTGGTTGAAATTGTACTCACGTTACCCCATTCAAACGCTAAATCAGAGAGAATATTTTTAATTGTAATGGATGTTAAATGTAAAAAGCGAAACAAACTATCTAGTGATATGTTAAATAGTATAAGTAAAGTAAGAGTTGCCTTTCAATCCAAAAATATCAATTGCTTCAACTTTAAAATCAACAAAAATCATATCCACTTGCACAATGCAAATAATTTGTACAACTGATACTTTTAGCTATTAAAAAACTGTATTTGCCTGTTATATGTTCTTATATTAATGAAATAAACGCTTTAAATTCGGTGGGAATTTTGTGGGATTTTGGTAGTTAAAATGTGGGAACTTAGGGATTTTTTTCCAATTTCTGTGGGAATTTCAGCGGAGATTATCTGGCATCACTGACCCGTAGACATTTACCCGCTTGGGCTCTCCTTGAAAAGGTCCCATTGACTTCAGCCGACAGATCGAAGTAATCGGTAAATCAGCATTGCCAATTTCAAATTAAATTGTGTGAAGTAAATAATAAGTCTAACTTTCTTTAAATTAGACTAAGGAAGATTTTTAAAAATCTTTCATTTAATTAATCATTATTGGGGCTATTCTGGATTACGATTCACTTTCGTCGTACGTTAATCGAATGACTTGGTGTTCTGCGATTCGATTCCCATCAAATATTTTTTTTTAAGTTCATAAAATATGTATGTATTTATTCTTGTTCGCGATGAATCAGATTTTTGACAGTTAATCGTAGCGATTTTGTCCGCCAGCTTTTGCCTGTCCGAGTCAATACAAATTGTAAATATTACCAAATTATTATGTAGCAGAGCTCTATGTAGATAGTCGGGTATCGAACAATTCGAGCAGTTATTGTTTGTTTTAAGCCCGTTTGTTGTTCAAATGTTCGAACAAACATTCGGCCCACACTCTTCAGTTAAGTGTTAATATTTAAAGCTTTAAAAAGATATCGAAATTCAGAATTTAATAATGAAAAAATTTGTAAAGTCGTAGGTCATTTTAAGCATTTTTCTACGGCCTTGAATACATTATATGAGGCACAAGGATTATTAGGTTTCAACAAATTATCATTATTGCAAAAAAAAAAATAATAGGTACGATATGAGCTCTACCTACCCATATGTTAAAGTGAGTTCTTCAGAACAGAACGCCTTTACTAATTGTACTGGCAGATATAAATCTAACTGCTCTTGCACTTTCCCGAAAATTAGTGAAGAAGAGTGGTAAATAGTTGAAAAACTATATTAAGTGTTAGAACCGGTAAATAAATAACCGAAAGTATGGACAAACACTCACCCAGACCGGTTATAAGACCTATGATTTATATTTTAATCGAGTCTCACCTTAATGTAAGGAATGAGGATTCTAATATAATTAAAAATTTAAAACTAAATATTGTGGATGATTTAAACAAAATTTCTTTCCTTGATAATAAATTTGATATAAATATAAGAATGATTGCATGTTTTTTTATCCTCGATACAAAAATTTGGAGCACGAGTCCTAGATAATGAAATAGTTAATTTTGGGACGAATTAGAAATGAAATTGTAGAATACCAAAATTTAGAAACAGTAGTAATGGAAATTATAATGATTAAAATTTTTCAAAATTAGATATAATTATTTACAAAAAAAAACCATGTTTAAATAGTAATTTAAAATCACAGCTTGATAAATATATTGCCGAAATTCAAATTGAATACAATGAAGATCCATTTGTATAGTAGAAACCCCGAAAAACCAAATATAAGGACCTTTTTAAAATCGCTCTAAACATAAGTCTGGGTAGGAGCACTGTGTCTGAAATATTGACGCAATTATTAAATGTTATGCAAAATCACATTTGCCGTCAATGGATTAAACTAAAACTCGATACTGACCAAAAAATTGCTTCCAAGGCTTATTTTTACATGTTTGAAATCCCCGGAATTGTATGATGTATTAAAGTTTTTCCTGCAGGAAATGTACGTGTATGGCAAGGCCCCAGTGGTTCAGAGCTGCGGGCACATAGTTCGAAAATTCCAAAATATCCGATCCATGTATTTTCTATATCATAATCAGGTGCGTCATGAAAAACTGTATTGAACCATATTTTTAGGAAGACAATTCGAAGGTCACTGGGTCCTTGGAATGATTGAAGACGGGAGCGATGATTTGCGGTGGGAGGTTTGTCCAAACAACGAACGGTCCGCTGACGTTCTTGTACCCCTCGTACAAAAACACGTTGCGGAGGACTCGATTATTCATACTGACTTTTGGAGAGCGTACGATTGCCTTTCGGATTTTGGGTACGAGCATCGGAAAGTAAGCCAAAACGATCCGGTCACCCACTCATTGCTCCGGACGACATCCATACACAGCAGATAGAGTTCCAGAAGCGAGTAGTGAAAAAATAGTTGCTACAAATTAACACCAAACCGCTCTTTGCAGATCATTTGATTCCTTTGTATAATTATAATCAAAATCGGTAATATATGTATTTATTATTAGATTTTGTATAATGATTACTACTACTACTACTACCAATAATACTAGTTCTATATTAGTTGACTTCAATATTGCAGTGCAAGGCAACCCAGATGTGATGTAATATTGAGCAGGATATAAGTTATAAATACTTTTACAAACATTTCTAAAATTTTCAAATATATCACATAATAATAATACGTCAACTTATATATATAGTAAAAGATAGTCTAGTAAATTTTGACAATGAAATAAATTCCACACCTTTCGAGCATGTTCTTAGTCAATTTCATTACATGACTCCTCATTTAATTTATTAAAAAATTTAGATCTGGGATGTATTTGAGTTTCTTTAAGACATTCCTCTGAATTAAGATATTCATATGGAAATATACCTTCCCCTTTCGTTAAACTGAATTCCTCGTCATCGGTATAAAATGATTTTAATCTTTGAGTGAACTGTTGATGTGTGTGTCAGAAATTTTACCAGATATTGCATATTTATAGGCGCGTTTGAAAAGTTTACGTTCAAAAATGAGATCTTGAGAACAGTGGCCGGATTCTAGTTTTCGCTATCGCCAAAACTCCATCGCCAAAATTCGCCAAATTGATTTTAGCAACTTTTAGCGATTCTATCATAAAAATGCGTGATAAAAAATCGCTAAAAATTGCCTATTTTAGCACATTTTTAGCGGATTTTAGCGATGAACAAAATGAACCCGGATAAAAGGAATGAACACTTTTTGACAGTTCAGTTAGCTAAAATTGCGATTCCGATAAATTAGCTATCGCCAAAAATCGCCATTATTAGCCCAAACTTCTCCAAAATTAGCGACCCGAAAAATTTGTTGCCAAAAAGATTATTTAAGTTGTAAAGGTAAAAAGTATATTAATTTCCTTTTTAAAATACTTCATCGCATTAATAATATTCATAATTATAGGAAAAATGGAGAATTTTAACTCAAAAAGGATAATAAATGAGCAAAAATACACGGTACTTCCGCAAAAATATTTCTGCATATTTGCTTTGGAAGTCGCAAAATTTCAACGAAAAGTTCTTCTGCAATAGAGAATGGAGCTGTGGACTCCCGCAAAAGTTTTCTTCTACTTTTCTTTACTCTCGCTGAGAATATATAGACATGCGACATAAATAACTTCGGAACATACTCATTTTGACCACATATTTTTTATCTCAATACTTATTTAATATAATATTTTCTAATCAATGTAAAATATGGTGGAACCGCGCCAAATATGTATATAAACTTGGACATTTTCTTCCACTACAAGCAGATCTAAAAAGGTAGGCTCGGTGGCGAATTCAGAAACTACTTTTTTTTATTAACAAAGGTAGAATGTAATGTCAAAATTAAAGCGAATTCACATCATGGCCAATAGGAATGGGCGAGTCCCAGGCGAATTCAGATTTAAACACGCGAAATATTATTTTTATATTACACTCTACCAATAACAATAAAAAAATACATTGGAAATTTCTGAATTCGCCACCGAGCCTACCTGGTAATTCTGCTTTGACAACAGCGACGCCTGCGGCGGATAAAGGTATTACAATGTTTGTTGGAGATTTTTGGCGATATGCAATCCAGAATCGCATTTTAGAAAAATCGCCTAAAGTCCGGATAATTTTTGGCGATTGCAATTTTGGCGATTTTTAGCGTTTTGGCGATGGCGAAATCTAGAATCCGGGTACAGAACTAATATGGAGATAAACAATGTACGTATGTATGAATATAGATATACATAGATAAAAAATCGTTTAGATGATTTTGAGTATGAAACTCAGGAAATTAATTGAGATAGGCGGTTAGTCGGGACTGCATATTCGTATACACGCAGCATCTACATATTAAAAGTCACCTATACCCTGCAAAAAAGCCGAGTACTCCATGCACGCGTGTATAGAGTACTCGCTATGGACCAACCGAGTACTCCTCAACCTGCCACATTTCATATAAAAAATATGGTCCATTTAACATGGCGATGTCCTAGGCAAGGATCACATACTCCGATTTCCGCATGACACCCGAGTAATCTAAGGAGTAACTACATGGGATTAATCCATGGAGTACCTACATGGGATTAATTCATGGAGTAGGTACTAAAATTAATGAAATTTAATAATCTCTGAACAGATTTGAACGACTGCCAATTCAGTTTGATTATTAGCATTACATACATACATAAGTAAGCTTTTATTTAATAAAAATAAAATAATAAAATTTTTCTAGCGCAATCACCAACATGTTGTATCGCGTTCAATGTCTTTTTATTACTAAATCGTGCACGTTCAAACGAGCATGCATATGTACATACATACATACACATACAAATGTACGCACTTGCTTCGTCGTTATTGCGATATACATAAATTCGGGTTTCGTAGCAATGTTCGGCTAACTACGAGCCGATGCAGATAAACGATCACTTTGAAAGTACTCCTACCTACCACAAAATGGATCATATAATCCTATGATTTTTACAGGGATGTGTTGCGTTCAATGTCTATTTATTACTAGATCGTGCACGTTCACACGAGCATGCATACATATGTACATACATGCATACATACACACATACAAATGTACGCACTTGCTTCGTCGTTATCGCGATATACATACATTCGGTTTTTGTAGCAATGTTCGGCTAACTACGAGCCGATGCAGATAAACGAGTCGCTTGCTTGGGTCTATGTTTATGATCACTTTGAAAGTACTCCTACCTACCACAAAATGGATCATATAATCCTATGATTTTTACAGGGTAATTACGTTTTTGGAACTTAATAAAACGAAAACAGTTCTATAGCCACTGGTCGCATACGTAACGTATATAATAAAACAAGTGGTTGGTGCCTATACTTGCTGCTTAATGTAGAAAATGACGTGTAGATGGCGCTATTATAACAATACCAAACTGGTTTGTGCGTACACTATATACGCACAGTTTCCGCCCTTGTACAAACGGCCGGCGCCAAACGCAAGAGAAAATATGTACATATGTATGTATGTTGCAAAATTTAATACCTACCTAAGCATTAAAATTTAGTATTAATTAAAATCAGACATTGAAAATAATTGCTAACAATTTCAAAGCTATTGAAAAAAACAAAAAATCTTACACAAAAACTCTAACAATCTTTGAAAAACAAAAATCCATAGACAAAAAAATAATTACTTTTGTCTGAGAGAAAACCTTATTTATTGAATTTTTCTAGTATTCACTGATATTTATTTTCAACAGAAAAAATTTGAGCAAGAAATAAAAAAAATATACACATATCTACATACATTCAATGAAGATTTTTCAAATAAGTGTTTATTATATTTCTCAATATGTGACCCAATTTGCCACTGAGTGAAGTCGAGTTCGAATCGAGGTCGATTCGACGTCGTTTTGGAGAACTCGCCGGGGTGAACTCGAATCGAAGTCTTTATTTTATAAAAAAATGAAAGTCGTTCCGACTTAGATTTATAACATCGGATCAATTTCGCCACGATGTCGGTTTGTCGAATTCGTGACGTGTATTTTCTAACAAAGCGGGAATGAATTCATATGTATGTACATCTCAACTTATTTTATACCCCGCACCTCTTAGTCACAATTTAGGCTACTAACTGCACGATGAGCTTGAAGAACTGTCGTCCGAAGTGGAAACAGAGTATAACCTACTGTGCGGCGCAGCGTTACAAAGGCCTACTTGAATTAATTTGTATACATATTCACTACAAACACTTGCAAAAAAAAGTAACGTTGATGTACACGGCATGAAGTGCATTACCTACTTTCAAGAAAAATTTAAAGAAATCTGAGCAACATTTGACTTAGAAAATATATTGAACAAAAATATTTCATTTGATTACAAATAAAAAAAAAATATTATGAAAAGATTACGCATTGTGAGCAGCGATTTTTGCGATTCAGGCGATGTACATATGTGCTTCATCAGTCAGTAATTAAACATAATTCAAGTATCCTGGCTTTAATTACGTCTGTCTCCTGCTTTCTATAGAAATAATATATGTATTATTATTTACAGAAAGAAGTGCAGCTCAAACGCTAGATGTTGTTTTGGAAAAACTGGAAACCATTCAAGAAACCCAAAAGAAGATGGTGAATTGTATTTATGGCTTTAAAATAAACCTGCTTTCGTCCAATAAAACCATTATCGTAAGAGTACCATGTTCTTTTTAACTAAATTTCTTGTATTGAAGAAGTGTTTTCTATGCTCACTGCATTGGCGATCCCCGACGTTCCAATACTCCAACCATTCGTTATGAAGCTTTATCAAGTCGTATTGTACGTCGTCAAAGAGTCGGTTTTGCACGTCGCTATTTTGTAATTTTTGCACGTCGTCAACGAGTCGTTTTTGAACGACGCTATCTAGTCGTTATTGTATGTCGTCTACGAGTCGTTTTGGCACGTCGTCAATGACTCCTTTATGTGGC
Source organism: Urophora cardui (assembly GCA_960531455.1). Classification (NCBI taxonomy): domain Eukaryota; kingdom Metazoa; phylum Arthropoda; class Insecta; order Diptera; family Tephritidae; genus Urophora; species Urophora cardui. Next base: position 96,027,728 of record OY482671.1, on the reverse strand, counting down.
TCGCTAGTGAACTGTTCTTTACATCCACTTACGACTTCGCCGGCAGGTCGCACGCGATAGTCGCCGGCGAACGAATCTTTCACTAGACTGAGCCGGAATCGAATTCGATTTGAAGTCGTTTGGCAAATTGGGTGAGATTTATTTTGTAAAAGAAATATTTTTTTACCGAAAGACCAAAAAATCTGAATTTCAATTTTTTTTTGTTGAGACCGAAATTTTTTTTTGTTTTTTTTGTTTTGTGTCTGTGAAAAACAAAATATTTTAAAGGTTAACAGTTAAATTCAATCTCTGATTAAAATCATTTTATACTGATGACGAGGAATTCAGTCGAAAGTTGACGTATTATTATGCGATATTTGAATTTTAGAAATCTTTGTAAAAGTATTTATAATTTATATCCTGCTCGATATTACATCACATCTGGGTTGCCTTGCACTGCAATATTGAAGTCAACTAATATAGAACTACTATTATTGGCTGACATTGACAAATATGCTTGTATTTATAAGGGTATCTATTAGAGGAGTTATTGTACAATGTAGTAATCATTATACAAAATCTAATAATAAATACATATATTACCGATTTTGATTATAATTATACAAAGGAATCAAATGATCTACAAAGAGCGGTTTGGTTAATTTGTAGCAACTATTTGTTCACTACTCGCTTCTGGAACTCTATCTGCTGTGTATGGATGTCGTCCGGAGCAATGAGTAGGTGACCGGATCGTTTTAGCTTACTTTCCGATGCTCGTACCCAAAATCCGAAAGGCAATCGTACGCTCTCCAAAAGTCAGTATGAATAATCGAGTCCTCCGCAACGTGTTTCTGTACGAGGAGTACAAGAACGTCAGCGGGCCGTTCGTTGTTTGGACAAACCTCCCACCGCAAATCATCGCTCCCGTCTTCAATCATTCCAAGGACCCAGTGACCTTCGAATTGTCTTCTCAAAAATATGGTTCAATACAGTTTTTTAGGACGCACCTGATTATGATATAGAAAATACATGGATCGGATATTTTGGAATTTTCGAACTATGTGCCCGCAGCTTTGAACCACTGGGGCATTGCCATACACGTACATTTCCTGCAGGAAAAACTTCCCCAAGGTATGTTATTAATCACCAACATTTGAGTTCTATGCGTCGAGCATAATTTACTGCTCGGAACAAGACCCTGGCCATCGGCAAATGCCGCACATTGTTCCCCATAACTATCGGATGTTCCACATGCATGACACCTCCACTGAGGTTAATCTGTTCGCTGCCGCTGATGCGCTGGTTGTGGGAATATCTCAATCTATAAAATATATGAACTATAATCTTAAGTAGCTAATGAAATTAAATAAAACTTATCGTACTCGCTTTCGCTCATTTTTAAATTAGTCACTTGATAAGTATATGTTGAAGAATTTGAAAAACTTTGCAAGCGATAAAAAATGTGTGTCCCATTAATACATCCTGCATTTCCGGGGATTTCAAACATGTAAAAATAAGCTTTGGAAGCAATTTTTTGGTCAGTATCCAATTTTAGTTTAACCCATTGAAGGCAAATGTGATTTTGCATAACATTTAATACTTCAGACACAGTGCTCCTACCCAGACTTATGTTTAGAGCGATTTTAAAAAGGTCCTTATATTTGGTTTTTCGGGGTTTCTACTATACAAATGGATCTTCATTGTATTCAATTTGAATTTCGGCAATATATTTATCAAGCTGTGATTTTAAATTACTATTTAAACATTTTTTTTTTTGTAAATATGTATATCTTACTTTGAAAAATTTAAACCATTATAATTTTCATTACTTTTGATCTGTTTCTAAATTTTGGTATTCTACAATTACATTTCTAATTCGTTCCAAAATTAACTATTTCATTATTTGGGACTCGTGCTCCAAATTTTTGTATCAAGGATAAAAAACATGCAATCATTCTTATATTTATATCAAATTTATTATCAAGGAAATAAATTTTGTTTAAATCATCCACAATATTTAGTTTTAAATTTTTAATTATATTAGAATCCTCATTCCTTACATTAAGGTGAGACTCGATTAAAATATAAATCATAGGTCTTATAACCGGTCTGGGTGAGTGTTTGTCCATACTTTCGGTTATTTATTTACCGGTTCTAACACTTAATATAGTTTTTCAACTATTTACCACTCTTCTTCACTAATTTTCGGGAAAGTGCAAGAGCAGTTAGATTTATATCTGCCAGTACAATTAGTAAAGGCGTTCTGTTCTGAAGAACTCACTTTAACATATGGGTAGGTAGAGCTCATATCGTACCTATTATTTTTTTTTTTGCAATAATGATAATTTGTTGAAACCTAATAATCCTTGTGCCTCATATAATGTATTCAAGGCCGTAGAAAAATGCTTAAAATGACCTACGACTTTACAAATTTTTTTTTATTAAATTCTGAATTTCGATATCTTTTTAAAGCTTTAAATATTAACACTTAACTGAAGAGTGTGGGCCGAATGTTTGTTCGAACATTTGAACAACAAACGGGCTTAAAACAAACAATAACTGCTCGAATTGTTCGATACCCGACTATCTACATAGAGCTCTGCTACATAATAATTTGGTAATATTTACAATTTGTATTGACTCGGACAGGCAAAAGCTGGCGGACAAAATCGCTACGATTAACTGTCAAAAATCTGGTTCATCGCCAACAAGAATACATACATATTTTATGAACTTAAAAAAAAAAAAAATTTGATGGGAATCGAATCGCAGAACACCAAGTCATTCGATTAACGTACGACGAAAGTGAATCGTAATCCAGAATAGCCCCCATATGATTAATTAAATGAAAAATTTTTAAAAATCTTCCTTAGTCTAATTTAAAGAAAGTTAGACTTATTATTTACTTCACACAATTTAATTTAAAATTGGCAATGCTGATTTACCGATTACTTCGATCTGTCGGCTGAAGTCAACGGGACCTTTTCAAGGAGAGCCCAGGCCCGTAGCTAGGGGGGGGGGGCATTGTGGGGCAATGCCCTACCTTAAAACTAGAATGCCCTACCTTAAAAAGGCCAACAAGTAAGATCAATTACACTGTAGGTAAATTTTTAACTTTTGAAATATCAGACGCCGAGACACCCCAACTTAATTTTTGGCTGTAGAATACGATGGCGTTTTCAGAAAGTCAAAGTTAGCTCTCGTTTTCGAGAAATTTAGGAAAGAAGTTTCAGAGCTCCGAAGGTAATTTTTTTCCCGTTTATAAACTTTACTTAGGTTTTGAACCTTGACTTGCGTGCATACCTACAGGCGGCCCACATACCAAATTTAAAGATCGAAGCTCTCTTAGGTATGGAATAATCGAAGGAAATTAAATTAAAATTAAAAAATTAAATTTTTTGTTGCATTAAATTTATTATTTTTCGGCTTCAATTTTATCTCTAGCTTATTTGCGTATGGCGGTTGGTCGCTATCTTCCATTAATTATATTTCTATTCACATGCATGTCAATTGCCAAAACTGACCTAGCGTTCGAATTCACCACTAAGCATGGATAAAACTGCGCTCAATGGTGGTAGTGCCAAGACTGACTTCCGCCCTACCTTAAACCAACGCTGCCCTACCTTAAATTTAGGTCTGGCTACGGCCCTGGGAGAGCCCAATCGGGTAAATGTCTACGGGTGAGTATATTTGCTCATAGGTAAGGTAAGTTGGTAAGGGGTATTTTTTTTTTGTATTTGTATTGTATTGGTATGAACTAGAAGAGACCTCGGAGATTGGAGGAATTTAAGTCTGTCATAGAGGTGTTGAGGTTCTCTCGTATGCATAATTTTGTGCAGCCATTAGTGCTCTGACTTTTAAAAGGTTATCAAACGAGATATTTAGAATATTTTTACGTGGTCAAGTCTTTTTAGCTCATACACATACCTCACAATGTTGTTATATACAACATTTAACTGTTTCCTGCAAACAGATAAGAGTAGTTTACTATTTAAAGGAGTAGAGTACATATTGTGTTAACGAGAGTGTATGAAGCATACCACAAACTTTTCCTACGTTATGAAATATACATACATACATATGTTGTTTCCACGTCAATGTGTTGTTAAAACTTACACCAAGGTGCTTGGCCGTGTCCATGTATTTTATCACAGATGAATTCAACTTAACCTCAGCAAATGTATTTACGTTGCTGTTGTTTTGTTTTATACATGCATTTACATGTTGTTGTCGATGTTGTGTTGTACCTACACATGTATTTGCACGTTTTTGTTTATTTCGGTATGTAAACATCCCTTACGGCTTGCAACAGTTTAAAAAAGGGATCCTCGTGGTTCCTTTGCAGGGATATCCTCCAAAAAAACTCAACAAGCATATCACTGAAGCACCCGGGATGATTGTAATTGTCCTTGTTGAATTGCCTCTTCAGCACATACCACTGGGACTCTATACGCAGGGTATGTGTGGCGTCAGGTGCAACAAACCGGTTCCTGCGGTCGCTATGATTGACCTTGAGGTGTATATACCGCCCCTGCGATGATACAATCGTATTCTTTCCAAAAATCGGTTTTAATGGTTGTATCTTCCGCGACATGCGTTTTAATAAGGAGTATACCTAAGCACCTCAGCCGTGCGAATATTGTTGGGACATATGTGTAGGGTTAATTTAACTTTGTTTTTTATTGATCTTGTTGATCATGATTTCTATTGTGAAATTTGAAATACATAACTTCAAAAATTTTCCTCAGAGAATTTTTGAAACTTAAACAATAAACAACGAATTTTGTTAACGTATAATTTTAAATAAAATTTAAAAAAAAAAATAAATATATACATATGGAATTTTAATTACCATAATATGTACCTCCAACCTGAGATCCTCGCTGCCATCCTCTATCATACGCAGTACCCAGTGGCCATCTACTTTCCGTCCTGTAATATACCCTTGTTTTACTTGCGTTTGCCAAACTTGCTTTCGTCGATTTGGACAAACTTCCCGGGACCTCCTATTTTTCTCTTTATTTGCTGTTGGTAAATAACTACCACCTCCCGGCAGAAGTTGAACCAATCGCATATCGTACATGATGACAGAGTTTCCACTCTGTTGAAATTCTCCAATTTAGCTTGCTCCTGCGAGAAACATGATGTAAAAGATTTGAGGTAAATCTAACCTGGCTCAAACCATGTACCCTTTGCACGAGAAATGCCACCTTTGCTAAGACATGCACCTTTTCGGCATTTAAATGTGCCAGAAGATTTGTTGCCTGCATCGTATAAGCGCATTCGCTCGCGGTGCGTGCTACGAATCTTCGAGCGAAGAATCAGGCCATAATCTTCTGCAAAGGATATACACTGCTGCGTTGTACCGAACTCATCCCTTACTCGGTGGACATTACACATATTCTGGACCTCATCCGTCGTGAGTGTAGTAGAACGACGTGTCACACCGGCCGTGGTATTTAATAAGATATTAAATAATATATCAATAAGAACTTACCTTCAGCAATATTCATATTGCATATTTTTTTTTAAATATTTTAACGCAAAACGAAAGTAGCATAATTTGAAAGAAACACATTCACATAAATTCTCAGAAATACGTTAAAAAAGTAAAGACCTGTTAAATGCGTCTTTCTTACTTACTTACCTCGATATGGCAGCACAAAAAGTAGGTACTGTATAATACAACCCTGCTCTTAAAAACCCAATAATTGGATTTTTACTAATTAGAAAAGTTTTTTTTTTGGTGTTTTGCTCGCACTGGGGTTTGAACCCGAGTCCTCTGCCATAGCAGGCGACTACTCTACCCACTGCACCACAGCGGCTCTTTCTTATATCTGGTTTATGTGGGAATATGTATAATCTATACAAAGTATAAAATTATAGGCGGTTTTATGTAAGCCAATGGCTCAAAAATTACTGAACGGATTTCTGAAAAATGTTGACAGTTTATTCTCTATATAAGTAATATCGACATAATCCGTGCTTATGATCCGATTCTGTTCGTTTTTGGTACGTATGTTTTTTAGGTAATAAAAACTCTGTTACAAAAATTAACCCGCTAGGTGGCGCTCGAGGCGCGATATTCGGAAAATCCGTATTTGTTTTGCGTTTTTGTTAATTTTTCTCAAGAGTGCTTGTTATGTAATGGAGAACTCGGCTACGAAAAATTAACCCACTTTAGATCGGTTTCCGAGATTGAGGCCGCAACATGAACTCGAATAGCCACGAAATGTTTTTGAGTAATATTGATATCAAATTAAAGGTTTCAATTAGAGCTTCTATAGAGAGATCAGTCCATCTCTTTAATTCGGTTCTCCAGATAGAGGCGAAAACGTGTTTCGGGTTTCCATATATAGTTCATGCCATGTGCATATCTCGATCGGTTCGCCAGATAGCTGCACCGATTCAAATGATATAGACCGATATGTGGATCCGGACAGCCACGGATTTTTAATGATAGGGATGGGAGGTAGGAGAGTGAGAGAGTGGTATGGGGATAGAAAATTTTAGATGGAACGAGAATTGGTAGAGCTGCAGAAATATCGATATTCACACTATCGATATTTTTCGATATTAAAATCTATATTATCGATAGTACTGTAGAATTTAAAGAGATATGTACATTTTCTGCAAAATGTTTATGAGAAATTTGTAAAGTACAAGTATAATTTGTATAATAATAAGCCCACATGATTTGCTTCCTCTTGTCACCTGACAATTAATTTTCTATTTCGATTAACTTTGGATTTTTTTTTTCGAATTCCGTTGGATCCACTCTCAGCGTACAATTTTGTTTTTATTATTTACTAGCAATTACCCGTCCCACTTTGCTGCGAAAAATCACACTATGCCACTATCTTCAATATCGGTCTCCCTACCACTCTGCATTTCCCGTTCCCACCATCTCTTCCTACTCTTATACTACTCCCTCTCTCTCCCCCTCTCGCGTTCCTTATCAACAACTTTCCATGGCCATCCGGGTCCACATGTCGATGTATATCATGATTACTACTATATTTTTGATACAAATATTGCTCAAAAATATTTCGGGGGTCCATGTTTCGGCCTCAATCCCGGGAATCGATCACCTGATCAGCACCTTTAATTTGATATCAATATTGCGAAAAATTATTTGGGGCCATCCGGGTCCACGTTTTGGTCTCTATCTGGAGAACCGACTGAAATATTGCGAAAGGTTTTTGGGCAATCACATTTTCACCGATAACTCAGTTACCGATAAATTTATCGAAATATATCGAAGTCCAAAAGAAACCTGGGGCCATCCCCTTTCGTTTGATACCCTGATACCCATATTGTAGGGTAATAAAGATTTTTCGGGAATCGCATTTTGACCAATAACTCAGTTGTCGATAAATTTATCGAAATATATCGAAGTCCAAAAGAAACCTGGGGCCATCCCCTTTCGTTTGATACCCATATTGTTGGTTAATTTTAAGGTTTTTGGGCAATCATATTTTCACCGGTAACTCAGTCATCGATAAATTTATCGAATCATATCGAAGTCCAAATGAAACCCGGGGCCACCCCCTTTCGTTTGATACCCTGATACCCATATTGTAGGGTAATAAAGATTTTTCGGGAATCGCATTTTGACCAATAACTCAGTTGTCGATAAATTTATCTAAATATATCGAAATCCAAAGGAAACCTTGAGCCATCCCCTTTCGTTTGATAACGATTTTAAAGGGTAATGTTATGGTTTTTCGGCAATCAGCGATAACTCAGTTATCGATAAATTTATCGATATATGTCGAAGCCCAAATTAAACCTGGGGCCATCCGCTTTCGTTTGGTACCCACATTGTACGATCTCTCTGTACCTATATACGAAATGTCATAAGTATAGTTCCAGTATACTCAGAGTAATATCGAATAAAAAAGTATCGAAAAGTAACGGTCCCTAGCAGGGTCGGAACCCCTAAAATAAAAAAAAAATAGCCTATACTTCCTTCCAGACTATAACCTGTCTGCGTACCAAATTTCAACAAAACCGTCTTGCCATTCTCACGTTTTTGAGGAACAAAAGCAAACGTTTGAACATCCAAACATCGCTACATTCACATTTATACACTAAAAATAAAATTTCGTAAAAAAACTACGAAAGACTTTCGTAGTCTAGAGTTTCATAAAATGTACGAAAGTTTCGTATATATTACGAAAGCATTTTTCTCAACAAAATCTAATTTTACGAATCTTTCGTAAATATTACGAAAGGGCTTTCGTAAACCATCTTATAATATTTTTTTCGTATATATTACGAAATATTTCGTAAATATTACGAAACACTTTCGTAAATTTTCTTAAAATTATCTTTACGAATAATTTCGTATATTGTACGAAAGTTTTCGTAACATTATCAAAGGATTAAAAGATTTACGAAATACTTTCGTAATATATACGAAATACTTTCGTAACATTATCAAAGGTTTAAATGATTTACAAAATACTTTCGAAATATATACGAAATACTTTCGTACAAAAATATTTTACCGTAAAAGTCTTCTTTCATTGTAAAGCGTTGAGTCGGTGCAATAATATCAAAAATTATTTTAAGTAGTAAGTTCGTAATGAAATAATGTATAAAAGAATAATGCATTGTATATAAAAAGACAATATTGATATATAAAATAAACTGTGATATTTTCCAACTTGATTAAACTTAAGGGTGAGTAGATTAGATTTACTTTACTTTTTTTCGGTCTTATCTATTTTCCTATATAAATACTTAATAAAATAATATAAAGAGATATTTCTTCACTCAGACAAAAACATTTTAAAAACATATGAAAACGTGCTTAAAATTGGCAAAATCGTATTTAAAATGGACGTAAATACGACCATTTTTATTTTAAAAAGTTTCATTGTAAAATTGTAAAATTAAGAAAAAACATTTAAATTTAAAAATGTTTATTTTTAATTCAAGTCCTATGAGATTTTTAACCTAAAACTTGCGCTTTTATTCTCTTCATTTTAATTTTTAATTTAAAAATGATTCTATTTAATCCAAAATACATTTTTATTTCAAAAGTTTCATTTTAAATTAACAAATTTTAATTTTTTATAAATAAATAAATAAATAAATAAATAAAATGTAAACAAATTTATAAACGCGATTTCTTTATAATAAAAACGTAAAATTCTATGATTCTATTTAATCCAAAATACATTTTTATTTCAAAAGTTTCATTTTAAATTAACAAATTTTAATTTTTTATAAATAAATAAATAAATAAATAAATAAAATGTAAACAAATTTATAAACGCGATTTCTTTATAATAAAAACGTAAAATTCTTCCGGAATTATAAATAGAATCGAAGTGAAAACGCAATTTAAAGTTATAAAAGTGAAAACTTGTACATATAAAAAATATCGTTCAAAAGGCAGTTGAATCAATTTTCCCACATGAAATTTTGCTTTTGCGAAGGGTGAATTTAACAAAAAATTACATGGATTGTGTAATTAAAAAATCTGTGAAAATAATTTATTTAGTTAAATTAAGGCTAGAACTTTCATTTTAGTAACATTGTTACTGATTTACGTGGTGAAATCCCCATTATTTCGCATTTTCAAAAAGTGGATATCGACGTCGAAACTCTGGCCATTCATTCTTTAATACATTCGTAACATATTTACTGATTTTTACCTTCTAGAATTTTTAACACTTCTGAAAGAAGTTTTTGTGCCCATGGTTTTTTAACACGTTTTTATTAGCTTCACATGTATGTATGTATTTACATATGTAATTTCTAGCTGCTGCCTAAATATATGAAACATATTTACAAATGAAATTTGGTTATAACCACCGCTATCTTCCAGCAGATGGCGCGCATGTATTTATATTTTTAAAACATTCACTTAAGCTCCTGCCAGACGATGCAATGAAAGTGCTTTCAGAAAGTGAAAAAGTAAAATTTTCTCGTGTAGCCACCAAAAAAGTACTTTCTGAAAGTGTTTTCCGAAATTTCAGCAATTACTTTCTTACGAAAAACTTTCATCGTCTAGCTGCGAGAAAAATACTTTTCAGAAATACTTTACACTTTCAATTGTTACATCTGAAAGTGTTTTACTTTCTGAAAGTTGCTAGCTGATAGTGTTGCCTAAATGATCGAACCGGCATGTAAATATATTTTCTTTATAACAATACATATGTATAAACAAAATACAATTATTAAAATAATTAATTATCAGATTATATTTTTCATATCAACACAAAAAACACAAAAGTCTCCACCATCACCATTCCACGCACAGCTGTTTGCTCTTACCGTAGCCATACACGGTGCGACCGTTGACCCAACTCGGTTGCAATCGAGTTGGACTGTTTGCCTACATACGGTGCAATTTATTGAACAACCATGTTGTACAATCTCATTTTGTAAAAAATTACTTTGAGTGAACATGGAATAGGATAATATTTCGCTTGTAGGAAAAAATATTACAAAAAGTGGTTCCTGCAAGCTTTCCATTTTGCGTTATCTATTCTACAAATATTTATGTGTTTTGTGTTGAATTCGCTTATTTTTACTTCTTTTAATTTGATGTGTTCACTTCAAGAATTCTCATAAAATGAAATGTTGAACAACATGCCCCCAAACGATGCAACCAAGTTGTACAACTTGCCAAAGAATCAAAACTTTTTGATTTTTCGTACAACCGATACACAACTTCATACAACAGCCCCAGCGCAACTTGCTCAAGTTGTATAAAAAATTGCAAGGTGTGTGGCTAGCATCATCACACTGTGTGAGTCACACAACAAGCTGTTTGATCTCCTACATCTGTCTTGCTCTCACAGCTGTTTGAATTTAATTTGACAGCTGCCAGAAAGTACTTTCAAAAACTCATTTCCCTTTCACCGTGTGGACAAACGAAAAGTATTTCCTGAAAGTTTTCGGAAAGTGGAGGTAAAAAGTGCTTTCTGAAAGCACTTTCATTGCGTCGTGTGGATACTCATGAAAGTTCTTTCAATGATTTGACACTTTCGGAAAGCACTTTTATTGCATCGTTTGGCAGTAGCTTTATTTATTACAAACTTTCGCAATTTCCGTAGAGAGTGTAAATAAACGCCAGCTATTCCACGAATAACATGTGCAAGAATGTAAAATCAACAACCTACAAAACAGAAAGAAGAAGAGCAACTTCTATTGCTTTCACGATCGCCATTGGGCCATAACAACAACTTCAAAATCAGCTGAGCAGAGCTGTTCGACCCCTTTGACACACATCCAGGGCCGCCGAGAGAAAATCCGGGCCCGGGGTCAAAAAAACTACGGGCCCCCATACTAAATGAACAAATTCTCAAAATCAAAATTCAATGAATATATAGTTACGAACTTTAATTTATCTATACATTAATACAGATCAAGTAAATATGTTTACATGGAAATATATATATTACGGTGGGTCAAATGTATTGTTCAAAAGGTACATCCAGTTTCTGAATCCATGGGTCATACTGAGTAATATTGTCCGTGGGACCATAGGTCTGAATGAATTTTGTTTCAATATATATTGCTTTATTTGTATGAAATAAATTTCTTTAAATTGGAATACAAATATTTGTTGGTAGTAATTTGGTATATCAAAAGACTTTAATTAACACAAGTGAGCCTTTCTGGCCTTTGCAGCTGCAAAATTATCTATTATAGTGTCAAAATCCAACTGTCTCGCTGTTGGTGCTTCAATACAAAGTATGCCAAGTCCTGTGAGACGTTCTTGAGTTGAACACGATCGATGGAAGTTCTTTATTCTTGCAAGAACACTGAAGGAACGTTCAGCATTAGTTGCTGTAACAGGTATGGTGCAAAAAATACGTTTTAGTGCAACAGCAATCGAATTCAACTGTACGAAGCACCAAAGCAAATTTTAGCTTCGCAAGCTTCGTTTGTTTTCGGCGTATCGCTGCTTACATACATACATACACGTACATACATATATCACTGTACAAGAATTTGCATCATACCGAATTTTTCTGTTGCAACAGAAAATGAATTCAAATTTATGCTGCAAAGCCGACGCCAAAAACCAACAATTGCTTAAGTGGGGGCAGACACGTTCAGAGTTTTATACAATTTGTTGAAATTTAAAATGATTGCTATCTACGAAAGGTGATTAAAGGTGTTGTTTGTTTATTTTCTGTAAGCAAAAAGCTTGGATATCATTTTGAGATTCCCCGGTCCCTCTAAAGCCCGGGCCCGGGGTAATTGACCCCCTCAGCCCCCCCCTCTCATCGGGCCTGCACACATCCCAGAGTCAAGTCACTGTCATAGTGTATAGCATACAGTGAAATGGCTCTGGGATGCGTAGTCGAAATTCGATAAAAAAAAGACGATATGTCATCGGCAAATGTCAAAATCGGGGACAGATTGGTATGGCGGCGACTTCCGGGGGTACAGATTGGTATGGCGGCCGGATGTGGTTGTTGTAAGAAAAGGGACTATAATGACATGGTCGTAGCAATCAAGACAGAAACGCAATTCCGGAATTGGGAATTGAAATAACCAATTCATAATTTCGAAAAGAAATTAAGGCTGAGTTCCTAAAACGCAATTCCCGGAGATGGCGTAAACACCAGCTATTCCACGAATAACATGTGCAAGAATGTAAAATCAACAACCTACAGAACAGAAAGAAGAAGAGCAATTTATATTGCATTCACGATCGGCATTGGGGCAGAACAACAACTTCAAAATCAGCTGAGCACAGCTGTTCGCCCTCGTTTAACACACATCCCAGAGTCATTTCACTGTTCTCCGTACACAATGGTCACTGTTCTCTATAAGCTATGACCACAACCCGGGTAAGTACAAATTTAACGGACATACGGAGAATAAAATTAAATGGATATTAAGCAAAGTAAAGCGTAACAATCTTGAAATTACATTTGGAATTTCAAAGAAAATTAATTCTGCAATGAGCCCGTACCAAATTTATGATTGTTAGAACTTTTTGTTTCAAGAAAATCACAGTTCAATTGATTTTTATTGAAGTTGATGGTGGGTGTTTGAAAGGCGACGAAGAAGCGGGAAAAAATGAATTGCCTAGGCTATATTTTAGAAGTACATACATATATGTATACATACGTTGGGTTATTTACAGAAAATGCAGAGAATGAAAAAAAATACAACAGCAAGAAAAGCCATTATTGTGGCGTATATAGTCATTGGATTTTTTTCTGCTTTTCCATCATTGTTGTTGCCGGTGTTAAGTATGCTATGAATGTTGACGATGACGGTTACGATGGTGACGAAGTTATTGATGATGTTATAAATGTCAATTGACTGGCATTGGATGGCATGATTTGCCCGATGTGGCATAAATAAGCTGAAGAGGGAGAGATGAGGGTGAGATGAAAGAGATAGTAACGACATATGTACATATCTATAGAAAAATACAAAAATCTGAGTGCTTCTATCTACATACTGTTAGTAAATTTATGCTTGCCTTATATGGGCGCCGTTTCTCGTTTCACATACATATGTAAGTATGCACGTGTAGTATTTTGCATAATATTTATTGAATTTTTGTAGCAAATTCGATGTCACATTTAATAAAAATATGTTTACTTACCAGTTGATCAACTAGTTTACTTTCATACATAACTGAGCCTTTACAGTATGAATGGTATACATACATACCTACATATGTAAATTTTAAAATCAAAGTAACTTTTATTTCCATAATTTTAAAACAAAATTCAAAATTTGGGGACACTTAAACAGTGGATACAAGCCGGAACCAATTCAATCAAATTTTAGCAAAGCGCATATTGTATATATGTACATATGTATATAATAATAATAACACAATGGCGCTATTATAACTCTGAAGCTGGAGTTATAGGTACTTAACGTAGCATGAACAAACTCAATGGGGTTTGAGTACATTTGATTCAGTGATGCCAAGTGTAGGGAAAAGAGGCTACATGTAGGGAAAATCGACCTCAAATTTGCAGTGTAGGGAAAAAAGGACAGATTTTCAAAAATTAGCTAAATGTAGGGAATTTTTGAAGTCAGAAATTTTCGTTTCCTTTGCAACGAATTAAATTTTTCTAAGAACCTAAAAGTTTTTAATAACTACAAATAAAATGTTTCTGCATGCTTGATACAATATTTCAAAATTGTACTTTGTTCTGATCTGGCAATATATGCTTCGACCTGCCTACAGGGCCTCGAAGCAAAAGTTTTTTTTAGTTAGCTTTGCTCCCAAAATTTTTTGCTTTAGCTCTGTGTCCGATGTTAGCACCAAATTTCGCTTCCACTTTTTTGTTGTGGTAATCAGAGAAAGTGAAATTTTCATGTGGTATTTGAAATTAAACAATAAAGCTGGTAAAAATTCGACCACTGGGCGGTTATTGTTCAAATAAATGCGATAAAAAAAGTATTCACTCTCAACTATCAATACGTAATGAGACCACATGAAATTTGTCTTCCTCTTAGTCAAGGTTTATCTAACTAAGGTTGTGTTAGTGAATCTGTGTATTGTACACTAAAATGGTCGAATTGAAAAAAAGATTTGTTGTAGTTAATCTGATTTTAAGGAATGTGCAGTGATGGAGCGAGTGTAATGGTATGCAGAATTAACTCATTTGCTTCAAGACTTCTGCAAGACATTCCCGACGCAATTATTATAAAATGCATTTGCCACACAGCAGCAATTATGGCAAATAAGGCATGCTTGGAACTACCTAGGGCTCCAGAATAATTATTGAGGCAGATCGAAACTTAAGTATCACGCAGTACAAAAAGGTGTGTTTAGATTGAAGATTTAAAGATATTTTAAAAGAAAAAGAGAAAAATTAAAAAAAAAAACAAGTGCGACTAGGTGGTTATCACATCCAAAATGCGTTGAAAGTATTATCGATAACTCGGCATTGCTTTTAGAGTTTTTTAAAGAGGGAAGCCTAAGTTAAAATCTACACAAATAATTTTAACGGAGCTGAACAATGCTCTTTTTAAAATACGTTTTGAGGGTCTTCAATGAATTAAATACACTTTTCAAACTAAAAAAGCCGTTAATACATGAGTTGAATTTTCTGAAGTGATCCACTTTGTTTCGAAGTTGTACTATCTTTATGAAACTTTTTTGTATAGTTCACAACAACAAAAAAAAAAAATACGTTTGGCCCAGTTTTTCGAAATTCCAATTATTTTTCAAAGTTATAGCTATCAACACTTTTCGAAGTTCCTCAGTTTTTGCCGATTTTCTCACGATTGGTCAAACCGATTTTGCTAAATTTTGAAATATATATAAAAGATGGTATCTTCTACCAAACTGCATTTCTTATTTTTGCAAATAATTTTTTTTGCAAACATTATTCGCAATTTCTTTGTTCTGGACCACGGTCGGATGGCGCTTTTGTATGACGTTGTTAGGCATTCCATTAGTAACTATTAACAAAAAAAAAATTTTGGGACAAAAGTGTTGATTGCTATAACTTTGAAAATAATTCGAATTTCGAAAAATTGTTAAATACATATTTTTGTTTAAGCATTGTGAGCCATACTACCTACTTTCATTAAAATACATGGCCATAGAAAAAATTTTAGGTGGCTCACTTCAAAAAATTCAACTCACATGAAATTTAATTGGATACAACTAAAATATTTTATAAGTTGGCTCAAAATTGTATTAAAACAGCGAAATAGGGAGTGATTGCAATGTTAGGTCACCTCACGTAATATTGTCGATATATATATTGGACCTGAATGTCTCGAGCTTCTAAATACCCTCCCGAAATCAGCCTCTGAGCGAATAAGATTAGATTGCCTCTCTTTTTATATCACTGCTTTGGAAGAAATACAGCAAAGATTGCCTATACAGAGTAACTCCTATTTCAACATATGTTTTCTTAACCCCAAGTTTGTACTGGGGGTACATAATGAATTCGACAGAAGTGTTATTGATTTTAAAAGTATTTGTGAGAAATTTAAATTTAATAGAAATGACTTGCTGGTTGAGTGGAGGTCCGTTGAATATCATTTCCTTGAACAAAGTTCTTGAAAATATACATAGATGTTGAAAAATTTTGGCTTAAAATTTAAAACCTTTGAAATGTGAACTACAAACCAATGTTTCTCAATTTATCAAAATTAGCTAAATATTGTTTAGTATTGCCTCACGCTAATCCAGACACAGAACGAATATTTTCAATTATAATTGATACACGTACAAAAAAAAAAGTATAAACTCAGCCACGATATCCTCAGTTCAATATGCATAATTCGATCTTTTCTAAAAGCGAAAAATCAAAATTGCATTTCTTTTAAATTTAACGAATGCGATTTAAAAAATATGAAATATGGAGGTGTATATGATAATTTTCAATGGGAAATGTCTGCCATATAATTTTTTATATGAAAATTTCTACATAAATACATGTATACATTCTTTATTTAAAAATGTTCATTTATAGTAAAAAAAATTACAATTATCATTTTATGAAATATATGTTATTAAGATAAACCAAATTTAAACCATATATAGTTATAAATATAAATATTTATATTATATAAACACAAATAAACGTAACAATTTCTAAGTATGCATCCGTCGCTTTTTGAATAAAAACTTTATTTGCATCAATTTTATTTGTGTTTATTGAAATATAGAGAAAATACGGCGTAGGGAAATTTGTAGGGAAAAATTTTGTAAGCGTAGGGAAAAGTAGGGAATTTTTTGGCATACCGTAGGGATTTTTGGTCCAAGAATATTGGCATCACTGATTTGATTACGCACACTTAGCGTAACATAGAAGTCAGGTCAATTCAGATTTTTACGGAGCGCGCATAAACCGGCCCGTTTCTCAACTTGTTCCATGCTACGTTAAGTATCTATAACCCCAGCTTGACGAGTTTTATGGACGAGCATCTCTCCCAATTCGAGGTGTGCTCCTTTTGATTTTTCCTACTAATTGGGTGGACCTATAGTTTTATGGCGGCTCCGAACGGCGAATGCATTTTTTTGTGAGAAGCTTTTTCATGGCAGAAATACACTCGGAGGGTATGCCGCCCACTGCCGAGAGGTGACCGCTGCTCTTAAAAAACCCAATAATTGGATTTTTACAAATTAGAAAAATTTAGATTTACTACTCAAAATTTGTCTCCTTTACTGGCTTTCACCTACCTACTGTTGCTGTTTTTGCAATTGAAGTCAATTCAAAGTCAATCATTGAATTGAACTTTTATTACAGCCTGAAATGTAAGACTGCACCATAAATACGTATATGTACATATCGACGCTTCCAAACAATACTGTACTAAGTCGACTTAGTACATTTTCCCGTTTTTGGCGTTTTCAAGTATTACGTGTCTTAATTTAGATGCTGTCTAATTTTGGTATCAATCGGACAATCCAATCAAAAGTTATAAGCAAAGGTGTGCATATAATACAACTCGAGATTTTTTCAGAATAATAACTTTGAGAGCTTGCCATAAAAAACAACGTAGCAAGTTTTTATTTTTTCTTACGGTTTTATGTAAAGGGTACCCTAGCTTTGATACTGTCGAGTTTTGGTGTTGATCGTTCAATCCAAACAGAAGTTACAAGTGAAAATGTACTTAGCATACAACTGCAGTTTCATATCGAGTTTAAACTTTGAGAGCTTCTCCTGCAAAACACAGTTTTCAGACTTAGTACAGTTTTGTTTGGAAGCGTCGATATGTACATATGTATTTATTTACAAATTTCTCTACATAATTCATGTACCCTGCAGTAAATTTGTTTCACTGCTGAAGGATCAGTGATGATTCTTTGTTGAATATTCATCACTAGGGCAACAGAAGATATGCAAATGCATATTTTTCTGTTGCAGTCCTATTTACATATGATAAATATATATCGGAGTTTTAGCTCAAGACGAAGAGAATAAGCCTAACTTGTTAGGGCATATTTTCGCATATTTAGGTCAAAAGGCGTGTTTTTGCATATCTTGACTTATTTGCATATTTTTGGCATATTTTGCTATAAATTCATATTTTAGCATAGTATTTCGTCGTATTTTTCCATCTCGCTCGTAAAATTTTTTTTATTTACATTTTATACTCTCGCAACTTTGTTTTGTATATGCGCATACTATTTGCCATTCCTCTTTGTGTGACAAGTTCAAGGCGAATTTAATAATTTTCGCAATGCTTAATTCAAATGTGCTACACGAATCAGCTGTGTATCTACATACATAGGCATACGTCAGACGGTCAATATATATTGATGAAATCCGTGGATCGCGATTCATATTGACAGTGTAGCATCGAGTATTGATGGATCGCGATTCTGGATCGCAAAATGTTTAGAAATTTTGAAATCCGCGATCCTGATCGCAATATTGACAATACCGATTGACTGTGTAGCATGAAAATTTTGCGATCCATCAAAATGCGTGTATATTTAGAAATTTTGAAATCCGCAATATTGGCAATAAACGAATTGAAAGTGAAAGTGCGAATAGGACGGAAGTAAAATATCTTGAACCTCATAGCGAGAAAAATATTCGCAATACACGCTACACAGTGACTGAAATTCTTGCTTTTAAATACGCCCCGATAACTTCAATTGACGTGGAAAGATCTTTTTCTACGTTTAAAAACTTACCGCGACAATCGACATAGTTTTCTATTTGAAAATTTATCGCAAAATTTTGTAGTTTACAGCAATAGCAATTTGAATAAATAAGTATGCAAGTTTCGCACTGGAATTTTGAATGCCATCAACACATAAAAGTTTAAATTCATGCACATAAATATATGTATGCACCCAGAAAAAAAATAGTGTGAAATCAACCAAAAATCAAAACATTTTGTGGTTAATTTTTTTCAACACGATGCTTAATGTATGCCATCATGTAATCGTGTAAATTTAACACTACTGTCAAGTGTTAGTTTAACAGGATGACAACTGTAGAATTAACACTAAAAAGTATTGAGTCTTCCTGTTGATTTTACAATTTTAACTAGTTAATGTTACAATTTAAGCTGGTTAAATTAACACGAAATAGTCCTGTTGAATTAACAATAACATCTTTTTGATTTTACCTTAAATTTATTGTTAAATTAACTAGAAAGTCTTGTTGATTTTACAATTTATTTATTTTTTTAATATAAAAACATATAAAACATAAAATATATAATCATCAGATCAATAAAGTATATTCGAGTACATCACCCGTACAACCGACCAAATTGAAAGCGTCCTTCTCATACGAATAGTTTATACATGGGCGATAGTACTTACTATCACTGGCACCGAGTAATGTTTGGCCGCTAATGCAACGGTATATGCACCGCATGCTGCGTGAAAGACTCAATTCGCTAAACATCTCTTCGTGGTAAAAATTGCAAACTATGAAGAGGAAAAAGAAAATATTGAACATTAAAAACTTTTAGAAACAAAGATGCAATCCACTTTTAACTTACCTGCGAACTAAAAATATAAATGGAAAAACCATTATCACGCACTGCCAATGATGCTAAACTCCTATCATTGCCACGGCACAAAATTTTCTTTTTGTTAAAAAAATAATAATATTAGTTTGTGTTTTGCACGAACAGCAGAACTTCAAACGTTGAAAAAATTTTGTATGTTTAAAAATAGTTTTGACGTTCTTTTTAACACTTTTTTAGATTATATTGACACTATCATCGTGTTGAATAAACCAAAATTCCAAATGACGTTTATGTTTGAACATTGTTTCGTGTTATATCAACCAACTTTTATTGTTAATTGTGGTTCTTGTTGTTTTAACATTTGTTTTCATGTTGTATTAACACTAAAATTGGGACGTCATTTTTTTAACATTTTTTTAGTTTATATTGACACTATCATCATGTTAAATAAACCAAATTCCAAATGACATTTAGGAATAAAATTATATATTTGAATCATCTTGTATATTTTAAAATTTCTTCATGTTGTATCAACAATAAAATTTGGTTGAATTTACCAAATCTTCAGATGACAGTTACAAAGCCAAAATCATGTTTCAAACATCGTGTAATTTGAAAAAATTGTTGCTGTTCTATGTGTAAAGATCGATCGTGTTAATTTTACATGAATCGTGTTGATGATTTTTTTTCTGAGTGTGTATATATTTTCGTATGTACAAATATTTGTTTTCTTTTGGTAACGAAGATGTGTTACGCAAATGTGAATTTTTTTATTTCGTCTTTTGTACCTATAAAATGTACCTTTAATAAAAATAATTTTTTGTTACAGAAAGTATTATAATTTAAAAAAATGTGAATTTTTTATTTCGCTTTTGTACCTATAAAAACAAATATGTACCTGTAATAAAAATATTTTTTATTACAAAAAGTGTTCTAATTTTATTTAAAACTAATTTTTGATATTTGTCCGGGCCAGGGTTTGAACCTGAAACCTCTTGCATGAAAGGTGAGCACACAACCTACCATGCCGTATATCTTTTTATTAAGTATATAAAAAAAATTTTAAGGGCAATTTTTCAGTGCTTAAACCAAGTTTTAAGAGCATATTTTTAGCGCTTAAACCATATTTTTAAGGACATATTTTTAGCGCTAAAAACGAATTTTTTAGGGCATATTTTCTGTTGCCCTATTCATCACTGTCGTCATAATTCAGTATATTTTTATTTGTTCTTGTTTTTTTTTTTTCTGAGGAAAGCAAACCATTTATATGAAAGTATTCACTGATGCCTCCTCGTCATAGGTGAATTGCATCAGTGATTCATTAAGCATTCATTGAGAATTTTTACTGCAGGGTACATATGTATATGTAAGCATGTATATTCTTTTAACGTTTATAAATCTTTTGTCCATGTTTTCATTTATGCAGAGCACTCATAGGAATTTGTAATAGCCGTGCCAATATAAACATGACTGCGGTTTGAGTTTATGCGGTTGAATATGTTTATATTTACATACATACAGTGGCTCACAGAAGTATTTTGCATAAAACTTTTATGAGGAAAACGTTAGAAATTCGCCTATTTTTCAAATTCTTTCGGAAATTTTTTTAATATGGTATTATAGCTAAAGGTCCATGCTATACGAACCATTCATTAAAAATCCCAAAATGCATTTCATCTTTAGTATAAAATTAAAAAACCCAAAAAAGTCATACATTTTTGCTCACAAAAGTATTTTGTATTTTGGTGAATAAATGCATCTACAAGCTGTTTAATATTTTTAATGATGGTCATTCTTTTTGTAAATGGCTTCCAAGGGCTTTTTCATGGATTCTACTAATTTTTGGCGTAATTCCGGTGGTATTTTGTGCCATTCTTCGGGAAAAAGAGGGTTTAGGTTGTTTTTCGGGTAAATCTTTGGTTTTCTTACATGCTCTTCAAGATATGCATTTTTGTTTTTTGATTAATGTGTTTGTATAGTATGAAGCTTCAGCTATAATATCTTTTACAACATTTTCCAATTAATGCGATAAAATAGGCGAATTTGCAACGTTTTTTTCAACAAATGCAATACGCAAAATACTTCTGTGAGCCACTGTATGTTAATGTTTTGTGAGAGAAATAAAAGAAATGAATGTATGTACATACATACATATATTTGCAAGTTTTATCAATTCATTTGAGTGATTTGCTAATACGAAAATGTCCAGTTTTATATCTATTTCTAGCATTAATTGAAAAATGGAAAGTAAAACCGTGAGTACGAAATAATACAATAAGAAATAAAGTCAGGTTTTGAATAAAATAAAGTATGCCTATACAGTGTAATCGAGCTGGAGTGAAAACGCGATGCTATGCCAAAATTTTTACACACACTGACTGCTCCATAGAGTGAAGAATCATGAGTGCTTTAGAACATATATGTACACTTTTCCGAAACATTCTCGCAAATTCAGAACTAACGACAAATCCAATAACAAAAAATTATTTCATTCGAGGTCGTCATAAAATAAACTAGAATTTATCTCACTTTTTTTAACAGCAGCAGCATCCACTTGAAAGTCGAAGCAGTCATATTTTTAGTGTCTAAATAGGATTCTCAGCACATGCAGCAAACTATAGAACAAGCGTGGATGGGTTGATAATGTGCTGATCTTATTGTCTTCAATGATAATAGCAAACTTTTCTGCATATCTGTGATAAAAGCCAATAACGATTAATGCCTTTCAATAACCGTGGAAATTTCGCTCCGGATTTGTCGAAATCCTGCCACATAAAAGCAAAGTTTCAACAAAAGTTGAAAGACAGTTGAAAGTGGAAGCATGAATACGATGGAATGTACATAGAGTGCAGAGGCGAACGGAATCGCAACAGTAACTTCACAATTGATCCAATTATGAGGCATACAAGAGCAGCTCAATATATTAACCCAGCAAAATTTTTGGCAAGCGCTTCTCCTTTCGTCGACTAGTTACATGATCAATGCCAATGTAATCAAGATATTGCCTCCGATAACCTTATGCATTAGCATTTAGAGAAGAGTCATACATTACAAAACTGGTTACCGTTAAGGCACGAAGGAAGCAAATAAATTTCAAATTTACCGTTTGTTTTTTTTTTAATCTTTGCGATATGTAAAGCAGAAGAGAAAAACAGCTGTGTTTTGTGCAAAGATTAAAAAAAAAAAAAAAAAAAACAAAAAAAAAAACAAAAAAAAAAATGAAATGAGGGTGAAGTAACGGAATACAATAAATTTACTCTATTTAGAATATTATTGATATTCGATATTCGGTAATAATATTCGATATTCGGTTTTCGTATTCGATATACGGTAATCATATTCGGTAGTCATATTCGGTATTCGATAATCGGAATTCATATTCGGTACAGTTTTTCACAATTCATACTCAACTAAACAACAATTTAATATCTACTTCTTTTTTATTTTAGAGGCGACAGTTATTGATGGGAAGACGTACCCCGATTTCCTGCAGGAATTGCGCTATGGCTTGCGGTGCACAAAAAATATACATTTTAATATATTGTGTATGGAAAAGAAGGCGAAGGCATAATACTTATGTTGTTATATGAATAAAAAGTTTTTTTGATAAACTACTTATATTTGCTATAGAAAATAAATATTTTATCGTTTAATTGAAAAGAAAAAAAATTATTTTATATTTTAAATCACAGTTTCTTCAACGCATATAAGAGACCGTAAAAGTAATGCACTTAATCGGCGCTTCTGATCAGGCACTGGATTACAAAAGAAGAAGAATAAATTACGTAAGGGAATATGATCAGAATGAAAAAATCTGTGACAATATGCATTCTCAGTATTACAAAACTTAAGCGCTTCTTCCTTAGGTTACAGCTAACCTGTTATAGGATACCTTCTTATTATTGCAAACTCTGCCGCAAACTCGTTAATGTTGGAAAGTTTGATTTTAATAAAACCTTGCCATAGTCAATTGGTAGATTTATATGCTGCGCTGTTTTGTAGTTGTTGCTATTAGCGCAAACTAAAATTTTGTTGAGAGTATTATTGTTGCAGCCGGTACCCTATAAGTGGTATTAGGTGCACCAGAGCGGTTCAAAGCTCGTCAAGTGCAGTTGTTTTATTGGCTTTAGAAAGGCCTGGACATCTATCTTCAATTCCTTTTTTACAAGCTTTTATTTAACTTCACTTTTTGTATGTATGGGTGTATTTCGTGGAATTTTGCAACGAACATTTAAGATACTTCTAGTTGAGCTAGGTACTTGAAATTTGGAACATAGTTCAGGACCAGAAGACAATGCAATGTGAAATAAAAAAAATCCGATAGATGGCGCTGGTGTCGAGATATTTGTAAAATTCGTATTTATCGACCGAATTTGTTCATATTCGGTATATATATTGCCTATGAGAAAGTAAATATATATGTGGAAAAAATCGCTGCTAGGTGGCGCTGGTGTCAAGATATTTGTAAAATTCGTATTTACCGACCGAATTTGTTCATATTCGGTATATATATTGCCTATGAGAAAGTAAATATATTCGTGGAAATAAATCGCCGCTAGGTGGCGCTAGTGTCAAGACTCCACAGGAATTGGATAATAAAATAAGGAACCATTAAATTGTTAAACATAGTGCACTTCATTTTAAAAACTGTTGGACTATATTGATAGTGGGAGTGTTGACAAATGTTAGATGTAAAATGCGTTGTAAAACTAAAAAGGCAAAAATAAAACAAGGTAAAAAAAAATTTTTAAAAAGCTTTTATTTAATATTAATATAAAAATTTACTAAAAAGGAAAAAATAAATTTTTAATATTTTTGAACAAGATTTATACATCATTTATATTAGTCCCTAGTTCATCTGGATCTTAATTTCAATCTAAGCATACCTTTAACGTATTTCTTCAAAGCATTTTTGTATATGTATCACCATTAAGGTGGAGTGAAATCATATGGAGATTTTTTTTTGTTCTTTTTTTGAACGTACCAGCAATGAAAAGTTGCCTTTATACGAGTTAATGAACCCCACAAAATTTTATGGCGATAGGATGACGTTTTGAACTGCCCCCAGCCCCGCAAAGTTGAAAGCAATAAGCACTAACTGGTGCAAATATGAAATATTGAAAATTATAAAATTAAAAAACGAAGTATGAGGATTGATAAACATGGCTAAGCTGAGTATTAAAGTGAATTATTTTTTTTTTAAAACAACAACAACAAAAGTTATTAAAGGTCAACCCCCAAATCGTCCATTGGCTGTACACAGCGGTAGTGCGACCTATTCTCTTCTATGCAGTCACCATATGGTGGCCAGCACTGGAACTCGAAACCAATAAGAGCAAATTAACTAGAGTGCAGCGAATGGCTTCCATGCTTATTAGCGGAGCCCTTCCCTCCACCCCAACTAAAGCTCTCGAAACCATCCTATTTCTTCTCCCCACGGATATACAGGGGAAACTCATTGCCAGCTGCAACGCGGCAAGGCTCAATGCAACCGAAACCTGGAGGGACACCAGATTCGGGCACGCTCAAATTCTTAGTAACGTCCCTGCCAATTTTCTAAAGCTGGACTATGCAATACCAGCCTTTTGTTGGGATAACAAATTCTCCACAAGAATCCCGGAGAGGAGCGAGTGGAAGAACTTAGGGGATCCCGACCCTAATACACTGCACATTTACACGGACGGCTCTAAATTGAACAATAGAGTTGGAAGTGGGTTTTTCTGCGAAAAGCTTCATCTGAAAGTAAGTTTGCGCCTACCTGATCACTGCAGCGTCTATCAGGCTGAGCTCATAGCCATATGGGAAGCAGCTCGTCGCCTGACAGATCTGCCAGACATAAATTCTATCAAAATCTTCTCTGACAGCCAAGCTGCCATAAAATCCTTACAGAGTAACAATGCTACATCTATAGTTGCAATGAAATGTAGGGAGTCTTTGAACAAACTAGCCGAAAGGTGCGACCTGAACGTCATTTGGGTTCCAGGCCATAGCAACGTTCGGGGCAACTGCATTGCAGATGAGTTGGCAAGGGAAGGCACAAGCTTGCAGGATATCACATCTGCGGCATGGGTTGGCCCCCCGCTTAACTCATGCAAGCATTGGTTGAGATCTCGCTCCATTGAACAGGCTAACGCTAGATGGGCCAAGGAGTCAACTTGTGTGATTTCTAGGCAAATCTGGCCTAGGCTGGATGAGGCTAGGTCTGTATCGGTGCTGCATCTGAATCGGCTCTCTATAGGTCCGCTGGTGGGACTTCTAACAGGCCATTGTCTTATGGGCACTCACGCCTCTCGCATGGGCCTATATAAACACGACTTCTGCCGCAGCTGTAGGGACGTGGAGGAAATAGAGAGTGTTGAGCACTATCTATGCCACTGCCCCGCACTGTCGCTATCCAGGTACCGCTTCCTCCATAAACACTTTTTCGAGTGCCTGGCGGAGATGGAAAATGCAAGGACACTCGATTTTCTGCGCTTCATGAAACAAACGCGCTGGTTTAGCTTCACGGGCATCTAATCTTATCATACTTTTGAATCTAATTTTTCCGGAAAGGTTTGTAAATAGGGATAAGGAAGCTAGGGCTCCCGTGTGGTATCACAATGGGCCACCTCGGCCTAAGTGTGTCCCCGCTTTCATGAATTGCGGAGACAGCCACCTCAACCTAACCTAATCTAACCTATTAAAGGTCAAAGTTTATATTATGCATTTTTTAAATTGCAATTACTTAAAAACTACTGAACCGATTTCGAACATTTTTATACCATTCGATAGGTATTTTGATTCCCTTTAATTTGGTATACATTTTATATATTAAAAGTAAGGGGGGTAAAAGGGGGTTGACCCCCGCAATTGGGGGTATTATGGAACCCACATAAAATGTATATCAAATTAAACGGAATCAAAATACCTATCGAATGGTATAAAAATATTCGAAATCGGTTCAGTAGTATTTAAGTAATTGCAATTTAAAAAATGCATAATATAAACTTTGACCTTTAAAAACTTTTGTTGTTGTTGTTTCCAAATAAAAAAAATTCAATTTAATACTCAGCTTAGCCATCTTTATAAATCCTCATACTTCGTTTTTTGATTTTATAATTTTAGAAATTTCACAATTGTACCAGATCGTACTATTTTTTTCAACTTTGTTGGGCTGGGGGCACCTCTAAACATGCGAGTAGGTCAATAAAATTTTGCAGGCTTATTACTGGGCTAGAAAGGTGCCGTTCTGGCTTTGGAACAAATTGAATTTCCAAAAAAAATGTTTCACTCCACCTTAATCACCATATCTATATTATTAATACGCTAACATAAATTTTGTTCCATCTTCTCCGTCGAAACTACTGAACCGATTTTAAAACTAAGCACACCATTAGAAAGGTATTGCTCTCAAATAGAACTGCGCCAATTTTCATGAAAATTGGTTGGAAAATGCGTCCACAATCGTCGTTGGAAAATTTCCGTGTGGTTGTTGTTGCATGCTTTTGCACACAACAGAGCTGTATCAATGCGCAAGCATACCTGACTGAGCGTTTTCACCAAACTTATTATGCAATTGCGAACATGTTTGGCTGGATGTGGTGTGTAGTTTCAAAGAAGTAGAAACGTAAAAAGGTAGCAAAAACAGTACAACAAAAACACAAAGTCAAGGACTAAAAAGGATAAAAAATAATAATTAGGAAATAAATTGAGTAAAGAAAAGAGCAGAAATAGAATGAAAGAAGTAGGTAGGAGAATTTGGAAGACGAGTAACGACAATAACACCACCAACAACAACAACAACAACAACAACAACAACAACAAAATAGTAGCAGTAAAAGTAGCAACAAAAGGAGCAGCATCAACAGGAACAAGAAGAAAATGGTAGATAACAGTGACAACAACAAACAATTATACAAAAACTATAGTTGCACTTTAGTCATAAGAAAACATCTAGAAAGACTGTCGAGTTTCGACAGTAGGCAGCACACTAGTGTACATAAAAGCGCGGGTACTCATTAGATATTCATGTTATAAAACAGTATTGATGAAATGGAAGGAAGCGATAAAAACTTTAAATTCCAATTACGTAAGATATGCATGACGTAAAGAGCCCCCCGCTTTTATGTACATATGCTGATACATATACAGAAATGCTTTGAAGAAATACGTTAAAGGTATGCTTAGATTGAAATTAAGATCCAAATGAACTAAGGACTAATATAAATCTTGTTCAAAAATATTAAAAATTTATTTTTTCCTTTTTAGTAAATTTTTATATTAATATTAAATAAAAGCTTTTTAAAAAAATTTTTTTACCTTGTTTTATTTCAGTTACAATTACTTGCAAATGTAATTGAAAATCTCCAATTACATCCAATTGTAATGGAGTGGCATCAATTAAATTTTTCTTGAGTTTGAGAAAATTAAAATATAAACTTTTTTTGTTAATATTTTTGCTTTTTTTTTGTTTTTTTTTTTGTAATTGTTATTGCTTTAAATTTTTGTTTTTTCTGTTTTTGTTTTTGGTTTTGATTTGTTTTTGTTTTTGTTGTGAAAAAAAAAAAATCAAATCCAAAAGGGGAAACTAGAAACTAGATTTAAAATTTGCAGATCTGTGCGCTCACGTGTTTTTCTACTCAAAAGAATCCAGTGTATAATATAAGTACACGTGTACGAGATGCATTTCAGATCATTTAATAAATTGTAACAATTCATGTGTAAAACCGGCAGGAAAATAACAATCGCAATGTTTATATACATTCATACATATGTACACAAATAATAAAAATAAATATGCATTGTCTATGCAAAAATAAAAACATATTTTATGTTCATACATACCCGGCAGGGAAATCAATAACTAGTGAACATAATTTCTGGTTCAGAACTAGCGAACAGGCGCCAAAGAGACACCAGTTCATTTGCCGTCGGCTTTGTATATTTCTGCAATTCTCAGATAACTAGTGAAGCATATTGTACAAAGAACATGCAAAATTTGCATCTTCCGATCCCTCAGGTTTTTTTTAATTTTTTTTTTCATTTTATTACTTTTTAAAAAATTTTTTTACATTTTTATTAAATAAATAAAAAAATAAAAAAAAAATGAGGGATGTGGTGATCTCCGAAATGGATCCATAACTTCTACCAAAAAAATTTTTTTCAATTTTTCTTCATTAAAAAAATGGCCAATAGCTCATTTAAATTCACATAAAATAATTATTAGAATTAAAAACGGCCATATAAATACAAACGTAAAAAAAATGTATCAGCCTTGACACCGATCGGATTCGAACCCGCGCACGTCAGATTGAAATTCACACGCGTTAATCTCTGTGCCATCGCGCCATTTGCTTTCGGCTTTTCGGCTGCACCGGAGTGGCAGATGTAAAACTGTAGAATTTGTAGGAATTTTTAACTAGTTCAGAAAAAGCGAATAGGCAATGCAGCGGTGGATAATTGACACCGCCAATGAGATTGCCATGTTAAATTCGCCAGTTGCTAACATGCAAAAGAGATTGAACTCGCACTAGTAGTGTCGAAAAATTAACTAGCTGCGCACCAGTTACGAATTAGAGATTTTCCCCACTGGGTATATACGCACAAATACACACGTTCATATGTACCTATGCAAGTATGTATAAAATATTGAAAGGAATAAAGATAATAGAAAATTGTTATCCTCAGACTCTGCGCAACGTTTCTCTGTCGCAGTGCAATAAATCGTTTTAACACACACAAAAAAGAATTTGTCTTCGTTATTCCATTTGATTTAACCGGTTATTGTCGTGCTCGATGAGTAGTGGAGTAAACTGCAAGGGTCCACTGATATCACCACACACACACACACACACACACACACACACACACACACACACACACACACACACACACACACACACACACACGCATGGATTTATGCTGGAATGAATTTATATTTCTGCGCATTTATTCCATTCAATTGAATTGCAACTGAATTATGTATGTATGTACGTGAACTATTTTGGTGAAATAAGGCGGAAAACTATCAAATACTTGATGGTGGTGGGCTTGCGATAGGCAAAAATAAATTGTTTTGGAGATTTGTGAAAGCTAACAACGGCATGATAAATTAATATTATTGAGAAAATTGATTGCATTGATTGGAATCGCTCACACGTATTTGTTAAGTGATTTGCTATCAGTTAGCATTCGAAATGTTAATGGAGTTAATCAACTGTGTCTATTACTAACTCTACTTTTTTTGGCAGAGTGGCTTAACGACTTAACGATTATTTCTTATAGAGGAGCACGAATATGGGACATCATTAGTATCAAAATAAAGGTCAGATTTCCTGTCAGAAAATCGCATCATTTGGATCAATTATGATTCAAAGGGACATCACACACACGCAGTTGTTGATAGATCTTGGTCGAATATATTTAAATCCAGGTCGTTCCGGTACTTAAGATTGTACGCAGAACTTTGTCGAAGACATCGTTTAACTCATCGTTAAATGTGCGTCCACACTCACCGTCACCAAAATTCCAAAATCTTCTGAACGCCTTTTCTTTATCTAATATTCCAAGTGCCATCTCATCTGATGTTGATATCGTCTATGATTTCTCGCCTTGCATTAAGACTGTTACTATAAAACTCATGAGACTAATGCCTCAGACACACATGTGGTAGAAATATTATAATATCAATACTATAATTTGGCTTTACTATGAAAATTTTCAATTAAACTACAATATGAGAGTGACACATATGTGGTATAGATCGCAATATTTCTACTATACTACGATGTGTGTCTCTAGCATTAAAAAAAAATATTAAAGCGTGAATAACGGGTATTCATGAACATTGATGTGGAAACAGTTTCGAAATAGGATATTTATTCCCTTTTCCTTATTGTTTTTTTTCCTGGTTTTCTATGGATTAAAAGGCGACTTTCGTTTTTTAATTTTTTGTTGTCATTGTGACTGCTACTATTTTGGTGTTTTTGTTTGTCTTGGTTGTTGGTTTTTGACTTTTGATTTTTTATTTTGTTTTGTTTTGTATTGCTCAGAAACATGCAAGATCATCCGAGTCCACGTTTGACCCATATCTGGAGACCCGCCCTAGGAATCATAAAGAGTAGAGCTCCGTGTAGAAGTCCTGCTTAATACCTTTCATTTGATACCAATATTGCTCAGAAACATTCCAAGTTAATCCGGGTCACATTTTGACCCATATTTGGGGACCCGACCTAGGACTAATAATGAATAGAGCTCTATGTGAAAGCCCTGCTCAACACCTTTCATTTGATACCAACATTGCTCAGAAACATTCAAGGATCATCCGGTCCTCATTTTGGCCCATAACCTGGGACCCGACCTAGACATCATAAAGAATAGAGCTCCATGTAGAAGCCCTGCTGAACACCTTTCATCTGATACCAATATTGCTCAGAAATATTCAAGGATCATCCGGTCCTCGTTTTGACCCATATCTGGAGACCCGGCCTAGGGGTCACAATTAAAAGAGCTTCATATCGAAGTCCTGCTCAAAACCTTTCATTTGATACCAATATTGCTCAGAAAATTAGACAGGTACATGTAGGTATGCATTTACCCTGCAGGGAACTCAATAACTAGTGAGCAAAATTTCTAGTTCCGAACTAGCGAAAAGGTATCAAAAGGGAACTAGATCAATTGTAGTTAGACCCTCACCAGTTCAGAAGGAGTGAATTGAGTGACCATTATAAGACACACTTTGATTTGTATGCAATTTCGAAGTGACACAAATTCTATGAAAATTTTTTTTTTATTTAAGAAGTTTCAATTGTATTTCAGAATACTTCAATTTCATTTCCGAATAGATCAAATGTATTTCAGATTTTGCAAATCTATTTCAGAAAAGCACAAATCTGTTTCAGAAAACCACAAATGTATTTCAGAATAACACAAATGTATTTCAGAAGAAGTCAAATGTATTTTAGAAAAACTCAATTGGTTTTCAGAACACCCAAATATATTTCAGAAAAGTCGGTAAAAATTACCTTTTGATATGAATGAAAAGTTGCGAAAATTAAATAAGAAGCAAATTAATTTAAAAAATGACATATACTTTTATTAAACTCCAACTGGCATGTCACGCAATGCCAAAGCATAGAGCGAGCACAATCAGCCGTTCGAACGGTCTGCTTTGCTTGTACAATAACACCGCCTTTCGATTACGCCTGATCCATTCATGTTTGGAAGTGCTATATTCGTTTTTACAAAGGATTGTATTTTGGACTAAATACTCTCAATAGGATTAAGAATCGGAGAGTTCGGTCCGAGACGTACAAGTGTAGCTCCTCGGTTATTACACACTTCCTCCAATCCCGCATGACACGGCGCATTATCGCATACCATGACTAAATCTGTCAAACATGGAAGCAATCGGGGAACCGGTTGCCTGCACATGTCAACCATGCAAATTGCGCAATTATCCTTTAATTCCATTTAAGCGCTAATTAATATAACTCGGGATACGAAAATTTACTCAAAAATTATTCACTTCTTCAATCTCAAATAAATTGTTTTGTTTGACATCTTTCTATACGCATGTTATATTCTTCGGGTTTTTGAAAAACAACTTGTTTAACATTTCATTCATAACAAAATATAATTTTTACCGACTTGGATATTTTCTGAAATATATTTGGGTGTTCTGAAGAACATTTGAGTTTTTCGGAAATACATTTGATTTCTTCTGAAATACATTTGTGTTATTCTGAAATACATTTGTGTTATTCTGAAATACATTTGTGGTTTTCTGAAATAGATTTGCCAAATATGAAATACAAATGAGCTATTCGGAAATGAAAGTGAAGTTTTCTGAAATACAATTGAAACTTCTTAAATACATTTGAGGTTTTCTGAAAACCATTTGGTGTTTTCTGATATTAATTTGAGCTTTTCTGAAATACATTTGACTTCTTCTGAAAACATTTGTGTTATTCTGAAATACATTTGTGGTTTTCTGAAATAGATTTGTAGTTTTCTGAAATATATTTGGAAAATCTGAAATACATTTGATCTATTCGGAAATGAAATTGAGGTTTTCTGAAATACAATTGGAACTTCTTATATACATTTGAGGTTTTCTGAAATACATTTTCACTTTTCCGAAATACAGTTGGAAAATGTGTAGTAGTGTCGAAAAATGCACTAGAAGCGACCTTGTTCGGAACTAGAGATTTTTCCTACAGGGTGCATACACTGAAAAAACAACTTACTCAGATTATGGAAAAGTGGGAATGATTCGGCGCTAAAGACATATTTCCATATTTTGATGTACGATTTTCTTCAAATCAAGGAATAAAAACCACGTTTTAAAGAAAATTGTACATCAAAATATGGAAATATGTCTTTAGCGCCGAATCATTCCCATTTTTCCATAATCTGAGTAATTTTTTTTTTGAGTGTACATGTTCAAACAGGTTGGCCATTTTTATTTTGCCTATTTGTCGCATTGTTGCAGAAAACAACAACTTCGCTTCGTTGCATTTGTTGTTGATATTTGCATTTGCACGGTTATTAAGGCATCGAGCCCGGGAAATCCCAATCCCGAATCCCGGGCCTCCCGTACAATTTTTTCATCCCGAAATCCCGGGATAGTTTTTATTCGAATCCCGGTGTTTCGGGATTTTGCGGGATTTCATATATGTAGTAATTTAAAAAAATTATTCAACGTTTTTGATGAAGTTGTTTCTGCCATATTATTTTTAAAGTTACAATATTAAATCACAAGACACCCCCTGTGTTTAAAATTGCTCAACTGCTATGCTTTATATTTTTATGTACCTTTATATTATATATTTATATAACATTTGTGTTAAAGTATACAATACAAATTTTTTTTTTCTTTTCAAGTTGAATTAAATAAGCTTTAATTTTTTCTACAAAACATTGAAATGAAATAAATGGCATGTTTTAAAGTACTCATATGTGTATGTTTTTAAACAAAATTTCAAAGGTAGCAGTCTCTTAGGTAATCCCGAAATATCCCGGGATCCTGGGATTGTCATTTTCAAATCCCGAAAACCGCGGGACTGCCAAAAAGCTTCGGGATTCGATGCCTTAACGGTTACGCATGCAAACATTTGTAAGTACATGTCTATCTACCTACCTACCACTGACAATGCCAAGCAATTCACACGGACACAGCAGCGCACTAACACAAAGGTCATTTACGGTTTACGCAGTTTACGCGTAAACTTTACCTGATTTTCGAAATTACTCGTAGCTACAGCAAAGATGTTTACACATCAAAACATGAAAACTTACTACTTGATATTACACTGTTACAAACGTTAATGTAATCTAATGGTCAGGCGAATTGTGTTTCCTTTTATAAAATTTGATTACACAACAATTAAAAAACCAATTTTAATGCACAACAAAAGCATAAAAATACAAATTTCAAGCAAAGCTTTTATGCTGCAAGATGGATAAACTTAACTAACTTACATTAAAAATAGAGCAATTAAACCATATTACTTGGTCACCAAGAGTAATAACTTCAAATGCAGCAAGTCACCATAAAACGCCTCACAGGAATATATGTATGCACAATGTACATGTTGGGTCAGAAGGCCTAAAGTTGCAGCAAAAGTGTTAAAGGAATAATAAAATTATTAAGAAGTGAAAAAAGCGAAGAAAAAATAAATGCTAAAATTTTAAGTTGAAGAAAAAAAAACAAGCAATCAAAAAATAAAAGCTCAACAAACATTAACACAAACAACTTAGCGTGTATCAGCCAGACCTGGGTAAGTACATTTTAAAGGAATTGTACTGGTACTGGTACTGGCATTCCCAAAATTTTCAAGTACAAGTACAAGTACAAGGAATTGAAAAATAATTGAAGATTTAGCAACTACTTAAAAGATTTTTCAGTTTTTTTCAAGTACTT
The DNA here is from genome assembly GCA_960531455.1 of Urophora cardui. Lineage (NCBI taxonomy): Eukaryota > Metazoa > Arthropoda > Insecta > Diptera > Tephritidae > Urophora > Urophora cardui. The sequence goes on along the minus strand of OY482671.1, from coordinate 95,993,443 downwards.
TCAATTACTTACAATCTTGGAACCAATATTTAAAAAAAAACAAGTAAGGAAGCCTAAGTTCGAGTGGAATCGAACATTAGATACTCAGCTGTATGTTTTCATTGTTTGTTTGCGTTTGATGGAAACACGGCGTTTTATATAAAGCGAGTGCCGCATAAAGTGGGCGTAGCCACGCCCATTTTCAACATTTTTATCAGTCATCCAACTAAGCATATGAATATTATTCTTATTCAAAATTTCATTCCTTTTTGACTTCTAGTTACAAAGATGTCACGTTACAAATTCCCAAAGGGTGTTCCAGAAATATCTTTGTTAAAAAGTAGGCGTGGTCATAACCGATTTCACTAAATTTTTGCGTTTCTATTAACACAAGTTATAAAAGTGTATAAACCAAGTTTCGTTATAATATCTCAATTATTTGTCGAGTTATAGGCTAAGAAATCTCGTATATTCCTTTGTCTAAAAAGAGGTGGTGCCACGCCCATCTTCCAAAATTGTTATATTTTTTGTTTCCGGTCTATTGTGGAACTCATGCCACAAAATTTCTATGAATTATCTCTAAATTTGACAAAGATATCGCTTAAAATGTTTTTATTAGGCCACTTTATAGTTCCCATGTATAAAAGTGGGTGTGGTCGTCAAACCGATTTCGCTAAAATTTTGAACATGTATTACCACAAGTAATAAAAGCGTACACACCAAGTTTCGTCATTATATCTCAATGATTTGTCGAGTTATGGGCTCAGAAATCTCGTATATTCCTGTTTCTAAAAAGAGGCGGCGCCACGCCCATTTTCCAAAATTTTTGAGTTTTTCGTTTTATGTCCGCAGTTGGACTTCTGCTATAAAATTTCAATGACATATCTTTATATTTGACAGAGATATCGCTTAAAATGTTTTTATTAGGTCACTTTGTAATATACATATATGAAAGTGGGCGTGGCCGTCAACCGATTTTAACTATTTTCCGTCCAAACGTTTGCCTAAGTAAGTAAATCACGCGTACCAAATTTCATCGATATATCTTCAATGGTTTCTGAGTTATGACATATAAAACTTTCCATGTTTGACCCTTAATAAGTGGGCGTGGCACCGCCCATTTTCCAAAATTTCATCAAGTTTCTTCCTAGGGGCCTGAGCTCAACACGTGGGTAAAACTTCATCGCTCCAGCTATATTAGTGACTGAGATACCAAATTTCCGATTTTTTCTATATAGGAAAAGTGGGCGTGGTCATGGTCCGATTTCGCCCATTTTCAATACCAACCGTCCCAGTCTCGATACCAACTTTCATTTCAAATTTCATCAAAATATCTCAATTTTTGAGCGAGTTAGAGTGTTTACAGACGGACGGACAGACGGACGGACGGACGGACGGACGGACATGGCTCAATCGATTTCTCTTTTCACCCTGATCATTTTGATATATATATAAGTCTATATCTATCTCGATTATTTCATTCTGTTACAATCCACCGTTATGTGATTAAAACTATAATACTCTGTGTACTAGTACAGCTGAGTATAAAAATTACAAAAATAAACGATATTTTATATTTTTTACATGTCGCTTGTAGTCAATATTATATTTATTTAACAAAATGCATTTGAAATTTAATATAAATATATAATTAAATTTAATTTAAAACAAAAAAAAATAATTCAACTTTTTAACCCTTTAACCCTAATTAACCCTTTGTTTTCAATTTCTTTACCCGTGGAGGAAAAAAATCGATTGGCACATATTTCATTCATTTAGTCCTAAATAAGCATAATTTGTAAGAAAATTAAAAAAAAATTAATTAGTTTAGGTTTTACAGCCCTTTGAAATTTGTACGATATATCGTACAAAGTTCGTGAAATGAGCCAAAATCTTGCAAATTTTGCTTTTATAATTTGTTTAGACTTTTTTAAACAAACATTTTTTAAAGCAACGAAATAAAGATATTTTTAATATTAAGCTTAAAAATTGTGACCTCTATCCAGATTTAATAAAATTCATACTTAAATACATAATTATTATATATAAAAAATACATATATACATTAAAAAAAAATTTAGTAAAGACAAAATAAAAAAATATAATTTTAAACTTAAAAGCTGTAACCTCAATACAAAATTCATTGCGACACATATTTTTATTGTAATTTAAGTTAAGGATATAAAAATATGTATGCACTGAGAGAAAAAACGTTATATTTAGCGTTATATTTACTTCCCTGTATTGAACACTTTCTTTGTTTTGAGCAAATTTTCCTTAAAACATGTTAAAAGGATTATGAAATAAAGTTACTTACATGGTTTCATATACTTGTTTTAAAGAAATTCATACATCGAAATAAGGAAAAATTTCTTAAGCGTCATTCCATTCCCAACTTGTCCTTGTTTTGAATATTTGATTTTCTTAATTTGATAAGTTGAATTTTCAAACAAATCACCATTGCAACGAATATGTTTGAATATTTTTAAGATAATTTACTGAAGACAAAGAAAAATAATGTAGTGGAACGCGTGTTCAAAATAATAAAAAAAATATATCTTAGATCGCGAGAAGTTTTTTTAGTGTATGCATATGCATGTATTTATTCGATAGGAAAGAAAAAAGATTTTATTTCTAGTGTTTTTTTTAAATACATAAGTGAATATTGAACGGTTTTGTACTGATTCGACTAACGGACTAACTTTATAGAATTTGTCAATAAAATGTACACTGAAAAAAAAATTACTCAGATTGTGGAAAAGTGGGAATGATTCGGCGCTAAAGAAAATTTTCATTGTTTTGATGTACAATTTTCTTTAAAACGATGGTTTTATTCCTTGATTTGAAGAAAATTGTACATCAAAACAATGAAAATTTCCACTTTTCCACAATCTGAGTAATTTTTTTTTTTTTGAGTGTAGATTCTGTCGTAACAGTATGAAGCTTTTTAGTGACATCGTATCCTTAAAAATCTGTATTGAAATCGTACGATACCAAAATGTTGTCATTCTACCACGTCGCATGCAACCTATGGCTATTTGTAATTCAATTAACATTTTAGTTTATAAATTTTGAGTTTGTTCAAATTCTGAAACTTCATTTTGCGCTGTGTATAACTATCTAAAGCAGCTACGTGCCACGCAACGTCGAAAAATTTGCGTTTGAATTTAACGTAACAAGCAGCACTGAGCAGCAAGTTTCGCGGATTTTGTACGATATATCGACCAAATTAATTATGTACGATATACATACATACATTTGAGTTACCTAATTTTGTACGATAAATCGTACACTTTTTTTGCGCAGGTCTCAAATTAATTTTTACGTATATTTATTTTATTTAATATTTTTATTATATTCGGTAGGGCATTGTATACTTCATAAATTTTGGGCACCTTTGCTTTTATTAAATTTATAAAAATCGATTTTTATGGTGACTCCTAGAACAATTGCATTCCTGAAAGGGAGCATGTGAAGAATATGTTTTTTTCTGAGAAACTTTTTACAAAAATTATATAATTTCTGGCTGTATTAGATAGGGAAGAGTTCAAATGAATATAATATTGCTTTCTTTGGCAAAAATAGTGCTTAGTTTTAACAAAAAAAATCATGTAAAGGGACACGAAAAATTTGGTCGATATATCGTACAAAATTAAGCAAAGGGTTAAAATTATAAGAAAAAATATAACGTATCTTAATCCTAAATATCTAGAAAAACTGTCGAAATTCGACAGTAGGCACACTCTAGTTCTTTTCAAATATTGGTTTCAACTTGACGTTCCGTCGTCGATTGTAAATAATTGAAAGTACTTGAAAAGAATTGAAAAATCGGGTCAAGTACATTTTTTAATTCTGTTGAAGTACTTTCAATTCTTTTCAAATACATTGAAGTATTTGCTAAAACTTCAATTATTTTTCAATTCCTTGTACTTGTACTTGCACTTGTACTTGATTATTCCGAAAGTACTTAGTACGGAATAATTACTTCAATATCAAAATATAAAGTATTTAAGTACGTAATAGTGCAATTACTACTCAGTATTACCCAGGTCTGGTATCAGCCTTGTGGGAACATTGAAAGACTCAGTGTAATAACTTTACAGTTGTGGCGGCGTTGAGCATCGTGAGTTGTTCCGGTTAGCGGCGGGTGTAAAATTGGTGATAAACAAATTAATTTAATTGCAATGATGCATAACAGCGCATAAGAGGAATAAGAAATGTGAGAAAACATGAAATCGAGAGACCAACAAACACTTATTCACTTTTCGCTAAATACATACAGACATACACACATACATACATACATACACACAAACATATGTACACACAAAACATATGTACATACAAACATATGTACATACAAACATATTTACACACATAAACTCAAAAACATTGCCACTTTTCATGGCGCCTTTCCACTTTGACTTTATCCATTTCCTTTTACGTTTTGCATTACGTGTGCGTTGGTGCGTTTTATGCATTCAAACCTTTTGCTGTACAATTCCTTTTGGATTTTGTATTCAGTTCTCAGCGGTTGGCCGGGTGCTTATTGCAAGGACATCATCGATTCGTGTTGGTCTTTACTCTTTACTCTTAAGTTTTTTTTTTTTTTTCATTATTTTCCCTTTTTGGTTGTATACAACTTTTAAATTATCTTTTAATTTCATTACAATCGCAATCATTGTTACATTTTATTCTTTTACGGCACACTGGAATGGTAATTCACAGTTGACTTAACATTAAAACTTAAAGCAGAAAATAAAGGACAAAAATTGTAGTTAAAATTTAACATTTTGAAATGATTTTTGTTGATTGCTATAAGAAATGAGCTGCCAGCTTTAGCCCGCCAAAAAGCGAACTGAGAACACTAACTGGATTTCTCAAAGGTCACTGCAGACTCAAAAACCACATGTCCAAATTGGCCATCATCTCTGCGAAGCCAAATACTCGGCTCGCATCGGACCGAGGGTAGGCACATATCCCTTCTGAAGCCGAGCAGATTTCATGAAGGAGATCTTCCCCGAGGGGGCGATGTAATGAGCACAATAGATCCATTGGTCAGAGTGCGCATCCCGCGTGTTAACCTAACTATCTAAAGCCATGGCAAACCTTATCTTTATATATATTCCGCTAAGCGATTTTTTGTACGCACCATAACTTTTACACCGTTCTACCGATTTTCGAGAATGGGGTGTCATATGAAAGGGCTTGGCCTGTATATGTGCAGGAAGTTTTAATTTTTTTGAAAAGGGTTGCCACCTGTTTAAAAATTTAATTGTCCTGTATAGTTTGGTTGATTCATAAATTTCAGGTACCATATGAAAGGGATTGAGCTGGAAATTAGTAATTAATTACAATTTTTGCAACAAGGGTTGCCACCTCTTCAAAAATTCAGTTTTACGCTATAGTTTGTGTGATTTTTAAATTTCAGGTGTCATATGAAAGGGATCTGGGTGAACATAAGTAATTTATTATAATTTTTATAAAAAGGGTTGCGACCTGTTCAAAAGTTCATTTTTACGCTATAGTCTGTTTGAATTTTAGATTTGAAGTGTCATATGAAAGTGCTTTGCCTCAAAATTTGTAATTTATCATAATTTTTACAAAGAGCGTTGCCACCTGTTTCAAAATTTATTTTTACTCCACAGTTTGATTTTTAAATTTAAAGTGTCATTTGAAATGGCTTTGTCGGGCATATGAAAATGCTTGGCCTGAAAAATAAGTAATTTATTACGATTTTTACAAAACGATTTGCTACCTGTTCAAAAATTTACTTGTACGCTACAGTTTGTCCGGTTTTCAAATTTTAAGTGTCATGAAAGGTCTTGCCCTGTAATAAAAAGAAAGGGAAGGGGAAAATGAAAGGAACAGAAATGGCGAAGGAAAGGAAGCTAAAGACGGAAGAGTACGGAAAATAAAATGGATAAAGGGAAGAGGAAGCGCAAATAAAAGGGAAAGGGGAAGAGAAAGAGAAGTAAGACAAATGACCTTTTGGAGGTAGCTAAAAGGAGGTGGATAAAATATTGTAGAAAATTATTCGCATTAAAACTTCAATATGCGACTCCTCGGACAAAATCATTGCATACAAAATCTAGGTCGACGGAAAATAAAAATAACCAGTAATTATGTATATGCTTAATTTTATATTTTATTAATAAGAATCTATGGGCTTAAAAATTGCAGAATATATATCGGCGTTAAGGGGAAGTCAAATTAAAATGGCAATCAAAAAAATTGTTAAATGTAGCAATAAGTGCTCTTCCTCCCTCAAATTGTCGCACAGTGTAATTGAAAGCCACAGCATCGCGTGGCCGGGTTTACTAGTTCCCTTTACTTTATAAAGAAATAACACTTTAAAAAGAATTGAAAACTTGTTTGTGATCAAATATCCACAATAATCCGATGCTGACAATTTTCACATTCAATTTAATATACATATTTAATATACATATTTAATCTTAATTACTGTTTTTGTATAAGACGAATTGGGAACGTGTGCACGAATGGCACAGCAGAGCTTTTCTTCTTTTATACCATAGCAAGAATAATAAGTGAGTATAATTTCATACAGCTTCTGCAACCAACGATGGTACATACATATAACAAAATCAGATACAAACAAAGAAAACAAAATCGCATAACACGTTCATTTGGTGTGAATATCGCGTATACGCCATGTAGTACGGCTAATTACTTACCACATGTACTAAGAGTGGAGTGCTAACAGGTAGATATTAGACCTCTGCACAATACCATTTGCCTCTTCTATATTTTCGAATACTCTATGCATTGTACAATTAGTCACAGCACAATTTCAATGCAGATACGAATATAACCCATACTTTTCATTTGTAATACAAATACTATTTCTACTCTGAAAAAAATATCCGTAGTTAAACCAACAACTTTCCGCTCTTGAATCTCCGTCTTTGATTCAACAGCAAAAGTATTTGTTTTTACAGCAAAGTTTTTGATCCAACAATTTATTCAAAAACGGGCGTTGTTGTTTCAAAAACTTGCTTGCCTTTAAAAAATTTTTTGTGAGAAAATATTTTTTTGTGAGAAAACCAACAAAAAAAATAATGATGGAGAGAAGATGAAGAGAAAAATCAAAAAAAAAGTTTATTTTTAGCAACAATTTTCTCCCCGTTGTTGATTTAAAGGCAAAAGTATTTGACCCAACATTTTCCGTTGTAAACAAAACTAATGAGAACAAATTTTTTTATATTTTGTTTTTACAATGATTCAAATAATTCATGGATTCCTTTTTAGGAAATGGAAGTATAAATAGGTTACTACAATTCAAAATAATGTTGAATGTTCCACTATGTGATGATTGGATAGAATTTCAGGTTGATGTCATGGTTCGAATCCGGAGGAGTATATAAAATAAAGAAGAAAAATCAGAATAAGAAATAAAGATAGCAACCAGTGAATGATAAGAAGGAGAGAAGAATAGGAGAACAAGCGGAGGATACATATTTGCAGTTGGGACCCGGGCGGAGAGAAGATGAAGAGTAAAATGCAAACAAAAATTTATTTTTAGGTGAAAATTTTTTCCAACAATCTCCGTTATTGACTTAAATCAACAACGCTCGCACCTTTGAAACAACAACGGAGCGTTGTTGGGCACATTTCAACTGCGGAAAGTAGTTGATTTAACAGCGAAAGTCTTTAGATTTACAACGTTTTTTTTTTCAGAGTATTTGCTCTGTTGGAGCGATTAGTGTACACTAGACATATACGCCGCCGATTGACGCCGCCGCCGCCGCGCCGATTACCTTCATAATCGGCCGCCGCCGCCATAATCCGTGAAATCGGCGTATCGGCGCGGCGGCGTGCGCTGGCGCGCCATACCCGTATGGAACGAGATGTGTACATATTTTCCTAGTTTTGCTAACTGCTAAAGTTCTTCAAAATTTAAAAAAAAAGGAACCAAGCGACGTGTTTTGACCTCAGGAACACGAAGCTTAATGCGGAAATGTTTTGTTTTTTGCCGGTTAAAAGTTATTAACAAAAATTTTGGCTGTTCCCTACTTTACTAGCTTCAGTCCTAAAGAATTTAAGCTACTGGAAAATTTCAGTTCGTTGGCTTACATAATTTTTTCTCAGATACGGAACTTTTCTGGGATCTCTTCCATTTAGTCCTACTTCTCGAGGTCTGTTGCTAATTGTTCTACTCAAAACTGCACTATTTCAAACCTCCTTGATATCATTAGATGCCGAAAATGATCCCAAACATACCTCCAGAATCGAAAACTCATAGTTTGAACGTAAGAAAGTTGCTGTTTTTGAGTAGCCCTCACAGTTGTCGAACCTCAGCCCTATAGGGAATATTAAAGAAGACAATGGGGGATAAAAAATGGAAAAATAAGCAAGAGTTATGGAAAAAATTTAAAGAAGCTTGGTACTTAATACCAGTTGCAAATTGCGCTGATTTGGTCAACCCTATGCCACGAAGAAGTAAGGAAGTTATAAAAAATAAAGGAGCTTCAACTAAACATTAGTTTAAATCTAGCTGCAGCAGTAATATTGTAGTTTATTTGAAAAAACAATCGAATTTAAAGTTTGTCCCTATTATTATTTTCAACTTAAATTATACATTTCATTATTTTTATTCATAAAAATTAAATTATTATACAAAAACCACCCCAGAGTCATTGAAGCATGTCCTCTCCATGTAAGCATCAATATATGGTAATTATTATTTGGTCTTAAAATGAAATAAATGGAGAATTGCAAAATTTTGTACCTATTATTTTTTCCAACACTGTATATACATATATTTATTTTAAAGTGCCTTATATATATATAAATATGTACATATGTAAATATATGTATGCATGTTTATTATCATACAAAATAAGCAAATGAATTTAAATTTACCCTTACATATGGATTTGTTCATATATATAGTACTTCTACAATTTAGACAACGAACATTTGGACACGGCAACATATGAGGACCAAAGTTCAGACTACGTTACTCTCCAAACCGACCTGAACAGGGAACCACATGTAATATTATAACAAGACGGATGAAAGAAAGGACTACGAACCAATCGCTATATGTTCCACACAGCGTTGCCGTTTTAAATTCTTGAGATTACCCAAAAAAATATTCAAATTACCCATAATTGCCCAAAATTCCCCATATAAATTTCAAATTACTCTACCCGACAAAATTTCAAAAATTTTGATATCCTCGACATTTTATACTTATACATCTTGTATTTAACTTATTTTTTGTATAAAAACAAATCTTTTGTCCGCCATAATTCCGTCACTTTAACGTCAATTTTATGCGGAATTGGAAAGGATATTTCATCCTCTCAAAATTAAATGAAATAACATTTAACTCAAGACGGTAATGGCGGAGATATTGACAGATTAGTAATCCTCCTTTTCTTCTTAGCGCGAAAACTGAAATTTCAAAATATATCGAAAACTGTTCTACTTTTGAACGATTTAATTACATATTTGGAATCAGCAGGAATACATAGGAATCAAATGTCGAGAATATTTTTTTTGTCGGGTAGTGTTATCAAGAGATTTCCAATAAACAAGTATTTTTAAATTTATTTTACTTTATAACGGTTTGTATTTTTAAATTCATGTACACATATGTATGTATATGTGTGGTTAAAAAAAGTTATAAAGAAACATAAAACAAGTAAGATAGAAATGAAACATTAAATAGTCAGATTTTCTTTAATTTATAGGTACTTCCAATTCTGTGGGTTGTTTTTGCAAATATTTATAAAAAAAAATATTGTAATGATCTTGGCAATTTAAGTGGAGAAGTTTTACCCCAAAATGTATGGTTGGTTGTAGTGGAGCTATATGTTATAATGGTCCAAATTTGCCGATTCTGACAAATGGTCAGCGTAGCTTAACAACTGAGGAACTAGCTCATGATTCTGATAATATCGGTATATATTTTGGTGGGTCTAATTTTTCTCCTTCTGGAACTTTCGACAAACCTGTTTTGGCTCAATGTTATAATACCATTTCATGTTCATGAAAGGTATAAAAGTGCTTATTTTTTCCTAGCTAACTTCTTACTTTAATGGGCTTATGAAATTTGCTTGTACATGTTCGACCAGCCGGTAATTCAAGATTAAATAAATGCTGCAAAAACTCATGCAAATAATTAATTTTTTTATAGGTATTATTATTCATATAAAACTATTAAAAGGCGAATTCCCCAAAATTCCCCAAATCATAGCACTCCCCAAAAATTACCCAAATATTAAAAAATTCCCCAAATTTGGGGAATTACCCACAAAACGGCAACGCTGGTTCCACATATTTACAGCGGATAAAAGATGAACGGGTGGGAGCTGCACTGGGTTGTACGGAGCTTGGGATTAAAAAATCCTTCTTTCAAGCATTGATACGTACAGGCGATTCCCAGTGGATGTCAACTTGCAAGATCGCCAAAATTATACTTCGGTCATACCACTTAAAAACTGCAAACTATCTACTCACACTTTCTGGAGCAGACTGGCTGTCACAGACTAACAGGCCAAAAATACCAGCAAGCTAAAATACTAGAATTAAAATTTGGTTTGTTTTATTATACGATTTTTATAAGTACATATCGTCGGTCTCCTGCCAGAAACACGAATGTGAAATGTTTTTTAAGCACGATGTCTGCTATTTATCGGGTATATATTGATGTAATTACAATTTATACTTGCATAAATTCTTGTGTAAACATACATACATAATATGTACTTGTATATACATAAGCATATATACAAATATTAATTGCTATTATATCAATATATACCAGATAAAGAGCAGACATCGCACTTAAAAAAAATTTCACATTCGTTTTTCTGGCAGGAGTCCGACGATATATATGTATACATACATATGTATTTATGTAAGAAATCTATCTATCTATCTATCTATTACGTATGTATGTAAAGATATTTTATTTATTTTATTTATTTTATCCCTTTTATTGTCACACATACATATAGCACCGCTTCGACATTTTTTTAATTTTTTAATACGAGAATCAAATAATAAATATGTAAATTCCCTATAATTTTTTTAATGTGCCGTCACTGCGGTTTATTTTGAATTCATATGTCATTTTTCAAATTTGATTGCTCGGTTTTCTCTTTCTTTTTTATATTTCTGTACTGTAATGTTGGCTGATGGAACTCGTAGGTATTACGAATATAGGAGTACTATATATATGGATTTGTGTATATTCTTTAATATTTATTTTCTTTATTTTATATTTTAGTTTATGTAACAATTGTTTTTTGCTGTTAATAAAAAAGTTTCAACAATTTAAGGTGGAAATTAGTTTATTTATTCCATTCAGCCAGCGCTATTAAGGTAACTAAATAAAATTAATATTTGAATAAGGATTGTGATTTGTAGATTTGGGGCAGGCGCGCCGGCGCGAAAAAGCACGCCGGCGTCGCCGCCGCCGCCGAAATGTTTTTGGAATAGCGCCGCCGCTGCCGGAATCACTGTCGGCGTATATGTCTAGTGTACACTATTCGCCACGATAGAATAGAACATAATAATAACCATGTTATGAAGTATTCACAAAACCTTGTTGCTTCTTTGGTTTGTTTGTTTATTTAATGTGCATATGGCATTAAGGTGGACCAAAAAGAATAAAAGCCCAACAAACATATGTTCCATTTTTTAATGATAAGAAATGTTTTTCTTTTTCATTAAGGACTTTGAAAAAAATTGTGTATCATCACTGATATAAAAGGAGAAAGAAATTTGGAGGCATTTGCACGACCTCTAAATTTTAATATATTAAGGAAAAATTTTAAGGTATAGATTTCCGTATTATATTCGCATGAAAATCGGGTTGTTCCGTGAATTTCGGGAGAACTTTATTTCCTTCATAAAACCACCTTAATATGCCAAATAATTTTCCCAACTAATGCCGAAAAAATCAAAAGAATCGAAGTATTGGTTACCGAGTTATTTTAAAATATATAGAACAGTTGGAAATATGTAGATCGTAAAAAGCTCTGGTTCGAAATTTATTTTAGACATATGGTTTCTTGGGCAAAAGTGCTTGAAATTACCCAAATTTTTATACATAATTGCGATGTGTCCCTGTTAATTTTTTTTTGGCCCCTACCAATCGACCCGCCCTAGAGTGTATGCATATGCACATACACACACTCACACTAGCAGCGTAATTTTGCTGAACACAACGTCTGGATGTGTGTTTATGAAAATATGTATGTACATACATATATTTCGATTATATTCGAAGTATTCGCAAGTAGTGTACACTATTTGCAGAACCTTTTTAAGGTCATGTAATTGTCACTACGTATAAGTAATTGAATTGGCTCTGTTTATGGTTGTGCTCTACTTGCGTTTATTCTAAAACGACAGAAACAAGTAGGTACTGTAATTGGACGGCCGCGAATATTTTGTTGGCCGTTTCGAATCCATTCGTGCAGCCTTCTAGTAGATATGTGTGTATGTACATATGTAAATATTAATAACAAGCGAAAATCATAAGGATTGAAGACATAAGAGCTTACATTTTCGCTTAATAATATGTTGTGTAATGCATTTTTGCTACATCCGCAACATTTTTAAGTCGAGAAAGGGGCGACAGAGGACAAATAACACTGTAGGTAAATTTTTAACTTTTGAAATAACACAAAGAAACGCCGAAACACGTGAACTTCATTTTTGGCTGTAGAATACGATGGCGTTTTCAGAAAGTCAAGGTTAGCTCTTGCTTTCGAGAAATTTAGGAAAGAAGTTTCAGAGCTCTGAAGGTAATTTTTTTCCGTCTACATATAAACTTTACTTAGGTTTTGAACCCTTTTTCCGCGTAAAGATTTTGGCGGTTGTTCTTACTTAATTGGGGTATTCTAAATTCAATGCCATCATTAGTTTTTCCAAAGTGGCTCCGGTTAGATAAGGGTATTTAAAAATTACCATTAATTTCGACTATTTTATTAATAACTCAGTCAGTTTATGAGTTAAATTGCCCAAACTTTGCAAATGACTATATTTTAGCATTACCTTAACTTTTTATGAAAACAATTGGAATCGGGTGACTATAACATATACCTGCCATACAACCGGTTGTTTTGAGGTATAGCTTCGCTATTTAAACAGTTAAGGACATGAAACTTCGGAGAATTTCTACCTGTATTGACCTTTATCTATTCCCTGAAAATTGTTAAGATCGGGTCACTATAACATATAGCTCCCATACAATTGATTGTTCAGATAGATGGTTTTGCACTCTTATTTTTTTATAACTCCGAAAATAGTCATTCTGCGTGAAAAAGCAACAAAAACACTTTCATTCAAAATGAATAGGTGAACAATTTTCTCAAACACGATTTACACGTATCTGCATCAGTTACAATAGTTTTGTATAAAATCCTTAAACATGCATATTAAGGTGGAGTGAAACTTTTTTTTTGGAAATTCAATTTGTTCCAAAGCCAGAACGGAACCTTTCTAGCCCAGTAATAAGCCTGTAAAATTTTATTGAGCTACTCGCATGTTTAGAGGTGCCCCCAGCCCCACAAAGTTGAAAGCAATAAGCACGATCTGGTACAAATATGAAATTTTGAAAATTATAAAATAAGAAAACGAAGTATGAGGATTGATAAAGATGGCTAAGCTGAGTATTAAAGTGATTTTTTTTTTTTTTGAAACAACAACAACAAAAGTTATTAAAGGACAAAGTTTATTTTGTGCATTTTTAAATTGTAATTACTTAAAAACTACTGAACCGATTTCGAATATTTTTATACCATTCGATAGGTATGTTGATTCCCTTTAATTTGATATACATTTTATTAGGGTTCCATAACACCACCCTGCGGGGGTCAACCCCCCTTTAACCCCCCTTAATTTTCATATACAAAATGTATATCAAATTAAAGAGAATCAAAATACCTATCGAATGGTATAAAAATATTCGAAATCGGTTTAGTATTTTTTATGTAATTGCAATTTAAAAAATGCATAATATAAACTTTGACCTTTAATAACTTTTGTTGTTGTTGTTTCCAAAAAAAAAAAATTCACTTTAATACTCAGCTTAGCCATCTTTATCAATCCTCATACTTAGTTTTTTGATTTTATAATTTTCAAAATTTCTAATTTGTACCAGATCGTGCTTATTGCTTTCAACTTTACGGGGCTGGGGGCAGTTCAAAACGTCATTCTATCGCGATAAAATTTTGTGGGGTTCATTAACTCGTATAAAGGCAGCTTTTCATTGCTGGTACGTTCAAAAAAAGAACAAACAAAAAATCTCCATATGATTTCACTCCACCTTAATGCATATATTTTCTTCATTTAAAAATTGCGTAATAGTTCTTTTAATTCTCTGTAAGACGATATAAAGAGCATATAATTCATTTAATACGATATATGTATGAGTTATTGGGCTTGAAAAAAATGCCTATGGTGAAATTTCAATTTTGGTTGCACAAAAGTTCAATATTTATTTTTATTATTATTATTATTTATTTAAAGTCGACCATAATCGCGGTCGACTAACACAAGATACAAAGTTACGTAAAGATAAATACAGAAATAAACTTAACCAAAACTTAACAAATGTATCTAACATTACACAAAAAGTGAAAAAGTAAATTTAAATTTAAATTTAAAATATCAGTTTAAACCAAGAAGTATTGCTTTACGCAAGACAGCAAACGAACCTTCAAAACCAATAAATTTGTACAAATCATTATAGTACGAGCACCAAACACGCAAGGGATCACTTTTTTCAAAATTTAGGCGACAAAGGGGTAAATGGAAAGGCACGTAGTTTCTGGATGCCCTGGCCGGAACTGCAAGGTTTAGTCGGCTTAGCAGCACAGAGGAATCAACCTCGCCAAGAATCAGCTTATGCAGGAACATTACCCCAAGCAATATTCTACGATTTTCCAAAGTTGGCAAATCAATAAGAAGAAGCCTGCTTCTATAAGGTGGTAAATGAAGATTTGAGTCCCAATTAAGGGCCCGTAGAGCAAATAATAAAAATTGTTTCTGCACTGACTCGATACGCTTTATATGAGTAATATATCCTGGACACCATACACACGAGCAATACTCAAGTATTGGACGGACCAACGAAATATAAAGGACCTTGTTGAGATAAGGATCATTAAACTCTTTAGCCCAGCGTTTAACAAAACCAAGAGTTCCCATTGCTTTATTTGTAATAGCAGAGATGTGTGAATTGAAACTCAGTTTCGAGTCGAACAGAACCCCTAAATCGTTAACCGCAGATATACGCTCCATAGGAGTGCCATAAAGTACATAAGATGACAGAACAGGCTTCACACGGTGGAATGTCATAAACTTACATTTAGAGCAGTTTAAAACTAATGCATTTATTGTGCACCAACGTTGAAATGAATTCAAATCAACTTGAAGTAGATTTGAGCGAGAAAAGCCTGAGGGCAAGTATGTATAACAAATTTTTACATCGTCCGCATACATTAGAGTTCGGGAATGAGACAAAATCTGTGGCAAGTCATTTATAAAAAGGGTGAAAAGCAGTGGGCCTAAATGACTGCCTTGAGGTACACCAGAGGTAACATTAATCGAGTTAGAAATAGTGTTTTTGTATAGCACCTTTTGAGTTCTATTAGAGAGATAGCTTGAGAGCCATAAAACCAAATTCGTCGGAAACCCTAGTAAATCGAGCTTTTGAGTCAGAATTACGTGATTGACCGAATCAAAGGCTTTACTAAAATCGGTGTAAATCACATCCGTTTGCTTTTTAGCCAAAAAACCATCATTTATTTATTTATTTATTTATTTATTTATTTATTACGACTCTTCGAGTCTAATTCAACACTTAAAGTTACTTAAATATATTATTACATCAATTAACAATATATACATACATACATACAATGATTCACATTTAATATTGTTTGGGATGGAATTTACATTTGGAATTGAGTATGTAATTGAAATTGAAACGTGTAACACCAGTCCACTCAGTTTCAAACATCTATATAATATTCATACCTGATGCAGATACGTGAAAGTCGTATATGAGAAAATTGTTCAACTATTCATTTTGTGACCCGATCTTAACAATTTTCGGGGAATAGATTAAGGTCAATACGAGTACAATGTTCCAAAATTTAATGTCCTTAACTGTTTAAATAGCGAAGTTATGCCCCAAAATGTCCATATCCAGGAGCGGATTTACATAGGGGCAACATGGGCAGCTGCCCAGGGCGCCGTTTCAATAGGGGCGCCAAAACTAAGACAAGGAAAACATTTTTTTTTTATTTATCAAAAAAAGTTTTTTTTTTTAATATTACAACAAGAATGAAAGCTTTTTTAAATTTTTTACATAGAAAAAATTAATCAAAGTACATTTCAGAACATTGGTACAGTTCTTAACCTTCGCCTCAGTGGGACTTACATATCGCTCAATTGCTGCATTTGCACTTTTCAAAATACACAACTTTTCAGGAAGGGCAATTTTGAGATGCAACCGCCATATGGTGCGCAAGTAAATGCAACATTTGGTTTGTATCTGAAGCACTTAGTTTTCAAAAAATCATAAAGAATTTTTTACTCAACATGAAGTATGATGTAACTAACTATTCTGCAGCATTAACTCAAAATTCACGTTTTTTGATTTATGCGGGTCTTGCAGCAAATGAGCGATATGTAAGCACTAAGTTTTAGCAGCTTGTGTGCAGTAAATGACGTGAAAGATTCATATTTAATTGAAATTTCAAATTTAAAAATCAAGTAGGCATTGAAGTATTTTTTCGGGGAAATGCGCGAGCTCACTTTTTCAAAGGAAACCAAGATCTGAATATATTCTGTTTCTGGTTAATTTGAATAGTTCGCGCCTCTATACAATGCGCTGCGTTAGAGCTGTCAAACTATCGACAATACTATCGATGGTCTAGTCACTTGAAATAACTATCGATAGTTTTAGTACTATCGCGACTATCGTGTATACTCTTTCCCAGCGCATTTGACATTTACCCGTTTCCACATTAATTCTCAATTTTTTACTGAGAACACATTGCCGTATAAGAAACCAAAAATTTCCGAAGTGTTGAATCAAAAACAGAGCAAAAAAGCCGATGTAATCCTGAAGAAGAGCCAGTACTTGGAGCAAGTTAACTCAGAACCAAACACAAACCCGCTATTGTATTGGAAGGTAGATACCGGAAATCGTATAATTATTATAACAGATATAAAACATAGGTATATGTATTTAATCAAAACCATCCTTTTCTCTTCAGGTGTTATAAAATCAGCTGGAGTCTCTGCCTGGTTCTGAAAAAAATTTTTTTTGTATCCCGGCATCATCTGTAGAGTCCGAACGCATGTTCAGTAAAGCTGGTTTAATTGTAAGTGATAGGCGGTCCGCGGGCGTTAATTCCACGGGCGTTATTTCACTGCACCGCGGTCGAGTTTAAAACCAAAAACAGTCGATGTGTTATTATTCTTACAAAAAAATTTTCATGAATTGTAAAATCAGTTTGTATTTTTAAAAGTAAGGCAGCGAAAAATAAATGGATTTGAAAAAACATATAAAATGGCTCGATACTATCGATAGTATCGATAGTCACCATTAAGCTTATTGTTACGTATTTGTCGTATTGCTCGATTATTTCTATCGGGTTCGTATCACTAAATTGTTAAATAAAGGTCTTTATTTACTTCTTAATTCACACCGCTTTATTTCACGACCAAAAAGTCTACACTTGTTTTACTTGACTTGATGTTAACACTTCTACTGTTAAGTTACGACTGACTGCGGAGCGCCTGCTCGCCGCTTTATATAGTCTGCCAAACGCAATCTGGAAAATTCTGGCAACACTGGAAATTATCTGGTCTCTTCTTCTAGTTCTGGCAGTTTCCTTAGAGATGTGTTCAGTCATTTTAGTGATGTGAGTGTAACCGATTATATTCGCCACATTATTGTAAAACATCGATGGTCTTGACTATCGATAGTTTGACAGCTCTACGCTGCGTACCTTTTATGTAATCTTAAAAGTCGTTCCAAGTTAAAAACATCAAAAAAGTGTCAGTGATTTAATGTTTTTGTGAAAAATAGAAGAATGAGTGCAAATATGAAAAATTTAAGCGGCCCAGCAAATAAAAAACGTGCAGCCGAGAAAGTGCAGAAAGAAAAAGATTTACTGTCGAAAATCCCTAAACTTGATTGTTTTTTTTTCAAACTCCTCGAAAACAAAGTGACTCCGTTGTTGATCATAACCAAAAAGGTAAAAATGCATAAGTCAATTGATCGACAGCTAGATACAGATTTCGCTACCTGGAAGGCACCCTACTTGTCAAAAATTGTGAGTTTAGTTTCAGGACGAAACATTTTCACTATAAAATTGGTTTCAGATTCGTATGGTGAACTGCAATTTAATGATATTGCGAAATCTGTGCCACTTAGTAATGAGGGTTTAAGATCAGATCATTTTGAAGGTTAGAAAATGGAAAAAAATATGGTACCTATATAAGAATCGAATAAATTTTTTTCAATCCGTAAAATATATCAGTAATGAAATTTCAGCACACGAAGGCAAGTACGGTTTTTTTTTGGGAAATATTGGGGCGCGGCTTGATTTGTTTGCCCAGGGCGCTTCTAAAGGTAAATCCGCCCCTGTCCATATCTGAACAATGGGTTGTATGGCAGCTATATGTTAAAGTCACCAGATTTCGGTTATTTTCCGAAAAAATTAAGGTAATGCTAAAATATAGTCATTTTCAAAGTTTGGGCAGTGTAACTCATAAACTGACTGAGTTATTAATAAAAAAGTCCAAATTGATGGTAATTTTTAAATACTCTTATCTCATAAACCGGAGCCAGTTTGGAA
Source organism: Urophora cardui (assembly GCA_960531455.1). Classification (NCBI taxonomy): domain Eukaryota; kingdom Metazoa; phylum Arthropoda; class Insecta; order Diptera; family Tephritidae; genus Urophora; species Urophora cardui. The sequence goes on along the minus strand of OY482671.1, from coordinate 95,974,601 downwards.
AAACTAATGACGGCATTGAATTTAGAATACCCCAATTAAGTAAGAACAACCACCAAAATCTTTAGGCGGAAAAAGGGTTCAAAACCTAAGTAAAGTTTATAGACGGAAAAAAATTACCTTCAGAGCTCTGAAATTTCTTTCCTAAATTTCTCGAAAGCAAGAGCTAACTTTGACTTTCTGAAAACGCCATCGTACTCTATAGCCAAAAATTAAGTTGGGGTGTCTCGGCGTTTTGCTGTGATATTTTGACCTCCCTACAGTGTAATTTGAGCAAGTAGTGAAATTGAACAAGATGTTGCAATGAATAACTCGTTGAAAGAAGATATGTTTTACATTAGTTATTTTAATTTAATGCGGTTTCATTTTAGTTTTTATTTTAATGATTTTTGTCATCACTCTAATGCGCACCCTTAATAAGTGTATGGGAAAAAGCAATGAGATTGAGTAGCCATTATATAGATGATATTGAAAGTTTTCATGAGTTTCAGTTGGAGAAAAAAGCGTATTAAAGCAGATTTAGTACACACAAAACACACACACACACGAATCTTCATCATATGGAAGTTACTTACAAAGAAATGAACATCATTTGTTTGGCTGCTTTTTCCATCTAAAGCTACTAAAATGTATGAAAAAAATGAACAAATAAACTACGCAACACTCGTATGTATAAATCATAGGTTCACAAAAAATTATGGAAATAGATACTGCCGCGTTAGTCAGCTCTAACTTAAAATTAAAACAAGGAGGAAAGGATGAGGAAGGTGTTATAAGGAAGCTTTTAAGTTCATCTCGTAAAGCAGATTATTGACACAGCGTCTAACTTGCTTTACAGCTCTCCAGTACTTAAACGCTCTTCATTTCCAAGTTCAAGCGATGTTATACCTTCAAAAAAATCTGCCGTCGGAAAACATAAGAGTATAATAATTTGTGTGTATATTTTTGCATGAATACTGTATGTATGTGTGTATGTATGTAGATATGTATGTCTATTATATTCAACGTAAGCCATTCGAATATGTTGTTAATATAACTTTTTAACTCCATTTAAGATGCCAATTTACGGCCAATTTGTGTGAAGGTGATTATGGCTGGTGAAAACATTTAAATGCCTTAAAGTTTACGAGCAGGCAATTGGATGCAAATGTGTGTGTGGGTGTGCTCGTGCGCCCGGCAAAAAAGATTTGCTTATTGTTGACAAATCAGGGCCCTATTCCACAAAGAAACTTATCAACTTTGCACTTTGCACTTTGCACTATCGATTTTATTGCAAAGTGAAAAGTGTTTCTGTTCCACAATATTCTTTGCAAATCTCACTATGCGTTGCGCTTAGTTTTGCAAAGTCTTTGCTAACGGAACATATTTTTGCAAAGACTTTTCACTCTCTGCAAAGTCTTTGCGTTCTATTGAAAAGTGAGCGTGGAAGGTGTTCCACAAAGCATTGACACGTCTTTGCATTTGTTTTGATTCTTTTCACTTTGCATTGTGTGTTTATGAGCCGAAAAATAAAAATAGAGAAAAAATTAGCCGTACTAAAGCTATGTAATTAAAGAACAAAAAAAGGAAATTTAATTTGCTAGCTTTCGAAACAATAAAGTAAGTATGTTTCTATAAAATTATTGTGAGTATTTAGAACATATTTAAGCTTATATTTCATTTTGAAGGTTAATAAATTAGATAAGCAGGCAGCTTGGGAGGAAGTTTTAAAAAAAATCCCAGTCACTGCAACTGGCGTCGGCCCAAAAAACATGGATTTATGCGAGGGATAGCTTCACTGTTATAAATATTGGAATATTTTTAAAACTTTGATTTGGTTTGAAAGAAATTTAAAACTTTTTTGGGTTAAATTTTGAACCTTCGAAAGTTTAAAAGTTTGTTATGCTTTTTTGGTTTAAAATTAAAACTTACAAAAATTTAAATACTTCTAAGTATTTTTTGGAATAAATTTCATACTTTTTTGGCTTAAATCTTACATTTTTTCTCATTTAAACTTTTAAGGTTTAAATTTTAAACTTTTATTGGTCGTAAGTTTTTATTTCAATGAAAAAATTCTAATTTTTGATTTGAAATTCCAACTTGCTTTTTCGAGAAATAAACAATATAAAAGGCTCACATATAGGGGCGTCAGAATGAATACTTTTCCGTCAATCCAGCAATCCGTTTAACTGACAGCAGAGTGGAATTATATGTAATTGAATGCCGATCGACACATTCAGTACTTCAACTTTGCCGTAAAAAATATATGAAATTGAAGTATGTGTCAGTTAAACGGAGCTGGATTGCCGGAAAAGTATTCATTCTGACGCGCCTATTATAGTTATTAGACAATTTGAATGAACGACTGTGTGGCGTTGTTTGAATGGAGAAAAAAATAAACAAAATAATTATGGAAACAGATAAAATGAAGAAGGAAGAAAAGGAGAAACGGAGGATAGGAAAAAGATGAAATATGGAAAAGGATGAAGGGGATGTTGGGGGCAGAACAATATGGAAGAAAAGGAGAAAAATAAGGTAGGAAAGAAGATACAATAGGGAAAAGCATGAAGAGGATTTGGGAGAAGACATTTTTTTTTAATTTAAACCAAAATAAGCAAGGAAGCCTAAGTTCGAGTGGAATCGAACATTAGATACTCAGCTGTATGCTTTCATTGTTTGTTTGCGTTTGATGGAAACACGATGTACTTTATGGCGTAGCCACGCCCATTTTCAAAATTTTTATCAGTCATCCAACTAAGCATATGAATCTTATTCTTTGTGCAAAATGTCATTTCTTTATGACTTATAGTTACAAAGATGTCACGTTACACATTCCCAAAGAGTGTTCCAGAAATATCTGTTAAAAAGTAGGCGTGGTCATAAACCGATTTCAATAAATTGTTGCGTGTCTATTAACACGAGTTGTAAAAGTGTATAAACCAAGTTTCGTCATAATATCTCAATTATTTGTCGAGGTATGGGCTCCGAAATCTCGTAGATTCCTTTGTATAAAATGAGGCGGTGCCACGCCCATTTTCCAAAATTTTTATATTTTTTTGTTTCCGGTCTATCGTAGAACTTATGCCACAAAATTTCAATGAATTATCTTTAAATTTCAATGAATTATCTTTATATATCGCTTAAAATGTTTTTATTAGGCCACTCTATAGTTCCCATACATAAAAGTGGGCGTGGTCGTCACACCGATTTCGCTAAAATTTTGAACATGTATTACCACAAGTAGTAAAAGTGTACACATCAAGCTTCGTCATTATATATCAATTATTTGTTGAGTTATAGGCTAAGAAATCTCGTATATTCCTACTTCTAAAAGGAGTGCGGTGCCACGCCCATTTTCCAAAATTTTTGGGTTTTTTTGTTTTATGTCCAAAGTTGGACTCATGTTCAGTGATAGATATTTATATTTGACAGAGTTATGGCTTAAAATGTTTTTATTAGGCCACTCTATAGTTCCCATATATAAAAGTGGGCGTGGCCGTCAGCCGATTTTAACAATTTTCTGTCCAAAGGTTTGCCTAAGTAAGTAAATCACGCGTACCAAATTTCATCGATATATCTTCAATGGTTTCTGAGTTATGATATATAAAACTTTCAATGTTTGACGCTTAATAAGTGGGCGTGGCACCGCACATTTTCCAAAATTTCACCAAATTTCTTCATAAGGGACTGAGCTCAATACGTGGGTGAAATTTCATCGCCCCAGCTATATTAGTAGCTGAGATACCAAATTTCCGATTTTTTCTATATAGCAAAAGTGGGCGTGGTCATGGTCCGATTTCGCCCATTTTCAATACCAACCGTCCCAGTCTCTATACCAACTTGCATTACCAATTTCATCGAAATATCTCAATTTTTGCGCGAGTTAGAGTGTTGACAGACGGACGGAAGGACGGACGGACATGGCTCAATCGATTTCTCTTTTCACCCTGATCATTTTGATATATAGAAGTGTATATCTATCTCGATTATTTCATTCTGTTGCAATCCACCGTTATGTGATTAAAACTATAATACTCTGTGTACTAGTACAGCTGAGTATAAAAAGGTTTACATTTTAAACTTTTGAAAGTCTTAAAATAAATCTTAATTTGGAATAAAATTTAACCTTAAAAGTTTAAAAATCTTTTAAATTCTTCAAAGTTTAAATTTTAAGAATTTATCGGTCGTGTCCTATATATCGACCAAAAAAGTTTAAAATTTATACCAAAATTTATTTCAGTGTTGTTTGGGCAATGGAATAGTCGAACATTCGTAAGTAAAACAATTTATTGCCTATACATGCAAATAATTTTATTGGTATCACTTGCTATTTTGTTTATTATTATTATTATAATATAGTATTTTTGTAAATAAACATTAAGTGAACTTCATATATTTGCTTTTTTTCATATTCACCAACTTTATTTAAAATGAAATCAACTTGTGTTTGGTTTAAACGGAAGCACTCATTAAAATTAAAGCTTTGTAGTCCTGAAAAATTAATGCGGTCTCTATAATTTCTTCCTATAACCGCGTCTTCACTACGTCGAACAAAAACTCACGTCTTAACATTTTGAAAAACTTCACTAGTAATAAAAATGTGAATTTGCAAAGCGATCGTTTACCTTGCAAATTTTTGACAAACTTATCAAATTCGCCTTTGCAAACATAGAATTTACAGTTTTTGAGGAACGAAAGAGCGCATTTATTTGCAAAGTCTTTGCAAGTTACACTTTTCAGTAGTAGCTTTGCACTTTGCACAAGAGAACGTACGTGGAACAGAAATCGAAAAGAGAGTACAAAAACTGCAAAGACTTTTCAAATTACACTTTTCAAATCAACTTATAACTTATCAAATTTTACAATTCTGTGGAACACAAAGTTTTGCAAATTGACGAAAAATTTGCAAAGTGCAAAGTGAAAAGTTGATAAGTTGTTTTGTGGAATAGGGCCCAGGTCTAAAAAAGTAGTACGATGTTATACACTCACTCTGTCTACTCCTAACTCTCTAATACTTACCTATGCCTTATATCGCATGGCGGATAAGCCTTTGGAATAAGGTTTGCTCTCAGAGAGAGAGAGAGAGAGAGAGAGAGAGAGTACTCCTTATGGCCTGATGACATCAACACAGGAAAATCAGCCTCATTTTAAGCATTACGCCATACAAATTTTCAGGCCTTATTTCGTAAGCGTTTAAATCTGCTGTTTTAATTCTTAAATAAGGTTTAGAAATTTTGGTGGGCGTGTGTGTCTATGTATGTGTGTGTGTGAACCAAACACGAAATCATGAAAATTATGTTAAATTGTGCACTGTTGTAGATATTTTGGTCTGCTCGAAAGGATAAAGTTTTGCCGCCACAACGCAATTTGCAAGAATTTCAGGCCAGAAACAATATGCAAAGTGAGCAGGCACAAACAAAAATGTTTCGCAAACAACTGTTACGAAAACAAATCGGTTTATGAAAGTCGGCTGGAACGACTACTAGTTAAGCCTTCCAATATTTTCATATTAATTGCTTATAAATGTGATTAAAGTTGACAATGAATGACGTTCAACAATGGTGTGTACTTAAAATTTTTAATTTGATTATTGATGATGTAGCGATTACTGCAAATTATGTAGCATTGTACAAGTGTTGGAGCAAGTGGTAAAGAGGAACAAATTATAAAAAACAAGTAAGGAAGCCTAAGTTCGAGTGGAATCGAACATTAGATACTCAGCTGTATGCTTTCATAGTTTGTTTGCGTTTGATGGAAACACGGATTATTTTATATAAAGCGAGTGCCGCATAAAGGGGGCGTAGCCACGCCCATTTTCAACATTTTTATCAGTCATCCAACTAAGCATATGAATATTATTATTTGTGCAAAATTTCATTCCTTTATGACTTCTCCTTACAGAGATGTCACGTTACAAATTCCCAAAGGGTGTTCCAGAAATATCTTTCTTAAAAAGTAGGCGTGGTCATAAACCGATTTCAATAAATTTTTGCGTGTCTATTAACACAAGTTATAAAAGTGTATAAACCAAGTTTCATCATAATATCTCAATTATTTGTCGAGTTAAAGGCTAAGAAATCTCGTATATTCCTGTTTCTAAAAAGAGGCGGTGCCACGCCCATTTTCCAAAATTTTTGTGTTTTTCGTTTTATGTCCGCAGTTGGACTCCTGCTATAAAATTTCAATGATATATCTTTATATTTGACAGAGATATCGCTTAAAATATTTTTATTAGGCCATTTTATAATACACATATATAAAAGTGGGCGTGGTCGTCAACCGATTTAGGAAATTTTTCGTCCAAACATTTGCCTAAGTAAGTATATCACGCGTACCGAATTTCATCGATATATCTTTAACGGTTTCTGAGTTATGACTCATTAAACTTTCAATGTTTGCCCCTTAATAAGTGGGCGTGGCATCGCCCATTTTCCAAAATTTTTGTATTATTTGTTTTATGTCCATAGTTGGACTCATGCGACAAAATTTCAATGATATATCTTTATATTTGACAGAGATATGGCTTAAAATGTTTTTATTAGGTCACTTTATAATATACATATATAAAACTGGGCGTGGCCGTCAACCGATTTTAACTATTTTCCGCTCAAACGTTTGCCTAAGTAAGTATATCACGCGTACCAAATTTGATCGATATATCTTCAATGGTTTCTGAGTTATGACATATAAAACTTTAAAGGTTTGACCCTTAATAAGTGGGCGTGGCACCGCCCATTTTCCAAAATTTCATAAAATTTCTTCCTAGGGGCCTGAGATCAACACGTGGGTATAATTTCATCGTTCTAGCTATATTAGTGACTGAGATACCAAATTTCCGATTTTTTCTATATAGGAAAAGTGGGCGTGGTCATGATCCGATTTCGCCCATTTTCAATACCAACCGTCCCAGTCTCGATACCAACTTGCATTTCAAATTTCATCAAAATATCTCAATTTTTGCACGAGTTAGAGTGTTTACAGACGGACGGACGGACGGACGGACATGGCTCAATCGATTTCTCTTTTCACCCTGATCATTTTGATATATATAAGTCTATATCTATCTCGATTATTTCATTCTGTTACAATCCACCGTTATGTGATTAAAACTATAATACTCTGTGTACTAGTACAGCTGAGTATAAAAATGTTAATAACACTGGATCACAAAATGAAATTTTTTGTCTGTACTTTGGACGTGACCATCCTATCTATATGTAAAATCGGTCGCTGATTCCGAAAATCGGGCTCATTTTTAATTCTATGGGAAGGTTTTTGAGATATCGGCAATTTACCGTTATTTGGCCACTGGCTCCACTTAATCCTGTATACCTTTTTAACGCAGTGAGCTATCTTCCTTGGAGTGACACTCAACGAAAGAAAATTAAATTTCCTTTTCATCGCTGCTATAACATTTTTCTGTAACTCTTATAGTTTCTGAAATATTGACGATTCAATTTGAATTTTTTCGATTTTTTACGATTTTTTGAAGAAAAAATTGAATTTGTCAGGCAATATCTTTTAAACCAATGTCTTCACCTTCGGTTTTACTCTTTTACGTGAAGCTCCATTCTATTGGGAAAAATATAAGCTATCAACGAAGAAAATCCATGGTAAAATGGAAAAGTTATAGGCGATCAAGTAAATACATCCAACTCGCGCAATGCCTCTGCACGGGTATATTCTATGCATGTTATACCCGTAAATGGGCTTTTATCTACTGCGCTGCCAATGTGCTGCTACTGCAGATGTGTAGGTATTGGTATAACATGCATAGAATATACCCGTGCAGAGGCATTGCGCGACTTGGATGTATTTACTTGATCGCCTATAACTTTTCTATTTTACCATGGATTTTCTTCGTTGATAGCTTATCTTTTTCCCAATAGAATGGAGCTTCACGTAAAGGAGTAAAACCGAAGGTGAAGACATTGGTTTAAAAGATATTGCCTGACAAAGTCAATTTTTTCTTCAAAAAATCGTAAAAAATCGAAAAAATTCAAATTGAATCGTCAATATTTCAGAAACTATAAGAGTTACAGAAAAATGTTGTAGCAGGGATGATAAGGAAATTTAATTTTCTTTCGTTGAGTGTCACTCCAAGGAAGATAGCTCACTGCGTTAAAGAGGTATACAGGATTAAGTGGAGCCATTGGCCAAATAACGGTAAATTGCCGATATCTCAAAAACCTTCCCATAGAATTAAAAATGAGCCCGATTTTCGGAATCAGCGACCGATTTTACATATAAATAGGATGGTCGCGTTCAGAGTATTTTTTGGCTGTAGAGCAGTGTAACCAATATTACTAGTTCGGAGAAATTTTGCAAACAAAATAACCAGTGTGCCACTGCCACTCTTAGTAATCAATTTCAATCTAATCAAAATAGGAATAGCGAATAATTTTCTTAAGTCGTATATAAGCTCTAAGCATTTCCTTATTTTAGAAAAAACTTGGCACATATCCAAAAGTTTCATTGTCGTTCAACTCTAAACTCCAAATCCTTGCTTCTTTTAGCAAATTTTATTATGCCGTTGGGTACAATTTCGTATACAGGCTAAGTGATATGAACTTCAGTTGACTGAGTTACCTTAAAATGCAGTAAAAAACAATTCAATATTCACATATAACTATACATATGTAGCAGTGGCGGCCCTAGCATAAATTGGCTGGGCAAGCCTATGTATGAAGCATAGCCATTAGCCATTTATGTAATTTTATTTGCTGTATTAACGGAAAGTCTGATTTCGGTTCCGTCATTGACTGTGATTAAATTCGTTTCGCATATTGGGTTTGTTGTTTGAAATGTATTGGAATAAATCGAGAAAATGAAGATGATGAAGAATAATTAACTTTTGATATACAAGATATGTATATGACTTTTGTTGTTTTAGCTGTAACTACTTGTGGTCAGCACATCAACAAGCCTAGCGCAGTCGAAAGTAAATTAAAGTTCACCATAAAAACGTGAATTATCTACAAAAGCAAAGGAGAGGTTATTATTCGAGTCATTTGGGAAAAATTCAACTGAATTGATTGCTTATAGATAAATCTCTGAATCCCACGCGAAAGCGCTGAATTATTTTTAGTTTCCTTACTCTACCGACGGATAATTTCAGCAGTAGCAATTGGATTTGCTTATAGCACCACTATAAGAGAATATCTAAAAAATGGCTGCTTTAGCTGAAGTTTTAAGCAGTTTTTGAAAAACTGAACAAGCTGTATAGTTCTGTTTTGAAAGACACATAAAAGCAAAACTGTTAAAGTATGCTCACTAATCCAGGTTGTGCTGTAAAACGAAATACACGTTATGGGGTGGGTTGTGGTGTATTTGCGCTATTTTTCTAGAAGGCTTTTAGGCGCAAGTTGTCGGATATTGCAGTGGCGGCTCTATTATTGTAACGCTACGTTACAACGTGAATGTTGTTGGTGGGCTAACGCGCTATGAGAACTTACGTACTGAAAACATTGAATAACTTAAATAGTAAACACATGTCAAGCGTAAGATAATCAGATTTAAGAAAAAAATCGTTAAATGAAATGCACGAAAATATTTAGGCAAACCGGGCTTTTCGGCTTGTATGAAGCGTTCGCCACTGATATATACACACATGCTACATGCCTGTGTATATGCATATATAACACTTGACTCCTTTTTGTGTTTGCCTATGCCTCTCGGGGTACCTGTTTGTGTCGTTTGCGGTTGTCGTCAGAAAGATTTGTTTTGCATCACCTTCATCGTTTTCGCCTGCGCCTTCTTCCTCATAGCGCCGCTTCTATATAAATTGTGTAATACCCATATGCTTTTGCTTACCGCTCTAAAGTTGCTTGTGACTGTTTTGTGGTATTGTTTTCTTTATTTTAAATTGGTTGATATTCATCCAGTTATTTACATACATACGTTTATTTTGGTGTATACTTACTTCTTGTGGGTAAATATTGGAACTGAAGAAAACTTTGGTCATTTGAAATAATACTACCTATTCATTTCATGATATTAAGGTTGAGAAAGAAGAAGAGAATGAAAAAATAAAAGCTGAAAACTTTGAAGAATTTCGTTAAAAATAAAAGATTTAGAAATGCTGATGTTCCTATCGTCTAGCTTAATTTTTACTCACATTGTTAAATTTTATTAAACTTTGCCAATTTAGTTACTAAATGATTTTATTTTCAACTTTCATTCATTGTGTTTCAGAAACCAAATACATATTGAACTTGTTAGTTCATTGTCATTTTGTACTCATACATATATACATATGTACACCGAGAGAAAAGATACTGGTAGATCAACGGGATTACGGGTTAAAACAACAGATTCCACAGTCAAATCACATCCAAAAGATATACTCGTATCTGTTAAATTGACAGACGTTATTTTGTTTTAACAGTTTTATTGTTGAACTAACTGCTCTGAAAACAAAAAAACGCTGTGAATCTAAACAGTTTTGCTGTTAAATCAACAACTTTCCGCAGTTGAAATTTTGTCACTTATAAATAAATCCTTTGTGTTTTTACATGACAAGTTTATTGGCAAGTTTTTTAAATCTTATGTTTGCATTTTTCTCTTCATCCTCCCTCCGTTCGGTTTCCAAGTACAAATATGTAGCTTCATCTCCGTTTGTTTTCCATTTCCGCACCTTCTTCGCCTTCACTGCTTGCTATATTGTGTTCTCTATTTTATATTCTCCTCCGATTTCAAACCATTACATCAACCTGAAATTCAATCCAACGGCATCATATATATATTGCGACATTCAATATTATATTGAATATTGAAGCCACTTTAGTGACTTTTATACTTACCTTTATTCGAAAAAGCATTTGTGAATTAAAGCTCACTCACGTAAGCAAAGCAACAAGTAACAACGGAGAAAGCTGGCAAAATAAATACGTGTTCTTTTGATAGTCAATAATAATGATTTGTTGAATCAACAATTAAATATAAAGGTTACAGCAACAGATATTAGGGTTAAGTTAACAGTGACTCAGTTATATCAACAAAAATTTTCTGTTAATAATTGACGACCAGTTCTGTTGAACTAACAAATAGGTTTTAATAGATATATTTGTTAAAGTAAAAGATGTTTTCGTTTATATATGTAACTCTAAATGTGTCTACTTAAACATATTTCTGTTAATTTAAAGAATTTTGGTATTAACAGAAGAAAATTGTTGATACTACTGTGATTATTTTTCTGAGAGTATGAAGGTATACAAATACATACATATAACTGAAATTGCATGTCTGCCTGCAAACCACAAATTCATTTAGAACATTTTCTTTTTGCACAAAATTACTCTCGCCCCTTTAGCCCTATGTCCACAATCTGCAAAATTTTAGAAGCCATGAATGCAAAATTTCACACCAAAAAAATGACCTTCACTTTGCGGGTGCTTTGTGGGTGTTAACTAATGCGAATTCTGGCTTGGCATGCTGCTTTTGCATTTGTGCGAAATTAAATTTTAATTTACATTTTGTAACCATAAAAGCATACAAACATAAAAAAGCAATAACAACAGGGCTAACCAGAAAGAGGTTGGTTTAGCGGAAACCCAAAAAATATAAACAGAAAAATGAAACAATTCTACGTATTCATAAATGAATCTGTAGTTTCGACACTAACGACACAATACCAAAATAAAACATTAAATATATAAACGGCGAGCTTAATAAAAACGAAGGCTTTTAGTTGAATGTTGAAAATTGCACAATGTTTGCTACTTAATTAAATTTATGCGTTCACACAGAAGCACGACGTGATGCGCATTCGCTTTTGGAAGGTCGACATTTAATTTCCAAAAATTTAAATTATTTTCGATGACCCAGAAACTTTAATTGCCGTAAGTTAAAAAAAAATAATTGATTTTCCAGTAGAAAGATTTATACCAACGTAGAGCATAATATTTGTGAGAAAAAATACGAGAGACTGTTAGAAAGACGACAATACTAGCAAGTTTATACAAGTAATACCGGGGACAGACATCTGGTACTTTTTCGTAGCAATTTCATAATACCATATATCTGTCACCAAATATTATAATATTCTTCAAAATACTACACGAGCATCTTAGTATTTTTGTAGTAAAAAATCCAACTTTCCGTAGGTTGTAATTTTGTGGTATTCTCATTGTCAATTAGCATTTCCCACTGAACATACCTAAATGTGATAAATGTCAGTCAAAAAACCAAAAACGTTTATTCGAAAAATCAAAAAAAAAATTAAAAAAGCAAACAAATTACTTACAAATGGACAAAATAAACGTGTATATGTACATAAAAGTGATGAAACCCATTTAATCAAAGATATGTGGCGTGAGGACATTTAAAAACTGAGAGGTGTGCATAAGAACGGCCATATCTATCAAAATATGTGTGCAGAACTGCAAAAGCGGCACAAGATTGTGCTGTATGACAAAGAGCTTCAGGCCGAGCAGCATCACCCAGTTCATCGATGACAATTTCAACGTTCCCAGCTGGATCAACATCAGCAAGATCAGCTGCAGAAATACCAACAATATCAACAGCTGCAAAACCAAAAAGGTTTGGAGCTCGCCGAAAGAGATAGCCAAACGGCAGAAAAATATTTGCGTAAAAATGAGATAAAAATTATAAAAACCATTGAAGAAAGTAATGATTTACTTCGGAAATGTTTTCCATTTTTATGTTGTTTACTTCCCCTATCAGAACTGAAATAACAAGTTACTGTCTGTCATTATGGTAGTATTTCAAATACCACAATAAATTTACCAAAATGCAAATACCAGATGTCTGTCCCCGGTATAAGGAGGAGGTAATGCCAACGTTGATATCATTGATGCTATGTAAATGATTTGTTGCCAAGGGCTTAAGCCATTAATCACACACTCAAGGAAAAACAGCATTTAAAATCAAAAATAACCGCTGTGGTGCAGTGGGTAGAGTGCTCGCCTACTATGCCAGAGGTCTCGGGTTCAAACCCCAGTCCGAGCAAACACCAAAAAAATTTTTCTAATTAGTAAAAATCCAATTATTGGGTTTTTTAAGAGCAGCGGTCACCTCTCGGCAGTGGGCGGCATACCCTCCGAGAGTATTTCTGCCATGAAAAAAGCTTCTCACAAAAAATGCATTCGCCGTTCGGAGTCGGCATAAAACTGTAGGTCCACCCAATTAGTAGGAAAAACAAAAAGGAGCACACCTAGAATTGGGAGAGAAGCTCGGCCATAAAACTCGTCAGAGTTATAATGGCGCCATTGTATTATTATAATGCGCGTTTTATGCCTATATGACACACACTTTTTCCTTGGTTTTTTTGGTTTGGAAAACCCACCGAAAGTCAAAATACAAAAACAATTCTCCTGTAGGTTGAAAAGAGACAAATACTCCCTCAAAAGCAATTTGATTGACATTAAACTTCAAACTAAATCAAAATAATATTTATTTCAAAAATTAATTTTTTTTGGAAATTTGAATTTAAATTACTGAAATAAAAAAGTTATGAAACCCTAAGGGGAGGATAGCTGTGTATTCCATGTTACAAAGGGAAGCCAGTACGCAATATAATTTTTCTTCCGGACTTCTTCTTTACCTTTGCGGCCAAAGCAGAAGCTTACAAGTGGCAAATTTAAAATTTGTATTTCCATATATTTTTTATTTTAAATATAATTTATTTTCTAGTTGTCAAATTGAAACAATTGTCAGAAAAAATGACCGAATGCCAAAAAATCTACCGAAATACAAGCTGGCTCGTTGGTTTTTAATCGCCTAGATGGTATTTTGTTTGGTTTTTTTCAATATATGTAGCTTGCTCGCTTGCACCAACGCAAAACTGTATTTGACCATCTCCTTCACACAAAAAACCTGGTAGAATACCAGAAAAAAAACGTAGTGTCATATGGGCTTTAGACCAAACCATTTTTATTTTTTATTTTTTAGAAACTAGAAAAAAACTTTTTTAAGCATGAATGTAACTACAGCTGTTTCACCTTAGATCCCTCTAATACCGGGGACAGACATCTGGTATTTGCATTTTGGTAAATTTATTGTGGTATTTAAAATACTACCATAATGACAGACAGTAACTTGTTATTTCAGTTCTGATAGGGGAAGTAAACAATATAAAAATGGAAAACATTTCCGAAGTAAATAGTTACTTTCTTCAATGATTTTTATAATTTTTATCTCATCTTTACGCAAATACATATGTACATATGTTTCTGCCGTTTGGCTGTCTCTTTCGGCGAGCTCCAAACCTTTTTTGGTGTTGCAGCTGTTGATATTGTTGGTATTTCTGCAGCTGATCTTGTTGATGTTGATCCAGCTGGGAACGTTGAAATTGTCATCGATGAACTGGGTGATGCTGCTCGGCCTGAAGCTCTTTGTCGGACAGCACAATCTTGTGCCGCTTTTGCAGTTCTGCACACATATTTTGATAGATATGGCCGTTCTTATGCACACCTCTCAGTTTTTAAATGTTCTCACGCCACATATCTTTGATTAAATGGGTTTCATCACTTTTATGTACATATACACGTTTATTTTGTCCATTTGTAAGTAATTTGTTTGCTTTTTTAATTTTTTTTGTTTTTTGATTTTTCGAATAAACGTTTTTGGTTTTTTGACTGACATTTGTCACATTTAGGTATGTTCAGTGGGAAATGCTAATTCACAATGAGAATACCACAAAATTACAACCTACGGAAAATTGGATTTTTTACTACAAAAATACTAATACCGGGGACAGACAGCTGGTATTTGTATTTTGGTAAATTTATTGTGGTATTTAAAATACTACCATAATGGCAGACATCAACTTGGTATTCCAGTGTCAAATAACATTTTTTTACTTCTGAAAAAGGAAGTAAACAACATAAAAATGGAAAACATTTACGAAGTAAATCTTTACTTTCTAGAATGATTTTTATAATTTTTATTTCATTTTGATGAGAAAGACGCAAATATTTTTCTGCCGTTTGGCTGTCTCTTTCGGCGAGCTCCAAACCTTTTTTTAGTTTCTGCAGCTGATCTTGTTGATGTTGATTCAGATGGGAACGTTGAAATTGTCAACGATGAAGTTGGTGATGCTGCTCGGCCTGAAGCTCCTTGGCGGACAGCATAATATTGTGCCGCTTTTGCAGGTCTGCGCACATATTCTGATAGATATCGCCATTTTTATGCACACCTCTCAGTTTTTGAATGTTCTCACGCCACATATTCTTTATTAAGTGGGTTTCATCCAGGGTTTGAAATTGCTTAACTACTTTTGCTGCATTTGCTTTTGCTTTACTTTTGCTAACGAAAAGTAAATTAGCAAACTCGGCCAGCCGAGTAAAAAACGAGAACACGATTCATTCGCTTCAGTTTTCAGCTGAGCCGTGTTTGCTTGTATAGTTAAGCAAAGCAACGCGATTTGGGAGACTTCATTTTACTTCCAGCAATTAGTTGTGTCTTTGCATTTTTTCTGCTTTTGCTTATTTTGCTGAAACGATTTGTTAACGCATATTTCGATTTTTTATACATATTTACTTATGAATGTATGTATGTACACATAATATGTATTAGGCCCGTCACATAGCATACGCCAATCCGTCTACGTCGACGTATGTGACTGACAGCTCACGTACTTGACGGAGAGGTCGCCACATAGGAAACGTTGGCGGATATACACAAATCAGCTGTTTGATTAACCTTTAACTACAGAGGTGGTGGCAAAAACTTAACTCTTTAGAATATTTTGTAATTTCTCTTTTAAGTTTCCCTATTGAAATTCAGTTTTCAGTAACTTCATATCTCCTGATAATTCTTAACAATTTTGTTTTATGGAGGAATGTTATTCAAATGAGTAAAAACTCGAAAAGCAAATTGCAAAAAAAGTGAAATTCAAGAGTAGCTAAAGGTTAACAATCAAAAGCAATCAGCTGACATAGCGACGGATTGACGTATACCAAAAGTTGACTTTTGGGCAACTTCGGTACGTTGCGGCGACGGATCCGTCGTACGTGTGACGACGTACATTTAAATGCCGATATTTTACTGAGCTGTCAGTCACATACGTCGACGTAGACGGATTGACGTATGATATGTGTCGGGGCTATATGTATGTCCATTTGTAAACATCTTTTCATGTTGAATTTTGCTTAAAAACTAGTTTCAGCAAAATAAGCAACTGTAAGCAAAAATTTACCACTCAACTAATTGCTGGAAGTAAAAGCAACCCTCTCAAATTGAGTTGCTGGGCTTAACTATACAAGCAAACACGACTCAGCTGAAAACTGAAGCGAATGATTCGTGTTTTCGTTTTTGGCTCGGCTGAATTCAGCAATAAGCAAAAAACATCGGCTATTGCTATTTTGCAGCAAGCAAATTCAAACCCTGGTTTCATCCCTTTTATGTACATACATATGTACGTTTCTTTTTGTCCATTTTAATGCTTTTTTAGAATTTGTACATATGTAAATTTTTTGTTTGCTTTTCTAATTTTTAATTTTTTCTTTTTTTTTGATTTTTCGAATAAACATTTTTGATTTTTCACTGACATTTGTCACATTTAGGTATGTTCAGTGGGAAATGCTAATTCACAATGAGAATACCACAAAATTACAACCTACGGAGAGTTGGATTTTTTACTACAAAAATACTAAGATGCTCGTGTAGTATTTTGAAGAATATTATAATATTTGGTGACAGATATATGGTATTATGAAATTGCTACGAAAAAATACCAGATGTCTGTCCCCGGTATAAGACTCATCAGGTTACTTTTGCCTCTGCCAAGACTCGAACTTGCGCACCTTGCAGTACAATAACTACAGTTCTAACCGCTGAGCTATTGCCTGCCTTCGACATCTGAATCATAATGAAAATTTTTAAATTAAAAAAGATATTTTTGAATTAAGAATGAAAATTTTGAAATAAAAATGCATTTTGGATTTAAAAAGAAACATATTAAATTAAAAATGAAAATGAATGTTGATTCAAAAACTCTCTCTTTGTTCAAAATTTTTTTGTGAGAAAATATTTTTTTGTGAGTAAACCAACAAAAACAATAATGAGAATCGATTTTTTTTTAATTTTGTTTTTACAATGATTCATATAATTCGTGGATTCTATTTAGATGAATTTCATATCAAACCCAATATGCGTTGGTTGCAGAGGTACATCTTACCTACCCAAACACAACCTCATTTTCAGAAATTGCATTTTCGAAAAATTGTGGGCGTGGCAAGGTATCGAAATATTCAAAAATATTCGAAAATAATCGAAAAATGACGATAATAGGTACTTTTAAAGTGTGATTACTAGGGAATGGCTTTACCGATTTCAAAGACCTTTACACCATTGGAAAGGTATTGAAATTAGAAATTTTTTTTTCAGTGTAATATGTAATATAGAATTTTTACAGTGTGTGTTTTCAAAAGGTGATTTTAATACCTTTCTAATGGTATACAACTTTTTTAAATCGGTTGATTAGTTTACGCGTGATATCAAAATACAAGAAAGCCAAGAGATGCATTTACTTAAATAAATTAAAAAAAAAATAAGGAAAAAGGCCATTTTAGTTTTCAGATATGTTATATATATTAAATAGACCTTTCTAAACAAAATTTGTATTTTTCAAAATCGCTTGATCTTTGAAGTGTTTTTTCAGTTTCAAATTTTATTTTGGAAAACATTTTTTTTCAGTGTACTAAAACAAAACAAAATTTTACAGTGTATTTTTTTCAAAGCTAATTTCAATACCTTTCTAATGGTGTAAAGATCTTTGAAATCGGTAAAGCCATTCCCTAGTAATCACACTTTAAAAGTACCTATTATCGTCATTTTTCGATTATTTTCGAATATTTTTGAATATTTCGATACCTTGCCACGCCCACAATATTTCGAAAATGCAATTTCTAAAAATGAGGTTGTGTTTGAGTAGGTAAGATGTACCTCTATGCAAAATTTCATCAAATTCTGAGGGGGTCGGGTTCAAAATGTTCGTTTTTTTTCAGCCTTTGATATGAAATTCATCTTTAGGAAAAGGGAAGTATAAATAGGTTACTACAATTCAATATAATGTTTAATGTTTCACTATGTGCTGGCTTTGGATTGCATTTCTCATCCGGAGGAGAATATAAAATAAAGAAGAAAAAGGAGAATAAGGAGAATAAGAAATAAAGATAGCAAACAGTTAAGGCGAAGTAGAAAAGAAGAGGAGAACAAGCGGAGGCTATATTTTTGTAGTTGGGACTCGGATTGAGAAAAGATGAAGAGAATGCCGTTGGATAGAAAATGATATAGAGAACACTGCAGCGTTTTTTTCTCATAGTGCTTAAAATAAAAATAAACATTTTTAAATTTAAAATGTTTTTTCTTGATTTAAAAATTTTACAATGAACATTTTTAAAATAAAAATGTTGGTATTTGCATCACTTTAAATACGTTTTTGCCCATTTTAAGCACGTTTTCATATGTTTTTATAGTTTTTTTCCTGAGTGTATGTTGATTATACTTTGCAACAATTTTCAGGGTAATTGTTTTGGACAGAATGTTTCTAGAGCGGAGTGATAATAAATTAAATGCAGGATCTAACAAAGCCATATAATTTAAACTTACATCACACTTGTTGCATTAAGTTATCGATTTCTATAATTGCAGCCAAGCGAAAAAATTCTTTATGAACCAAAAAATTAAGCCCTTAGCGTTTCTAATAATAACTAGAGTTATTGATTGATTGAAATTTAATAACCTTAATTGAGAATTCAATTAACATACACACAATGGATATTTAGGTCAAATAAATCAAATTTTCATGTGCCAATGTCAAAGTTACTAAATTCTAATAAATGTGCATACACTCTGCACCACTTGAATAGAACATAAAGCTTGGATTCGATAAATTATTTTCGGGAAAATTAAAAAGGATGTTTGAGAGATTTGATAGGCCGGGAACCTCAGATTTCTGGCATGACAGGCGTGCACCCTACTCTTTCTTAATTGTAATTAAAATTAGCTAAGCAATTTTTCGACATATTATGATCGAGACAAAAATGTTGACCCGAGAATCAGTAGTGCTAACTTCAGCTTTGTTTCCACCACTTTGAAGGCAGTGTAAACTTCAAACTGAAATATGTATATTGCAGTAGCCTGGCCTAGAGTCTAAAGGATTGTTATATTCTCAGCAACCACTCTTTCGTGAATTATTGATCTGTCCGTAAAATAACACTGTGCGACAGCACTTTGTCACACAATTTGTGTCACAGTGTAATTGATTGCATCGGAGTCATTTCTGTCTTGTTTGATTATAGTGCGAAACCTTATGTTAAAACTTATTTTGGGAATTATATATGTGTGCGGAGTACTAGTGCAGTGTTTTGTTAAGCCAATAGTATGTAGCGCATTTTACATAGATTAAATAGAAAGTCTCTGTACTCCCTCTAGCATCTTATTATTTACCACCATCTACCAAAACAAGCATTCCGTATATCATAGAGCAAAATGATATAGGAATTTAGGAGATATTCAAACTTGGACATACTTATATGTTCATATGTTTCACATACTACTTCCGTGGATATACATTTATACATACATACATACATAGTATGTAAGTACTTCTACAGTATTTATATGAACTCTGGTGACTGCCCACATTACGTTGGTCACAACACAATTTAAATGTCCAAAATTTGCCACAAATGCCAGCGCATACCAGCGCTCTAAATTTCTCGCTAGCAAAGCGACTCCAATGTTCTCAGTACGGTGTGCAAAACATTTAACGTTGGAGAATTTTTCCTCCCTCGGAGTGTTTTGTGCAATAGAATGCAATGGAATGCCGTAATGGACAATAAAAACTGTCGAATATGCAATTTTAAACGCCAACGTTGTCACAATTTAGCCAACCCACACTAAATAAGTAAGTTATCGTACTTGTATACTCTGTTGGTCGCTATTAACTCGAGCTGAACTTGGCGGTGGAAAGTGACCACTTTGTTCTGCTAAATACTTGTTGTTCTCAGCGGACAGTTTGCTGTGGCCTGAATGCCTCGCTGGTCTCTGTGTGTACTTGCATACGTTCTCCTATAAATTTTTTAGTGTTCTGTTGAACGAGTTTTTTTTTGTTTATGACCGTTGATGGCACTACAAATTTCATTGCTCTATTTAGTGAGGATATTTGGTGACGACTCAATCAAGGCGACTATCAACTATGTATGCCATTGATTTGTTCTCGTGGTAAAGCGTGATAGAATCATATATGTACATACATACATATGTACACCCGGCCGTCTCGGCTTATAGGGTCGCAAGAATAAAGTTCGCCGTACGCCCCCGCATATGATGTCTTTTTGGAAAACATTTCCGGAAAAGTTTTTTATTTTTTATTCGACGCCGCTAGATGTCGCTAAAATTAATTTTTCTCATATCTTCGGTTTTTATAGTCCGATCTCTAAGTTTAATACACCAATGTCTTTGGCTTGAAAGGACGGCTTATACCACGCAGTACTTAGTTTATACCAACCTAATGCAATTTTTATGCCTGCGTGCTGAGCGTAGTCTAAAATCATTAATCTTTTCCAAAAAAGTATTTCGATCGCTTCAGTAGAACCCGAAATAATACACGTTCAACATTCCGAGGAATATATGTTTTTCGCTTCCTTTGGTCTTTTAAGTTCATTTTACAAAGATTTCTTCTGCGGAGACCCCTACTGAAATTTTATGGCGTATAATGTTCTAGAACATGTTAACCCTCTAGCATCGCCAATAAAGGGTTATTTTGACCTATGATGTATTGTGGAACGATCTTCCGTCATCCCTTGTCAATTTCGTTCGAACGAAAAAAGACACTGAAGATGGCGCATATTAGCCGAAACCGGTTTGTCTCGAAACCAAAATTGACAAGGGATGACGGAAGATCGTTCCACAATACATCCTACCCTGTCGGAAAAACAAGCAACCAAAAAGTATTTTGACCCCTATTTTTTTAGAAAATCAGGAAAATGGTATTTTTAAGGTCGCTAGAGGGTTAGAATGTTCTAGAAAATTATTTGGCATAAAATTTTATTAGGGGATTCCTCAGAAAATTTTTCTGTAAAATTAACCTAAAAGACCAAAGAAACCGAAAAACCTATATTCCCCGGAATGTTGAACGTGTTTGATTTCGATTTCTGCTCAAGCGATCCAAATACTTCTATTACAAAAGATTAATGATCTTAGACTACGTTTAACATGCAGGCATAAAAAATTGCATTAGTGTGGTATAAACTAAGTACTGGGTGGTGGTGACCCCAATAGCGCACATAGGGTTAATACTATTCCATAGTATTAGCCGCCCTTTCAAGCCAAAGACATTGGTGTACTAAACTTAGAGATCGGACTATGAATACCGAAGATATGAAAAAAATTAATTTTAGCGACGTCTAGCCGCGTTCAAACAAAAAAAAAAAACTTTTCCGGAAATATTTTCCAAAAAGACATCATATGCGGGGGCGTACGGCGAACTTTATTTTTTGCGATGCGTTCTAATGTACACATCTCCATAGATATATGTATATTTTATGTAGTTAATGTTGAAGTAGATTTAGATTAAATTGAGTAACTTGTGTTGTAAGGTTCGGTAAAAAACTGTCGACACTTTTAACGAAAAAAATGCAGTCCGTCATCATTGTAGAAAGCTCTATCAACGCTTACCTTAATTTTTATTTTCCTTCAGATGGCCTATTGGGGATTGCTTCGCATCCATAGATACATATGAATGCCTCTCGCAGCCATTAACTATTGCGATGTCACTTTCGATAAGTATTTTGTTGTCGTCCAGCCACTCAAATCACCAAAATTAGTTAACGATTAATTTAACAACAAGGGGTTCGTCTCAGAACGGTTAACTTTTTCTATGTAGCATTAGTTAATCACATAAGTATGTATATATGTATGTATATCCTACAACTCCACTGAAATGTTCATTACATCAACTGTCCATTAAAACTCTTACACTGCACATTTAGAGTTGCAAAGAAAGGACATACCACAAAATTGAATTGTTCTCTAAAACTCAAACGATTTCACGTACGTTTTCCACACACACAACAATGCACGCGGAATACATATATCTTTCAGTCAGGCATTCACTCTGCGTTTGCACATATCTTTGCAAAGAATGTTTAATAACTGCATCTTCAGAAGTGATCAAATGACCATCAGAGTTGACGCCGTTCTTGCCAATGACTTAACACCAATTTTTTGCTTGTTTTTCTTTCTGGCATTTTTGCTCCTTCGTTAACCTCACAAATTGATTTAATGTTGTTCGCTTTTTTAGTATTTTTCACTTCAATCGCACTGAGTGATACAATCTTTTTGTATTGCATTGTACTATGGGGATTAATTTTCGTCAATATGCTATGTATAGCGCGTTATGTACTTAAGAATCAACCTTATCTGCAACCTCAGATACATATGTGAACAATGTACACGCATTTTCAAGTTCTACGCATTGCTAGAATTGACAAAATAATAGACGTTCCCACTAACGTCATTACAACGCCTTGGAGAGTGTGTGATAAACAACTACTTTGTGTCACAATCTGTAAACACCAAACAGTAAATTGAGTGGACATAATCGTTCCTTTGCTGCTGCCGCCCCAATGATGACCCAATAGACAATTGATTTTTGAGGCTTCAGTCAACCTACCTCTGATTCTCTTTGTTGTTATTCAATGTTTATAATACAATGTCGATGGTGTACGTGATTAATTAGAATGATTAAGGGCCGTTTACTCAACCTCTGATTAACGATAACCACGGTTAAAGTTCGGTTAAACATCATTATCGACTTCATCAAACCATGTATTTAACATGTGGTCGATAATGCAGTACATAGCTTAACCGGACCTTTGTCCTCCGGTTAGCGTTAATCATAGGTTGAGTAAACGGCCCTAAAAATTCTTCATTATTTCATCTCTGCGGTTTTTAGCTTAGAAATTAATGTCAGAACGATTCAATTAAGATAATATTGCAAAGTTGACTTTTTTAACTTTGTTTAAAATTTAGCCGTCTTTTACAAAAAAAAAATTGCACATTTTGGCTTGTAATGGTGCTATTGCAGTAACAGTTTTGAAAACGCCGCTTTTTACATCCGAAAAGTATAATATTTTCAGTCGTGGCAGAAAGGCGGTTACAGATATATATGCTGCTGACCTTTGAGCTTGCTTTGGCCGGGAATAAACCAGTTGACGCCTATTAACACTGTTATATTTATTTTTTTTTTAATAGCCGTAACCGAATTCCATGCGACATTTCTGCCAGCTATGGAGCTATATATATGTATGTAGTAAAAGACATAAATACATATACATATACGTCAATATGTACGCAAATATTATTGCAGGAATGTCGTATTTTTGCTTCCTTGGCTCTAGAATTACCATAGCAATGGCATTTCTTTGCAGATAATGAATTTTTCATATTTTTCCAAAAGTTTACTAATTGAAATAATAAAAACAAAAAATTAAAATTTCATTTCTGCTGTCTATGTGTTAGTTATGTATGCAGAAATGTACACTCCGGAAAATAATTACAGTAGTATCAACAATTTTCTTCTGTTAATCCCTAAATTCGTGAAATTAACAGAAATATGTTTAAGTACACATTTAGGGCCGGTTTCACCATCTCCGGTTAAGCACTTAACCAGAGATTTTTGCCCGGTTAAGCAATTAATTTGACAGCTAGCCATACAATTTACCTCAAACTAACCAGCGGTTAAATTAACCGGAGATGGTGAAACCGGCCTTTAGAGTTATATAAACGAAAAAATCTTTTACTTTAACAAATATATCTATTAAAACCTATTTGTTAGTTCAACAGAACTGGTCGTCAATTATTAACAGAAAATTTTTGTTGATATAACTGAGTCACTGTTAACTTAACCCTAATATCTGTTGCTGTAACCTTTATATTTAATTGTTGATTCAACAAATCATTACTGTTGACTATCAAAAGAAAAAGTGTTTATTTTGCCCGCTTTCTCCGTTGTTACTTGTTACTTTTCTTACGTGAGTGAGTTGTTATTCACAGGTGCTTTTTCGAACAAAGTTAAATATAAATAGCATAACTAAAGTTCAATATTCAATATAATGTTGAATGTAGCACTATACATATGATACCGTTGGATTTAATTTCAGGTTGATGTAATGGTTTGAAATCGGAGGAGAATATAAAATAGAGAACACAGTATAGCAAGCAGTGAAGGTGAAGAAGGTGCCGAAATGGAAAACAAACGGAGATGAAGCTACATATTTGTACTTGGAAACCGAACGGAGTGAGGATGAAGAGAAAAATGCAAACAAAAGATTTAAAAAACTTGCCAATAAACTTGCCATGTAAAAACACAAAGGGATTTATTTTTAAGTGACAAAATTTCAACTGCGGAAAGTTGTTGATTTAACAGCAAAACTGTTAGATTCACAGCGTTTTTTTTGTTTTCAGAGCAGTTAGTTCAACAATAAAACTGTCAAAATAAAAGAACGTCTGTCAATTTAACAGTTATATCTTTTGGGTGTGATTTGACTGTGGAATCTGTTGTTTTAATCCGTAATCCCTTTGATCTACCAGCATCTTTTCTCTCGGTGTATGTATATATGAAATGCACTGCTCCGGTATTTCATGTTCAAGCTAATCAACAAAATATTTTTATTATGCGTACCCGGAGATATCACTCAGTTTTACAGGTTCCATGACAGAGCTGTAAAAAGCTGCAATCATTCTCCCCAGCAATCATTGATTGTTCTACCAGTTTTATTGCAATGAAAATTTATCGCAGTTTTTTGATTGTTAAAATTGCAATTTGAAATAATTTGTGTTCCATAGATTGCAATAAACATTTATAAAAAATATTGGGTATGTTAGTGTCTAGCACGAAATTATTATTTTTAATTTTTAATTTTTATACTTTGGAATAAGCGGATTAGATCATATAGCGATGGTAGATGTGATAGCTAATTCGAAGAAAAACCACTTTCTTCATCATCAGACATCTTCTCGGGAGCACACAAGGCATTGAACCTACGCTCCAACCATCAGTAGTCGAATATTAGCGAAACGCTAAGCACTGCGGCTACCGATGGTCCTGCTGAGCTGTTGGATTTTTCACTTACATATGCCATTGCTCTATTCAATCTAACCTCACTTAGTGTACGATTTTCGTACATCTGCTATGCAAGTGTTGAATAATGGTAGGCAGCTGACGGACAGCGGGCGGTGTGTACAGTAGTTGTATGTACAACAGCACAATTTATAATTTAACATTATTGGGTATGTTAGTGTCTAGCACGAAATTATTATTTTTTAATTTTAATTTTTATACTTTGGAATAAGCGGAAAAATCCAATTAGCTCATACAGCGATGGTAGATGTGATAGCTATTTCGAAGAAAAACCACTTTCTTCATCATCAGACATCTTCTCGGGAGCACACCAGGCATTGAACCTACGCTCCAACCATCAGTAGTCGAATATTAGCGAAACGCTAAGCACTTATTCCGCTTATTCCAAAGTATAAAAATTTATAAAAAATGTTTGATTGTAAAAAAACTACAATCAGCAATAATTTACCTTCCATTTATTGCAATAAACGTTTATTGAAATTTTTTGGGATCAAGTTCATTGCAATAAAATTTATTGAAATTTTTTGATTGTACAAATTTTCAATACAATAATTTACAAAAATTTCATTTCAATAAACATTTCTCATAAATCATTTTCATCAGTGGTCTTCATCTAAAGTGATAAAGTAATAAATTGCTAAAATTTATCAGTTTATCCGCTTTTTTACATGAACGCACCTTGGTAAATAATTGTTGAAACTCTTCTCAGCTGTCAATGTCAACTTGATTAATAAATAAAAAACCCAATAAAATAAACAAAAAATGCATATACCATTTTTGTAAAAATTATTTTAATAATTCGTACCCAAATGCCGAAAGAAAGCAAAATTTCTTCTTTTGAATTGAAATAGTAAAACTGACAATGTGCCAGACTTGAATTTTACCGAAATTTATAAATTTACGCAACAAAATCGTTCGGTAAAGTGATAAACTTTGCTTAAATATATTTTCATACCAATTTTGACAGATAATTTATCACAATTATTATTTTATCACTTTACCCCATTTACCAGCAGTTTATCCCTTTAAATGAAGACCCTTATTGTAAAAATTACAATAGCAATAATTGTATTGTAATAAAATTTCATCGTAAATCAAATTGATTGAAAAATGTTTGATTGCAAGGCTTGCAATAGCAATCATTTTCCTCATAACTTTATACGCATGCATTGGGACCGCTGTGGTGCAGTGGGTAGAGTGCTCGCCTGCTATGCCAGAGGTCTCGGGTTCAAACCACGGTCCGAGCAAAACACCAAAACAATTTTTCTAATTAGTAAAAATCCAATTATTGGGTTTTTTAAGAGCAGCGGTCACCTCTCGGCAGTGGGCGGCATACCCTCCGAGAGTATTTCTGCCATGAAAAAGCTTCTCACAAAAAATGCATTCGCCGTTCGGAGCCGGCATAAAACTGTAGGTCCACCCAATTAGTAGGAAAAACAAAAAGGAGCACACCTCGAATTGGGAGAGAAGCTCGGCCATAAAACTCGTCGGAGTTATAATAGCGCCATTGTATTATATTATTATTATTATATTGGGACTGATGAAAGGCAAGCGCCTGGGTAATTCGAGTAATACCCGGCATTTATATAACACGTTTAGCCGCGTAATACACCATTTCCCGGGTACATATGTATGTATGTACATATTGGATGGTGTTGGGCAAACATTACTGGTAATATTTGCAGTTGCCAATTTGTATAAAGTCTGGATGATAAGATGATGAGAAAGAGGATGAGGGTGCGGATGGGGATAAGGATAGGTACATATATGTACATATGTATGTATATATTTATTTTTATACCATTTGCCTTTTCATTTACTACCCGGATATCCCATTACTGTCATACATATGTATGGTTGTTTAACATACCGCTAATAAGATCTATCCATTTAAAATGTTAACAACGGGCTCTTTTATTGATGTGTAAACATCTTTGCTGTAAGCGGCAGCTTGCATGAAAATGTCGAAAAAAAGGAAAGTGGGGTTGTGTTATATGTTTATAGATGAAACATCCGTTGAAATTAAAATCCGAGCTGCTCCTTTTTCAAGAATATCCACATTTTTTGTTTTTTTTTTTTTTGAAAGGAACAAATTTTTCCGATTTCAGTACATTATCTGGTAGCTAAAGTATACAAAAAAGGTATTAAAAAAAACAGGACACCTGTAGTGGAAAAATCCAATGTGAACAGGACCTAAAGGATAACCACTGAAATATAAAATAACACAAAAAGTACCCACTTTAATTTGGGTACAACTCCTAAAATGTTAAGCTTTAGGTTGCATGAAAATATCGAAAAAACGATGGCGGGCTAAAAACTTACGTAAAATGATATCCTAAACTACTTCATAAACACACAGAAAGCGTGAATAATATCTCCAACATTTTTTTTAAACGAAAATTAGTACCAGCGCACATCTAGGCACATACTCGTTGGGCCAGCGTTTTTTTGAAAGCAAGTGAAAATATTCTAACTTTTCGATAAACGAAGAAGCTCTACCATCGCGAAAGAGGAGTTGCCCAGATGAGTCGGTTCAAACGCTGCACATAGGGGTATTTGCTTTTAAAAGCTGGCCAAAATTATTTACATATGTGTGGTTTTGTAACTATCTAGTGTTAATTGTAAATAAGTAAACAAATAGCAATATTTTTCAAAACGAACCACTGGCATAGAACTCCACCATCCTCACCCTTATGCTTAATTTTATCCATATCCTTAGCATTATCCATATCGTTATCCCCATCCGCATCCTCATCCTCTTTCTCATCATCCAGACTTTATACAAATTGACGACTGCAAATATTACCAGTAATGTTTGCCCAGCACCATCCAATATGTACATACTAGGGATTCCAATTTTTCCGATTTTTACGATCCCGGGATTTTCGAGATTTTATTTTATAATCCCGGGAACCCGGGATTTGTCCCGGAATTTGGACATTAATTATTTTCCCACATTTGAGGTTGAAAAAAGTAAATACATTTTTAGAGGAACGCTACAACTTTAAAGAGCAAAGAAAAATTTGATTTTTATTGCCATTTTTATTATTTGACTAGCTGACCCGGCAAACTTCGTTCTGCCTAATTGCTTTGAAATATTGTAAACAGGACTTTCGTGTATTTGCAAGTTTAATGGAAGCTTTAATGCTTTATGTGCCGTTCTTCCCCCTTCCAACAGTGTTGCAGCAATTCCGGTAGATGCAAGAGCTAATGGAATACCACGGGCGCATCGGGAAAAAATATGCCACCGTTTCCATTATCAACAGCGTTTATTAGTTGATTGTACGCACTGCTTTGCTGTTGATTCAACAGTGGAAAATTTGTTTGTGCTTGTTGTTGCAAGTGAGTTATATCGTAACTTACGATTCGTAAGCACGCTCGCCATGAACGCTTTTAGGGATATTTAGCCTTAAAAATTAAGATCGCATGGGAGGTGCTACGCCGCCTTTTCCCAAAACAACTGTTTTTTTCATAAGCAAGCTATTGATATCGTTAATCTCCTGATCAATTTTCAGGTCCCAACCTTAAACGCTTTTAGAGATATTCAGCTTGAAAAATTAAGTTTGTATGGGAGGTGCCACGCCCCCTTTTCTGATAACCCCCACTTGATATCATTTAGCTTTATACCAATTTTCAGCTCCCTACCTTGAAGTCCTTTAGAAATAATCAGCTTGAAAAATTAAGATTAATTGGCAGGTGCCACGCCCCCTTTTCCGATAACCTAAACTTCTATGCGCAAAAATTGTTTTGATATCATATAGCTCTGTACCAATGTCCAGGTCCCTGCCTTAAATACTTTTAGAGATATTCAGCTTAAAAAATTAAGGGTGTATGGGAGCTGTCACGCCCCCTTTTTCGATAACCCCCACTTTTATGCGGGAAAGTGGTTTTCATGTCATTTAGCTCTATAGTCATTTTCTTAGCAAGCTTTGTTTGTTTTCGGCGTATCGCTGTTTACATACATACATACACGTACATATGTATATGAGCATTTCCTGGGCGTTTCGGACGGTATATTCGCACGATTTTTTTAACTTTTGAGGCGGAAATATCGCGAAATATTGTATAGTTTTATGATAAAGGGAAAGATTTACGCCACGGATAATGATTAAAGTATGTTAGCGACAGAAATTTAGTTTAATGCCTCTGTTTTAGCTACTTTTAAAATATGGACGTGTTTTTGTAGCGTCCGGAACGCAGTTTAAGTGGCTTACACAGAGGCATTAAACTAAATTTCTGTCGGTAACATACTTTGGTCATCAGCTGTGACCTAAATCTTTCCTTTTATCATAAAACGATACAATATTTCGCGATATTTCTGCCTCAAAAGTTCAAAAAATCGTGCGAACATACCGTCCGAAACGCCCAGGAAATACCCATATCGCTGTATAAGAATTTGCATCATACCGAATTTTTCTGTTGCAACAGAAAACGAATTCAAATTCATGCTGCAAAGTCGACGCCAAAAACCAACAATTCCTTAAGTGGGATGCAGACACGTTAAGAGATTTATAAAATTTGTTGAAACTTAAAATGATTGCTATCTACGAAAGGTGATTAAAGGTGTTGTTTGTTTATTTTCCGTAGCAAAAACTTGGATATCATTTTGAGATTCCCGGGCCCTCTAAAGCCCGGGCCCGGGGCAATTGACCCCCTCAGCCCCCCCTCTCGTCGGGCCTGGGCACAGGGCACATGTTGATGGCAGCATTGCCATGTAATAATGCAACATTTTAGTTCAGAATAGGAAACGATATTTAGTATATAGATCTGAGACCAAAAATATTATATATATAAAATACAATTTAATAGGGGAATATTCACTCTTTATTTTATCCCGCAAATCCCGGGATGAAATTCTAGCAATCCCGGGATTTCCGGGGGGTAAAAAAGGCCGGGATCCCGGGATTGGAATCCCTAGTACATACATACATATGCACCCGGGAAATGGTGTATTACGCGGCTAAACGTGTTATATAAATGCCGGGTATTAGTCGAATTACCCAGGCGCTTGCCTTTCATCAGTCCCAATGCATGCGTATAAAGTTATGAGGAAAATGATTGCTATTGCAAGCCCTGCAATCAAACATTTTTCAATCAATTTGATTTACGATGAAAATTTATTACAATACAATTATTGCTATTGTAATTTTTACAATGAAAATGATTTATGAGAAATGTTTATTGCAATGAATAATTTTGTAAATTATTGTAATGAAATGATTTACAAGAAAAGTGTATTGCAATGAATAATTTTGTAAATTATTGTAATGAAATGATTTACAAGAAAAGTGTATTGCAATGAAATTTTTTAAATTATTGTAATTGTATTTTTTACAATTAAAATGATTTACGACGAACGCTGATTGCAATGAAACTTTTGTAAATTATTGCAATTCTAATTTCTGAAATCAAAATAATTCATGGTGAAGGTCGATTACAATAACATACTTCTAAATTTTTGAAATTTTTATTTTTACAATCAAAAAATTTACTAGCGATATGATTTACAATCAAAGCTGCTTACAATAATATACACTTTTTATGATTGCAATACAATCTGATTGCAGCTTTTACAGCCCTGTTCCATGATGGTGAAGATGAGAATGCAAAACAGCTAGTTGATTACTTCAAAAGTTTCTCGGTATTGACAACAATTCTGTAAATAACTTTGACGAAAACAAGCCAAGGTTCTGTTAGACATTAAAAAAAAAATCAAATTTCGTGCATAAAATATCGACCAAATCTTTCGCATGATAAGGCAACTTGAGTACTTACATATTTAGCTCAAGTAGAGATGTGTCGAATAGAAAAAATTAGAGAACACTATAGGATGTGACGTGAGATAAGATAGGTACTACTTGTATAATAAGATAAGGTATTTAAAGTAAGTATGTAGACCGCTGTGGTGTAGTGGATAGTGTACTCGCCTGGCATAACAAAGGTCGTGGGTTCAACCCCCGAACCTGAACATGAGTTCATAAACAATTACAAACTTCCATGAGAAATGTAAGTAGTTCTCTGAGCTATCTCAAAAATTCAAAGTTTGGTTATTGAACCTTAAGTTAACAGACATGAGCAGGCAACATTTTTTTTTTACCAGATGAAATGTTTCTCTATAAGATTCAAGTTCATTTACAACTTAACATGCAACTTAAGCTCAATCTGAAGTTTTCAAGTGGTACTTCCAAAAAAGAAGTGTTAGAAATAACAGAATTCAACTGAAAGAGGAAAGAGTTTCGTTATCAAGCAGTTTTAAATATTACAGAAATTCCAAATATTTAAAAAAAAGAAAACACATTATACAGCTTCCCAATCAGTAAAATGCAACGAAACTTGTCTACCGTCTGCCATCACTGCCAACCGAGCAGACAGACAAACAGACGCAGCGCCGCGCCGAGCAGACTGCTGGACAAACAAGCTCAATCTGCTGCGCCGCCATTAAATGGTATCAATTTTTATATTCCTTTGGCGCACCTCGACACAACAAACTGCAGCATTTTTGTATACCAACTCGAAGGTTAAGTTAAAATAGAATGCCGAAGGCGAGAGTATCTCATTCATAGCCACGGAGAAGAATGTCGGTATTACCGGAAAATTGGCATAAAATTTATGGCTTTGGATAAATTCCGTTTTCCGTTTGAACCAATACCAACGCAAAGCTAAAGGGCATCAATAAAATATATGTAATAACTTTAGACTGCCTAAGATGGTGGCGATGATGATGATGATGAAGTGGATATGTGCGCTCACAAACCAAAAACTGCAATGCGCTGATGTTTTTTTTTTTGTAGGAAAGAGTCAAAACGATGCAGAAAGGGGCATCGGAAATGTCGTAGACATGCTTACCAAATATTACTTGAAACTACTTGAAAAAAAAAACAAAAAAAAAACAAAAAAAAAACTAAAATGAGAATAAATAAATGAAGTATAGAAAAAGAAGGAGAAGTAAAAAAAAAAACAGAGAAGCATACGTCTATGAAGGCGTTGTGTTGTATAGGCTTGGCCTGTGTTGATGCCATTGCATTGTCGCAACATGTCGGTGCAAATGATATGGCGAAAAAGAAAAGAATCTATGAATTCTCTATGAATAAATGCTAATGATCTCAGAAGTCTTCAGAAATACAAAATTATGTAATCAAGTAGTTTTTATTTGCTACGAGACTTAAAGATAAAAAGATAACAAAACTTAGTATTTTCACTTACGATTAAATAAATATAATGAACAGTACACTCACATAGTTCGTCATGCAGTTTATAAAAGCGATAAAGCTGTGTTTCGACTATATGAAGTTCATTCAGATGATAGTTCAGATGCAGTCTCGAGAATATATACATTTGTAGGTTCTACTTCTCGTTCCGATTGTATATCCAATCTACCCAAAGTCGCCAGAAATGTTTGGTCTTCTATTCAGAATAGTCTCGCTGATGAGTGCCTTTGTTTGCACAAAAACTTGGTCCAAATCATGGATTGCTGAAATTGTTCATTCTTTTTTAAACTTGTCGGCCTTATCGTTACTATGGCCTTCGTGTACGGTAACCTATCCTGGTGGAAGTTTGTTTCTAGCTCTTAGAATGTTCACCAATGTTGGGCAAACGTCTTCAAGTTTTGCTGTGATCATGTAGGACTACAGGACCTTAACGACTGCCTGGCTGTACGCCACAACTTACGAAATAGTTGCGATAAACGAACTAAATATACCTAAACCTTAACCGAATTCTCGTACTCAACGAACCGCATTTACGAGGTACACCATAATATTCAAATATGCACTTGTATTTAACAGGGACCGTAATCATTATGAGTTTTATAATAAAAATCGCTATTTAATCATTATATGTTGAGTTTTTTTATATTTCATCAAAAATAATCATTATTTTTTTAGTTTTATTTTTTTTGATCAGAAATAACACTTTTTCCTTGAGTGATATATTTATCGTTCAGAAATAATCATTAGTGTGTGATTTTTATTTTTTTCCATCACAAATATCACTCATTCACGAGGTTATATCGATGGGAATTTTTTAGTAATTATGTTCCAGAGCACTTCAGATAAAATTTTAGTTTTTCGACCTAAGCAAAAAAATAAAACAAAGAATAATTTTTATTTCTGAGCGATAAATATATCACTCAAGCAGGGCCGTGCGCAGGAATTAGCCTTGGGGGGTTTTTTTTAATTTTCGTTTGCATTCGCATACATTTTTCGCTAAGATAAACATATATGCTGAAACAGATATCCAGACCCATACATCATAAATTTAAATGTTCTCTAACTTTTCTGAAACTGCATACTCTGATGCTTAAAATTATACCCAAGAAATTTTTTTGGTTGTAAAAATTTTTCTGTATTTGATAGAGAATTTGTGATATGGTGGCATATTATTCGCACTTTTATGAATTATTGTACTAATTTTGTCAAAAATTATGAGTCAAGATTCAATGCAAAATTTATAAACTGTGTTTTGAAAATTTTTGCAAAATCATTGCAACTTAGAATTCGTCATGGGGGGTTTTAACCCCCCAACCCCCCCCCCCCCCCCCGTGCGTACGGCCCTGCACTCAAGGAATAAGTGTTATTTTCGATCAAAAAAAATAAAACTCAAAAAATAATGGTTATTTCTGAGCGATAAATATATCACTCATGGAAAAAGTCTTATTTCTGATCAAAAAATAAAACTAAAAAAAATGATTATTTTTGATTTTTATGGATATCGCTTAAAATTTTTCGATCATAGTGGATTCGGATAATGCTCTTTCAGACATGCACACACACAAACTCAATACTCTTCTACGATGTTTGCAAGTATTTGATTTTTTTCACTGAAAATATAACGAATAATGATTATTATGGGTCCCTGGTATTTAAGTTTAGTTGTTTCGAATGGAAATTAAACGAAATGTTACTGCAGATTGTTAATGAGGACGAGTTTTAGCAGGAAGTTGAAAGCCGTTTTGCCGCAAATTTTGCTTGAGTGTGGCGGTGGAGGGTGTCGCATTTGCATAAAACGCCAATTACCAAACTGAATAGCAGAGCGAAAATAACACCAACAATAATATTTGTTGTTTTCGTCAGCACATTAAATGGCACAAATAACAGCAAAAGTAATAACAACATCAGCAACAAAAAGCAACACGCCAAACAACATTATACATAGTTGTGTTGAATTTAATGAATCTTAATTATGTGACAACTCGTGACAGCTGTTTAACAGTGTTTATTTATTAATCAGTACATTTCCAAGCAAAGAGGAGCGATGATACAGTTTGCTGTTATAACAACTACACTGAGAAAAGAAATGCAACAAAAATTGGTTAATAGTATTATTTGCACATTTGAAATGTAACAATACCCGACAAAAAATATCCTCCACATTTGATTCATGATGCTTATCGCTAGCTTAGAGTGCAAATTGTGTAAGTACTTTTTTTAAAACTTTGAAGGAGAGACAAAAAGCAAAAAATAAAAAAATTTCAAAATGAAAAAAAATTTTCTGTTCATATAAAAATTTTGGACTTACACAATTTGCGTATCACTGAATAACAACGAGTAGAAATATGACAAGTATCACAGACTTGTTTAGCGTGGTGCGTATTTGATTTTTCTAGCGTTCTACATAAAAATACACTTTTTCATAAAAATGGACTTACATAGTTTGCACTCTAAGCTAGCGTTATGTGGAATTTTCTGCTGATTCCAAATATGTAATCAGATGGTTCAAAAGTAGAACAGTTTTCGGGATACTTTGAAATTTCAGTTTTTGAGCTAAAAAAAAGTAGGATTAGTAATCTGTCAATATTGCCGCCATTACCGTCTTGATTTTTACGTTATCTCTTATAACATTGTAATTTTTCTACCCATTATAATCAGGAAAGTGCCAAAACGTGCACCAAGAAATAGGTGTGAAACCAGGAGGATGTTTAATATTTAAAAAAAAAAAAACAAGTAAGGAAGCCTAAGTTCGAGTGTAATCGAACATTAGATACTCAGCTGTATGCTTTCATTGTTTGTTTGCGTTTGATGGAAACACGGTGTACTTTATACAAAGCGAATGCTGCATAAAGTGGGCGTAGCCACGCCCATTTTCAATATTTTTATCAGTCATCCAACTAAGCATATGAATATTATTCTTTGTGCAAAATTTCATTCCTTTATGACTTCAAGTTACAAAGATGACACGTTACAAATTCCTAAAGGGTGTTCCAGAAATATCTTTGTTAAAAAGTAGGCGTGGTGATAAACCGACTTCAATAAATTTTTGCGTGTCTATTAACACAAGTTGTGAAAGTGTATAAACCAAGTTTCGTCATAATATCTCAGTTATTTGTCGAGTTATGGGCTCCGAAATCCCGTAGATTCCTTTGTCTAAAAGGAGGCGGTGCCACGCCCATTTTCCAAAATTTTTCTATTTTTTGTTTCCGGTCTATTGTGGAACTCATGCCACAAAATTTCAATGAATTATCTTTACATTTGACAAAGATATCGCTTAAAATGTTTTTATTAGGCCCCTTTATAGTTCCATATACAAAAGTGGGCGTGGTCATCAACCGATTTCGCTAAAATTTAGAACATGTATTACCACAAGTAACAAAGGTGTGTACACCAAGTTTCGTCATTATATATCAATTATTTGTCGAGTTATGGGCTTAGAAATCTAGTGTATTCCTGCTTCTAAAAAGAGGCGCTGCCACGCCCATTTTCTAAAATTTTTATGTTTTTCGTTTTATGTCCTTAGTTGGAATCCTGCTATAAAATTTCAATGATATATCTTTATATTTGGGAGAGATATCGCTTAAAATGTTTTTATTAGGTGACTTTATAATTCACATATATAAAAGTGGGCGTGGCCGTCAACCGATTTTGACAATTTTCCGTCGGAATGTTTGCCTAAGTAAGTAAATCACGCATACCAAATTTCATCGATATGTCTTCAACGGTTTCTGAGTTATGACTCATAAAACTTTCAATGTTTGACCCTTAATAAGTGGGCGTGGCACCGCCCATTTTCCAAAATTTCATCAAATTTCTTCATAAGGGCCTGAGCTCAATATGTGGGTGAAATTTCATCGCTCCAGCTATATTAGTGGCTGAGATACCAAATTTCCGACTTTTTCTATATAGGAAAAGTGGGCGTGGTCATGGTCCGATTTCGCCCATTTTCAATACCAACCGTCCCAGTCTCGATACCAACTTGCACGCCAAATTTCATCGAAATATCTCAATTTTTGCGCGAGTTAGAGTGCGTACGGACGGACGGACGGACGGACATGGCTCAATCGATTTCTCTTTTCACCCTGAACATTTTGATATATATAAGTCTATATCTATCTCGATTATTTCATTCTGTTACAATCCACCGTTATGAAATCAAAATTATAATACTCTGTGTACTAGTACAGCTGAGTATAAAAACCACAAAGGAAATAAGTGTGAGTTCTATTAATACGATTATTGCGTAGTTCATTATATCTTTCATGAAAATGAAATGTATTATAACTTAGTACCGAAACAGGTTTGTCGAAAGTATCATTTCCCCATTCATGATATTCGGTACGGCCGAAGACAGCTGCGCTATTTCTTGTTTTTTTTTTTTTAATTTTGTTTTTAAGGCTGTGTGCCAATTGATAGAAAAAATTAAATTTTGACATAAGGGAGTACAGTTTTGGCAGTATTCGTGGTGAATTCTAGTGTCATAATTTTACCTAGCTCAATGGGCTAGGTAAAATTTTGACATTTTGTAATTACATACATACACAAGTAACACAAATATTTAAAAACAAAATAACATCAGATCATTTGATGAATACATTTCTTCTGTATCCATCAATATTGCCATCAACAATTATATTCATTTTACGTTTTAAAATTGTATCGTTGTCCGTTTTCGCCCAAAAGTTTATCTTGGTAACTGTCAAAATTTTCTATTCCGTTTGGCACAGCAAAATTATGTTTTTTTTCTCAACATTGTAAAATTTTCTACCTCATTTTCCCATAGAGAAAAATGTTACCGATTGGCACACAGCCTAATTAAAAAAAATCAACATTGTAATACTTACCAAAACTCTGGTTGATTCCAGTTCAAATTTGAAAAAGTACCTACTTTTTTCCCAGTGTATAATGGATCTCCGAAATATACAGTTTTATTGGGCTTGGCCAAATCATTCAGATGAAAATTAAGAATAAGAAGAGCAGACAAAAATGT
The DNA here is from genome assembly GCA_960531455.1 of Urophora cardui. Classification (NCBI taxonomy): domain Eukaryota; kingdom Metazoa; phylum Arthropoda; class Insecta; order Diptera; family Tephritidae; genus Urophora; species Urophora cardui. The sequence continues at coordinate 95,937,316 of OY482671.1, read as the reverse complement.
TTACTCCTTTGTAATGCATAAAATAGTTAGACCATGTTTGTTTCAAAAGATTCCTAAATAGCACCAAATTATATTCCTTTTGTTCTTGAAACTCTCGCTAAATAGTCGCCAGTGTAGAAATTTAAACATAAATTTTTCTTAAAAGGTCAGGAAGTAATTCCTAGAATCCAAAAGCGGTTAGATTCATTAAATCTGGTTTTAAAACATACACCGCTTTTTAACTCTCTTAAGGCGCATTTTAGCTCTAAAAAATTTCCTTCTGAGCCAAATTTCAGACTCCAAAAATGAGTTCTGAAACAAAACGCTCTTTAAAGTACTGACCAACTCAAACATTTAACACGCGTTTTTAAATTTATTCAACGAGACATTGCTGCAGAAAAAAAAAAACTATAAGATCCCAGACATTGTAAAATCGAATTGGTTTTCGCACGAAACCATTCAATGATCAAGAAACAATTTGTGGCGCAATTCATGTGCAAGGACACGCAAATAATGACAATGTAAACATAAACAACAATCGATTACAACATAAAACAGCAATGGCAACAATGAAGGGAAGCGCGAGACAACAAGAAATGAAAAACAAGTAGAAAATAACGACAATAAATAAGTCTCAATACCATTTCGCTATTGAAGTCAGGAAGTTTTCATTAAAAATTTCCACATAATTAAGCTGGTTCGCAAATGGAAGAGAATGTAAAGGCAAAGAAGCTGCAAAGGGAAAGACTGGAGGTGTAGTGAAGCGAAGTTAAAAAGATGAAAAACAAAATATTTTTGTGTTGTTTGTTTTGTGTATTTTCAACAAAGTTTTGATGAGCAAAACATGATAAAAATGGGTAAAAACACACCCACAAAAATATTCAAAGAAATGAAGTGAATGTAAATGATGCTAGATCGGGCAGAGCCAGGTTAATACGAGTATACTCATATGAGAGTATTAGTGCTATAAGTTTATTAGCAAAAAGTTCTGAAATTTGATATAAAAGTGAATGTTTGAAAGAGTGATGAATTTATGAGAAGAAGAAGAAAAAGTAGAGGAAGAAAAGTATGATGATGACGAAGATGATGATGATGATGGTTTACGTTTCGTCGCCCGGATAAATTAGTGTCGTATGTGAATTTTGGGCCGAATTGACTAGGTTAACCTATACTAAACTAATCAAGATCTTTCGAATGACGTTATCCGTTTTTTGCTATCTCCTTTAGTTTAAGAGATATTGAGCAGAATTTTTTCGTTTGTGCAAGGTCGCAAGCGATTTCGTCTAATTTCCAATGTGCTTTTAATTGCTGTCAATTGTGTAATTTATTTACTTTTATGAGAAATCAAATACAATATTTAACTAATTTTAAAAATCTTTAATTTAGTTCAAATTGGGAACACATTTTGTCGTACGTCATACAAATTTCCTGCAAAAATGTTGCTAAAGGTAACATACGACAAAATTTTACTGAAGAATATCCTTTATAAATTCAAAAATAATAAACAATATATAACAAAATTAAAATAATTTAAGAATTTTGTGGCCTAGTAGTGTTCTGCCAGACTTTAGAGAAAAACTAATCAGAAGTTTTGGAGAAATACAATTCCAAACTTCAAACCTGTTTTCCCAAAAGTCTTCAAATGCAACATACGACATTAATTTATCCGGGCGACGGTTTACGCATTATCTGTTATGCATATTTGCTTCAAACTTTGCCTCATAACTTTTGCCGAATAACTTTTCTCCCAATTCTGATACATAAGATTCTGTTTTCGTATTTTAAAGTTACTTAAAGTAAAAATATGAATAAAGCGTTCAAGCGTTAGGTAAATCAAGTTTGCAACTTTTGCTCAGCTTTCCGCAGCTGAGTATAAAAAGCCAAGTTTGATAGGTTTGATAGAACAAGAAACTGAAAAGAAGCCCACAAAAGGAAATCAGGCAAACACACTGCTTCTGTTTTTTGTTTCCGTTATTGTTGTTGTTGATTTTGTTAAAGCGACCCGGCACAACTAAACGGAAACTCTCTTAGCATTGACTGCACAATTGAATTGCAGTTGTGACGCGCCAAGCGCGTGTTATAACACCAACAAAAAGCCATACAAACACCACACCAAAACAACAAAGCTTCCACTTAACACAGCTTCATAGCTCCTTAGCTGCTTAGCTTCCTGTTCAACCAGCCATTTCGGCGGTGTACCGCTGCGTGCTGCATTCTGTGGGTGCGTGTTTTCGCATTTGTGCAAATGACGCAGTCGTCGACGCAATAAGCCACAAGCAACGGAGCGTACCTACTTATACTCGAATAAGCGTCAAGTCAAGTAAACAGTTAAGCCACGCCATATCCGCTATCACAGAAAATACATACAACATACATATACATACTAACGAAAACACAAGGAGTGTTTTTTTGGGCACTTCGCTGCCCGTTTCTACTGGATTCTGCTCTCTTAGCTGACAGTTTCCATACAAAATGTTAGAGACTTAAGAAACCTTTAGAGAGTATGACAGCTACTCACTAAACTGATATTTACTGATTATGCCAGTTATCTTTACTGATTATGCCAATTTTTTCTATTGTGAATAAGTGAAATGGTTTCAAATTTTTGTCAATAGATGTCTCCCCTATCTTCGAATTCAACGCAATACCGTTCGTTAGAAATTTTTTTTCCAATTCCGTACCAAAGAACGTATATTGTACCAAAGAACGTATATTGTACAATATACGTTCTATGTCCGTACTTTAGCAAACGGTGTTCGAAGATAAAGGAGACGTCTATCGATAAAAAGTTGACGAAATTTCATCAAATAAACACACCTTTTTTCCAATTCTTTTACTTTAACGAACGGTCGTATAATTTTCACTTGTTTTTATACCAGTGGTTGTTTTTTTCGCAAGTCTCTAACTCTTGCCCAAAAGAATGCGGCTACAATATCATTCGACAATTCAGGACTTTGCTTCGCATTTTTTGTTTTGCTGCAGTTCGTTGTTGTCCTTTTAAATTATACTATGCGTGCTCACACAAAATAAGTTAGCTAGGTACCTACATGCATACGAACAACATCTAGCATAACCATAACTATCTACTGAAGGAAAGTTTGAAAAACTCAACTTTTTTGGAATGCTTTCCGCATTAAAATTATTCCGCTTTATTATAATCCTCTATATTTCTGCCCGCTTAGACGTTCAGCCTGAGATCCAGTGGAGAATCGCACTTGCCAACAAGTGCTACTTGCGACTAGGTTAGGTTAGGTTACGTTGGTGTTGCCAACAGCGTATTGGAGGCATTATATTAAATGTGGAATGCAAGACTCCGCAAGTTTTAATATTACTTCCTGACCCCCAATGCATTCTAAGAACGAGAATTGTACATAACCAAGGCAGCTGAACCGTAGTCTGCCAAAATCTGGCCATTGACAGACAAAATGTTCCAGAGTGCCAACTGCATCGGGTTCGTTGCATGACTCTGCACCAGTCCCATTTTGAATGCATGAGATGATCACAGACAGTGTCCTGTTAGTAAGTCGACCGCCAATCTGCAGTCTGCTCTAGGAAATGTGAGTAGGTAATTTGCGGTTTTTTGCGTTGTAAGTATGACCGAAGAAAGAACGATTTTGGCGAGCTTGCCAGATGGCAGAGTTTTACATTGGGAATCGCCAGTACATAACAATGCTTGATCTATTTCAGTTTTATGGTAATTTAGAGAGGGAAAACTGTTTTCCTCATTCACTTTCGCTAGTGATGCCCCAGCTTTGGCTAACACATCCCCAATTCCCATTTCCCTCGATTGTTGGTATCTGGGTACCCAAACAGAGTTCATGTAACTTGGTCCTGCATTGATTTACGCACATAGAGGTAATCATCGCTGCCGTGGGAGCTTGGCTGTCAATGAAAATGTTTACACGAGAGTTTCAGGACGTTAGTTCAGCTGCAAGTTCCGCCGATTTTGAGGCAGCGTAAAACTCAGCCTTAAGGATATTGGTTAAGGATAGTCATAGAGAAACATGTATACATATGTGTATGTATTTACGGGGTGCTAGTCTACAACACTGATTAGAGAGCCAAGAGCTATGCGATCACAAGCGGAGTACCACAGGGTTCCGTCCTTGGTCCTCTCCTGTGGAATGTCATGTACAATGGTGTCCTAGAGCTGGATCAACCTAAATCAGTCGAGCTCATTGCCTACGCAGATGATCTCATAATAATAGGAGTCGCAAAACACATAGAAATCTCCGGCATATCTGCAATGATGCACTCAGCCGAGTGCGATTGTGGTTCTCGACAATGGACCTGCAGCTCGCGGAACAAAAAACATAGGTACTGCTAGTAAGCACAAGAAAAGTGCGCGAAAATATGAGCGTTATGGTGGGGGAGTGCGAGTTAAATTCACAGCCATCGCTGAAATATCTGGGTGAGCTTTAAGGAGCACATAAACTACGCCGCAGAAAAAGCGCAAAAAATTTGCGGCGGCCTTTCGAGGATGATGACGAATAAAGGTTGTGTGCGCTCCAAACGTCGACACCTGTTAGCCAGGGCTATAAACTCTGCTATTTTATACGCTGCACCGATCTGGGCCGATGCTCTCAACTGCAAGTCATATGCAAAGGAGCTGCACGCCGTACACCGCCTGGCCGCTCTTAGAATTATAAGCGAATTTCGAACAGTCACATTAATTTCATTTATATTTGAATTTAGCGTTCTATGCACGAGTATGTCCAAACTAGAAGTGAGCGACTTAAAATAATCCAATAAGAGTAAAATCTCAAAATAACATTTGTTGTTTCCTACCTATAATTCCAACGATATAATTTACATATATTTAATGAGCTTATTATAGTAATGGAAATGAGTGTTATTCAATACATAGTAAGTAATATAATGTAAAGAGGAAATGGAAAAGGGGAAGTGTATTTATGTAACTATAGGCTCTAAAGGATTGTTGTATTCCAAGCCCCATACAAAATACTGCAGCTATTACTCGTGAGCCCATTTTTGATCCGTCTGTAAATAAGTGGAACGTATTGCGAATGGTTCCTTAGTCATTTCTTCCAGCTGCTCGGTTTTATTATTACCCGTGGTCCCCTGTTCAGTCCGGTTTGGGGAGTAACGTAATCTGAGCTGCCGTTTAGTTCCCGTATGGTGTTGGGTCCGTACTTCCGACTAGGTATGTACATATATAGGCAGTTGCTCTCTGGGTGAACAAAAATCACGCTTTACAAGTCTCTCGTTGTTCCCATTCCGAAATATGGAAGGTTTGGTTTATGAACCTTTGCGTGAGAATCGAAGAGGATTTAGCAATGAGCAGTACGAGCTTCACGCAGACTTCGACATCGGTTTTAGTAAAAAAAAAAAGAAAACAAAAAAAGATTCAGCGGCTGCGCTGGCTTGCTCAGTTGTTAAATGAAATTTGGTATATAAAGTGCTTGATAAAAAGGCACCAAAGTTATTTACAACATCATTTATGTAGTTTCGCGTCATAACAAAGTAATGTGCAAAATTGTCCTTGGCTCGCCGGTAATGCAACGAGTTAAACTATAATGCGGACCATTTCTGAAAAACATTTTCTCTTCTCAGTTTCCTTTTGCACTTTGCTTCTTCCGTTTCTAAGTCCAGCTGATTAATAGTTTATAATTATAATTTTCATTTGGTTACGCGCATTCAACCCGTGCCATTATTACATAAGCGCGCATATTGAATTTTATTAGGGTGTTTCTTAATTTTGTATAATGTAATAATAATGGATAGTTGAATTTTCTTTTCTTTTCTAGTTGCAAGAAAACGAAAACTTATTTATAAAGACCTTTAGAAGTTGTCTAAAGACTGGACTGATAATAAAGCGCAAACACTTTCATGTATACTGAAAGTATCTTTCTGCTACCATCGAACTTTCGTATAACATATTTTGGGATAATCGACGTTCATCTGCGACCATTCCAGTTCGAAATCGGTCATTCGAATTTTTAGAATATTTTCAAGAGCCAATTAAGGAACACCCTGAAGTGCTTATGGAAATAAATTGCTGCGCTTATACATACAAGAGCTGTCTCATTAATCACTCTTAAGTACGCTTTTTTTCATGAGGCATTTAGTAAGGACCAGCAAGCAGACTGGACAGGAAGCGGAGCAGCTTTCTTTTTAATTATGCGGCATGTTGCTGAAATAAATGTTTGTTGTCATGTTGAGTTGATAAATCACAAGAAAAAGAGACAATAAAAAAAAATTCAACTAATAAATATTAAATAAAGCAAATGTAAGAAGGGTGTCTTTTTGGCAATTTTTTTCCTCAAAATTTGCTGCCTTGAAGCTGCACACATTTTAGCTGCTGCTGCATTGCTGTGACAAATGGAGGCCGCTAAGCGTTAGTGTTAGACAGAGCGACAGGACAGAGTTAAATTATTATTGCGGCAATGACACTGACACTGACGCTGACATTTCGGCATTAGTTTTCATTTATTGAGTTCAAAGCGAACACTTTATCTTCGAATAAAAGAAAGATTAAAAGCAAGTTCAAATAGATGAGCTCTTTTCCTTGACTAAAAGCATGTCTCCACATAATGTCATTCGTTCTTTTTATCATTGTTCGCTCTCTAATTCATCGTTCGACCTCGAATCCAATGCCGAACGGCGATAATTTCCATAAAAAAAAATTTTGAGAGTGAACAACGTTACTCATTGTGAACAAGCTCGCCAACCCCGATAATATCAATGCATTCTCTAGTTTTGTATCGAAAATCTATCGAAATCTGATAAACTGACCAAAATAAAAAGGCAAAAATAAGCAAAAATGCATATTGAATGAATTAATCAGCTCTGTTGTATATAAAGTAATATCTTAATTTAATTTACTTTTTCTACATCGTAGATTTTCATACATTGAAGAAGAAAAATAATGAGAAATGTCAAACTGAGCGCCGATAGCTACGTGGAGACGAGTTAGTTCGCGTAAAACTTGATGAGATTGTTCGAGCTCGAATTAAGTTATGTGGAGACAGGCTTTAACATATTTGAGCTTCTTACTTTCAAAGGTATATTTCGAGAATGAGCGTGTGAAATTAACCAATGCGTGCAGTTGTTTCGTAAATTGGAAGACATACATAAATTTATTAAGAGGCTTGTTCATATTAATTTATTAAATTGATGTATTCTGTCCCTCTGTCCGCCAAGATGGCTAATATTTTGTAATGAATTTAGATTTTCGTTAATAAGTGAAAAACGAACGTAAGTCGTCCTTTAATGAAGGACAGAGGTATGAGAAATGGTGATATTAATTTTATCTTTTTTTCTTTTAGATTCTTAATGCTAAAAAATAAAGTAGCACATTCCATGTAGAGTCTACTTTGTTCACTCTTGTCAAGTGCCAGAGTTAGTCAGCATGACCCTTTTCCTAAGTTAAAATTTTATTTAACTACATTAACCTAATATTTTATTTTTTTCCGTATGTGTATACTAGGGCGGAGTGAATTTGGGCTTTTTTGAAATCATTATTGCTCTACCTGCAGAAAGTTGCCTTTCTAGTCCAGAAGACTGCATAATATTATTGGCCTAGTCCCTTATTTGGAGGTACCCCAATTCTATTAAAGAATGGACAAAATGCTCCAGATGCATAAAATTCATTAGCTAGATAACACTAATTTGCTAATTTCTCATAAAAATATACGTAATTTTTCGATGGAAAATGTTTAAATCAGTGTCTCCAAGCTTATACAAAAATTCCGAAAATTCGAGGAAATTTAAAAAATTAAAAAAAAGGACAAGGCCAATAATATTTTGCAGTGTTACTTCTGTACTAGAATGGCAACTTTCTGCAGGTAGAGCAATAATGATTTAAAAAAAAGCCCCGGAACGCAGTTTAAGTGGCTTAAACAGAGGCATTAAACTAAATTTCTGTCGCTAAAATACTTTAATCATTAGCTGTGGCCTAAATCTTTCCCCTTATCATAAAACGATACAATATTTCGCGATATTTCTGCCTCAAAAGTTCAGAAAATCGTGCGAACATACCGTCCGAAACGCCCAGGAAATGCCCATATGTATGTACATTAGAGCGTATCGCAAAAAAAAGTTCGCCGTACGCTCCTCCCCCATATGATTTCCTTTTCGGAAACATTTGTGGAAAATTTATTTAATTTTTTATGCCGCTAGATGCCGCTAAAATTCATGTTTTCACATCTTCGGTATTTATGGTCCGATCCCTAAGTTTGATACACCAATCTCTTTGGCTTGAGAGGAGAGTTTCTACTTTATAATTGTATTAACCCTGTGTGCGCCATTGGGGTCACTTCCACCCAGTACTTAGTTTATACCACTTTAATCTGACTTTTTTTGCCGGCATGTTAAACGTCGTCAAAAACATTAATCTTTTGCAAAAGAAGTATTTATGGGGAGGCGTACGGTGGACTTTTTTTGTCCATATAAGGCGAGACGGCCTAATGTACATATGTAAGTATGCTAACATTGACATTTAGTTTTTCCCGCCCAAAGGCGTAAACACACACACACCCATTATAAGCTACTTCATATATGTCACACCTTTTGGAATTTAGGCTTTTTCTCCGCCTTTTTGGTAAACTTTGGATGAGATGTAACTCGATCTACCTTCTTCTTTCGTATTTTAACTTGCTACCAGTGAAAGTTTAATAAAAGAAGCAAACTAATTTCTTGTTGAACACATTTTGATGAGGGTTTAATCTAACAAAAATTTTCTATTATCAAAATAGTTTAAATTTTTTGTTTGTTGCATGTTTCAAATATGTTACGTATTTTCTATTTATCGCGCAGGTGTAGTCTTACACAAGTGTGTTACACGTCGAATTTCTTTGCAGGAAAATACTTTTTCTTTTTTATTTGAAAACGAGTGCATTGCTGGTAGCAAGACATATTTATCATTGTATTTATTTTATGTATACATATTTGTACTTTTATTCTATCAAAAATAATATTATTAAGCCTGGATATAGAAGGCATTCAAGAACATCAATCTAAGGCACTCTCTGTCACAAATATAAATTCAACACAATTCTGCTTCAAACTAAGCAAAGCAGTTTTCCATTAGTATGAAGTTTCTATAGCCTTTTCTAATTGCAACAGTCGCATTTTTCTAGTTTTCGGTCTTAGATCCATCGTGATTTCTCGTACCAGCTTCGAAATATGCATCTGACTTCAAGTTTAATTGCATGTGTACACGTCATTTCATAAAAATCAAGCGGTATTTGGCGGGATCAAAAAAAAAAAATGTTTCCCCTTAACCCTCTCAACCTAACCTTCAAATTTAGGGCGGACTTTTCCAGCTTTTTTATTTCATATGGGGACCAACCCAGTCTAATATACATTTCACATATCAACACTACTTAATACAGTATTGTTTGGTATAACAATACTGTATTAAGTAGACTTAGAACGTTTTCCTGTTTTGAATGCTGCCAAAAGGTACGGAGAGGTCAATCCATGCAAATGTTACCTATAATATTATTTGAGATTTTCATAGAATAAAAACTTTGAGTGCTTCCCATGAAAAACAACATAGTAGCAAGTTTTTCTTTTTTTCTTACGATTTTATATAAAACGTACCCTAACTTAGATGGTATCGAGTTTTGGTATTGACCTCTCAATCCAAATAGAAGTTTCAAGTGAAGATATACTTAGCATACAACTGAAGTTTCATTTCGAATTTATGTAAACTTTGAGAGCTTCCGCTGCAAAACGCTGTTTTCAGACTTAGTGCAGTATTGCACGGAAGCTTTGATATGTTTGTTGGGAATCTCTCGAATTTTATCGTTTGTTTAAGATTGCAAACATTAGATTTTTCCTGAAAAACAGTTTTTGCTTTTTACAATGGTTTTCTTTCTTGGGTTTGGTATTTGTGTGTTTGAAGAGAAAAACTGAAGTAATTTGATTATGTTTGCATTGGAAGAAAAAGGCATTAAATTTCATACGATGTCATGCATATGTATTTATGTACCTACATTTACATATGCAGGTGTATGACATTACAACTCTGCGTACGAATGTACATTACGGTGTTCCCCAAATGTATGGAGACATAGTTTATATCATATTTCTTCAACCTCACCCCCTTGGTCGATGCTAATATACCTAGTAGGAGATACCACATATACATTTTTGCCACGATAACAGACGTATCACACACAGGTCAAAGTTTATATTACCATATGTGACCTCTGTGCGACACCCCTTAACCGTCTCGGATCGGAACGAAAGTTTATATTTCGTATCCCCGAGTACAGGTCTACCGATGTTGGGTATTAGATATAAAAATAATTTATGTAATTTTTTAGTCTTATATGAATTTTGCTTTTGACCCTAGTGCGAAACCCCTTAACCAGCTCCGATCGGAACCAATATCTATATATGTGATATTTTGGGCTGTGCTGTTACCGATGTAGGGGGTTAGACCGAATAAAATCGCTAATTTGATTTTTAAGGACCATCCTAATGTGCATACATACATACATATGTATTTATGCATATTTGTGTATTCCTACATGAATGCACTTATCAAGTGCAAGTGCGAAATGTCAAATACCAAACACGAGTAGACAAGGTGAGTAAATGGAATTTGGGAGTTTGTATTGCGACAACTACACACTCGTATAACCCATCTCACTACAGTGCATACCTACCTACATACGCACATAAATTTGCAGAGATGTACATACCCTGTAGGGAAAATCTCTAGTTCCGAACTAGGTCGCTTCTAGTGATTTTTTCGACACTACTAGTGCGCGCTAAATCTCTTTTGCATGTTATCAACTGGCGAATTTAACACGGCGATGTCCTAGGCGGTGTCAATTGTCACTCTCTGCACTAGAGGACGGAAACTATCGATAGTCAGCACCATCGATAGTGTACGATAGTTTTTTGCAAACTATCGATAGTATATCGATAGTTGACGATAGTTTCGGATGATTTGGGAGAGTCTACGGCTACGCTCACACTGTAACCGCCTTTTGCCGTCCGGCAGCAAACACATCCACAAACACATCTGTTTTAAATGAGCTCACCCGATTTCACCCGAATGTAAACAAACTTTGCCCACCTGTCCTGGTCTTATTCTTACCAATACATGAAAGTAATAGAAGATGATCCAATAAAACTTTTTTCAGTACATTGTTTTGTTTTATTTATTTATTAGCCATTTATTCTTGTTCAAAAAAATTTATATATTAACCAGAGGCCATAACAATTATAACAAATAAATATAAAAATCACTTGATAACAATTATTGAGCAATGGAAAAATTTTTCCATCATCAATAACAATTACTCAAAGATCGATATTTTTTCGATCAGATCATAATTGTTATGAGCAATTGATATTTTTTTCGATGTTCCATAACAATTTCTGGATGATGGATATTTTTTAGATCAGTTAATAATTAATTAAGACTCGACCAAATGATAGCCCTAGCCAAGCGCTTTCATTTGATACCCATTTTGCGGTGTTCGGTATTCTATATTCGTATTCCGTATCCATATTTATCTGCTTTTCCACAATTATGAGCTGACTCAGTTATCGATAAATTTATCGAAATATATCGTAGTCCAAATAAAACCTGGGGCCATCCCCTTTCGTTTGATACCCATATTGTAGTGTAATTTTAATGTTTTTGGGTAATCACATTTTAAACGACCATGCGACTAGAACGCATAGTCGTATTTATGTTGCTTTGACTACTTGCTAGTCAGCAATTCAAACCCTGCATGGAATAGTTACCGTTTGTTTGGTGCCTAGTGGTCACATTTCAAATTTTCAATAAACTATGGATAGTTCAAACGATAGTCGAAAACCATCGATAGTGTAAACGATGTTCAGAAACCATCGATAGTGACGATAGTGCCATCGATAGTTTCCGACCACTACTCTGCACTATATTTTCGATAGTTCCGAACTAGTACTAAATTCTACAGTTTTCACTAGTTCGTTTATTGGCACAATAAATAGCTAGCTACAAGTACATACAAATTCGACAGTTTTACATCTGCCGCTTAAGTGCAGCCTTTGACACACTTCATACAAGTGGTGCCTTTCAATCTGAGGGGCGCGGGTTCGAATCCTGTCGGTGTCAAGGTGGATGATAATTTTTTATTTTTTATTTTTTGTTTAACTAATATTTTTTTATTTATTTATTTAATAATATTTTACAATAATATTTAAAAAGTAATAAAATAAAAAAATTAAAAATAAGCCTAATAAGCCTGAGGGATCGGAAAAGCATAATTAGGGGAACAAATGCTTCACTAAACATCTGAGACTTGCAGAAATATACAAAGCCAACGGCAATTGAATGAACGAAAAATTTTCATAGAATTTTTGTCACTTCGAAATTGCATACAAATCAAAGTGTGTCTTAAAATGGTCACTCAATTCACTCCTTCTGAACTGGTGAGGGTCTAACTACAATTGATCTAGTTCCCTTTTGACACCTTTTCGCTAGTTTGGAACTAGAAATTTTTCTCACTAGTTATTGAGCTCCCTGCAGGGTAGGTACATACATACACATATGCAACATATGCATGTTCGGTTGCTTGGTGTGTGCGGATTGAAAATGCGAATTCAATTGAATTGAAAACCAAAATGGTGCGTTGAGTTGAATTGAGTTAAATTCAATTGTCTTCCAAGTGTGTTGTGTCCTCGTTGTCAGGCTGAACACATTTGATTGTGAATAATGAAGTGCATGGAGGTAGAGCTGTGCACGAGATCATGATTTACTGTATACTTGCAGCCGAAAATTGTGCAATAAGCATAGATCAAGACCAATCTATATACAGGTCGTCTTATGTGAAGGAGAATAGGTGATTACAGTTAGACGGCCGCTTTCAAAAATGTCAAAAGTAGAGAAAACACCAGCGAACACACAACCGAACATACAAACACACAACCGAACACACAAGCTATTTCCACGAAAAACACGTGCAAGAATGCAAAATCAAAACAAAAGACGATAGTTTGACATAAGCTACAAATACGCTGAAGAAGAGCTACTCTTCCTTGCATGGACCTTCTATAGTTAGGTTATGGCATAGATATTGCTCTTGTGCATTATTAACTATCCCAGTAAAATAAATTTTCCTTAAAGAAAATGGCCCTTAATGATAACAATTTGTGTATATTCTGTGCCGTGCTCCGTTCGCGAATCTATTTACTTGGCGAGTCTTTTTTGAATCATAAATATAAGTTGAAGTTATTATTTATTTAAAAATATTTTTTTTTCATAAAAATTTATAGCTATTTGATTTCTGCAAGCTAAATTTTGTGGAAAGTATATATTTTTTCTAAATTTGAATCATGCATATTTCCATTTGAAGAATATTTTATATCCACATCACTGCTTAAGTCTCAGCAACGGTACTTAAAATATTCTTCTGACCGTTGCGAGAATTATAGGCACATGTGAACTCCATATTAGTAATCCATTTTACCCAGCACACATATTTACATACTTAAATATATACACATACATATATAGATACATATACATATCGTCGCCTGAGAAAACGAGTGTCGTATGTGAAAATCGACGATTTCTAGTTTTTGATGCAGATTAACTAAATCGGACCTAATCTTTTAATTTTTCCAATCCATTTTTTTTTATCTCTTTTAGTTTTTGAGTTACTTAGTGTGCATTTGTCGTATGTTACAAAATTACTACCATTTGGGTATGCATTTGTCGTATCTGCCGCTGAGCTACTGAGAATAAACCAAAATATGATATCGGAGCTATAGGTTATAGTGATCCGATCTGAATGATTTTCACTGACATATTTTATTGTAGTATAATACCAATTACTGCAAAGTTTAGTATAATTTGTTCCTTAAATATGGAAGTTATACCCGAAAACAGCTATATCTGAACAATCGGTTGTATGGCAGCTATATGTAATAGTGGTCCGATCTTGCTAAATTTCGGTGACATTTATTAGGTCCATATGCGTACAAATACTTCAAAGTTTCATGCCCTCAGCTGTTTAAATAGAGAAGTTATAACCCAAAATGTCCATATCTGAACAATCAGTTGTATGGGAGCTATATGTTATAGTGGTCCGATCTTTACAAATTTCGGTGACATTTATTAGATCAATATGCGTACAAATACTTCAAAGTTTCATATCCTTATCTCCTCAAATGAAGAAGTTATACCCGAAAACAGCTATATCTGAACAATCAGTATTAGTCCGACGTGGTGGATTCCGACAAATGATCAAAATATCATCAAAATATATTCAACTGCCAAATTTCAAGTCGATATCTCAAAAAATGTGAGCCTCATAACCATTCCGGTTTGGAAAAAGATATTGGTGCTCAGACGTCACATACGACAAATGCATACGGAATGAAAAGTCGTTTATCTTCCATAATGTTAAAGATATCCAACTTTTGCAAATTGCAGGTCAAAATATATAATACTCGCTACAGCTCGTCCAAATAACAGAAAAATCTGTTGTATAGTTCTTGAGAATTTCCAATTTGAACTTTAAAGTCGATTTTCTCGATTTGTAACATACGACATTCGTTTTCTCAGGCGACAATATGTGCACTAATTTAGGCACTTACAATAAATCTCACAGCCATGTATTATCACCTTTTTGCATTTGTATGATATACCTACGAGTACTATTCTCTTATCAAGCAACAACTGGCATGCACCATAACCAACAAAACTCATCTATAAATGCATTCATGCACATTTTTTAAGTCATTTGCAGTGACGTGCTCAATGCAGACAATCAATTCTGCCCATAAAATATGTACATATATGTATGTATATTTTGCATTGTTGTTGTTATCGTTGAGGTTATTATTTAGGATTTGCTTCGCCTGGTACATACATATGTGCCACTTTATTATTGATGACAGAGTGAATGTTGATGATCGTTATTGAGCCATTATTTTTCGTCGATGACGACTATTCTTACATATGCATTGGAGAGGTTTAACCCATATCGTCCTAATGTTCCCTAAATCGAACAGCAAATTTCAACATTTTTTATTATTTTTTCTGATCTGTTTTTCAGAACCTAAACCCAAAATTTTGATGTAATTTAATACTGTGGAATATTTTCTATAATTGAAAATAAATATTTAATTTTAAGCCCCCAGCTTTCTCTGGACGGGGCATTTAAGAAAACCCCTTAATTAACACGCTTTTATTAGCTTCACCTGTATGTATGTATGTATGTATGTATGTAACTTCATCCCATCCTAAAAGTTGCAAACGTTTAACTCAATTATTATTTTTTTGAAACATTCACTTTACTTTTATTGTGTTCTCTCCTCTATTATTTCTATTCACCTCCGGATTCGAAACGTGACATCAACATGTGATTCAACCCAACGACATCATATAATGAGATTCAACATTATACTCTATGCTTCATTGTGGCTTTTATGTTACCTCTCTTCAAAATAGCCTCTATGAATTTCATTCAATTCACTCCCGTATGCAAGCCAATAACAGAGAACGTAGATGAACAGAGAAGTTGCAACCACGAATAATCGTGGAAGCCAGAGACCCAACAAAATTCTGTTAGTGCATCTGGTGAATAAAAAATTTTAATTCAACACAGCTGGCTGTTAAAATAACAGAAGAAGAACGAGTTCGTCTGTAGAAAGGAATGTTATATTAAATTTCTGCACATCTGCTGATATGGCTCATTATTCCTCCCATACACCAATTCCATCGATGCACTAATTTCCCAAAACCGCTGGTGTTTTAACTATTTTCTTATCGAATTTGAATTATAAATAAATTAAAAAAAAAAAAAAAATCAATTAAAATTAATTTCAATTTGACTTTACTGGGACTCGAACCTGCGCATCAATGCATTTTCTGTATTAAAAACCATACAACAATGCACCAGTTTGCTACAACCAGTGAGTATTTTTACAATTTCCACATCGATTTTTTAATTATTTTAAAATTTTCGAAATTTTGAAAATGTAAAAACATTTTGTTGTCCATTTCATCTTGTTGATGGCCAACCCATCAACCTCGTTGATGAGCAACGATCAACCATCTCTATACCTATGCCAATGAAATTTAATTGTCACCCTCTCTGAACAAATAGATGATGCATCAATACATATGTACATACATATGTACATCTATTGAGCAATAATAAATTGGTGGCTCATCAAAACCCTCATCTTGGTGTATCGGGGCACAGCAGTTGCTAGACTCTGATGACTGATCAACGAAAATCCTACTGTCCCCCAAACATATCAAAAAACAACAATAATAATATTGTTGTGTACACAAAAGCATCTATTGAATTATAATTTTTTAGTACAGAAAGATATGCACATAGAGGCGCAGGTTGGAGTCCCAGAAAAGTCAAATTGAAACTAATTTAAATTGATTTTTTTTAATTCTTAAATTTATTTATAATTGAAATTCGATAAGAAAATTTTAAAATTACTTTGCTGTTTTAGGAATTTGGTGCATTGGTGAAATCGGTGTATGTGAATAAAACGAAGAATATCAGCAGATGTGCACAAATGTAAAGTAACATTCCATTCTACAGCGCGCTGCTAATTTTTCAATTTTTCTCTCAAATCTGTAATTCACCATCACTCAACTCTGGTAACGTTAACAAGATGCAATAAGCAAAAGCAGAAAAAATGCAAAGACACAACTAATTGCTGGAAGTAAAATGAAGTCTCCCAAATCGCGTTGCTTTGCTTAACTATACAAGCAAACACGGCTCAGCTGAAAACTGAAGCGAATGAATCGTGTTCTCGTTTTTTACTCGGCTGGCCGAGTTTGCTAATTTACTTTTCGTTAGCAAAAGCAAAGCAAAGCAAATGCAGCAAAAGTAGTTAAGCAATTTCAAACCCTGGTTCAAATTCTATTTATAGCACTTATAGCACGGTTGCCGAACTTGGTAATTACCAAAATAGGTTATTTTTCGCTGTTGGTTTCTTGGTAACTTTCACATCTGTTTGGTAATTTTTGTTTTCAAGAAGTTGTTTACTATTTTTGGTATACAAGAAAAATATGGAAGTGATTATAGGACAATGAGAATATTTTGGAGCGCTGACTGTTCATTGTGAATATGCACAGGCAAACAGGGTTTGAAATTGCTTAACTACTTTTGCTGCATTTGCTTTTGCTTTGCTTTTGCTAATGGCCTGGTTATGCTTACAATGCTGCTGGTCGAGCACCGTGAAATTGTTGTTGTGCACTCCGACGGTGAGAGAATTTTCTGACTCTCACATCCAGCAAATCTGCTGTGTGAAACAGGCAGCCAGCAGTCGAGGTTTCGGGGGTAATAATGTGTTATGTTGTGTATGTGCTCAGTATAACGAAAAGTAAATTAGCAAACTCGGCCAGCCGAGTAAAAAACGAGAACACGATTCATTCGCTTCAGTTTTCAGCTGAGCCGTGTTTGCTTGTATAGTTAAGCAAAGCAAAGCGATTTGGGAGACTTCATTTTACTTCCAGCAATTAGTTGTGTCTTTGCATTTTTTCTGCTTTTGCTTATTTTGCTGAAACGATTTGTTAACGCATATTTCGATTTTTTATACATATTTACTTATGAATGTATGTATGTACACATAATATGTATGTATGTCCATTTGTAAACATCTTTTCATGTTGAATTTTGCTTAAAAACTAGTTTCAGCAAAATAAGCAACTGTAATGGCCTGGTTATGCTACCAATCAAGCTGGTCGAGCACCGTGTAATTGTTGTTGTGCACTCCGACGGTGAGAGAATTTTCGGACTCTCACATCCAGCAAACTTGCTGTGTGAAACAGGCAGCCAGCAAACGAGGTTTCAGAGGTAATAATGTGTTATGTTGTGTATGTGCTCAGTAATTATCATGTGTTATGTTGTGTATGTGCGCTCCAATCATCAATGTAAGCGTAACCACCTCTCACCAATCACGAAATGTTTCCGATTTTGATTGGCAATCAAGATTGTAACCATAACCATAGCATAAACAAAAATTTACCACTCAACTAATTGCTGGAAGTAAAAGCAACCCTCTCAAATTGAGTTGCTTGGCTTAACTATACAAGCAAACACGACTCAGCTGAAAACTGAAGCGAATGATTCGTGTTTTCGTTTTTGGCTCGGCTGAATTCAGCAATAAGCAAAAAACATCGGCTATTGCTATTTTGCAGCCATGATTCAACCATAAAGGTTTACGCATGACGACATACCTTCATACATAGTGGGGCGATAATTGTCATGCAAAGAGGAATGTAGAAGAGTTTGACAGATACGGCCCCTATGGAAATGCTAGGGTGCGTGTGTGTGTGGCATATGTCAACAAAAACAAAATGCTTGTGTTCGTGTGTTTATGAAGATTTGAAGAAGAAGTCAGCTGATCTTATGCATTCTCCTTTATTGTTCCTCCATGTTTGCAGCAAGCAAATTCAAACCCTGCAGGCAAATAAAGAAGAGCATATCTCCGATTAAAAACTGAAATAGTTTTGCTTCGATACACATAGTACATATTAGTTGATATTTTTTCGTTTAGGCTTCATTTTTGAGCTCTTATGACCAATGTTTTTTTTTTATAAGGAAAAAATTTATGTGAAAAATTAATATTTTTGGTAGAAGTTATAAATACATATGTATATAGATCATCCCTTCATCAGACTACTTTTTACTTTTATTCTTGCGTCCGCATAAAACATACTTTAATGAAAAATTTCACTAAAAAGTTAAAAATAAATAATAGCTTAAAAAATCTAAAAAACACGCTTTAATCTTAAAAATCGTACTAAAAATTGACAAATAATTTAATTAGAAACAAAATGATGAACGAAAATATAAGTATTTAAGGAAAAGCGTGGGGTGCTCAATAATATTTGAACATGAAAATATTCGATTCGTACAACTAGTACAAAAATATACATACCTAGTTGCGAAATTAAAGAGTACGTTGTATGAAATCTCAAAAAAGTCAAAATAAAAATTTTAACTAACAGCGATCTTAAATAGTTTTTGACATACTGAGCACCACCCGACGCTTTTCCTTAAATACTTATATTTTCGTTCATCATTTTGTTTCTAATTAAATTATTTCTCAATTTTTAGTACGATTTTTAAGATTAAAGCGTGTTTTTTAGTTTTTTTAAGCTATTATTTATTTTAATATGATTTTGAAATTGCCAAAATATATAAAAAAATACCAATATTAAATAAAATTTAGTAAACACCTCATTTGGAAAGAAAATAAAATTCAAGTTTTAATTTGAATTTTATTTGCAGTCAATAAAAGGAACAAATCATATATTTAAAGTTAGCTGTTCGATTTATCGAACGCTGGGCGTTACTCAGTGGTTTTTTTTTTCTGAGGAGCATAGGCACTGTACGAGCAAACGGTATTGGTGGTGCATAATTAAAATCTGGAAGAAAACTGGAAAAATTCAATAATGACTTCTGTGTTGATACCCAGAACAGTATTTTGATTTGTCGTTGGCAGTATAATAGCGGGGTTGCACTTGCTACCTATTTCGAGCAGATCCTGCCAATGGTGTCTGTGAAAGAATGGAAGAAACAGAAAACCAACAATGAAGGGAAAACTCTTAAGCCCGGCCATTATGTGAGCTATAACCAGCCCCAGCTAATGAAGAATTACAATATAGGGATTGGCGCAGTAGATCTGAACGACAATAATTCACAGAATTATTATATCGCAATGCGAACCAAAGAGTGGTATTGGTCTTTATGGATTTCGACTTTAAATTCAGCTATCGTCAACGCATGGAAGCTTGACGGTTTCATTCGCCGTTATTTAAAATAAATATTCTCCCCCAACAAGATTTTAATGTGGATATTGCACATTCTCTGCTAATGACAGCGGATGATGAATCCAAGGACTCTGAGGATATGGAGGTCGCGGAAGGCGACAAAAGGGACGTAATGATCACTTTATACCCATTTTGAGCCATAAGTATCACTTAAAAAAACCAAAAGTTAATTAATTTTGACTTAAATGTCTTATTTTTCTGTATCACTTATCTAAAAATAAAATATGAACAAAAAAAGGAACATACGTTTTCTTTTGTTCGCAGGAAGAAAACCCCAAAAAAATGTATACAGATAGGCCGAGCGTTCGATTTATCGAACACATGATATCTCAAAAACTAAAATTTTAATAATTTTTTTGATAACAGATTTGAATTCAGAGGCCCAAATTTACTTAAAGGTGAAAATTTAATCAAGATATGCTTGAAAAAAATTTGCTTAGGATGATATGGGTTAACTCTTGAGATGGTCTTGTGCTGCCATTCTTTGCAAGACTATTGTTTTTAGTTTGCTTAGAGTATTGATTTAATATAATTAATTGGTTATTATGTCACTGACTCGCTTGATTAATATTCTTACATGTAGATATAATAAATGTATAATGTGTATGAACGTATTGCCTTAGTTCTAGATTTCAGTTGGTCTTGCAGTAGTTGAATACATATGTTTTATATAACAATAGTAAGTAGCTGTCATCTGAGAAATGGAAGAAACTTTCTTCGAAAGATTTGAATATGAAGATTATAGAATCATAAGGGTCTAAGTGACATTTTTTGAGAATATAAGTTACACCCTATTTGTATAGTTTGATATAGTGTTTATTTGGGGATAAAGCGACCGAAGTCATTTCGGACATTGTAGTGTCATCTATTAGCCGGGCCTGAAGTTACAATAAGTAATCAAACTTAACCTTAATTAGCTCAAAACAATGTCAGACGTACTTAGACTGTTTTTATTCCAACACCTTCAAATGAGTTTAGATATTAAAATAATGCGAACTCAACAAGTTTTAATTTTTTTTTCGAAAACATGTCCCTACTTTAAAAATGACGTCTACCAGGCCTTTAACAAAAAGCTCATTCGGAATACAACTTCTTTCCATATTTAAAACACCACAAGAAGCATTGAAGTAAGGCTGGAATAAAGCATATTGTATTGTGAGTATAGTCTATATGTATATGCAATATTTCGGCCACACTTACTTTTTCTTGCTGTACACATTTTTTGTTAGAGTTGCTGATGATCTTGATGCTCCTTTTGTTGTAAAATATATTTTATTTAAGGTCATTTGCATACAAATTTGTACAAAAAACACGTACGCAGCTTGAGTGCACTTAGAATTTCGCAGCAAGAAAAAAAAAAAAAACAAATAAAATAAAACAATCTTTCTTTGTGTGTGCACATATAATTACGATAATGTAAATTTAATGAGCAAAATGTTCCACTTAAACACCGTGTAGCAGTTAAGTATTCTGCAGTTAAAAGGGCAATGCTTGAAAATGATAAAAAAATAAGAGTTTACCATGTAAACAGAGAATAAGGGTTTTCAATATCTAGAGTCAAAAGTTAACTGAACACTGATTTCTTTACCCAGAGAGTAGAAAAATGCCTTTGAAAATTCGCTGACATCTTTAAATTTTAAAAGACATCGCTGATATAAGCTTTGCCATATATAACTAGTTGTGATGTGCTCCTTTAGTCTCTATATTTTATTAAAAGGGAATATATGCTTTTCCCATAGAGAACTAGTTGTAATGTGAGGAAAACATAGTCTCTATATTTTATTAAAAGTGCATCTATTAAAAAGGCATCTCAGTTTTTAGACCCAAAAAGTATTTTCATTGTAATATAATTTTATACGCGCTTAATGTGAATAGCCTAATTATAGTTAGCAGGAACGGGCAATGTGAATATACTCTAATAGTGAATGAAATATGTAAAAAAAAATTGCGTATACGCAACGTTGCACCAAGTACTTGTTTTGTGCCCTATTCTAAGAGATATAAACACACACAATATTCCTATGAATATAAATTTGTATACATATATGCATACATATGTACATGTGTGCATATCTTCCACAGCGACAATTCCCTGCAAAAATCATTGGATTATATGCTCCATTTGTGGTAGGTTGGAGTACTTTCAAAGTGACCACTGACATAGCCCAAACGACCGATTCGTGTATCTGCATCGGTTCGTAGTTAGCCGAACATGACAAAAACCAAATTTTTATCGCGGCGACGACGATATGTGTATACATAAATAACTACATACATACATATGTTTGTATGTATACACGTCATTCGTCGTCGTCGCGGTAAACATTTGTTTTTGTTGTTATGTTCGGCTAACTGTTAGGTACTCCATCAATTAATCCAATGTAGCTACTCCATGGATTAATTTGTTTGTTATGCGGGGCTGGAGTATATACTCCATTGCAATGACATGCAATGTTAAATGGACCATATTTTTTGTATGAAATGTGGCAAGTTATGGAGTAATCGGTTGGTCCATAGCGAGCACTCCATGGATTAGCGACTGGAGTACTCGGAATTTTTGCAGGGTTAGAGCAGGCATGGCAACTTATGTACATAACAGAGCGTAAAATGCTATTAAGATAAAGGTCAATCGGGCGGTACTACATGGCGGAATGTCGTTAGTTGTGCATACATACATACATACACACTTAGATAGTTTTTGACCTTTACTTTAGTACAGCAAAGCATGTTGTTATAAAAGTTTCATGGCAACTTTGCACGCGTTGCTCGTGGCTGAACTTTTTACTTACAACAACTAAACTAAGATACTGTAGTATTCCGAAACTATTTATGTTAGTGGATTAAATTGGCTTAAACTTACCGCATAGTTGCTGTAGTAATAGGGCCAAAGTTTGCCGTCGAAATGTGTATTAAGTTAACAAAGCAGTGTTAAGCTCTTCGACTGGATGGACACTGATCGGAATAATCTGCGGTGGTACTTGTACTGTTTTTTTTTTGCCATTTTTACTTTTGGTGGATGCTTAGTTAGAGTAAGAAAAATGTTTGCGTGTTTAGTTACATCAAGACAACTAAATTTCCAAGCAGCGTTTTAATAAATACCGCCAAGTTACAGTTTCGATTTGAAAAATTTCGCGACAAAAACGATTCTCTTAATATGTATATTTATATATTTATGAAGATCATTTTGTAGTATGAGGACGTCGCACAGTGCTTCGTCTCCATATAGTGAATCGGCAAAATTAGGGGAGTAATCGCAGAACAATGAAATTTTGTGTACAGATATAAAATACTAGAGATAAGAAAAAAACGAAGTTTTGACTAAATCGATGCAAGGACATGACTACTTCTCATATGTCCTTGATTTTAAAGTTGTGATTTCAACTTCAATTTCAAACAGAATGAAATGAAATTTGGTGTATGTTCATAGAATTATGTTTTTAAACTAGGTGACAAGTTTCGTCCTTTTAAGTGCAAGGACATGACTACCTCCCATATATCCTTTTTTACAAAAAGTAATTTTTAGATTAACATGTAATCACAATACATTTAAAACGAACTACAGCATATATAATTATCCTTTTAAAATCAAGGATGGACTACTCCCGTTAGTTATTGCAAAAAATGGTTCTGAAGAAAATTACTCTTAAATTTGTTCAGAAAATATGTTGGTTGTTACTAGTATAGTTTAATGCACTATTTTGTTGCAAAATGTCAATATGATTTTGGCACATATCAAATTGTAACTTTTAAAAGCGCAATATTATTAGAGTTAACATAGAAACAATTTTTTATTATAAAATTTTTCCATGTAAAAAATAAAATTTTTGGGGTGTTAAATAAAGTACCAAATTAGCGATTTCCGGTATAGTTTTTGAACCTTTTTCTTTTTTGGTAGC
This sequence comes from Urophora cardui, assembly GCA_960531455.1. Taxonomy (NCBI): domain Eukaryota; kingdom Metazoa; phylum Arthropoda; class Insecta; order Diptera; family Tephritidae; genus Urophora; species Urophora cardui. Next base: position 95,913,658 of record OY482671.1, on the reverse strand, counting down.
AATACCTCCTAGCATAGAATCGAAAATTAGAATAAAAAAATAGTCGGTTTTCCTTGTTTTTTTTTTTAATTTTGTCAAACTTTGTAAAATTTTTTGTGTCTCACCTAAAAAAGTTAGTATTACATGAATGTTTTTTGTCATTATTTGTCACATATTTATAAAAACTGTATATTTTATCCTAAATAGGCTAATTTCCTATAGCATGAGAGAAAAAATAGTTCCATATATTACTTTTGGTAAATTTTTTCCATACCATATATATAAAGTTCTGTAAAATTTTGAAAATATGGCTTTACAAAATTGTACAATTTCTACATTTCCGGCAAAAAACAGTGCAATTTGTTTACAGATTCTACTAGACCACTTCAAAGTTAACCAAACTCGCAAATAAAAAAATAGGCGTTCTTTTTTAATTTTTTGTTTGACTCCACCAAACTTTAGTAAATTTTTGAACTCCAATAAAAAAAGTCGCAAATGTTTCGATGGAAGTAGTCACCTTTCTGAAATAAATCGTTTATCAAAAGTTATTTCAGCTATTTGGGCATATAATGGTAAGCAAATGCGGCAAGTTTCAGAGTAATACGATTTAAAATGAATTTTTGGCATTTTTTTTTGTAACACACTAAAAATCGTATTACCTTAAAACAGTTTTGCCTCAAAATTGTACTGATTTTAGCGACCTCTATTGGCAACAAAAGCATGAGATTATAAATTCTATTTACACATTTATTCCAGGTGATATATTAGCTTCACAAAAATATATATTACTTGAATAAATTACGCAGTTTATTTTAAAAATAATTTTGCCTATGGGACGAAGCACTGTGTGTCGTCTATATGATTAGTCTCTTTATATAACATTAAGATATTGGTAGGTATTCTGTCTTAGGATTATATCGTTAATGAAGCTGTTGAAAAGATGTCGGAGGTTATTTCTTATTCCCGGAATACATGGCTGTAACCCTTTGAAACCTAATGCTGATAGCATTTAATGCCCGCATATATGTTCATAAATTAGCAACTTAAAGGTACCTTTTACTTGAAACAAGAAATGTTTTATTTGCCATTGTTACACAGATTGTGTGTATTACTCTACATAAACTAACCGCCGAAAAGTTGAATATTTCTGTTTGGTATATCTCCGTACCATTTTGTACATACGAAAATACGTACATACATTAGGCCGGGGCGATTTGCTAATTTAATTGATATCGTCCCATTGAAATTCGGATTCCTCTCATTTTTCTGAGTATAAAACTCTTCCGCGATATTTATCTATAATTAATTTTGATGTTCCGCAATTTGGTTTTTATGGACTAAGACGAATTTTTGAAAATCAAAATGGATAAAAATCGACAAAAAAATAAACAGCCCAACATGCACATCAAATTCAACAAAATTATGCTGAATCCAGGTATGAAATAAGAATTAAAATCGGATGATTCGTTTTCGAGATATAGCCTGATTTCCGATTTCGTAGGCTGAATGCTCAAAATCGCATATACTCGCAATTATATCTTGCTGTATACAATATATCTTAAATCTTGCAAATTACTTAAAAACGTAAATTCAATATAATGACAATATTTTAAAATTACAATTTAGCATTATTTATAGGAGAAGAAGATTGTACTCTTTTTTCTTTAGCCCAAAATCGCGGCATGGGATCTCTATGTTATTCTAATACGATACCGATGAATTGGTGTACAATAGATGTTCCAAACCTTTAGCTGCAAAAATGGCAGAGTTATACCGCAAAACGTGGAGTAATGGTGTTTGAGATTGGTTTTTTGCTTGCAGTCGTACCCTAAGACGTATGAGTATCCTAGAGTTTTCTTAGAGTTGAATAAAGTAATACCTATAGGTTAAAAAATCGCCCCGGCCTAACATACATATGTACATTAGGCCGTCTCGCCTTATATGGACCAAAAAAAAGTCCACCGTACGCCCCCCGATATCATTTCTCTTTCGAAAACCTTTCTGGAAAAATTTTTTAATTTTTTTTTTTTGACGCCGCTAGATGTCGCTAAAATTATTTTTTTCATATCTTCGGTATTTATGGTCCGATCCCTAAGTTTGATACACCAATCTCTTTGGCTTGATAGGAGGGTTTCTACTTAATAATTGTATTAAGCCTATATGCGTCATTGGGGTCACTTCCACCCAGTACTTAGTTTATACTACCTTAATGTAACTTTTTTTTTTGCCGGTAAGAAGGCAAAAGAAGTATTTCGATCGATTCAATAGAACGCGAAATAAAACAAATTTAACATTCCGAGGAATATAAGTTTTTCGCTTCCTGTGGTCTTTTAGGTGCCACGGAACAAGGATTTTTTCTGATAAGACTTCTACTGAAATTGTATGGCGAATAATTTTCTAGAACACTTTAGCCCTATAGCGACCTTAAAAAAATGTTTCCAGAAATTTTTTCGAAAAATAAATCATAAGGGGGGACGTACGGCATATGCACATCTTTAGAAAACGCATTTTTGTAGAAAAGGCTTTGAATCATTGGAGAAATATCACTACATGTCATGTCAGAATCACCCAAAATTTATCGTAATAAAAAAAAATTATGGTAATTAAAAAAAAACCAGCCGCCGACGGACATGCTAGCTCAGTTTGACCCATCCACAACCCCATCCACCGCTCTAATCGGTTACTATTTATATACATATGACATTTTATGAAAGATGAGATGAGATGAGAATTCTAGACATACATATGACAACACAAATCGTCGCTCCCAACGAAGACTAGCACGGTTCGTTGTTCGCGTGGAAGACTAGCACACTTCGTTGTTCGCGTGGAAGACTAGCATGCTTCAGTTCTCTGCGTGGAAAACTAGCATACTTCGTTGTTCGCGTGGAAGACTAGCATTGCACAACCTATGCACATACTTAAAAGTAGGCCTAGTACAAGTCTAGGAATATGTGAAACTCATATACTTTTCATATAGTTTGGCTGAAGGTTCCTGTTTAAAATTTTATTGCATTATGAATTATTGTTCTTGCACTTACTTATTAAATATCTTCCACTCCTCGGACCACCCTCTTCATGTTCTTAACCCCTAAGCTTATTTCTAACAAACAAAAGTATGTTAGTTTCCACCCAAACAAGTGAAGCATGTTAGTCTTCCACGCAGAGAACTGAAGCATGCTAGTCTTCCACGCGAACAACGAAGTATGCTAGTTTTCCACGCAGAGAACTGAAGCATGCTAGTCTTCCACGCGAACAACGAAGTGTGCTAGTCTTCCACGCTAACTGAACCGTGCTAGTCTTGGTTGGAAGCGACGAAATTTGGACATACAAAAAGACAATGACAACAAAACCTAGTGTATACCAAAGTCTCCCTAAGTGTTCTTTTTTCTTAGGGGAAAAAAAGAAACTAAAATGTTTTGCCGGAATGTTTTTGCTCTTCGAGTTTTCGCGTTTTTTGTTTGTGCGATAGTTCGTTTTTGCTCTGATAAAAAATATGTCTCATTTTTGCTCTGAGCTCGCAAATGTGTTCATTGTGCTTTAAACCAATTTTTAATATTCAAAGTTAAGTGATCAAAATTGTAATAGCATGTGCCCGCAAAAAAACTGCAAGGATTATGAAAAAATAAACCTTTTTTTTTGTGTGTGGCTGATAGAAAAAGTCCCGTAGAAAGAAAAAAAAAAAAAAACAGCAACCAAAAAGTATTTGAAAAAAAAAAAAACATTTAGCTCCTGATTGCTAATAGTCGGAAATCATCACTCCAAATGAGCGTTGATATAAAATACGGCTGTGTTACTTTACCCCAAAAAAAAAAGTGCCGTAAAGCGATTCCTCCATCACCACAAAGGTGCTGGTTCATCTGTTTTAAGTGACTTTGAATTTGGTTTGGCAAGATTAACATTTATCTCCACGCTGAGACGCGAATGTCTTAGTTGATGGTTAGCTGACAGCGACAAAAACAACCGCAAATGTGTGTGTGTGTGTGTGTGTGTGGCATTTTATGTCGACACAACTTACTTAACTCCCTAGACTGAAACCCAATTTCATAAGAGAATTAACTTGATGAAAACGAGTGAAGTCGGTTTGAGTAAAGCTAAAAAATTAAATGAACGCAATAATCTATTTATTATAAATGGATGTGTGCTTGTACATTTGTCTGCTTTAGTCTATGTGTGCTTTTGCTAGAGAAAGCACTTAAAATTTAATCGCTGATAAAAAGCGGAAAATGCCAACAACAAAAGGAAAATAGAATAAATAAATAAATAAATAAAACATTAGGAAAGCAACCCCACAAGCATTACATTAACAGCTCATCGTTTGCGGTAGACGTGTGTGTGTGTACTTGCACAATAAATGACAGAGCACAAGAGGATAAAGATATTTGGAAATTTACTTATCGCCTTTAAGGATGAATTTAGCTCGCGCTCATTTGAGTTGTTGGCGAAAAGGCTACATGGCATCTGCCCTAATGATTTATGCGCTGGTTGGCTGGCTGGAGCAACAGTGACAATTTGACGGTGTGACAATGTGAGCATACGACGATGAGATTGTGTGACAATATGACGATGTTTGTGGAGCCCTCAAGTGATTTTTACACATTTTAAAGTGTGAACATATTTAGTTTAATGTCTCTGAGAAATTTTGCTTCTATTACCTTGTAAATTATAAAATTCAATGAACACACGTTTAAATCTGTTGTCACTTATAGATCCGTACGTTCGCCAAAAATAAAACAATGCTCCTTACATACGAGTACTCTGTGCTCGTGTGAATATAAAGAAAACATAACCTCCGCAAAATCGACGACTTACTTAAGCTTTATTGCAGAAGATTTAAAGGCTTATCTATGCAATAATGCCTGAAAAATCTAAAGGCATATAATAAGCCAGATTTTCATATGTTGATATCATCAGGCTATAAGGACTACGCTCTCTATATATCTATAAGGAGAAACCTTATTCCCAAGGCTTATGAGCCATAGGAATAAGGCTGAGATAATTCCTTATAATAAGGCCTGTGTGTTTATATACCTTATAATAAGGCTTATTCTCCATATAAAATAAGGACTGAATCATTTCTTATAATAAGGGATTATATGTAGTCGTAGTAGCTTATAATAAGAGATAATAAAATTTTTTGCGCAACTTAAGCGTTGCGGCTTATTTAATAGTAAAAATTATATTCTGCTATGGGTGAAACGTTTATATACATAAATATAGATATACATATGTACATATATATGTATAAGCGTGCGCACTTAACCAACCCATTGCATGCATGTCAGTCGAAGAAAAACTAAATAATTTCTTTTTTGTTGTTTGCTTTTCCGACGGGGTAGGATTTCGATGTATTGTGGAACGAATTTCCGTATCCCTTGTCAATTTTGATTGGGTTATAAACCGCTTTAGGCTATATGCTATCTTCAGTATCTTGTTTCGTTCTCGAAAAAACTAAATATTTGTCGTTAAAAACTAATTATGTATAGCGCTAGCTTAGAGTGCAAACTGTGTAAGTCCATTTTTATGAAAAAGTGCTTTTAAGTGTAGAAAGCTAGAAAAATAAATTACGCGCCACGCTAAACAAGTCTGTGATACTTTTCATATTTCTACTGGTTCTTATTCAGTGATACGCAAATTGTGTAAGTGCAAAAAGCGAAGAAAATTGTGTAAGTCCAAAATTTTTATATTAACAGAAAATTTTTTTTGATTTTGAAATTTTTTTATTTTTTGTTTTTTGTCTCTCCTACAAAGTTTGAAAAAAGGACTTACACAATTTGCACTCTAAGCTAGCGATATATGTATGTGTTTTTAGTAATCGGCAATGTGTGAATGTACGTAATTTTTTACGCTCGCCATACATTGTATACTCTTGGCCCATGTATGCTCATAAAACTAAATTCAGTCGCTCTCTATTTGAGATATGAGCACATAACGGAAAATTAAGCATTAAAACGTTTGGAGTAGAGCGAATGGGCGTATAACAGCAAGCAGCGCTGCCAGCGTATTCCGGCGTATTGCTTAGCAAAATTTTTGCAGGGTATTTGCATGTACATTAGAGCGTATCGCGAAAAAAAAAAGTTCGCTGTACGCCCTCCATATGATTTCTTTTTCGAAAACATTTCTGGAACATTTTTTGATTTTTTTGTTGGACACCGCTAGATGTCGCTAAAATTCGTTTGTTTCATATCTTCGGTATTTATGATCCGATCCCTAAGTTTGATACCCCAATCTCTTTGGCTTGAGAAGACGGTTTCTAATTTATAATTGTATTAAGCCTATGTGCGCCAATGGGGCCACTTCCACCCAGCATTTAGTTTATAATACCTTAATGTTAATTTTTTTTGCCGGCATGTCAAACGTCGTCAAAAAATATAATCCTTTTGCAAAACAAGTATTTCGATCGATTCAGTAGAACGGGAAATAAAACAAATTTAACATTCTGAGGAATATAAGTTTTTCGCTTCTTGTGGTCTTTTAGGTTCATTTTACAAAGATTTTTTCTGAAGAGACTCCTACTGAAATTTTACGCCGAATAATTTTCTACAATATTTTAACCATCTATCACCGCTGAAAAAGGGTTATTTTGACCCCTATTTATACAGTCAGGAATTAGAGTATAGTCAGGAAATAGTTTTTTTAAGGTCGCTAGAGGGCTAAAATGTTCTAGAAAATTATTCGCCATAAAATTTCAGTGGGAATCCCTTCAGAAAAAATCTTCGTAAAATGAACCTAAAAGACCACAACAAGCGAAAAACTTATACTCCTCGGAATGTTAAATGTGATTCATTTCCGGTTCTACTGAATCGATCGAAATACTTATTTTGCAAAAGATTAATGCTTTTTAACGACATTTAACATTCCGCAAAAAAAGTTACATTAAGATGGTATACACAAAGTACTGGGTGGAAGTGACCCCAATGGTGCACTAGGGTTAATGCAATTAGAAAGTGGAAACCCTCCTCTCACGCCAAAGAGATTGGTGTATGAAACTTAGGCATCGGACCATAAATACCGAAGATATGAAAAAAATTAAATTTAGCGACATCTGGTGGAGTCCAAAAAATAAATAAAAATTTTTTCCAGAAATGTTTTCGAAAGAGAAATCATATGGGGAGGGGGGCGTACGGTGGACTTATTTTTTTGGTCCATATAAGGCGAGACGGCCTAATGTACATGGGAGTGCGTGCTTATGACATATTTATATTTTGCCTTCAGCGTTCTTCTTCTTCTTCTTCTCTTGCGTCTTCGTTTATCATTTGAATTGCATTTCTTGTAAAAATTGTGGTTGACTGCATGTCACCGCCAGTGATGCCGTTTAGATCCAGTCGTAGCAAATCTGATACCTTTTTAAGCCCAATATACGTAGATACTTTTTATTTTGGCTTAGAAAAATTTGATAACTATTTAATCGGCATCAAATCATATTAATTAAATTTGATACAACTTAATATCAAAAAATATTAATCTATTCTTTTTCATTTTTAAGACTTTCTTAAAAATTTTAACAACCAGTGAATTCCACGAAAATATGCTTGTGAAAGTCTTTTAAAATACCAAATATGTGTAAATAGTTACATATATTAGGCAATATTTTATCAAAATTTTAGTAGGATCACTGCACATAACAGGCATTTTGACTTAAAGGAGGGCAGCGCAACAAGTATTTAAGTACTGATTCAATTACTCCAATTCAATTCAAGAATCAGCTCTGGCAACCAGTTAGATCACCCAGCTCGTTTGACCCACTGAATTTTATAGAACTTTTATATTACAATATCTGAGTATTCATATGCATTTATTTATATATATTTTTATATTATCAAATAAACGATATAATCGTTAAAACCCCGAAAGCAGCTTATTTTATTAATTTTAATTTTTTTCTCAAAAATTTTTCGGTGATACGAAAAAAAAACCAAATTTTTTGAGGCTGCGGCAACACTGGTCACCGCATCGTTTCTTACCGAGCGTTTTCCTTCACCTCACTTTCCATTTTTAATCCAAATTGCTTGAATTTATATTTTACATTTTGTTATAAATAAAAAATACCTACCCGTCCGAACGACGAACTCATGCTCATGCTTGGGGCCTTTGTAGGGGCTAGGGGCTTCTATGATTTTCGTAAGCATCACTGTAATGTTCTTTTAGCTTTTTTTGCCATTGCCATTTAATACCGCACTAGCAAATACACGTCCCGCTTGGCAGTGATGAAAATTGGTTTTATGTTATAATGAGATTTCCTCTACGATTCCCTTGCAAGGCAAAGGACGGAGAGGAGATGGAGGACAGAAACGCACAAACCTTCTCTTCTCTTCTCTTCTCTTTCTTCTCTTCTCTTCTCTTCTCTTCTCTTCTCTTCTCTTCTCTTCTCTTCTCTTCTCTTCTCTTCTCTTCTCTTCTCTTCTCTTCTCTTCTCTTCTCTTCTCTTCTCTTCTCTTCTCTTCTCTTCTCTTCTCTTCTCTTCTCTTCTCTTCTCTTCTCTTCTCTTCTCTTCTCTTCTCTTCTCTTCTCTTCTCTTCTCTTCTCTTCTCTTCTCTTCTTCTTCTCTTCTCTTCTCTTCTCTTCCTCTTCTCTTCTCTTCTCTTCTCTTCTCTTCTCTTCTCTTCTCTTCTCTTCTCTTCTCTTCTCTTCTCTTCTCTTCTCTTCTCTTCTCTTCTCTTCTCTTCTCTTCTCTTCTCTTCTCTTCTCTTCTCTTCTCTTCTCTTCCCTTCCCTTCTCTTCCCTTCCCATTCCCTTTACCTTTCGTTTTCGTTCCCTTCTTCTCTTTTTGTTTCCATTTCTCTTTCTCTATCGCTCTCTTACCGAAGAGAGCTTCATACAGAAGCCTTGATTTCTGCATTTGATTTGATACCAATTGATTTGATAGTGATATCTGGGGACCTTGCCTATGTTCAAGCCCTACTTAAACCCTTTTGTTTGAAACCAATATCGCCCAAAAACTTTCCGGGGTTATACCGGTCCTTGTTTTTACCCATATCTGGGGACCCGGCCTAGGCATCAGCATGTAACGAGAAGTCCTGCTCAAAACCTTTCATTTGATACCAATAATGTTCAAAGACTTGCTGAGTCTCCCTGGGTTCACATAGAGGCCTCTATTCCGTGAAGCTTTCGAAAATTTTAAATACCCTACTATGTGTGCTAATAAATATCACATGCATCTAATGTGAAAATTTCATAAAGATCGTTTGATTACTTTGAGAGTCCATAAAGGCCACACAGACAGACAGACACACACATTTATTTTTATACTTAGCTGTACTAGTACACAGAGTATTATAGTTTTAATCACATTAAAGCCCGTCTCCACATTTTTGCGTCTTTGTTTTGGTTTGTGTGAGATTTCGATAGATTTTCGATACAAAATTAGAGAAGACATCGATATCATCGAGGTTGGCAAGATGATTCAGAATGAAACAGTGTTTCAATCTTCACTCGCTCTCAGAAATTTGTATGGAAATTGGCGAGTTTCGGCACTGGTTTCCGTGTCGAAACAAGATTGAGAGAGAAAATGCAGAAAAAAAGAGCGAAACACGTTATGTGGAGACATGGTATAACGGTGGATTGTAACAGAGTGAAATAATCGAGATAGATATAGACTTATGTATATCAAAATGATCAGGGTGAAAAGAGAAATCGATTGAGCCATGTCCGTCCGTCCGTCAGTCCGTCTGTCCGTCCGTCTGTAAACACTCTAACTCGCGCAAAAATTGAGATTTTTTTATGAAATTTGAAATGCAAGTTGGTATCTAGACTGGAACGGTTGGTATTGAAAATGGGCGAAATCGGACCATGACCACGCCCACTTTTCCTATATAGAAAAATCGGAGATTTGGTATCTCAGTCACTCTTAAAGCTAGAGTGATGAAATTTTACACACGTATTGAGCTCAGACCCCTATGAAGAAATTTGATGTAATTTTGGAAAATGGGCTGTGCCACGCCCACTTATTAAGGGGCAAACATTGAAAGTTTTATATGTCATAACTCAGAAACCATTGAAGATATACCGAAGAAATTTGGTACGCGTGATTTACTTACTTAGGCAAACGTTTGGACGGAAAATAGTTAAAATCGGTTGACGGCCACGCCCACTTTAAATATGTGTATTATAAAGTGACCTAATAAAAACTTTTTAAGCCATATCTCTGTCAAATATCGACGCTTCCAAACAAAACTGTACTAAGTCCGAAAACTCTGTTTTGCAGGAGAAGCTCTCAAAGTTTAAATTCGGTATGAAACTTCAGTTGTATGCTAAGTATATTTTCACTTGTAACTTCTGTTTGGATAGAATGATCAACACCAAAACTCGCCAATATCAAAGTTAGGGTACGCTTTATATAAAACCGTATTTCATGGCAAGCTCTCAAATTTCTTATTCTGTAAAAATCTCGAGTTGTATTATATCTGTGGCAATTTGCAATAATCGCTTAAGTCTCAAAAAATGATTTCGAGATAAATTGATTTTTATATTCGAAGGCGTTTCTTAACAAATCATAAAAGTCGATTAAAAACTATGGACGCAAAATTAGTGAGCCATCCACAATGTTACGATCAAATTTTGTAAATAAAACAAAATGTCATGAAGAAATTTGATTAAATATATACAACTACTTTGGCTGTTATAGCAAGTTTAATATACCTCTATTGTAAGTTAAGCCTAAATGTTTTTATTTATATCTTTTTATTGAATTAAGTTAGAAGCATGGGGGTTTTACAGAAATATAGAATTTTAAAAGGAGAATAACTTGGTATATATAACTCGAAATCTTCCTAAGTCGACTTAAGCGGTTATTGCTTGTGACCACAGATATGTACACTTTTGCATATCGCTAGCTTAGAGTGCAAATTGTGTAAGTCCATTTTTCAAACTTTGTAGGAGAGACAAAAAACACAAAATAAAAAATTTCAAAATGAAAACAAATTTTCTGTTCATATAAAAATTTTGAACTTACACAATTTTCTTCTCTTTTTGGACTTACACAATTTCCGTATCACTGAATAACAACGAGTAGAAATATGACAAGTATCACAGACTTGTTTAGCGTGGTGCGTATTTAATTTTTCTAGCTTTCTACACTTAAAAACACTTTTTCATAAAAATGGACTTACACAGTTTGCACTCTAAGCTAGCGATATAACTTTTGATTGGATTGTCCGATTGATACAAAAATTAGACAGCATCTAAATTAAGACACGTAGTACTCGAAAACGCTAAAAACGGGAAAATGTACTAAGTCGACTTAGTACAGTTTTGTTTGGAAGCGTCGATATAAAGATATATCATTTAAATTTTATAGCAGGAGTCCAACTGGGGACATAAAACGAAAAACACAAAAATTTTGGAAAATGGGAGTGGCACCGCCTCTTTTTAGAAGCAGGAATATACGAGATTTCTGAGCCCATAACTCGACAAATAATTTATACGTAATGACTTGGTGTGTACACTTTTATTACTTGTGGTAATGCATGTTAAAAATTTTAGCAAAATCGGTTTGACGACCACGCCCCATTTTATATATGGGTATTAAAAAGTGGCCTAATAAAAACATTTTACACGATATCTTTGTTAAATATAAAGATAATTCATTGAAATTTTGTGGCATGAGTTCCAAAATAGACCGGAAACAAGAAATAGAAAAATTTTGGAAAATGGGCGTTGCACCGCCTCTTTTTACACAAAGGGATATATATTATTAGCTTATAACTCGACAAATGATTGAGATATTATGACGAAACTTCGTTTATACACTTTTATAACTTGTGTTAATAGACACGCATAAATTTATTGAAATCGAATTATGACCACGCCTACCTTTTAACAAAGATATTTCTGGAAAACCCTTTGGGAATTTGTAACGTGACATCTTTGTAACTAGAAGTCATAAAGGAATGAAATTTTGCACAAAGAATAATATTGATATGCTTAGTTGGATGACTGATAGAAATTTAGAAAATGTGCGTGGCTACGCCCACTTTATGCGGCACTCGCTTTATATAAAGTTCACCGTGTTTCCATCAAACGCAAACAAACAATGAAAGCATACAGCTGAGTATCTAATATTCGATTCCACTCGAACTTAGGCTTCCTTACTTGTTATATAATAGTTTGTATTTATCGAAGGAAAAGAACTACATATTTTAATAATTTCAAGCAGCCAGTGTAAACTATGACGACCTTATTTTTACGCATGTAAGTTGTTACATACAAAGTCGTTACTATAAAACTCTCTGCTGGGTTAAAGCTCACTTGCTCGCATATGTGATTAACCACCTCAGTACCATATGTGTTTTCGTAGATTTCTGGTTGGCTTATGTACGAGTAATATGTACGTCGCTTTTGAAATGTAAATAAAATATTGTGCCCGCATTAAATTTTCATTTTTATGCGGTTTTTATATGCTTTTAAGGATGATTGAATCACTTGCATTTACTTAAGTAAATGTGCGGAAAATGTCATTTATTACACTGAGTGGTTGTTGCTGTTGTGATGAATATTTCATTTCTTTCTGGCTTTTTTTGTGCTAGTAAATTTGTCGTTTTTATAGTTATTATATCTGCCTGATTTACTTGTATAATTTGTCAAAGTAAAATACGGGTATTTGCACTACTTTGATATTAAAATGAAAACTATATCTTTTAAAGATTGTATACCAACTAATTGTTGAAATATCCATTAAAGCCCCTTTAACCTTTTAGTGCAAATAAAAACTCAGACATGTTGGAATGTTAATCAGGACGACATCCTCTTTCAAGAACACTCCACGGTTACTCTGTTGTAAAAATGCTGTCGAGCAGTGTAATTGATGGAACTGTGCTGCAATCGTATCTAATTGTTTGGGGCTTGAATTATCCCAAATTTGGATGATTTTGTAAAGTATTTCAATTCATTGGATGCCCTGTGAATGGCTTCTTTTTTGGCAACTCGGAATGAAATAGCATTTATGGAGTCGCTAAAGAGAAGACTATTAAATATTTGAAAATAAGTTTACGTTATCAAGAGTGCTAAGTAAATTTATTTATTTTTTGCTCATTTTTTGAACGAAAAAGTTACTGAAGATGGCGCCTCGCCGAAAACGGTTTATAACCAAAGCAAACCTGATAATTGATGACGAAAATTCGTTGCATAATACATACTAATTAGATCTTAAATTAAGTAGCAGAATGAAATTATCATAACTTCATTCGGTACCCCGAAATAAGTCCCAAATGAAATAAGTCCCAAAAAAAAATGAAATAACTCCCAAATATTTTCCATACAAATTGGGACTTATTTCATAATGAAATAACTCCCAATGCATTGGGACTTATTTCATAATATTTTGTTGGGACTTATTTCATAATGAAATAAATCCCAAATGAAATAACTCCCAACGAAATTCCGTTGGGAGTTATTTCATTATTTTCCAGCTTTGGGAGTTATTTCATATTTGTTGGGACTTATTTCATTTCTCTTAAAAATGCATTGCTTTCATATTTCTTGTGACTTATTTCATTTCTCTTAAAATTGCAATTTGACAAGCTTCGACGTTTTTGTAACGGATAAAGTAACCGAAACCCGGGATCCCTACGATAAGTCGAAAAAAAAAATGTCGAATCTTAAAAGACCAAATTGAAAAAAGCCTTATTATACCGAATACATTTTTGACCGAATTAAAAAATGTCGAAATGAGGAAAATGACCGAAAAAGGCCGAAATGTGTATACTCACATTTTTAGCGCCGTCGCTGAAGGGAGTAATATCTATGGCCCGGTCCACAGTGCTTTTGCGCAGAACACTTTTCTGCGTAGGCAGCCTTCGGCCGCGATTATAAAAAATAACCCTGAGCTACGCAATCCGTCCGGACGTGTACCCTAACCGAAGTTATTTCATATTTTTTGGGATTTGGGGCCTCATTATGAAATAAGTCCCAAATATTGGGACTTATTTCATTTACCTCTTTGGGAGTTATTTCATTTCTAAAAGTTGGGAGTTATTTCATTTTTATTGGGACTTTTTTCATTGGGAGTTATTTCATTGGGACTTATTTCATTTGGGACTTATTTCGGGGTACCACTTCATTCATATTTCTGGCTAAAAAGTACAAAACAAATATGTCAAATAAATAGGTTTGAAACTTTGCAGCATTACACGTTCCGCAGTGAGTATGTGTACTTGCGTGTCATATGACAAAATATAGTATAAGTCCTTTACGCACGAGTGGATAAATTCCTTTTATTGAAATTACGTTTGGGCTTGTCTCGCCCGCCGCCAAATCCGATGTGCGAATGCTGCTTTGCATACTAAACCATGTCAATGCCTTGAGTGAATGGAAGATACATACATACAAACATACTCGTATATGCGATAGATGTGAAAAAGAAGCACCTAGCTATTTTTCATTAAACATTCAATACTCGAAAGTTATTAGAAAAACGTGCGTGCATCTGTGGTCGCTTATAAAAAATATTAGAAAATTTTGATACTTACATAAACTATTTGTCTAAAGTATTACTTTGTATTATTTCTTAAAGAACTGACTGAAATTCGACAGAAATTAAAAAAAAAAAGAACTTACCAGAAATGGGCGTAATAAATTAGTCTCTAAAACTATGACTAGTAAAAGTTGAGGTGGTTTATATTGATAATTTCGTTGTGCGCCAAGATTTCCACCTCGTGCGTGGGAGCATTTGCGTCGAAAATTAGTGGCTTAAGCATTACTTCCACTCAATTTGGTTAGTAAAGGGGGCAGATTTACATTTCACTGAGTGTGTAAGAAATCAAAGATAACTAGATACGAAACTCTTAATTTCGTGAGAGCGCTGTCAAAATGCGCATTTTTTATAACATTTTCAATTGGCGCCACTCTGTCGAAAACTGAAAATGGATATTTTACTTATTAATTCAGGGAATTTTTCGGCTTCCTTATGTCATTGATGACTATAGCAATAATAAAAATGTGTATGCGTTATTTTTTCAAAAATATAACTAATAAAAGTAAACAAATATAAGAAAACTATAAATATTCGAGAATTTAGCGTAAAAATCCCATTTACACATATTATAACAGTAATAAATTTAGATTATTTGGGAAATATACCAAATTAAGATAAGGATATATATAACTACAGAAATAATATACAGGATAGTGTAATTTTCCAACATTCCAAATATCTCGTGTTCGAAACCCATTTTCGTACAAATTAAGAATAATGTGATGGAGACAGCAATACAAGTAGTGTGGTTGTATTTTTTGGTGAACTTAAAGAGCCGATGCCCGCTTTCACATTTCATTACACATATTCTTTTAATTTTAACTTAAACAATCTTTTCAAATTCAAACAAAAAACTGAACAGTACATACAACAACTACAATTACCTCTGTATTTTTTATAAACCAATAATTCAATAAAATTACACTCATAATACAAAACATCAAAATCCAGCGAAAGTAACAATTTATTTTGGCGTGTTTCCCTTCTGGCACCAGCAATTTGCACAACAGCTGATCAGCGGGGTTTTATGTTGTGTTGATGCTGACAACAAAGCCAAATAAAACCCCTGGGAAAATCGAGAAATTGGGAGAGCAAGAAAGAGTTTCGTATCAAGTCATCTTTGTAAGAAATTCAATTCAAATAAACACTATTCTATGCTCTTCCATTTCTCGTATATGTATGTACTATGTATAAATGAATGCCTATTGCCAGCATCTCTTGTTGCAAAATAGTAATAGGAAATGACTGCACTGGGTTAGGCGTTAATAAAGACATACATATGTATGTACTAGGGATTTCAATTTTTCCGATTTTTACGATCCCGGAATTTTCGAGATTTTTGTATAATCCCGGGATCCCGGGATTTGGACTTTAATTACACAGGCCGACAAAATTTCCAAAAAATTTTCTAACTCAAATAAAATTCTACTTTTCTAAAGGATTTCAGTGCGCTGATTCTGAATCTGAAGTCGGATTTTCGGTAATACGTGTAGGTTTTGAGATATTCATGTCCAAAGAGGCGAAAAATGCGATTTTTTGCTATATTCACTGCTCAATCTGTTAAATTACCTACTTACATACTTTCATTAAAAGATGATTGCAGCTATTGAAAGAACGATAATTTCTCTTAAAAACAGCGCTTTGCTTTTTCGGGTATCTTATTCAGATGTCTACGTTGTCTTCAAAAGAAATGATCGTGCTTTCAATAGATGTAATCAGTTTTTAATGAAAGTGAGTAATTTTAAAACTATTGCGTTTTTCGCCTCTTTGGACATGAATGTCTCAAAAACTACACCGAAATCCTTTTGAAACGTAGAATTTTATTTCTGTTACAAAAATTTGTCGACAAGTATTATTTTCCCACATTTGGGGTTGAAAAAGTAAATACATTTTTAGAGAAACGCTACAACTTTAAAATGCAAAGAAAAAATAGATTTTTATTGCCATATTTGTTATTTCTGTTAAGTATTGACTAGATGGAAACCTGCGTGTTGCTAAAAAAAGAAAATAAAAATAAATAAAGAAGACTGGCAACCCAGTTTGTGGTTGAAAAGATGAGTAAAAGTGTGAGCGTGTGCTTTTTATTTCTTGTCGGAAAATTTAAGGTTTATTCCTGGTTTGTGTATAATTTATAGATATTTCAGAGTCCATGTCCAGTATTGAGAAGGAGTGGCCTCCAAAATAAACATTGGTCCTAGTAGAGCCGGATCAGGAATCCAGGAAAAGTGTAGATTGTACATGGTGCTATATATGTACATACATATGCATATACATGTATGCATTTGGTGTATTTGCGTAGTCAAAATTTATGTACACATGCAATTTTAAATTATATAAGTGGAAACATCACAACAAATCAAACACATTTGTTTTTGTTGTTGCTTCAAATTCTTGCGGCAGTGCCTTTTTATTCAAATTTGTTTGATTCTCGATAACTACACACACAAGCATTTGAAAAATACATAAGTGGAATTTAGCTGAACTAAAAGCCGGTTCAGATTGCATTTGAAATTATGTTGATAAGCCGAAATTACTTTCCGAAATCACGCGCGTTCCCACACGTTTTTGAGTAATTTCATTTAGTCGCGGTTCAGTCACGCTGTTCCTGCGCAAAATAAAAATTTTTACATGGTCCACTTAAATTTAAATATCATTAATAAAATACTCCCACCAAATTAATTTTTTTATAATTAAAGAATCGCTTATGCAATATACAATTAGAATATATCTCAGAAACCGTCGCGAACAAATTTTAATTGCTAATGTGAAATATTAGCGATTGGTAAAGATGTTTTCGATTATAGTCGATAAAATTTAGCGAAGAGACCGATTGCAGAGTAATTTCGTGAGTATTTTCGCCGAAATACGCATTTCAAGGGTAATTTCGGTTGGCATTTTTGTATGGCGAAACAACGTTATTTGAGGGTAATTAGCGCCGAAACAACGATTTTTGCCTGAATGACCCTTAAATCATGCCAATCTGAACAGGCTTTAAAGAGATCTTCTTCTTATTCCGTCCGAACATTTCGCTTATGTTTACATAGCAGCAACAGAGGCAAGTGAAGAGAGAACAATGTGTGATGAAATAAGTGAGAGGCTTTTCGAACATCGCCTCATGTGTAAGTTCGAGATTTCTCTTGTTATTGCATTAGATTTTATTGCTATAAACACAGGGATGCCTGAAAAAGATATGAAAAATTGTATGTTTTACAGTCCACAGCCAGAAAATTTAAGCTTAATACATATGTACATATATGCATTGAAATTTAACATAATAAACGAGATGTTTGCGAATATCACTTTAAGATGTTGGTATTGTTTTATATGCATATATGCACATATAGAATTCAAAAACGAAAATTTACGAGAGAGTTCAACAAATGGTTGAACATGTACGATAGAGTTCAACAAATGGTTGAACATTTCCGATAGAGTTCACCAAATGGGTGAATATTTACGATAGAGTTCAACAAATGGTTGAACATGTACGATAAAGTTCAACAAATGGTTGAACATTTCCGATAGAGTTCACCAAATGGGTGAATATTTACGATAGAGTTCAACAAATGGTTGAACATTTACGATAGAGTTCAACAAATGGTTGAACATTTCCGATAGAGTTCACCAAATGGGTGAATATTTACGATAGAGTTCAACAAATGGTTGAACATTTCCGATAGAGTTCACCAAATGGGTGAATATTTACGATAGAGTTCAACAAATGGTTGAACATTTACGATAGAGTTCAACAAATGGTTGAACGTTTACGATAGTTCACCAAATGGTGAATATTTACGATATAGTTCACCAAGTGGTTGAACATGTACGATAGAGTTCAACAGATGGTTGAACGTTTACGATAGTTCACCAAATGGTGAATATTTACGATATAGGTCACCAAGTGGTGGAAAATTTACGGTAGAATTCAACAATGGGTTGAGCAATTACGATAGATTCAATAGCAGAAACAAATTGGAAAGAAATTTACTATATTACACGGTAGTTAATGGAATATTGACGATAGAGTTCATAAAATGATTGAAAATGTTAATATTGAGTCAAATAGCTACGATTGCAGATACTCGCAAGAATATATTTTACATAACCTTCATATTTCCACAAGATAAATGTACAACATATTTTTGATCACCCTACTGTCGTTCGAGCATTTACTATAACATGAGAGAAACAGTGGTGTTATTGTGTTTGTTTTGATTTATGGTGCTATAAAAGTATGTACCTACCATAAATAATTGAAAATGTAGTGAGTACAATATGGGTTTGCGACTTCGGTTGAATATTTCGTTGCTTTTACTGGCACACAATACATATAAGCTTCGAAGATGCCTGTTACCAGTGTTGTCATGATACTTTCGGTCCAATTTTTTTTTTTTTTTTTTTTTTTTTTTTTTTCTTCTTTCTTCTTAAAAAAAAAAAAAAGGAAGGGAGAAAAATCACCAAAATATCACGCCATCGTGAAGTAGGCAACACTGTTCGTTACTTAATTCGAATTTCGAAACAAAGATAAATTGGTGTACACGGTCATCGTATATATGTATATACTGATTCTTATTCTCTATGTATTGCCTTCGCATCTTCGATTTGTATTTTGGAATAGCGCCTTAAAATAATTACATATGTGCACTTTATAAGGAAATGAATTTTTCGAACCCATTGCAGTTTTCGGAAATGAAATAGAATAAGAGAGTATTGAGTGATACTTAAGTTATATGAAACACTCTGCTCGAGACGAAGGCGTCAGTTTGATTCGAACAGCAAGCAAACAAACAAGCAATTGATACATATTATTTGGATTTGTTATACATACATACGTTCTTATGTACATTTCAGATCACTGAAGAAATTGACAAGGGTAAACGTTTTAAATAACCAAATACATGAGAAAATATGAACATATATGTATAACTTTACTTTCATTTAATACGATTAGCGAATATGGCAGAATTAATGGAAAGTCTTTCCAAATCGATTGAACGTATAGGCGACTATTGCCGGCAGCCGGAGTTTGAAATCGCATCTTTAGAGGAAGTAAAGGTACGAGCAGAGAAGCTTGAGGAGTATTACAAGCGCTTTGTTGAAGTCCACCAGAAACAAATAGAGCGTGTCCCTAAAAAAGCAACAAAGTTTGATGGTGTGGCGGCGCAAGTTGAAACGTGTTATTTTGCTGCACATTCTGCACTTGCAACAAAAGTAAAGGCTTTAACGCCAATGCAAGCACCCGCTGGTATAGTACATCAGCCGTTGGCTTTACAGGTAAATTGGCCACATCATCAACATGACTTAAGAAACACTTGGGGGAATTTCGATGGAACAATCACGAAGTGGCCTGGTTTTCGCGATAGGTTTATAGCAGCGATACATGACAATGAAAGTGTTTCGCCGGCATTTAAGTTTGCATACTTAAAAAAATCGTTGATAGGGAAAGCAGCACGAACTTTGGGGGAATGGCAGCTTACTGAGGAAAATTATATTGAAGCATGGGCACGACTTAACCAACTTTACAATAAAAAATACCCTATATGTCGAGAACATTTGCGGCAATTATTGCGGCTACCAAACCTAGAGGGCCCACCAAAGCCAGATGATCTGCAACGTATGTCGAATGTAACACACGAAGCATTGCGTCAGCTTCGTGCTCAGGGGGTACCAATAGAGGGTTGGGATATGATAGTTGTTCACATATTACACGAGCGATTAGATCCTGAGACGAGCAAACAATGGGAATTACAAAGAGAGTCAGATATACCTACTGTGAAGCAAATGCTCGATTTTTTGGACAGACAGGCATCAGCTCTGGCAAATATATCTGACCTACATCGTACACGAAAACCAGGGGGAAATTATATAGTAGATAATAGCCGCAGGCTTGGGGGTAATAATAATCGAACGAACAAAAATGATGGAGCAAACAGAGCGGTTACGAAGAATGCAATGGTTTGTGCGGCATGTGGGCGTGATCACGCAATTTGGACATGTGGCGAATTTATGGCACTGAGCTTGCGTTCACGCGAAGACTTGGTACAGAAGCATAACCTTTGTTGCAATTGTTTAAAGCGTGGTCATACAGCGAATAGCTGTTTTCAGGGTACATGTCCACGCTGTTCAGGGCATGTTAAACATAATAGCTTATTGTGTCCTACAAAAGAAGTCGCAAAGCAGGCGCTTATGGTTGAGGAGGTAGGGCGCAGTCACGAACGCGAACGTAAAAGAAGTTATGGGGCACAGCCAACAAAGCGGCAACAAAATTCAGCTGGCGATTTTGTTCAAGCTGCACAGTTAAACCAGCCCAACGAAGTTTGTGCTATAGATGATGAAATAAAAAGGGTTGATATGCAACTGAGTCTGCTGGAGAAGCAGGAGCAGTTTCTTAAGAAACGTAAGGTAGTTTTGGAACAAGAAAAAGATTGTAATGCTATAGAAAAAGAAATAAAAGAAAATCAGAAGTATGAGATGCATTTTGAATTTGATTTGGATTTAAGGCCAGCCCTGTTACCGACGGTTATGGTGAGACTAGAATCTGAAGGTCGATGCTTCGGTCCAGTTAGAGCGCTGCTGGACAGTGGAGCGCAACCGAATTTGATTGCATCCAGCTTACAAAATACATACAATTTTCCTTCTTTGCCTGCCACCCGTAAGATGATTGGAATCGAAGGAAAATCCATCGTAGTTAGTCGTCGTGTATTCTTGAAAGTTAGGCCGTGGTTTGATGAAAACAGTTACATAGAGGAAGAGTTTCTGGTATTGCCTAGTGAGAGTAATTGGGAACCTGTATTACCGAACGTAATGGGAAGAATGCACACAATACATACTTCAAGGTCAATGCAATTAGCAGATCCTGAGTATTGGAAACCAGATAAAGTGCTCGTTATTCTCAATGTAAGAGTGTTTTCAAAGATTTTGGTAGCTGTGCATCCTGCGAAGTCAACTGAGATTGCTCTTATTGAGACGCGATTGGGCCTAGTAGTTTGTGGCATTCAAGAAGCTCACATTGATGACGATACCGGCATAACTTCTTCGTACATCAATTGCACATGTGTTGAAGAACTCGGTGATTTGGTTAAAAGGTTCTGGCAATTAGATGAAATCGCATCGTTTTCCAAGCGCTCAGAGGAGGAAGAAAAGGTTGAGAGATTTTTTTTAGAAACGTATTCAAGAGACAACAACGGAAGATTTACGGTATCGATTCCTATAAAAGATGATGTCAGAAATATAGGGTGTTCAAGAGGCATTGCGTTTCAACGATTTTTTGCTCTAGAAAGAAAGCTAAACCGAGACCCAGAGGTGAAAAAACAATACGTAGATTTTATGAGGGAGTATGAACAACTGGGACACATGGAAATCGCCTTAAACCCAGCTCCACCAGATGAGATGTTATACTACATCCCCCATCACTGCGTAACCAAAAAATTTAGGGTAGTCTTCGATGCCAGTTGTCGAACAGACAGGGGGATTTCATTGAACGATGTGCAGATGTTGGGCGAGAAACTGCAGCGGGACTTAGCAGAAATCGTTATGAGGTTCCGTAGGCACAAAATTGGGGTTATAGGCGATATCAAAATGATGTTCAGACAGGTGTGTGTCAAAAAAGAACAATGGAACTTGCAGCGTATTTTCTGGAGGGAGAATAGTAGTGATCCTCTTCGGGAATACTACCTGAAAGTAGTAACTTATGGTATGACGTCTTCAGCCTTTAACGCAGTTAGATCGGTAATACAGTGTGCACGAGATGCGGCTAATCAACATCCGGAAGCTTCCAGAATAATTGAAAATGATTTGTATATGGACGACTGCATTACCGGAGCAGACAGTGAAGAGCAAGCAATACATATGGCAAGGTTAGTACAGAATATATTATCAGGGGGAGGTTTTGAGATGAGAAAGTGGAGATCCAACTCTAAAAGGCTTATGGAATGCATGTTATCAGAAGAAGAAGAAGCGAGTATGTTCATGGAAGAAGAGAGAGCAACAGTTTTAGGGTTGAAGTGGAACATTGGCCGGGATCAGTTTTCCTTTGTTGTGAAAACTCCAAAGATAGAAGGTGCGATTACAAAAAGACAAATTTTGAGCTGTGTGGCTCAGCTTTATGATCCGAACGGGTATATTTCACCGATAACAATAATGGGGAAAATTTTGATACAAGACCTATGGCGTATTGGCCTAGAATGGGATACGCCTGTGGATAACGATATAGAAGAACGTTTCAAAGAGTATTGGGAAGGTATGATACACTTGGAGCAGTTTTTCCTAGATAGATGGATCGGAACATTCGGTGGTCAAGAAGTTGAGCTGCACGGGTTTTCTGATGCATCAACAATGGCATATGGTGCCGTAATTTACGTACGAGTCAAAGCCTCGGGTGGACCGGCGAAAACTACACTGCTTGTTTCTAAATCCCGCGTAGCCCCTATGAAAACAATATCGGTGCCACGGTTAGAGTTAGCGGCTGCTGAGCTCCTATCACGTTTGCTGGTTGATGTTAAGAGAGCAATGGAGTTTTCCAATATTACATATACATTGTGGACAGATTCCCAAGTGGTGTTGCACTGGATCGGAAAAATACCGCGAAACTTGAAAACCTTCGTAGCAAATCGCGTGTCTTCTATACAAACAAACACAGATATCAAGAGGTGGAGGTACGTCAATACGAAAGATAATCCTGCTGATATCTTAAGTCGTGGAATGAAGCCATCGGAGATAACGCATTGTAATCTATGGATGTTTGGCCCGGAGTGGCTACGAAAAGACTCGGCGAGCTGGCCAGAATGTGTGCTTGTGCCAAACACAGCGGTGGAGGCTGAGAATGAGTGCAAAGTATTTTCAGTGGTGAACATTAAAGAGCCTGTGCATATTATCAGACGTACGACAAAAGAGACGGTGCCCTTGATTGAATATGTTGATACGTTGGACAGAGCGGTCAATATTGTGGCGTATTTATACAAATTTATTGCGAATGCAAAGAGGCACGTTACGTCGCGGAGAACGAAAAGAGGTGAAATAGATCACACAGCGCTGAATAATGAATATAGGGCTAGAGCCATGCATCTTTTACTGAAACAAGAGCAGGAAAAATATTATTACAAGGAGATTGCGTGCTTGAAGAGTGGAAAACATATCCCGGAGCAAAGTAAAATTGAGCCTCTTAAGCCAGTATTAATAGAGGATCTTCTGAGAGTTCATGGCCGATTAAAAAATTCAAACCTTGACGAAAACATGCGTCATCCTGTGATAGTGCCTAGTGGATCCAGGTTGGGATGGTTGATAATGCATCACGCCCATCAAGCAACAAAACATGGTGGAGTGCAGGTTATGATGCAGTTTATTCGCCAGACATATTGGATTCCCCGTCTGCGTAGTTTGTTGAGGCAATATTTACACAAGTGCATGATTTGTGTTAGACACAGTCATAGAATGGAGTCGCAGTTGATGGCAGATTTACCCGCTGAACGAATACAAGCGGGGAAGCCATTCTTGCACGTCGGCGTGGATTACGCTGGACCTTTAGACATTAAAATGATTGACAGAGAAGGGAACCAAATTATACGTCAGAAGGTATGGATCGCTGTATTCATATGCCTAAAAACCAGAGCCATTCATTTGGATATAGTAAGCGATCTTACAACTATAGCCTTCATTGCTTGTTATGAAAGGTTCATTGCTCGTCGCGGGAGATGTGAAAGAATCTACAGCGATAACGGTACAGCGTTTGTGGGAGCAGCGAAAGAAATTAGGCGAGCTGTGGAATGCTGGTATAAGAAAGATACTTTCCAGCACTTATCAATGAAAGGTACAGAGTGGCAATTTATGACACCGGCAGCTCCACACCAAGGTGGTATATATGAGGCGGCAGTCAAGTCAATGAAGCATCACCTAATTAGAGTAATCGGACTGAGAGTCTTGCCTTTTGAACAGCTAAGGACATTGCTTGCACAAGTCGAGGCAATACTTAATTCCCGCCCACTACAACCATTGAACGACGACCCAGAAGATTTACAAGCACTAACACCTGGACACTTCATAGTAGGAGAGCCTTTGGTATTACCATTGCCGTTTGACATACCAGAAACCTCTTCGAGTAAAGGCGCGGTGCTGTGGAGAGAAAGACAACGCATGCTAAAGAATTTCTGGGAAAGATGGCACAATGAATATTTGGTATCTCTGCAAGAGCGAAGAAAATGGCGAAGAAGTTCCGAGCGGGTCCAATTGGGACAATTGGTATTGATAAAGAGTGAGAACTTTCCTCCAGCACAGTGGGCGCTAGGACGAGTGATCGAGCTTCATCCGAGTGCAGATAATCTGGTACGATCGGTGACAATTCAGACGTCGACAAACGTACTCCGTAGACCAGTGCAGAAAATTTGCATTTTGCCTATTGAAGACTAAACTATTAATACATGTCTCAAATGATTTGAAAACCGCTGGTTTTCGGGGGGACTGTTAAGTATTGACTAGATGGAAACCTGCGTGTTGCTAAAAAAGAAAATAAAAATAAATAAAGAAGACTGGCAACCCAGTTTGTGGTTGAAAAGATGAGTAAAAGTGTGAGCGTGTGCTTTTTATTTCTTGTCGGAAAATTTAAGGTTTATTCCTGGTTTGTGTATAATTTATAGATATTTCAGAGTCCATGTCCAGTATTGAGAAGGAGTGGCCTCCAAAATAAACAATTTCATTAGTAACAAAATAAAATAGGAACGTAAAATCATGCGTATTATTTAATAATACCTAAGAGTTACATTAGGAGAACAAAACATTTGCCTTTACAGTTGGTACTTTTAGGATATTATTAAAAAGGCTTGCAATCATTTGATAATTTCCAATAAAAAATTGTTTAAAATTTAATGACGCACTTTGTTTAACCGAATAAGCTTTCCGAAAAATTCAGAAAATGAATGCAACTTCTGAATAGATAAATATCGGAGGCACACATTTTGATATGAATTCCGAGTATGCAGCTGCGTATTTAATTTTAGTACAATGTTGTAAGACTATCATTAAAATTTTGTTTCCATTTTCTTCCATTATTTACTTTCCATGTGGGAAAATTCCAAAAAAAATTTGAGAAATAAATGACCAAAAATCAGGGAATAGAAATTATCAAATGAATTTTGCCACAAGCTAAAAGCATTAAAAATGCCTAACGTACGTTTCCTTACAACGCGTACTTCAACACAAACAAATTTAATTATTAAAAAAAATCAAAAATTTTTATCCTTACTTTGACCAATGGACTTTTTTATTCTAGCAAAAATGTCACTTTTGTTTTGTTCTCTTCCACACAGACTCAACACTTTTTTAGGGATGTTTGTTCTATTGACAAAATATAAAACTTGGCCCGACCACGGGCAACATTTTCTGCTCTTAGCACTAGTAAAAGGTTGCATTATGTTTGTTTCATTCATCACATGAAAAATGCAACACTTTAATAGGGCACAGGACACATGTTGATAATGCTGCAATGTACTAATGCAACATTTTCATTCAGAATAGGAAATGCTGTATACTAAAGATCTGAGACCAATACAAGTTATATAAAATATAACCTTTCTTTGCTTTTTTAGCGGAATATTCTCCCTTTATCTTATGCCGAAAATCGCGAGATAAAATTCTAACTATCCCGGGATTTTCGGGGTATTAAAAAGGGCGGGATCCCGGGATTGGAATCCCTGGTATGTACCTACACAACGAGCGCCGGAAACTACGCTACCTCAGTTGGCGCATTCGCGATTTATGTGCAAGGGGTCAGTAGGTGCGAACGCGTTAGAGAAATTATTTGCTGTTTTTGTTTTTATATCTTTCATGAGAATGAAATGGTATTATAACTTTGTGCCGAAATACAAAACTTGAAAGTACCAGAAGGAGGCGTGACAGACCAAAATATCTATATACCAATATGATCAGAACATGAGCTAAGTCGATTGAGCCATGCCCGTCTATCCGCCTGTCTGTCTGTGTGAACGCAAACTAGTCCCTCAGTTTTTCAGATATATGCATGAAATTTTGAATGTGAGTGTATTTCTAGGACAAGCTGATTATTTGTCGGAATCGGTATAATGGAACCACTATAACGTATAGCTGCACTCAAATAAATTTTGGTATAAATTTTAAACTTTTTTGGTCGATATATAGGACACGACCGAATAATTTTTAAAATTTAAACTTTGAAAAGTTTAAAAGATTTTTAAACTTTTAAGGTTTAGATTTTATTCCAGATTAAAATTTATTTTAAGACTTTCAAAAGTTTAAAATTTAAACCTTTTTTTTTGGTTTAAATTAAAAAAGAATGTCTGCTCCCAAATCCTCTTCATGCTTTTCCCTATTGTATCTTCTTTCCTATCCTTTTTTCTCCTTTTCTTCCATATTGTTCCTCCCCCAACATCCCCTTAATGCTTTTCCATATTGTGTCTTTTTCCTATCCTCTTCTTCTCCTTTTCTTCCTTCTTCATTTTATCTGTTTCCATAATTATTTTGTGTTTGTTTGTTTCTCCATTCAAACAACGCCACACAGTCATTCATTAAAATTGTTTAATAATTATAACTGAGCTTTTTATATTGTTCAATTCTCGAAAAAGCAAGTTGGAATTTCAAATTAAAAATTAAAATTTTTTTGTAACCAAATTTTACGACCAATGAAAGTTTAAAATTTAAACCTTAAAAGTTTAAATGAGAAAAAGTGTAAAATTTAAACCAAAAAAGTATGAAATTTATTCCAAAAAATACTTTGAAATATTTGAACTTTAAAGAGCTAAGAACATGAAACTATGCTGTTTTCGTACCCATATGGACGTTACTGTGAACTGTGAAGTTCGAAATATGTATAAATTAAAAAAAATCAGACACATTCATAAAAGGTATGAAGACTTCGGTACGACCGAAAACAGCCGCGCTCTTACTTGTTTGTGTTGTAAAATGTGAGTTGAGCATCAAGCGGCATGTCTGTTTGTGTTTTTGTTGATTGGAGGGTGTGGATTGCGCCAAAAGGGCGCAATAAAAATCCTCAAGGCCATTCAAAATTACACTTCGAATGAATATGGCGGCACGTGTGACGCGATGGTTACGGTATTACGGAAATATTTGTTAACGACAAAATAGAAGAAGAAGAAGCAGAAGAAGAAGAAGAAGAAGAAGAAGAAGAAGAAGAAGTAGAGGAACAAAACAAGCAAGGTAAAGTACACTTTGCAGCCTTACTCTTTAGCTGCTATAAATTATTTCTGGTAGTGAATAATTGAAATAGATGTTGGCCTTGACTGCTAATTCCCTTCTGATTCATTACTTGTACCTAATTGTAAGTGTAATTGCAGAAAATATGCAAGCGAATACTATGTAGTTCTAATTAACCCACAATTTATGGTGTGTGAGTTACCGTTTGGATGTCTTAAAACGCAACTTTCTAAACTCTTTTTCTCGAGCTCTGAAAAAGAATATATAAGATGAAAGGTCTTATGTCGAAGTAAAACATTTCATTCACGTAATACATTCACGCATGGTCATCCCTGGCTACTGACTCGAACCAATGGCATGGCTTGTGCCATGACGGAATTTAATCATGTTCAACAAGTTTTCGTACCTACTTTCTGTTCATAAAAGCTCTCTTCATTCAAATTCCAATCTCACATTTCACTGCATTACAATGTAAATTGGTTTATGGTTTTTAAGAATTCAATACTTGTGTTGATGGAAAAAACAAAAAATGCAAACGAATACATATCTGCTTCCAGCTACAACCGCACCGCGCCATCAACAAATACACAATGGAATTAATATGCACTGAAATTGTTGCCGGAAGGGCGCAATGCAATATTTTCACCGTCGACTAGCTTATTATCGGATTCATCCTTTTGCCTCTGTTTTCATTGTTTCGAGTAGGGATATCAAAAATACATTCATATGTATGTAGTTGCTGTGTGCACAGGAATTGCATTGCACTGATTGAATTGTTTGGTTGCTGTTGGCTCGTTGACATTGCCTGAGGTGGGAAAATAATCGTGTTGAATGCGTTGGATTTGAATATATTAAAATTAGTGCAATGTAGAGGAAGTTTAAAACACGTTTTTGGCAACACCATTAAATGTCAATATTAAATCCATTGGGCATTCAAATAGAGGAAAAGTAATTAAAACAAGTAAGGAAGCCTAAGTTCGAGTGGAATCGAACATTGGATACTCAGCTGTATGCTTTCATTGTGTGTTTGCGTTTGATGGAAACACGGTGTATTTTATATAAAGCGAGTGCTGTATAAAGTGGGCGTAGCCACGCCCATTTTCAAAATTTTTATCAGTCATACAACTAAGCATTTGAATATTATACTTTGTGCAAAATTTCATTCCTTTATGACTTCTGGTTACAAAGATGTCATGTTACAAATATGTTTGTTAAAAAGTAGGCGTAGTGTATAAACCAAGTTTTGTTATAATATCTCATCTATCTGTCGAGTTATAGGCTAGGAAATCTCGTATATTCCTTTGTCTAAAAAGAGGCGGTGCCGCGCCCATTTTCCAAAATTTTTCTATTTCTTGTTTCCGGTCTATTTTGGAACTCCTGCCATAAAATTTTAATGAATTATCATTACATTTGACAAATATATCGCTTAAAATGTTTTTATTGGGCCACTTTATAATACCCATATATAAAAGTGGGCGTGGCCGTCAAACCGATTTCTCTACAATTTTGAACATGTATTACCACAAGGAATAAAAGTGTACACACCAAGTTTCTTCATTATATATAAATTATTTGTCGAGTTATTGGCTCAGAAATCTCGTATATTCCTGCTTCTAAAAAGAGGCGGTGCCACGCCCATTTTCCAAAATTTTTACGGTTTTTGTTTTATGTTCGTAGTTAGACTCCTGCCATAAAATTTCAATGATATATCTTTATATTTGACAGAGATATCGCTTAAAATGTTTTAATTGGGCCACTTTATAGTTCCCATGTACAAAAGTGGGCGTGGTTGTCAACTGATTTTGGAAATTTTTCGTCCAAACATTTGCCTAAGTAAGTAAATCACGCATACCAAATTTCGTCGATATATCTGCTACGGTTTCTGGGTTATGACTCATAAAACTTTCAATGTTCGCCCCTTAATAAGTGGGCGTGGCACCGCCCATTTTCCAAAATTTCACCATATTTCTTCATAAGGGCCTGGGCTCCACACGTGGGTAAAATTTCATCGCTCCAGCTATATTAGTGACTGAGATACCAAATTTCCGATTTTTTCTATATAGGAAAAGTGGGCGTGGTCATGGTCCGATTTCGCCCATTTTCAATACCAACCGTCCCAGTCTCGATACCAACTTGCATTTCAAATTTCATCAAAATCTCTCAATTTTTGCGTGAGTGTTTACAGACGGACATGGCTCAATCGATTTCTCTTTTCACCCTGATCATTTTGATATATATATAAGTCTATATCTATGAAATTAAAACTATAATCAAAACTATAATACTCTGTAAATAAATATTTCGGCGGCGACGCCGGCGTGCTTTTTCGCGCCGGCGCGCCTGCCCCAAATCTACAAATCACAATCCTTATTCAAATATTAATTTTATTTAGTTACCTTAATAGCGCTGGCTGAATGGAATAAATAAACTAATTTCCACCTTAAATTGTTGAAACTTTTTTATTAACAGCAAAAAAAACAATTGTTACATAAACTAAAATATAAAATAAAGAAAATAAATATTAAAGAATATACACAAATCCATATGTAAGGGTAAATTTAAATTCATTTGCTTATTTTGTATGATAATAAACATGCATACATATATTTACATATGTACATATTTATATATATATAAGGCACTTTAAAATAAATATATGTATATACGGTGTTGGAAAAAATAATAGGTACAAAATTTTGCAATTCTCCATTTATTTCATTTTAAGACCAAATAATAATTACCATATATTGATGCTTACACGGAGAGGACATGCTTCAATGACTCTGGGGTGGTTTTTGTATAATAATTTAATTTTTATGAATAAAAATAATGAAATGTATAATTTAAGTTAGCAATAATAATAGGGAAAAACTTTAAATTCGATTGTTTTTTTTCAAATAACTAATAACTAATGTTTATTTGAAGCTCCTTTATTTTTTATAACTTCCTTACTTCTTCGTGGCATAGGGTTGACCAAATCAGCGCAATTTGCAACTGGTATTAAGTACCAAGCTTCTTTAATTTTTTTTCCATAACTCTTGCTTATTTTTCCATTTTTGATCCCCCATCGTCTTTAATATTCCATATAGCGCTGAGGTTCGACAACTGTGAGGGCTACTCAAAAACAGCAACTTTCTTATAGGGGCGTCAGAATGAATACTTTTCCGTCAATCCAGCAATCCGTTTAACTGACAGCAGAGTGGAATTACATGTATTTGAATGAAGATCGACACAATCAGTACTTCAACTTTGCCGTAAAAAATATATGAAATTGAAGTATGTGTCAGTTAAACGCTGCTGGATTGCCGGAAAAGTATTCATTCTGACGGGCCCATTACGTTCAAACTATGAGTTTTCGATTCTGGAGGCATGTTTGGGATCATTTTCGGCATCTAATGATATCAAGGAGGGTTGAAATGGTGCAGTTTTGAGTAGAACAATTAGCAACAGACCTCGAGAAGTACACTCAAAAAAAAAATTTCTCTCGATCAAAGACATAATTTTCCTTATTTTGAACACGCGTCCCAATACAAAATTTTCTTTGTTTTGTGTAGGTTTTCTCAAAAATGTGGAAAAAATATAAAAAAACATTCAAACAAATTCGTTGCCATGGGAATTTGTATGGGAATTTAATTTCTCAAAATTAAAGAAATCAAGTCTTCAAAACAAGGAAAGTTGGGAATGGAATGGCGCTTAAAGAATTTTTCATTATTTTAATGTATGAATTTTTTCAAAACAAGTATATGAAACCATGGTAACGCATGTAACAACAATATTTTATAAACCTTTTAACATGTTTTAAGGAAAATTTACTCAAAACAAAGAAAGTAGTGTTCAAAATAGGTAAACAATTTCTTTGACCCCTCCATATATTTTTTTCTCTCAGTGTAGGACTAAATGGAAGAGATCCCAGAAAAGTTCCGTATCTGAGAAAAAATTATGTAAGCCAACGAACTGAAATTTTCCAGTAGCTTAAATTCTTTAGGACTGAGGCTAGTAAAATAGGGAACAGCCAAAGTTTTTTTTAATAACTTTTAACCGGCAAAAAACAAAACATTTCCGCATTCAGCTTCGTGTTCCTGAGGTCAAAACACGTCGATTGGTTCCTTTTTTTTAATTTTGAAGAACTTTAGCAGTTAGCAAAACTAGGAAAATATGTACACATCTCGCTCCATACGGGTTTGGCGCACCAGCGCACGCCGCCGCGCCGATTTCACGGATTATGGCGGCCGATTATGAAGGTAATCGGCGCGGCGGCGGCGGCGTCAATCGGCGGCGTATATGTCTACTGTGTACTAGTACAGCTGAGTATAAAAAAACCGTCTGCGGCCTTAATTGCCCATTTCGAAAAGGAAATAAAGCACACATTGCCGAAAGGGAGGCGCGGGCGTTCTTTCACTTTCTGAATGGTAATAACCCGTGGGCTGGTTTAATTACGTTTTATTCGCAGGCGCTATTTCTTTTTCTAGAAAGGAAAAAACACCTGTTTCACACAAAGAAAAAAGTTAGGAAATCGGTGCAGGTTCAGCTTATTTTTGGATTTTTGTAGCGAGAACACTATTGTGTATTTCTTCGTACCATACGAAAACCAGCATATTTAAAATTTCTGGCGAAAGCTAGCAATAAAAAATCTCTGTACGAAAAGTAGCACATTTGACTTTTGGCCGACGAAAAGTAACAAAATCGATTTTTGGCCGACGAAAAGTATCAGTAATTATATACTTTTTTTACATTAAAATTGTTGTTGTTTAAACGAAATTGATAGTTTTCGTCAGCCAAAAGTCGAACTTGCTGCTTTTCGTCAGCCACAAAAAATCGTATGCTAGTTTTCGCACGGTACGACGATTTATAAAAACAATCTTGATATCCTTAAAAAGATTACGAAGACACCAAATGAGAGCACAATAAGAACTGTTGAAGCGCCAATAAAAACCGATTACTATTGGTAAGAGTATATATACATATATAAATACATACACATACTAACTTAGATAGTAGGACGACATTCACCATTCACTCATACGCCAAGGCAGACGTTCGCCACCAACATCACAGGCCCACATTTAACGTTCCCCAGTTTGATTCCTTCCTAATACCCCGAACGGACGAAGAAACTCTGGTGGAATGCGGTGACACGTGTACGCAACGCTTTGCAATTCGCTGACAATGAAATGGGGTATGACGCAGGCGCAGTATGCACCGGAACCGGCAACAGGTGGCTGCCGCATCGCCTCTCAGTTAGTGAGAACAAAACAAACAAAAAGGCAGAGCCGGCATGTGATAAGAAATCGTTTCTGCTTGTCCGTTTGCGCTTTCAAAATCAAAATAAAGCTGTATAAGAGAGAGATTTCAAGAACGAAGACTTCCAAAAGGATTGATTACATTGGTGGCTACAAAAATATTATACAAGGAGTGTGGGCATTTGTTTAAGAGTATTTCTGTTGTTTAACATTTACTTTATGAAAGTTAAGAGCATTAAGTAACAGTCAAAATTAAACATGTTAACGAAATTTCGACGAATAAATCATGTTTGGCAAGGCTAGGGCATCGCTGAAGCACACTTGGCATGTGAAACAAAGGAGAGTACAGTTGCAATTACTGAGAGAAAGCAAAAATGTGTAGAAAGAGAGAAGCTAAAACGTAATATGCGATTTGTGTGAAGCATGCTTTCAGGCGCATAAAAGTGGGAATTTTACTTCTGAGCAAATGAAACCGTTAAATCGCATGCAACTCTGCGTGATTTTGATTATGCTTTGTCGGCAAAATTCAGTTAATTGTTACTCGTACGAGCAAAAGGTCATGTTAAGCGGAAGCGAGTCATGACGAATAATAAAAATGCGCTTAAGTAGCGACGAATGTTGCAAATAAATACGTGAAAAAAGCAGAATAAAATGAAGACTAAAATGTAGATGCATACAAATAGCTGATGGCAATTTAATACGCATGTAGTGGACGACTAGAAGAGGCAAGCAATTCTGGTGGAATGAATCTTTCATCCTCACGAATAGTTCCAACGAAAGCCAGGCTTTAGTACATTAGCTCGCTAGCGAATTCCATGTTGAAAAAAAGTTGCCTTTACAGGTGTGATATGGGTTTTCAATGCTGTGGTCTGACAGACCACAACGCTGGTCTAAGAGTTAACAAGTGCCAAGTGGAAGAGCCAACAGCTAAATAGCTGAGCAGCTTTCAGGCAATCCCGGCAGTATTTATCAGCTGGAAAACAGCACATATTTCCTACTGAATATTCAGTAGAGATGTAGTTCCAAAATCTGAACTTTCGCTTTCGTTTTTATATAGAGGTGGCGTCGAAAATCAACTACCTAAAAACTGCCGAACGAGAAGGGAGAGTTTCCATATGAAAAAAGGGCTGACTACGCAGGGAGAACTTCCATAGCATATATTTCAATACACCTGATGTCTTCACTGCGTGTTCAGTTATTTTTTCAGGCATGATTTTTGAACTCAGTTTCAGTGTATTTTTCATACTGAATATTCTACTGAATATGCACCTCCTTACCTCAAATACTGCTGGGATTTTAATCGCCGACAGCAACGGCAGGCACAGCGACAGAAGCAAAAACGAAAATGCGCAAGCATCCTGTTTTAACAAATAATCCAATTCTTCCTCTTCCATCCATCACTGCCCAAGTAAATGTGCAACAGCCAACAGCGCGCCATATCAGAGAGCTGGAAGCAAAGAGAGGAAATTAAAATTTGCATTTGATAGAAGTTGAATTGCATGCAGCAGCGAATGACAATCACAGTTGGCGGTTTGCGCAAAAAAAGTTGGTATTTATTCCTCTCCCTTTCATCATGTGACGAGCTCGTCATACAAATTTGGCGCAAATTTAACAAAATTTCAAAACTTTCTGAAAAGTTATTTATAACTAAATCGAGTACATTAAATAAAAATATACGAAATGCCACATCAGTTCTGAAAATATGATTTGATAGTTTAGTTAGACGTGATATAAAAAAAAAAACCGTTTTTTACAGAGATCATATACATAGGTACTTTAAGACGAAAAATTACAATTGGCAGATTCAATAAATTTCTTAAACTAGAAAATAGTATTTTAAAATCCCGCGCGGGTGGGTGTTGGAAGGGTGGGCGAAAATAACTCTAACAAGTATAAAATCTGGAACCCAACTCCAAACTGCAGTGTGCTTCCTACTTCTTTCCTACAAAGTTGATGGGCCTGTGGAATCGGATCTTTGTGTGGAACTTGCTCCAAATGTGGACCAATATAAAATGGGTTATACATATACACATGTATGGAAATATATACCCAGTAGGCCCAAAGGTAGCTACCATAATCATTAATACTTTCCTCCTTACATTTTCTCTAGGGAAGATAACAACCTCCATGACTATGCTCCATGACTATCGCACGGCGACGACCGCCTTCGCATAAATGACTTTGTATAGTAAAAAAAGCAATGAAGCGAAAGCGTCGGGCTTTCATTCCAAACCCCATGCTTTTTTCATATGGTCGTTATTATACTCTTGTTAGGTATTCAGCATTGATGGTAGCATTATTGTAGTGCTGAATATACAGCTTTCTATCATCTCACTTTGTTATGTACTTCATTCGTGTAAATTTTTCTGTTTCGGTTTACTCTTCTTAACTATTAATTTAGTCAGTGAAGAAACGATCTATGCTCAACATACTAATTACCTGTGGTATATCTAACAAAAGCGTGTATCCTGGCATGAATGAAAATCACATCACCTTGCAAATGGGCCTAGTGCAGCGTTGCGCAGCCTCTTGCCCGCTGGCAGACCAGCTGTTTGCGATTCACACGTATACACACCGATTGTCACTACTACAGGCACGTAAAACGAGCGCTTACGATGGGACCAGGCGATCGTCAATTAGCAAAAATAATTAATTTGCCTTCGACTGTCGTGAAAGCAACTGGTCGCTAGGTGATCGTCGCTTGAAATTCTTTTGTTTTATTTGCAGAAGCCAGACAACAAACAAAACTGACTGTCTGTCTATTTCCACTTTGGCCTACAGTATGCGCACCAACACACATTAATTTTCGGAGATTGTTTGAATGTGTTTGTGTGCCCATCCCTGGCTAAGTGGATATCCATTTGCTCTAATAGCCCCGTCACAATGAAATTTTGACGGAGCAGCATGCATTGACAGCTGAGTGGAATGTATGTATTTGCATGGGGATCGACACATCCAGCAGCACTAGCGCCATCTACCATAAAAAAGTTCCCAACTTTCAACTTTTGCTGCATGTAAGGCATAAGAAGAAGCATTTGACATTTGTTCGGGGCAATGGAGCGCAGTGCTGCGAAGAGCAAGGAGCTAAGATCATTGAAAATAGCGGAGTTGGAGCTAAAATCACTTACATACATATTTGTGGATAGGTATGTATCAGAGTTGAGCAAAATTTTTTCGAATAACGAATAATAAGTAGATGAATAATTTTTTTTTATCTTTATTTGAATAATAAATAATTTCGCTTACTGCAAAAAGAATTATTCGAATAATAAATACTTTTTATTTACATAAATTTTTGTGATAAAATAGAAACCATGTACATATGTATATATCTATATATTCTTCAAATGCTGTTTTTTTCTACCCAGAATTTTTATTTCTTGGTTCGTATTAACAAAAATATAGCAAATGCTTTTACTAAAGATTTCGGAAATTTGACATTAATTTGTATGAACCAAATTTCAAAATGTGAGTAAAAGGTCTGAAATCTGAAGCAAAAGAAAATGCTTGGCTTTTATTAATATAACCCATTATTTTAAATAGCAAATAAAGTTCCGAATAATTTATTCGCAACTAATTTATCTAAATAAAAATTTTTAAAAGATAGTTTTATTCGAATAATTATTTAAATAAAAATTTATTCGAATAATGCCTAAATCTGGTACACATGCATCTCTATTAATTTTTGTTTGTGTTATTTATTTAATTTTAATAAGCTTTTTTCTTTTAACCGATTTAGCACATTGTAAGAAGAGGAAAAATTTCATATGGACTCGTCATGTATTGATACATATCGTAAGATGACAGCGAATAGGTTTTTATTATCGCATTTATTTTAAAAATCGTCGCGCACCGGTCGAAATACGACGAACCATATTTTTGAATTTCCGTTACAACATGAAAATTTCACTTTATATGTGTCACATCCACTTTTCTCTACTAACAGCTTTTATACATTTAGTATAAACTTACTTCCTATACCAGTTTAGTAAGAAATGCCAACAAACAGTATCCCTGATCACCGCAAAAAAAAAAAAAATTGGGAGCTAAGAGCGGAGCCAGCAAAAAAATCTTTTGTGAGCGGATCTAACAAAAAAAAAACTTTCGCTCCGATACCCTGATCGCAAAGAAACGCAAGATGATTGTGGCGATGCACCTACATGCAGCAAAATGCAACTACATCCAGCAGTTGATTGTGACGGGGCTATAAGAGCTATGTATGTATGTATGTATATTAGGGTGGTCCCCGAATATATGGAGACACATTTTATAACATATTTCCTCAACTGCACCCCCTAGGTCGATACAATTTAATATAGTCGGAGATACTACATATAAACTTTTTTCCCGATCGGACACGGTTAAGGGTGTCGCACAGTGGTTAAAGTTCAGAAAACTTTATAGATACAAAAAAAATCGATTGTGCTGCACTCCAAATGCAAATTTTGGCACCGATCGGAGACGGTTAAGGTGTGCCGCAGAGGGGTCCCATATGCTTATCTTAACTTTGACCCCTTTATGACACCCCTTAACCGTCTCCGTACGGGACCAAACTTTATATGTGGTATCTTTGCCCTGCTTTAACCGATTTACGGAGTGAGACTGAAAAAATGTTTATTTTGGTTTTAAGAACCACCCTATTGTGTATGAATCGAAATCACACAAGAAACTAAAAAAAACATAAATCGAAAAAAGTAATTACATATTTTTAGTATTTTCGACGAATGCATTTTTTGTGAGACGCTTTTTCACTTGCGCATTTTTCTTGACCAAAAAGCCCATTACATCTGTTCAGCTAAATTTCATAATACGGGATGACCGCCATTTTTTGAAACGATATGTACTTATATTTATTTATTTATGCTTATGTATATACATATGTATTCACAATTCTTAATTTGTTCAGTCATTTACTGGCCACACGTGGTTAGTCTGAGTAGGATAAATGATTTTGTGATTTTTACTACGGCCACGTAGAGCCGGTTAAAGATGATGACCACTAACTGGCCAACAATTTTTTAATGGTCAACAACAATCAGGCGTACTTTAAATTCAGAAAGTGTAAAATATTAACTACACACAAAACAGCAACAAAATACTACACATTTGGGATTTGTTTACATCTAAAGTGCGAAAAGTTGCGCTAAAAAAAAGTCAACATACAAATACAGACACACGCGCACTCACACAAACGTTAATGGTTGGCGTATGAGTAAATGGTATGCGCACAGCACAGAGGACAAAGTTTTTCCCAACTGACCAGCGACTACAAATTTATCTAAGCACCAGTAGACCAACATTTAAAAGTTATGGGAAAAAAACAATTGTGGATGTCTGCAGAAAATGTGTAGCTGAAATGCTTGAAAAGCAAAAATTCAAGGTTCGAAAGCATTTTAGAAAGATTTTTTTAGATACCATACGGTTCGGTGTCGAAAAGCTCAGAGCTTTGGCACAAATTTTGGGAACTTAAATTCTCTCTTCAGTAATTCAAATAGTGAATGATGCATGGCTGGTTGGCAATTCACTATCTACCTATAGGATCATAATAACCACCAAATGCTTACTCCGGATTTCTCTTGTAAACACCACTCTCACTTAACACGAAAACTTTTTAATACATCAGACACAAATAAGTTGCAAATAAAACGATAACATTTTGATCAAAAAACACTGAAAAGAGAGTAAATACAGATAAAACTAAATTTAAAACATTTAGAAAAAATTCAAAACAAAAAAAAAAAAACAAACAATTCAATGCTCTTTCGCTATTTCTATTTAATTTGCCGAACTTATTACTGAAGGAGTGATAGGGAGAGAGGCAATGGTGATCTAATGACGTGTCCAAGAGAGTAGTGGGGAATAAATTTTTCGAGAGGTAATCCTCTAAATTTCTTGTTCAGACTACTATTACAGTGCAAAAGAAGAACTAGTACGAGTATAACAATGATTGGACGGTAAAGCCATTAATGGATAGTAAAATCATTACTGGATAGTAAAACGTGCGTTATTTAAATCAGTGACACTTTACCACTTTTCCTGATCATTTCTGAATATATCTTTTATTATTACGATACAAAACCGGCGTACTAAACCTTAAGTCCGTGCCTATAATCTCCAATGATTATAAATGCAATGGCGATACTTCAGCCGATGCTTGGAACTTTCGAAAAATAGAGTTAGAATCTACCATATCCATTATGTAGAATATAGAAAAGATTCTGAAAAATACTTAGTGATAGCAAAGTTGTTCCAAATGTGCTAGAAACGCACCAGTTGAGGACTAGAGATTTTCGCTATAAGGTTTGACTGTAATGTGGATTTGTATACGAAATTAAAGCGAAATGTAAGCCCCAGAGCGCTAACTAGCCGACAAGTTATGTAGATACATACATAATAATAATAATACAATGGCGCCATTATAACTCTGACGAGTCTTATGGCCGAGCTGCTCTCCCAATTCGAGGTGTGCTCCTTTTTGTTTTTCCTACTAATTGGGTGGACCTACAGTTTTATGTCGTCTCCGAACGGCAAATGCATTTTTTGTGAGAAGCTTTTTCATGGCAGAAATACTCTCGGAGGGTATGCCGCCCACTGCCGAGAGGTGACCGCTGCTCCTAAAAAACCAAATAATTGGATTTTTACTATATAATTAGAAAAGTTGTTTTGGTGTTTTGCTCGGACCGTGGTTTGAACCCGAGACCTCTGGCATAGCAGGCGAGCACTCTACCCACTGCACCACAGCGGCCACAGATACATATATACATACAAATCATATACACACATATGTACATTAGACCGTATCGTAAAAAATAAAGTTCGCCGTACGCCCCCGCATATGAAGTCTTTTTGGAAAAAATTTCCGGAAAATTTTTAAATTTTTTTTTGGACGCCGCTAGATGTCGCTAAAATTTATTTTTTTCATATCTTCGGTATTTATAGTCCGATCTCTAAGTTTAGTACACCAACGTCTTTTAAACGTTAATTTTACAGAAACATTTTCTGAGGAGACCCCTAATAAAATTTTATGCCAAATAATTTTCTTTGACATTTTAACCCTCTATCACTTTAAAAATACCATTTTTCCTGATTTTCTAAAAAAAGGGGATAAAATAATCCTTTATTGGCTCTGCTAGAGGGTTAAAATGTTCTAGAAAATTAATTCGCCATAAAATTTCAGTAGGGGTATCCTCAGAAGAAATCTTTGTAAAATAAACCTAAAAGACCAAAGGATGCGAAAAACCTATATTCCTCGAAATGTTGAACGTGTTTTATTTCGGCTTCTACTAAAGCGATTGAAATACTTCTTTTGCAAAAGATTAATGATTTTAGACTACGCTGAGCATGCGGGCATAAAAACTTGCATTAGGTTGGTATAAACTAAGTACTGGGTGGTAGTGACCCCAATCGCGCACATAGGGTTAATAATATACCATAGTATAAGGTGTCCTTTCAAGACAAAGACATTGGTGTATTAAACTTAGAGATCGGACTATAAATACCGAAAATATGAGAAAAATAAATTTTCGCGACATCTAGCGGCATCCAAGAAAAATTTAAAAAATTTCCGGAAATGTTTTCCAAACAGACATTATATGCGGGAGCGTACGGCGAACTTTATTTTTGCGTCCCTATAAGGCGAGATGGCCTAATGTACATACCATACATACATATAAGCTTAGCGCTTCATATGTAAGCTTGAAAGTTGACTACTTTTCAGCTCCACTTGCCCCCTCAACACACTCCAAATTGAATTTGCCAAACATTTCGTACGAAAATGTGTGGACAGTGGTAAAAGGCAAAATAAAGTTTCGTTCCCTTGATTGAGTTTCAGTTAGTTTTATGAATCACTTTGTTTTTCAACTAAACTTTTAATTCCTTCTAACTGTATATGTAGAAAAAATTGTATAATTGAAAATAATGGACATGTTCTTTTAAATTTAAAATTATATTTCAACACCTTAAGGTCCCCACAAACAGAAGCGATACGATACAGCCCACACGACACACACATACAGCCCGCGTTCTACACGATTTTGCTGTGTGGGCTGTGTCGTATCGCTCCTGTTTGTGGGGACCTTTAGATAGTTCTCATCTCGTGGCTACTAAAATTTAATGCTACAGGAACAGTGCGATATAAGATGTAAAAGGTCTTCCACCGAACGCTCCATTTTGTCCTGCTAGTTTAAGTCTGATTAGGTTCAATGTTTTCGGCTTGAGTCTCAATATAGAGTTTTTCTACCCCTTACTATAGCCCACAACAACAAGCGAATCGAGCGTTGGCGCCGCTATGAGCCACACTCAAAACAACGGTACAATAAAAGTGAAGTTTCCGTTCAATAAAAAAAAATATATCCCTTTTTATTTCATGTTGTTGTAAAGTTTATGATGTTGTTGTCGTACGGCTCCGCAAGTCAAATTGCTTGGCTAACATTTATCTAAACCACACACTTACTGTTCTAATCCAACTTGGATGAATATACACAGACAAATTATTGTAAATTTCATCTATACAAAGTATGTCCTTTTGGAAATGAAATTACCAAGCCGTTAAATGATAACTGGTATAAGATATGTAACAGCAAACCAGAGGGATGAGAAATGTAAATACAAGATGCGCATAATACCATGTCTCCACATAACGTGTTTCGCTCTTTTTTTCTCCATTTTCTCTCTCAATCTTGTTTCGACACGGAAACCACTGCCGAATCTCGCCAATTTCCATACAAAATTTCTGAGAGCGAGTGAAGATTGAAACACTGTTTCATTCTGAATCATCTTGCAAACCTCGATGATATCGATGTCTTCTCTAATTTTGTATCGAAAATCTATCGAAATCTCACACAGACCAAAACAAAAACGCAAAAATAAGCAAACATACAAACATTTAAGAAAAGCAAGAAAGAGAAATGTTAAACTGAATCACGATTAGCCACGTGGAGACGGGTTATTTAGCGAGATGTTTTGCTACATATTTCTTTGGCGAAACAAGTTATGTGGAGACGGGCTTTAAAACCATCGAACAAAACCAAACCGATAGTCACCCAAAATATACAAATATTCACAAAAAGATATCTACATATGTACATATGTACTTATAATGATGATCTTGTTGCTTAGAATGTTTGTGATACAATCGACTGAATCTCCAAGGTCTGTTTGCTTTCACGAGTTGACCTTTTGCTCTGTGTTTTCCCTTTTGTTTTATCTATCACAGATTGGCTCCATTTTCTAAGTGCTGCGCTATTTTACTGCCATTTTGACGCTGATAATTTTTTATTGTTTGTTACATTGTTGTTACTATGTATATATGCATGTACATATCGTATCTATGTATGTTGAATGTATGTATGTACTGCTCCAATGTTGGATGTCTTATTTTAACTTCTTTTTGGTGGTTTTCTTTTTGGTGGTTTTCTTTTTGCAGCCAGTTAATCTTCAACTTCAAATCATACTTCTTGGCACTTTAAGGACAAACATTCTGCCCACATATACAAAGTAGAGTAAATGAAATACAATAATAACTACCGAAATTACTCGAAACGAGATTCTGCTGAACATTTGCAGTATCGCATATAAGTACCTACATCTTAGCACTTAATGAGTTTGTAGAGCTTTTGGTTTTCCCGTTCGTAGACGGGAAAGGATGTCGTACAGTTCGAGATGGCCAATTCTTAGATTTCCACATAGACCGGAATTGGTCCATAGTGTTGCCAACAGTCATACTAACTGAAAAATCTCACTAATATTCTTCGTGTTGTGATGTCATTGAACCAGCAGATCCAATTGTGTTTAGCGAGGTATTTCCGCATCTACTCTTTCCTCTTTTCCTAACATTTGCAGCATATCTATACTCGAATGTAGGGCCAAAGAAACTGTTTGTTGACTTGTCGGCGCCAGACCTCCTGGCGCTTTTCAGAATGCCAGAATGATACAATGGATACAATTTTTCCCACTTTGACATTTTTATGCTCTTTTACTTTCTTGCAGCTTTCTCAAGTACGGCATCTTACAGAACTCGCATTGTTATTAGAGCTTACGATTCGATCTCGAGCAGTGTCGAGAAATTCGAGGATCGAGAAAACCGAGACTCGTTTCCTCGATTAAAACTCGTTTCTCGGATTTCTCGATAACATATTGTGTCAAAAAATATGAATATCAAAAATTTCTCGTATGTCATTGGAAAGAAAAAATTTTATGTTATGAAATTTTAATTTTATTCCAATCGGAATTTTGTGAAATACACCTGGGAAGGGCGTAAATGGCACATATTCATACACATGTTAGTACATACAAGCAGAACAAGCTACGAAAGAGCATAGTATACTTATACCGCTATTTCTGCGATGTAGTTGAATGTCGAGAAGCTCGCGAGCCTTTCGAGATTTTCGAGATTCGAGAATCTCGCGAGAACTCGAGTCTCGCGAGAAATCTCGTCTCGCTCGAGCTCGAGAAATCGTAAGCTCTAATTGTTATTGCAAATTTGAAGTTATTTTCTTGCATCTGCTAACGGTTTCTTGACGTTCATTGCCGTCACCGTTGTTTTTCACTGTTGATTAAGTACGTAAATATTGGTTTATATCTCATAAGCCGAAATAAGTTTAACATGAAATTTCAAAGAGGCTATTAGAACTCCTGAAAAACATCATTAGGCAAACAAATTTATTGGTGAATACTTTGGCGCTTGAAAATAAAATGCAACTCTTTAAAATTGAGTAATAAGAAAACAAAGTTTCACAAAATTAGTAGTAACTAATATTAATAACAATAAAAGTCCAAAACAACACAGTATCAAGTGGTGTCATTAAGTTTTCCTTACAAATTGCCTGAACCTACAAATTCTGTAATAGCATGTCTCCACATGACGTCGCGATGCGTCGTTCGCTCTTTTCATCTATATTCGCTCTCTCACTCGTTGTTCAGCCTCGAAACCAGTGCCGAACGACGATAATTTCCTTAAAAAATTCTGAGAGCGAATAACGATTGAACTACGTTATTCGTTCTCAACACACTCGCCAAACCCGATAATATTGATGCCTTCTCTAATTTTGTATCGCAAATCTATCGAAATCTCACACAGACCAAAACAAAAACGCCAAAAATGAGCGAAAATACATACATTGAAGAAGAACAAGACTGAGAAATAGCAAGCTGAACGACGCATCGGTCAGCTGCTTGAAA
Source organism: Urophora cardui (assembly GCA_960531455.1). Lineage (NCBI taxonomy): Eukaryota > Metazoa > Arthropoda > Insecta > Diptera > Tephritidae > Urophora > Urophora cardui. The sequence continues at coordinate 95,869,615 of OY482671.1, read as the reverse complement.
ATGGATTATTTCGCAAGATTATTCGCTACATTATTCGCATGCGAATTAAGTTATGTGGAGACGGGCTTTAACATCGGCATCGATCGATGCGCATCTGAGACGCCAAAGCAGACAAACTTTTCAGTAAGAAAAACGTTACCATGACATACATACACTCAGAGGGTATGCCGAACACTGCTAATGGGTGTCATCTATTTTTTCAAAAACATATCGACGCTTCCAAACATTGTACTAAGTCCAGTTGCACAGTGCTGTATGAGCGGGTAAAAATCAAAAAAAAATTTGTCACGTATGTCAACGTGTTTGGTATCATTAGAAAGGTAATTTATCCTAGATTAAGGATCTGAACTTAGTTTTTGTTTCTAACTCATAAGGTTCTCACAAAAATCTCTTAAATTTGTCTGTTTTATACACCTATTTTTTTTTATGAAAATGTCTTTAAAAAAAATTGCTAAAAATACAATTTATCATACTTTATCTTAGGATAAAATTTTTCTAATTAAAAAATGTGTAAGGAACCCACTCTATAGAGCTTTTTGAGAAATATTGAGTTTCCCGGCTGAGATCGCCTATTTGCTACACCCGAAAATTTGTTGCAGAAAATTTAAAAAATTCCTAAGTTTACAAAAGGATAAAAAAAGTATGCAAAAGTATGTTTTTTTTTATTCTTTTATTTCAAAGAAGGGCATTTTTCTTTGAAATAAAAAAAAGAAAGTCTGCAGACTCATTGCGCTTTTCGAAGAAAATCGTTTTTTTTAAGGTTATAAAATAAACTTTTTCAAAAAACAAATTTCGCTGATTGCAGTTACCACAGTATTTTCCATTATTTAAATGTGAAACCATTTCTTAAAAATAGTAAAGTTTATTACTGTAGACACACGCGGTAATGTTCTGTGCTGTGTAGTGAAACGTAAAATAGTGAAAAAACTAATCTTGTAAATGGGTCATTATTTTACAAATCGTACGGATTTGTTGAAAAAAAAAATTTCACATTTTTAAAAGACACCAAATTTATTTCTTGGAATCTTTTCGCAATTTAAGTAAACACCTATATCAGGATTTTTTTTCTTTTCAGAGATCTGCATGTGTAAAGATTCGATAGTTAAGCAAACATGCCCACATTCAAAATTCCATATCTTTGGTTCGGCTCGTCGTATCTTGTTCATTTTTTTTTTATTTTGAAGGTAATAATATTTACTTTATAACTGCGTTAAAGAAATATTTAATTTTACAAAATCAAAATAATGAATTCAAACTAAATTTTTTAAAGGATTATTACATACTGATCGGGTCAACGAATATTTTCGAAAAAATATACATAATATACGCTGAACTTTCATCTAAAAAACGCATTTTATTTCAAGGTGGAGACTTTTATGGTTCAAAAGATATTAACTCATTTCTGACATGACCTCGAGCAACTTGCCTACGTTCCACTAAGGGTGTACCGCCAACGTGTGCCTGTGCGCATGCATGGTGATGTTACCCTCACGGAAAACAAAAGTTAGTTGCAAAAATAAATATATTAAAAAGTAATTTATATTCAACTAATTTTAAAGTAGCTTTAAACAAATGCAGCGCGGGACAGTTTCTTGTATATGTACATATTTATATGTAAACACATGTTTTCAGATCTAAGTATGCCAAGATTGTTTTTTCCTTTTTTTGGTTACCGTTTTTCAGCTTCACTTCCCATTAAACACTGAAAACGAAATTCTCAAACGGAGAAAATATTGTTTCATATTTATCATTTGAAAATTAACATAAATTCAATTGTTTCTCAAATATTGTTTATCAACTTGAGAACAATTTGCGAAATTTGAGGAAAATTTGTTTCGCATTTTTACCATTTCTTGAATTTCGACATCAAATCCAGGATTAAGTTATTTATATTAAACTACAAGTAAAGTAGTTGAAAAGAAACTCAAGATAAAGTTATTTATTTTAAACTACTAGTAAAGTAGTTGAAAACAAATGCAGGATAGGGCAATTGACTGCTTGCTATGACATCGCCGTGTTAAAAAAGTCAGTTCATTGCAAAGGAAAAAGTCACATTTTCAATTAGTTGTTATTGAAAATAAAGTAGTTTATAAAGTGATTTAAAATTAATTAAATTTCCTACAGGGTAACCACCGCATACATACCTATGTACATATGTATGTGCATGTAATTCAACCTGCTTATCACTTAATAGGTAGCTAGTAGTTATATTTTACCAAATCATTATTGTAGCACAATAGAAGGTCTAGTAAAATAGATAATACAACTATTTATGTATTTAGGACCAAGGACGATCATTAAGATGAATATATTTAGGTGATTCACAAAGTGTCATAAAGTCATATGTCATATTAAAATATTGTACGGAAATAGTTATAAAAGACTTTTCCGAAGCCCTGTGAAGAAGTAAACAAAAACAGCTGATCAAATACGACGACCCAAAAACATATCGTCCAGAGTTGTATTTATTTAGTACACATATTGCCTAGAATGCAACAACAAAATATTATGACTTATGACGATATGACGCAATATGACAGGTTGTGAACCCCTAATTATGTTATACACATATTATATGTTATGCCTGCGAGCCAGTAACTTTGGTATAAGTAGATATCAGATTCTAAATATGAAATCTGACAGGGAAAAAATTAATTTTTCACTTAAATATTTTCGTGAAACTGGCTGTAAATTTTTAGTAATATTAGATATACTTATTTTATTACGACGGTTTTGAAGTGTACATCCCTATTACATTTGTCAATGAAAGTAAAATTTATAAAAGCATTAAAATAATAGAAAACATTTATTTACTTATTTGTATCCATATATATATATCAGGGTTGGGCAAGCTGCATTCAATTTTGATTGCATTCAGCCTTGCAGCCCCCAATCAATTCAGTAGTGAATGGGAATGCAAATGTAATTTGCACTACCATTCAATAGTGAATGTGAATGCAAAGGTGAATGCCTTCCCATTCATTGCATTCCCACTGCAAATGTGATTTGGACTACCAATTAAAAATGAGTGCGAGGGATTTGGAAAACCATTCATCATTTAATAGCAGTTAAAACCTGTGACCATAGTTAAGGTATTAAGTGGCTAATCTATTTATTAACGGAAAGGAAGTTTATGGGATATTATAAATATGGAATTAGGCTTAGCAAAGTAAAGGGAAACCAACACGGCATAGTAATATGTACATATGTTCTATGTTATACCTGTATGTAAAAGTATTTCTTTCAACTTCTGAGGTTATAATTACACAGTTCAACAAATTTGCAAAAATTTTACTCAACACGAACAAACGCTAGTTATTATGAAAGAGGATGCCTCTCAGACCAACTTTTCCGAATAGAGTACTAGTCCAGTGCAAATCACATTTACAGTGGGAATGTAATGAATGGGAATGCATTCACCTTTGCATTCGCATTCACTATTGAATGGTAGTGCAAACCACATTTGCATTCCCATTCACTACTGAATGGTAATGCGAACCACATTTGCATTCCCATTCACTACTGAATGGTAATGCAAACCAATTTTGCACAACCATTCACTATTGAATGGTAATGCATTTTGAATGGTAATGCAAAAATGCCCATCCTTGATATATATATATATATATCCATATACTAGCATCTTTGATCACACTACTGCTGGAAAAACATCGATGTTTACGAGTATCGATATTTTCGATATTTCGATAGAAAAAACATCGATATTATCGATATATCGACCTTTATATTAGAGCTCTAAATACCCGGGTATCGAACAATTCGAAAAGATCGAATTTGTCTGAGGCTCGTTTGTTGTTCAAATGCCCGTACAAACATTCGAGCATTCGAGCTTACAGACAAAAAAATTTGTATCAGGAAAACAAAAATAAAAAAAAAAACATATGAAGACAACAAAAAAAAAAAAAAAATAAACAAACGAAAAATACAAACTTCAAATGCCCGTGCAAACATACGGGTAATAAACAAACAAACAAGTGTTCGAGAATTTGAACAGCATTTGTTCGGGCTACTCGAAAATGTTCAAAAAAAAATCGAGAGCTCTACTTTATATAAACCTTAATTTTACATATCTATATATAACAGCTTTATTATACTCAGCTGTACTAGTACACAGAGTATTATAGTTTTGATTTCCTAACGGTGGATTGTAACAGAATGAAATAATAGAGATAGATATAGACCAGAGATGTTAAGTATTGCAATCATCGTGACTTTCAGCCCTTGAAGTCCCATTCTTTTTCTTGAAGTCTTGAATGCAGCCTTTCAGTCTTTTTTTTGACTGATGATTTAAAATTTGAAGTCCCCAGTATTTTTGGCAAGTATGACTGACCATTCATCTTTTTCATTCATTGATGACTGGCGATATTTTTTAAGCAGTCATTTAGTAAACTAGTACCAAAAATATGCTCTCTATGTATTTTAGCTGTAATAGTATTTATTTTGCATATACCTAAAATGGTCAGTTTATAAAATCTTTAAAATACATATGGCTAGCTTAGAGTGCAAACTGTGTAAGTCCATTTTTATGAAAAATTGTATTTTTATCGGTGACTCTTGTCATATTTCTACTCGTTGTTATTCAGTGATACGCAAATTGTGTAAGTCCAAAATATTTACATGAACAGAACATTTTTTTTTTTTCATTTCGAAATTTTTTTTATTTTTTGTTTTTATCTGTCCTACAAAGTTTGAAAAAAAGGACTTACGCAATTTGCACTCTAAGCTAGCGATATGTACACTAGAGCGTATCGAGAAAAAAAGTTCGCCCCCATATGATCTCTTTTTCGAAAACATTTCCGGAAAATTTTTTTTTTGGACCCCGTAGATGTCGCTAAAATTCAATTTTTCATATCTTCGGTTTTATGGAAGGTTCCTACTTTATAATTGTATTAACTCTGTGTGCGCCATTGGGGTAACTTCCACCCAGTACATAGTTTATACCACCTTAATGTAACTTTTTTTGCCGGTATGTTAAACTTCGTCAAAAAACATTAACCTTTTGCGAAAGAAGTATTTCGATCGATGCCGTAGAACCGCAAATAAAACACATTTAACGTTCCGAGGAATATGCGTTTTTTGAAGCGAAAAACTTATATTCCTCGGAATGTTAAATGTGTTTTATTTGCGGTTCTACTGAATCGATCGAAATACCTCTTTTGAAAAAAATGAATGCTTATTGACGACGTTTAACATGGTAGCAAAAAACGTTACATTAAGGTGGTATAAACTCAGTACTGGGTGGAAGTGACTCCAATGGCGCATGTAGGGTTAATACAATTATAAAGTAGGAACCCTCCTCTCATGCCAAAGAGATTGGTGTCTCCAACTTGGGGATCGAATCGTTAAAAACCTAGTAACCCCTATGAGAAGAATGGCAAAAGACTGTAGCTGCAATCATTTCATGATTGCAATCAAATGATTGCAGTAACGGGGTGGATTGCAGCCAGGTTAAAATTTACCAGTCAGAATGAAGGCTTACTTTTTTAATTCCCAGTCATGACTGACAAAAAATGAATAGCAGTCATTTTGACCCCAATCAAAAGACTGCGCAGTCACAAAGTACTGCATTACTTAACATCTCTGATTAGACTTATATATATCAAAATTATCAGGGTGAAAAGAGAAATCGATTGAGCCATGTCCGTCTGTGCGCTCGATAACTCGCGCAAAAATTGAGATATTTTGATGAAATTTGAAATGTAAGTTGGTATCAAGACAGGAACGGATGGTATTGAAAATGGGCGAAATCGGACCATGACCACGCCCACCTCCCCTATATAGTAAAAATCGGAAATTTTGTATCTCAGTCACTAATAGAGCTAGAGTGATAAAATTTCACACACGTATTGAGCTCAGGCCCTTATGAAGAAATATGGTGAAATTTTGGAAAATAGGCGGTGCCACGCCCACTTATTAAGGGGCAAACATTGAAAGTTTTATGAGTCATAACTCAGAAACCGTTGAAGATATATCGATGAAATTTGGTAGGCGTAATATATTTACTTAGGCAAATGTTTGGACGGAAAATTGCCAAAATCGGTTGACGACCACGCCCACTTTTATATATGGGAACTATAAAGGGGCCTAATAAAAACATTTTAAGCGATATCTCTGTCAAATATAAAGATATATCATTGAAATTTTATGGAAGGTGTCCAACTATGGACATAAAACAAAAAATATAAAAATTTTGGAAATGGGCGTGGCACCGCCTCCTTTTAGAAGCAGGAATATATGAGATTTCTGAGCCCATAACTCGACAAATAATCGATATATTATGACGAAACTTGGTGTATACACTTTCACTACTTGTGGTAATACATGTTCAAAATTTTAGCGAAATCGGTTAACGACCACGCCCACTTTTATATATGGGTATTATAAAGTGGCCTAATAAAAACATTTTAAGCGAGATCTTTGTCAAATATAAAGATAATTCATTGAAATTTTGTGGCATGAGTTCCACAATAGATCGGAAACAAAAAATATAAAAATTTCGGAAAATGGGCGTGGCACCGCCTCTTTTCAGACAAAGGAATCAACGAGATTTCGGAGCCCGTAACTCGACAAATAATTAAGATATTATGACGAAACTTGGTTTATACACTTTTATATCTTGTGTTAATAGACAAGCAAAAATTTATTGAAATCGGTTTATGACCACGCCTACTTTTTAACAAAGATATTTCTGGAACACCCTTTGGGAATTTTTAACGTGACATCTTTGTAACTCATAAAGGGATGAAATTAGGCATAATAATATTCATAAGCTTAGTTGGATGACTGATAAAAATTTAGAAAATGGGCGTGGCTACGCCCACTTTATGCAGCACTCGCTTTATATAAAGTACACCGTGTTTCCATCAAACGCAAACAAACAATGAAAGCATACAGCTGAGTATCTAATGGTCGATTCCACTCGAACTTAGGCTTCCTTACTTGTTTTTCGAAATGCATTCATTATTGTGCCCTGAATTGAACGAGAGTGAAAGTCATTTATATAACTCTAAAAATTAACTAAATAAACATTTCGAGCCGTATGCACCAGAAAGATGTAAAGGCCATGATTTCCGATTTTCACTTTTTTGTAGAAATGGCTTACTTGTCATCACCCACACCTTCTCCAGAAATTTTATGTCTGAAAAATGTACCGTTATGAAAAGCAATTTTGATGTAAGTACATAAGTTCAGTTTGTTTACTTTTTTTGTGAGTACGAAGTGGCTTTTACATCTTTTTTGCTTTTCAAATTATTGAAGACTAGTGACGAATAAACAAATTTAACGGGGTTTTGTTGGAATTTAACCAAGGGTTTTATCACTTTGAAGACTTCTACTTTGTATTTTATTACATATCGATGACCAATATGATTTTCTTGTGCGGCATATTGCACTTTATTGCTCCAAAATTTTTGAATAAAGTTCTAACGATTTCACGATAGTTAGGGTCCCTTTTGTTACTGATTAGGGCAGTTTAAACAAACTGGTTGTGTATTTCTAAATTTTCTCCAAAATTAATTTCTTGAATCTCGATAATTTCCCTCCAAACGTAGATGCTGAAAGTGATGAACATTACTAGAGATTTCATCAGAACTTAATAGATTTTGAAAGGCGATATCAAGGATCTTGGAACAAGGATATGATGGGAGACAAATCCAGAAAATTACAAAAGAATAGCCAAAAGTACTTACATCCCTCATTATTTATCCCCTCCTTAAAATCGCGAAATGCATTAATTTTTTTATTCAATTAATTCTTTATCCTATTCATCGCTGTTTTGAGAGACATTGTGCACTTCAAAACACGTAATAAATGGAATGAAATAATCTTGAGTATTACCCCTTAATAAAGATTTATAAAGAAACGGAAAATGTTAGGTTAAGAACTCTCAATAAAACTAGGTAAATATAAATACTGATACATTCCATTATTGCAAAAGTAGTCTCAAAATGTTCACATTTAAATTCTTTATGGGATAGATAAGAGTCGAATCTGAAATTCCTTATACAAACTTAGATTTTTTCATTCTTTTTGCCATTGTAACCAAACTACTTGACCAATTTTTAAGTGCAAAGGCAAAAAATGTTTGTTGGGATTCTTTTTACCAGTTCTTATTAGATGCCAAATCGCTACGGTGGCTAATACAATTTTTTATGCACTTACATATGTATGTCATGCAATGTCTTGTATATACGGTTTTTTCTACATTTTTGCCGATATCTCAGAAACAGGGTCTGCCACAAAAAAATGGATATGCTATTCGGGATCAGCGTTAAATTTCATTTTAGAAAAGTATAGTTTTATATTTTTGGTGGTTAAAGTTGATTAAAAATTGCCGAAAGGCAAAAAAAAGAAGAAATCGAAATAAAGAAATGAAAGTAAAAAATTTTTTAAAAAACCTTCTCCTGAACATTTTTGAATTTGGCCTTTACATCTTTCCGGCGCATACGGCTCGATTTAAACTAAATATTTCAATTTATTATCAACATAAATCTTTTTTGAAAAGGGAATTCAATAATCAAAAAAAAAAAAACAAAAAAGGTAAATTCTGTTCCAGCCAGAAAGAGTAGGAATCAATTACAGTGGTTCACTGAAATGCACGCTTTCAACCAAGTCATTTTATTTTAAAAATGAAATTTTTTAAATTAAAAATGAAATTTTTGGAATTAAAATATATTTGGGATTTAAAAAGAAAATGTTTAAATTAAAAATAAAAATGAATGGAAAAAAAACATGTTTTTTTTTTCAAAATCTCATAGTGCTTAAAATAGAAATAAAAATTTTTAAATTTAAAATGTTTTTTCTTGATTTTGCAATTCTACAATGGACATTTAAAAAAAATGTTCGTATTTACATTACTTTTAAACACAGGAATTTCTACATAGGGATCAAATTTTAAAAAAATCTCCAAATTTGGGGAATTACCCACAAAACGGCAATGCTGCCTTTTACCAGCTTCTTTCCGCGTTTATCAGTGATGGATCCATGACCGTCGATATATCGAATATCGGAAAAAAAATATCGATATATCGAAAAAGTTCAAAAACATCGATGAATCGATATTATATCGATATCGCTTCCAGCACTAGATCACACTACAGCCTCACGAAATGTACAAGAACGTCGCGCACACCCCTGCAGGTATACATATGTATGTATGTACATAAATGGTTGCATTATCTATTTTCAAAGAGCGTATATGGATAAGAGGCTGCAGTCTGAAAAACTTCACACTAGATGTCACATTTCGCGCGAGATGAGACCCGCGAAGTTTGACATCTAGTGTGAAATTTCACAAAGACCGTATACGAATGAAGGTGTAGTCCGTTAAAATTCACACTAGATGTCACACTTCGCGGGTCCCATCTCGCGCGAAATGTGACATCTAGTGTGAAGTTTTTCAAACTGCAGCCTCTTATCCATATACGCTCTTTGCTATTTTACTAGACCGTCTATTGTGCTACAATAATGATTTGGTAAAATATAACTACTAGCTACCTATTAAGTGATAAGCAGGTTGAATTACATGCACATACATACATAGGTATGTATGCGGTGGTTAACATCACCATGCATGCGCACAGGCACACGTTGGCGGTACACCCTTAGTGGAACGTAGGGAAGTTGCTCGAGGTCATGTCAGAAATGAGTTAATATCTTTTGAACCATAAAAGTCTCCACCTTGAAATAAAATGCGTTTTTTAGATGAAAGTTCAGCGTATATTATGTATATTTTTTCGAAAATATTCGTTGACCCGATCAGTATGTAATAATGCTTTAAAAAATTTAGTTTGAATTCATTATTTTGATTTTGTAAAATTAAATATTTCTTTAACGCAGTTATAAAGTAAATATCATTACCTTCAAAATAAAAAAAAAATGAACAAGATACGACGAGCCGAACCAAAGATATGGAATTTTGAATGTGGGCATGTTTGCTTAACTATCGAATCTTTACACATGCAGATCTCTGAAAAGAAAAAAAATTTGCCAAAATCCTGATATAGGTGTTTGCTAATTTCGTGCAAGTGACTTAAAAAAAAAGTTTGAGCCGAATCAGAAATATGAAATCCCAAAAGGTGTACGATTTGTAAAATAATGACCCAAATGTGAAATGGAATTTGTGTTTAAACTCAATTGGCGAGAAAACCACTAAACGGATCCTCACGAAACTTTGCACGCCTTGGTATTTTCACCCGGTAATTACTATAGGCATATTTTTAATCTGATTTAAAGGCAGGGATGGGCACTAGGGTGTCCCGTTCATGTATGAAAAAAAGTTTTTTTCGAGCTACGCTATCGCAAGAGGTATCAAAAGTTGCGTAACTGAATACAGATCACAATAAAAGTAAAAAACCCGGAATTGAATTCGATCTTGAGGGCTCTACCGAGATCTGAAATTTTGTTAGTTTCATATATTTAGAAACCTAAACTTTAGAGCTAAAATAATAAAAATGTCATACTCAAAAGTTATTTTATTATTGAGATTAACCATATAAGTACAGAGAAACAAATTTATTGCATTTAATTAATTTAAAAAACTTAGAATTCAAATATATTTTTGTGTCCAAATCTTGGTATTTCTGCTTGAGATTGCGACTATAATAATATTCCTTTGAACCAGTGGGGATATTTTTGGCTTCTGTCCGCGTGTTTATACTTTTGGATTATACTTTTCAGCATTTTCCAATATTATTTCAAAGCAATTTCACATTTCGTCAATTTTCCGGCAAGAAAAACACTTATTTTGGAGATTCTTTTCTTTTTGTTATAAGTTGAAAGGGATTTCCTCGATCCATTCTGAGTCCCTGATGGCATTATAGGGTTAAAAGCCTAGTATATTATAAAACATTATTTGATATTCAGTGAATTAGTTTTTTATTATCTACAAAAATCTCCACCCTTTCGAAAAAAATTTTAATTGAAGTTTGGTGTCCCTATTATTTTTCACAAGCTGAAATGAACTCACTCCACAAAATCATCAGCCATTATGAAACGACGCAACAAATGGCCGATTAAATAACTGTTCCTTACTTCGGAGACATCTGAGCAAGAAATTAATATATAAGTTTTGACCATTGTTTAGAAATTGAAGCAGGATCAATATATGTATATTTGATTTTGATGGATTTTTTTGCATGTTAGAAATAATAAAAAATAACATATCGTTATGAAGTTAAAGCACTTTATTTTATATGAAGTTTTAATAGTTTTTCTCTGAGATAATACTTAAAAACAATATACATATATTATACTGTTTTTACGATCCAAATTTTCTTGAACTCGCGGGAACACTGAACGTATGAAAACCCATTTTGCGGTGACAACACTACATACTAGCGCCTTCGCCCAGGGCTTGTAGTCTCTTCTAAATCTTTTCTGATTCCAGAATATTCGTAACGTTATAAAATTAAACTTTAGGCAAATAAGAACTTTATGGTTTAGGGCCGATTTCATAATGAAATTCTTAAAGCTCCTTTTGTTAAAGGAGCCTTTTAGTTAAAGAGCCATTTAAATGTTCTTTAAAGTGGGAGTGATTTCATAATCATATAAAATTAAAGTCTCCTTTAACGTCAAATGAGTTTCATAAATTTAAAAATAAATATAAATTTATTGAAATTTGACATTTGGTTTTTTTCTGAAAATATGTAAATAAATTTTTTGATTGTGGCTTTATTTTATTTTTGTGAAAAAATAAAAAGAACAAAGAAGCATAATTTGGAAACCCAGTGCAGAAAAAATAGGAAGCGGTCATCCAACCTCACAAAAGAGGAAGAGATGAATATTGCATTATAGGACTCAACAAACAAAACAACAAAAACAAAATCGGTTCAAAAATTTTAATAAATTTTTGATATTTGATTTTGACAGACTGCAGAAATGAAATTTTTTCTGGCAAAAGGAACCTTTAAATAACTTAAATGCCCGTTTTTGGGTATTTAACTTTAAAGGAACTTTTATCTTCAAAAATACTTTATGAAATCGATCAGCAAATTAAAGGCTCCTTTAGAATTTAAAGGAACTTTTAATTTGATTATGAAATCGGCCCTAAGTTAAAGAACCGTATTGTTTTTTTTATCTAACTGATTCTCCACGATTGAAAGGCAAATAAAATGCAGAAGCCGAAAAAGAACCCATTGTAGAAAATATGTGTATGTACGAGTATTTTCATTGTAACTACATTGAATTCAGATTTTTGCACATAAAAGTAAGTTGCATAAAAAATTAAGCGAATAGACCTTATAAGAACGAAAAGAATTACATAGTAAGCATGCAAACAATATGCGGATGTAATATATGTTGTGGTGAGTGGGCGTTCTGCATGAATGACAAAACCGCAAAACTTTGAAGATCGGTAGAGCCCTGAAGATCTAATTGTATTTAGTTTTTAAAACTTTTTTCGTAATTTGCGATCAAAACCGCAAATTTTGAGGGGTCTTGCGTTAAGGAAATCCAAAAAAAATATTTCGGGACACCCTAATGGGCACCTCCCATACAAAATTTTCCCTTTTTTCGTAATATCCAAACTGAAACTTTCACATCGAAAATCTCTTGAAATATTTATAGTGGGGAACTGAAAATTGCTGTGGGGCATATGAGATAATTACGTACTCTACGGAGAAAAACAAAATAAGGAAACTATCTTTTACGTCAAGAATGCTATTTTTATACTCAGCTGTACTAGTACACAGAGTATTATAGTTTTAATCACATAACGGTGGATTGTAACAGAATGAAATAATCGAGATAGATATAGACTTATATATATCAAAATGATCAGGGTGAAAAGAGAAATCGATTGAGCCATGTCCGTCCGTCCGTCCGTCCGTCCGTCCGTCCGTCCGTCCGTCTGTCCGTCCGTCCGTCCGTCCGTCCGTCTGTAAACACTCTAACTCGCGCAAAAATTGAGATATTTTGATGAAATTTGGAACGCAAGTTGGTATCGAGACTGGGACGGTTGGTATTGAAAATGGGCGAAATCGGACCATGACCACGCCCACTTTTCCTATATAGAAAAAATCGGAAATTTGGTATCTCAGCCACTAATATAGCTAGAGTTTTAAAATTTTACCCACGTATTGAGCTCGGGCCCTTATGAAGAAATTTGATGAAGTTTTGGAAAATGGGCGGTGCCACGCCCACTTATTAAGGGTCAAACATTGAAAGTTTTATATGTCATAACTCAGAAACCGTTGAAGATATATCGATGAAATTTGGTACGCGTAATTTGCTTACATAGACAAATGTTTTGACGAAAAATTATCAAAATCGGTTTACGGCCACGCCCACTTTTATATATGTGTATTATAAAGTGACCTAATAAAACCATTTTAAGCGATATCTCTGTCAAATATAAAGATCTATCATTGAAATTTTGTCGCATGAGTCCAACTATGGACATAAAACAAAAAACACAAAAATTTTGGAATATGGGCGGTGCCACGCCCACTTATTAAGGGGCAGACATTGAAAGTTTTATGAGTCATAACTCAGAAACCGTTGAAGATATATCGATGAAATTCGGTACGCGTAATATAATTACTTAGTCAAATGTTTTGGCGAAAAATTATCAAAATCGGTTGACGGCCACGCCCACTTTTATATATAGGAAATATAAGGGGGCCTAATAAAAACATTTTAAGCGATATCTCTGTCAAATATAAAGATCAATCACTGAGATTTTGTGGCAGGAGTCCAACTATGGACATAAAACAAAAACTACAAAAATTTTGGAAAATGGGCGGTGCCACGCCCACTTATTAAGGAGCGAATATTGAAAGTTTAATAAGCCATAACTCAGAAACCGTTAAAGATATATCGATGAAATCTGGTACGCGTGATATATTTACTTAGCCAAATGTGTGGACGAAAAATTACCAAAATCGGTTGACGACCGCGCCCACTTTTATATATGTGTATTATAAAGTGACCTAATAAAACCATTTTAAGCGATATCTATGTGAAATATAAAGATAATTCATTGAAATTTTGTGACATGAGTTTTACAATAGACCGGAAACAAAAAATAAAAAAGTTTGGAAAATGGGCGTGGCACCGCCTCTTTTTAGACAAAGGGATATATGAGATTTCTTAGCCTTTAACTCGACAAATAATTGAGATATTATGACGAAACTTGGTTTATACACTTTTATAACATGTGTTAATAGACACGCAAAAATGTATTGAAATCGGTTTATGACCACGCCTACTTTTTAACAAAGATATTTCTGGAACACCCTTTTGGAATTTGTAACGTGAAGTCTTTGTAACTAAAAGTCATAGAGGGATGAAATTTTGCACTAACAATAATATTTGTATGCTTATTTGGATGATTGATATAAATTTTGAAAATGGGCGTGGCTGCGCCCTGTTTATGCAGCACTCGTTTCATATAAAATACACCCTATATCGAACAAACGCAAACAAACAATGAAAGCATACAGCTGAGTATCTAATGTTCGATTGCACTCGAACTTAGGCTTCCTTACTTGTTAGTTAGTTGCTTTGTCATGCAGGAATATCAAAAAAAACGTAAAGTGTGCATTGACAAAAGCTTTCAAATGCCTGATGACAATATTTCTACTCAAAAATATTTAAACTGATAGAATTTTGCTGTGAAAATTCCTCTTTTTGGATTTGGGAAGCGAAGCAATGGAAGAATATCGAAACTTTTGCGAATTCCATGTAAACATGTATGTATGTAACAGCTACATCTGCAACCATTTGCCTTGTATTTTTTGTATAATTTTCTAAAAATGAATGTTATATGTATTTTGGGATCAATTATCTTTCATCCAAAAAAAGTTAGTTTATAGTTACCCTCCAAGTAATGCAGAAGTACACAGGACTGACTTTTTTATCGCCATTCCCAAACAAAAGTAGTTAGCCTTTTTCAAAGAAAATATACAATTAAAAGTGACCACTAGTGTCTTTGTAAACAGTTTAAAGTCAGTTTTAAGTTATATACACCTCCTGCAGGGTTAACATAAATTTTCAATGTAATTAATTTCCAATATACATATACAATTAAGTACATACATATATATGTATGTAGGTAAATATGTACATAAATCTTCCTTATTTCCGGCAGCTATAAACAGCACACGACAACAAATATACTAATAAAACGAGTATGTAAAATGCAACAAACACATATTGAGTACAGCGTAAAACAGCAACAAAAGTGTATGCGTATTATAAGGTTTCCTTGAAGTCATCTGCCTTTTCTTGTTCTTCTTATTTCTTTAATTCTTCCTATTCATCGTTTTCCTATTTCATTGCTCGAGTCAATGGCATAGAAGTGTTCTTAGAAATAATTTCAAGTATCAATGTTGCTGCAACAAGGAGTAATCGATTTGCATAAATCTTCAAAAAGGCTAAGAGAAAGCATGGAGGATATTTCAAAAACCTAATTTAAGTACATATGTATACATATATGCATTTGTCTAGCATAAGAAGTCGTTGGCGCCAAGTTAAGAACGCGATGTAGTCAAACGCCGAGAAGATCCTTTCCTATTTGATGCCATCGTCCAACCACTTGACAATGTGTCTATTCACTCATTGCACCAAGTACTTTTAATATTCGCAATGACATTTTTGTTTTTTGTAGTAGTTTTTTATACCCTTCTGCGCAGTCAAAAATGCTGCTTTCGTATTAATTGTACCGCGGTTGCTTTAGCTTTTCAATTTTCAAAAGTAATCAGTCCGCATCTGTCCTTCCTTTCGGTGTGTCCTTTCATCTTCCATTAATCACATAGTTGAGCCATCCATTGAGTGTTAAAAAAAATTCTCTAAAATATAATCTTTTTTTACACAAACCAGCATATGGGTATAAAGTTTCCTTTTTATATTTTTAGGCGGAGGCAATGCTTTTTCCATCGAAGTGTTTTCATATATTTTTACTTCTATCCAGCGCTGCATCTACATATTTCCACTTTAGCTCGCACACTTTGCGTTTCGATTATGAATAATGAGAACTTGTAACCCGAAAAGGAATAACAACAAAGCTAAGCAGCAGAAAAATCGAAAAGGCGCCGATTTTTTTTTTTTTTTTGTGTGGAAATACGCTTCAGCACTGCAATCCTTGGTGTTGGAAAAAATATGAGCTTGAAGTGCAAATACTTAATATTGGTGCTAGTTGTAGTTAAGGAAATTTGGTCTCCATGTAAAATACACACACACACAAATACAAACAAATGAACGTAGTTATTTAATAATCCGACATTTGTTAGTCACCACGACGATCTCAGCTGCAATATTAGTGATAATCGAAGGAATCCGGACGCCTTAACATCATCCAGCATCAGCACATTTCACATAACTAAGTAAATATGTACTTTTTTTTGGCAACGGATGCTTTTATTGCAATCGACAGAGGCTGCGAGTATTTGAAAATGTCTTACGTTTCGCATCTTGAGTGGTCGGGGTCGCGTTGCAACGCTCAATTGAAAACTCATTGAAAACTGATGAAATGGAAGAAAATAATGACGCACTTTATGTACATTGAGACAAATATGCACACATTTAGTCACTTGGAAATGTACGTAGATATATACATACATAGTACATACATACATATGCTTTCTAATACATGAAATTATGTATGTACACATGCTAAATTTATGCATACATACATATGTACATGTATACACTGTTATAAATATTGGAATATTTTTTAAACTTTGATTTGGTTTGAAAGAAATTTAAAACTTTTTTGGGCTAAATTTTGAACCTTCGAAAGTTTAAAAGTTTCTTATTCCTTTTTGGTTTAAAATTCAGACTTACAAAAGTTCAAATATTTCAAAGTATTTTTTGGAATAAATTTCATACTTTTTTGGTTTAAATCTTACACTTTTTCTCATTTAAACTTTTAAGGTTTAAATTTTATACTTTCATTGTTCGTAAAATTTGGTTTCAACAAAAAAATTTGAATTTTTGATTTGAAATTCCAACTTGCTTTTTCGAGAAATGAACAATATAAAAAGCTCATTTATAGTTATTAGACAATTTGAATGAATGAATGGAGAAACAAAAAAAAAACACAAAATAATTATGGAAACAGATAAAATGAAGAAGGAAGAAAAGGAGAAGAAGAGGATAGGAAAAAGACACAATATGGAAAAGGATTAAGGGGATGTTGGGGGGAGAACCATAAGGGACAAAGGGAGAAAAAAGGATAGGAAAGAAGATACAATAGGGAACAGCATGTAGAGGAATTGGGAGCAGACATTTTTTTTTAATTTAAACCAAAAAAAGGTTTAAATTTTAAACTTTTGAAAGACTTAAAATAAATTTTAATTTGGAATAAAATCTAAACTCTGAAAGTTTAAATATCTTTTAAACTTTTCAAAGTTTAGATTTTAAAATTTTTTCGGTCGTGTCCTATATATCGACCAAAAAAGTTTAAAATATATACCAAAATTTATTTGAGTGTAGTGACTTAAGTCATGTAGAACCAAGAGGCAGCAGTGCAGATGTACGTATGTAAGTGATTGATATACTTAGTAAAGGAGTCGTTAGACAATAAATATCTACATACATAATTGTCATGATTTATGACATCTAAGTTAAACACTGAGTGGCATTAAGATTTTGCTGTTTTAGGCAGTTAGAAATATAATGAAGTTAATAGGGTGGGGCGATTTGTATGGAGGGAAATTAATCGATATCGAGCCATCGAAATTCGGATTCCTCTCATTTTTATGAGTGGAAAACTCCTCCACGATATTTATCTAAAATTAATTTTGATGTTCCGGAATTTGATTTTTATGAACCAAGACGAATTTTTGAAAACAAAAATTGGGCAAAAATCGACGATTTTATTCTGAATCCAGATATGTAATCAGAATTAAAATCGGATGATTCGTTTTCGAGATATTGCCTGATATCCGGTTATGGAGGCTGAATGCCCAAAATCGCATATTTTTGCGATTATCTCTTGTTGTTTTCTTAGAGATAAGTCAATACAATATATGTACAGTATTTTAAAATATTAATTTATCTTCCGGTATAGGAAAACTAGTCATCCGTTACCGATGATTTTCGCTGACAGCGCTTTGTGTACAATAAATGCTCCAAATCCAAATTTCAGAATTTAACTGCAAAAATTTAAGAGTTTTTCCCTAAAACGTAGACTTGTGCTTCTGAGATTTTTTTTTTCTTCTAATAGTACGCTATGACGTATGAGTAACCTTGAGTTTTTTTTAGAGTTGGATAAAATAAAAAACAAGTCCCAAACAGCATACGTCTACGTTTTGGGTTATATCACTTAAATTTTTGCAGCGAAAATTCTGAAATTTTGTATTTAGACCATTTATTGTACACAAAGCGCTGTCGGCGAAAATCATCGGTAACGGATGACTATAACATACAGAACCCATACCGCGATTTTGGGCTAAGGAAAAAAGAGTGCATTCTAGTTTTCCTATACCGGAAGATAAATTTATATTTTACAATACTGTTCCAATATTGTACTGACTTATCTTTAAGAAATTCGCAAACAAATTTAAGATATATTGTACACAACAAGAGATAATCGCGAAAATATGCGATTTTGGGCATTCAGCCTCCATAACCGGAAATCAGGCTATATCTCGAAAACCGATCATCCGATTTTAATTGAGATTTCATATATGGATTTAGCATAAAACTCTGCTTCAATTCGATGTGCATATTTTTTTTTTTTTTTTTTTTTTTTTTTTTTTCGGATATAGTTTTTATTGTATCATTCTTGGAGAATATGACAATTTTTATAAAATCTTAACCTAGTATAAAATGACGTTATTCGTTGCCACTGCTTCAAATAACATTTGGATGAAAAGCAATTTTATTTGACATAAAATAAATACTTATGAATACATTTATTATGTATATGGGAATATTTTTGTTTTTCTTAGAGTATGTTATATGTATGTATGTATGTAATTTTATTTCATATTCGTTCATTATGTTATTCACTTTCATTATTTATGTATTTTTGCCGTCGGAATGGAGTGGAATTCCAAGCAGCTGATTGTATAGTATTAAAAGTTCGTACGGCCTGACAGGACAGGCTTATCGATGACACAATCGTGTGTTGCATTAGGAAGTGCTGTTGCAGTTTCGTATTGGAAGGAATTCCAATAAGCTGCGTGTATGAACTTAGGAATTTTTATGGCCTAATGGGATAGGCTCGTCCGGAACACAATCATACATATGTTATACATGTGTATTAGTAAATGCTGTTGTAGCTTTCTGAATGGAAGGAATTTCAGTAAGCTGCTTTTTGGAGGTTTTATGACCTAATAGGATAGGCTCTTCGAAGTTTTAATTTTAGTTGCTCTGTCCTTGGTCACAATTTAGCTGGATATCCTTTCTCTTTAACCGCCTGGGGTATCTCTGTTCTAACAGACTTTTAGCCAGTATGTTTGGATGATTGCCTAGTCTTGTGGCGTAGTTAGTTTGTATATTTCTTACTTCTTCAACAACTGTGTTAATCTTTAGATCCCTGTGTATAGCGGAATTTTTCACGGCGCCCGGCATTTTGATCTTAATGTCTTAGATTGTAGCCTTTGTATTCTTTCTAGACTGGATTTGGATGCTGAACCCCAAAGCTGTATTCCATATATCCAAGATGGTTTTATCACCATATTAAATAAAAGTATTTTGTTGTCTAGGCTTAATTTAGATTTTGGACCAATGATCCATTGTAAATTGCTTATTTTCAGCTTTGCTTGCATTATTTTATTATCAATATGATATTTCCAAGTAAGCCTTCTATCTAAGGTAGCACCAAGGTAGGTGACGTAATCTTTTTGGGTTACTATTTTGCCATTAATTGAGACAGAGGGGCAGGTATCTTTTTTTAGAGTAAAAGTGACTTGTACACACTTAAATTCATTGACTTTAATTCTCCAATCTGAAAGCCATTGTTCTACAATTCTTAGATGGCTTTGCAACCGTCTGGCAGCCGTTGAGGGATTTGAGTGTACACTAAGTATTGCTGTGTCATCCGCAAATGTTGAAGTAACTAGATTTTCATTAGTGGGCAAGTCACTTGTGAATATTAAATATAGAATGGGTCCCAAAACACTACCTTGTGGAACTCCGGCGAAGATTGGATAGCTTTCAGTGGTATAACTTTTTTGCCTTACTCGAAACTTTCTTCCCGTCAGAAAGTTCTCTAAAATAAGGCATATATTGTACGGAAATGTACGTCTTATTTTAAATAATAGTCCCTCTAGCCATACCTTGTCGAAAGCTTGTGCTACGTCTAAGAACAGTGCAGTGCAATACTTTTTGGTTTCAAAAGCCGACCGTATTTGAGTTACTATTCTATGCACTTGCTCTATCGTACCATGTTTTTCCCTAAACCCGAATTGGTGACTTGGTATAGTCCCGTGTGTGTCTAGGATGGGCTGCATTTTTTTCAGCAACAACTTTTCAAATAGTTTGGAAAATATTGAAATTAAGCTAATTGGCCTGTAAGAGTTTAACAGGGTTGGGTTTTTGCCTGGTTTTGGAATCATAATGATTTCGGAAAGTTTCCAAGATTCAGGAAAGTAGTTTAGTCGCAGGAGACCATTGAAAACGTATAATAATAACTTGGTAGCAACTGGAGGGAGTTGTTTTACCATTTCACCGGTTATTCTGTCGTGTCCGGGTGCCTTATTATTCTGGATGTCGTTACAGATAACATTATTCAGGTCATTTATGTTGAATTGGAGAGAGACTGTTGGTAAGCGAAGGGCATGTTCTGGGAGGAAATTGCTCCCTGGATTAGGAGTAAATACCCTCGAAAGGTGGGCTGCAAATGCGGTTCCTTTTTCCTGGTCACTTCGAGCAAAGTCACCGTTTTCGATTCGTACTGGAGGGTCCTGCAAAACTGGCCTTTTAAAATTTTTCAGTGACCGCCACAGTGAGTAGTCTGTAGAAGATGTAGCTGTCAAGGACTTAATTCTGTTTTGGAAATCTGCTTCTTTTTTATCCTGCAATAGCATCTGAAGCTCTTTCGTGCATTTTTTCAGTTCGTATTTCAAAGTTGGAGAGCGTAACCTCTGCCAGTCTTTCCTAATTTGCCTTTTCTTGTGAATGAGATCGGTGATATCGTTTCCTTTGAAATAATTAGGGACACTCCTCTGGGTAGTGTTAGGCTGTGGGTGCGTTGACACTTTTGCTGCTACTTGAAGGACATTTGTGAAGTCAGTAATCGCAGAGTCTACTTCGGCTGCTGATTTAAGGCTTGTATTTAAGTTGGTATGAGAACTGATAAATTTTTTGTACTTAAGCCAGTTTGTAAATTTATTGGTTAAGCTCGAACTAAATTCGTTGTAAGATGGGATTATATCAATAGTGGTAACACAAGGAGAGTGATCAGATGATAGATCGAAAGCCGATTTTATCTTAATTAATTGTCTTTCGATTCCACGAGTTACACCAAAATCTATTAGGTCGGGAGTTTTGCTTCTATCAGTAGGCCAATATGTTGGCTGACCAGTGGAAATAATGTCTAGGTCATTGCTTAAAATTGCTTTGAATAGGTTTCTTCCCTTTGGTGTTATCAGTCTGGAGCCCCAAAATGTATGTTTAGCGTTATAATCACCCGCTGCAAGAAACCGTGGGCCCAACTTGGTAAAGAATTCAGTAAATTGGGATTCTGTTATATTGAAACGGGGAGGACAGTATATTGCAGTTACAGTGAGCCCACCAGAGCTATCTTCTACGTGCACTGATGTTGAGTGTATATAATTCCTGCAATATTTTCCCAGTAGATGATGCTTAATCCGTTTTCTAATAAGTATTCCAGTTCCACCTCTAGCTTTACCTTCGGGGTGCTTGGTGTCGTAGAACGCAAATCCGTCAATACTAAAATTATTAAAGGCCGTCAAATGAGTTTCAGAGATTAGCATTATGTCTATCTGCTGTCTTTCTAGAAATATTTGGAGTTCGTTCCGGTGTTGGCTTAGGCCGTTAGCATTCCAAAAACCTATATTGAGTGAATTCATGGTCTTGTTAAGATTGTTTGTAATAGGAGGTTTTGGTTTCTAATTAATTCTTGCATCATATTTTGCATTGATTTCATGTGATCTTGCATCATTTGCACAAAACTGTTTAAAGTTTTTTCCAGGTTTGTAGATGGAGTGGGAGTCTCCTGCGTTTCAGGCTCCGCTATACCTTTGAGGGCTTGGGAATATGTCCTGAAATGGTTCTGACGAACATTATTATTGACCGCATTTGGAAAATTTTCGGGTTTTGGAACTTGTTGGGGCTTTGGAGTCAAGGCGGCGCTAGTGGTTTTCTTAGTACCCTTTTCCTTTAAGGAAGTATACACCGAGCAGCCTCTGTAATTTGCAGTGTGATTTTCTCCGCAATTACTACATTTCTTTAATTGTGAGTTGTCTCTTGGTTTCACACAATCCTTGGAGGTATGTAAATCCCCACAGATAACGCAAACACTAGGCAAGGTACAGTACCGCTTAGTGTGCCCAAACTCCTGACAGTTGTGGCATTGTACAGGGCCCACCCGTTTGTGTGGTTCTTCCACCGAGATACGACGGTGCAGAAGGTACCGTAGGTTGTATATGGGATGTACATCTCTCTTCTTTAAGAGTTGGAACTCGGGCTCTATTTCTACACGAAACATTGGTTGTGGTATGTTCGATTTATTTTTTATATTGTGTACATATCGTACCTTAAATCCTTCTTCTTTTAAAGCATTCTCAATTTCAATGGGATTCACGGAACTTTCTATTCCTTTCAACACAACTGAAAAGCCGCGGCTACTCTTTAATTGGAATGTATAAAATGACCTTTTGCTATTTTCAAAATCTTTAGTTACTTTTCGGAAGTATTCCTCGCCGTAAGTTTGGATTTTCACTTCCTGGATATTTCCCCTTTTAAGAGGTACAATATGGAAGTTCTTTTCCCCTATTAATGCTATCAATTTATTTACAAGTATACCAGAACTTGGTTCTCTCAGATAAATTGGTGGAGGTTTGGATTTTTTTTGTGGTAGTTCAGGAGTCTTCTCTTCATTTTGGGCAAGGAGACTAAATTTGTTGTTGGCCAGTGCTACATCTTTAGATGGTTCTTTCATCATGGAATTTTTTAAAACCTTATTAGGCTTATCACTTTTCTCCGGGGACCGCTTTCTTTTTACTAATATATAGCGGTCCATTCCGGTCTGAACCTTTTCGCCCACTTTATGCATTTCACTGCTCGTTTTGTTAGTAGCAGCTGTGTATAGAATTATATTCCCTGAGGGTTGAATGGGGGGAAATTGTGCAATATTGCCTGGGATGGCTGGAGAACAAGATCGTGCTCGTGCTTGATCGCTTGTGTTATCTTTAGAGACCTTTAGGTTGTTTTCATTTGAACTGTACCTCAATGTGAAGTACGCATTATTCTTCAACGTACTATTGGTAGAATGAGTGCCTGGAGCACTCATTTAAGAATTTTTGGTTTATTTTTGTTTTGTTTATTTTATTTTATTCTATATTATTTTATTTAATGTTATTTTATATTTTACTTTATTTTGTTTTGTTATATTTTATTTTATTTTATTTTATTCGAATTTATTTTATACTATTTTATTTTATTTTATTTTATTCGAATTTATTTTATTCTATTTTATTTTATTTTATTTTATTTTATTTTATTTTATTTGATTTTATATTATTTTACTTTATTTTTTTATTACTCGGTTTTTATACTCAGCTGTACTAGTACACAGAGTATTATAGTTTTAATCACATAACGGTGGATTGTAACAGGATGAAATAATCGAGATAGATATAGACTTATATATATCAAAATGATCAGGGTGAAAAGAGAAATCGATTGAGCCATGTCCGTCCGTCCGTCCGTCCGTCCGTCCGTCTGTCCGTCTGTCCGTCTGTCCGTCCGTCCGTCTGTAAACACTCTAACTCGCGAAAAAATTTAGATATTTTGATGAAATTTGAAATGCAAGTTGGTATCGACACTGGGACGGTTGGTATTGAAAATGGGCGAAATTGGACCATGACCACGCCCACTTTTCCCATAGAAAAAATCGGAAATTTGGTATCTCAGCCACTAATATAGCTAGAGTGATGAAATTTTACCCACATGTTAAGCTCAGGCCCCTAAGAAGAAATTTGATAGAATTTTGGAAAATGGGCGGTGCCACGCCCACTTATTAAGGAGCAAACATTGAAAGCTTTATGAGCCATAACTCAGAAACTGTATAAGATATATCGATGAAATTTGGTACGCGTGATATACTTACTTAGGCAAATATTTGGACGAAAAATTGTCAAAATCGGTTGACGGCCACGCCCACTTTTATATATGGGTATTATAAAGTGACCTAATAAAAACATTTTAAGCGATATCTCTGTCAAATATAAAGATATATCATTGAAATTTTATATCAGGAGTCCACCTGCGGACATACAACGAAAAACACAAAAATTTTTGAAAATGGGCGTGGCACCGCCTCTTTTTAGAAGCTGGAATATACGAGATTTCTGAGCCCATAACTCGACAAATAATTGATATATAATGACGAAACTTGCTGTGTACACTTTTATTACTTGCGGTAATACATGTTGAAAATTTTAGCGAAATCGGTTGACGGCCACGCCCACTTTTATATATGGGTATTATAAAGTGACCTAATAAAAACATTTTAAGCGATATCTTTGTCAAATATAAAGATATATCATTGAAATCTTATGGCAGGAGTCCAACTGCGGACATAAAACGAAAAGCATAAAAATTTTGGAAAATGGGCGTGGCACCGCCTCTTTTAAGAAGCAGGAATATACGAGATTTCTGAGCCCATAACTCGACAAATAATTGAGATATTATAACGAAACTTGGTTTATACACTCTTACAACTTGTGTTAATAGACACGCAAAAATTTATTGAAATCGGTTTATGACCACGCCTACTTTTTAACAAAGATATTTCTAGAACACCCTTTGGGAATTTGTAACGTGACATCTTTGTAACAGCAGTCATAAAGGAATGAAATTTTGCACAAAGAATAATATTCATATGCTTAGTTGGATGACTGATAAAAATTTTGAAAATGGGCGCGGCTACGCCCACTTTATGCAGCACTTGCTTTATATAAAGTACCTACACCGTGTTTCCATCAAACGCAAACAAACAATGAAAGCATACAGCTGAGTATCTAATGTTCGATTCCACTCGAACTTAGGCTTCCTTACTTGTTTATGTAGCTTTTTAGACTAGCTCAATATGCTAATAGTTTTAAAAGCACGTGGTGTGAAACGCGCGGATAACCTCTAGTATTACTATGAATTCAATTATAAAAAATTAAAGTTTAGCTGATATCTGGATTTCTATGCTATAAATTCCATTCACAAAGCAAGACTTGCCGATATCGAATGCTTTTTACAATCAATGTTTATCTTTAGTGTCAATTTTGCATACACCATATGAAAAGAATTCGTTATCAAAAATCATAATATACTCTGAGCATCCAAGAGTTCAAAAGCCCCCAGACGACAATTCCTGCATACGGGCCTGCTTTTGAGTATTTAGTGACGTCTTGAATGAATCAAATTTTTTAAGCGTGTGACATCCAAACCAATAGATATAATCAATTTAAAAAACATTTTGTAGTCAAGAAGGACCAAACTAAAAGTAGCTGCCATTCCTACAGGGAATCTTATTTGCTATGAATTAAGCCATAGAATGAAGCCTTGAAGTCCTTAATATTATTAGGAAAACGCCCTGTATAAATAATAAAAGAACTACTCAGTATTGGAACTACTTTCGAATATTAAATTTTGCAGTTTCAATCTCAGTTTCCATGAAAAATGTAAGAGCTAGGTAAAAAAAATTGATTTTTGAAATCTCCGCACTCTAGTCCACCTAGAAACGAATTTTTACTCAAATCCGTCCATTATTATTATTTTTTTGCCCACTTTTCATATGGAGACACAGCACTAGTTGGTACGTTTGCCGTTTTTTTGGATTTTCGGGTATTAACTATCCAAAGTTATAAGCAAAAGTGCAGCTATAATTTAGTTTGCGATTTTTATAGAATGAAATGAAGCTCTGTTGTGCAATGGAATCACAAAATATGGACATCGAATGCCATTGAGTGATAAAGCAATTTAAATCGCATATTAATATATCCTTATAAATATTACCTTATAAAAAGGACAAAAAACATATTTTCACCTTTCAAACTTTGAATGATTAAATTTTATACAATATACATACGTACATGCATATTGCTGCAGATAGTTTTGTTATAAACGGAGTATGTGTAACCTGCAATCAATTGCCTTTTATTGTTGAGGCACTGAACATAATACTCGTATTAAAAAAAAAAAATTGTGCAAATATTTATTTACACATGTGAAATTAAATTTGTCATGTTTTATTGCGCTAAAGTTTATTAATATGTTTTTAAAGCATTTAGAATATCGTCGAGCTTTAATTGTAGCGAAAAAGTGCAAACAAATTTACATACATGTGTTAAATTCTGCCAAAAACAATTGCTGACAAACAATATAAAAAACAAGTAAGGAAGCCTAAGTTCGAGTGGAATCGAACATTAGATACTCAGCTGTATGCTTTCATTGTTTGTTTGCGTTTGATGGAAACACGGTGTACTTTATATAAAGCGAGTGCTGCATAATGTGGGCGTAGCCACGCCCATTTTCAAAATTTTTATCAGTCATCCAACTAAGCATATGAATGTTATTCTTTGTGCAAAATTTCATCCCTTTATGAGTTACAAAGATGTCACGTTACAAATTCCCAAAGGGTGTTCCAGAAATATCTTTGTTAAAAAGTAGGCGTGGTCATAAACCGATTTCAATAAATTTTTGCGCGTCTATTAACACAAGTTATAAAAGTGTATAAACCAAGTTTCGTCATAATATCTTAATTATTTGTCGAGTTATGGGCTCCGAAATCTCGTTGATTCCTTTGTCTGAAAAGAGGCGGTGCCACGCCCATTTTCAAAATTTTTATCAGTCATCCAACTAAGCATATGAATGTTATTCTTTGTGCAAAATTTCATCCCTTTATGAGTTACAAAGATGTCACGTTACAAATTCCCAAAGGGTGTTCCAGAAATATCTTTGTTAAAAAGTAGGCGTGGTCATAAACCGATTTCAATAAATTTTTGCGCGTCTATTAACACAAGTTATAAAAGTGTATAAACCAAGTTTCGTCATAATATCTTAATTATTTGTCGAGTTATGGGCTCCGAAATCTCGTTGATTCCTTTGTCTGAAAAGAGGCGGTGCCACGCCCATTTTCCGAAATTTTTATATTTTTTGTTTCCGATCTATTGTGGAACTCATGCCACAAAATTTCAATGAATTATCTTTATATTTGACAAAGATATCGCTTAAAATGTTTTTATTAGGCCACTTTATGATACCCATATATAAAAGTGGGCGTGGTCGTCAACCGATTTCGCTAAAATTTTGAATATGTATTACTACGAGTAGTGAAATTGTATACACCAAGTTTCGTCATAATATGTCGATTATTTGGCGAGTTATGGGCTCAGAAATTTCGTATATTCCTGCTTCTAAAAGGAGGCGGTGCCACGCCCATTTTCCAAAATTTTTGTATTTTTTGTTTTATGTCCATAGTTGGACACCTTCCATAAAATTTCAATGATATATCTTTATATTTGACAGACATATCGCTTAAAATGTTTTTATTAGGCCCCTTTATAGTTCCCATATATAAAAGTGGGCGTGGTCGTCAACCGATTTTGGCAGTTTTTAGTCCAAACATTTTCCTAAGTAATTTTATCACGCCTACCAAATTTCATCGATATATCTTCAACTGTTTCTGAGTTATGACTCATAAAACTTTCAATGTTTGCCCCTTAATAAGTGGGCGTGGCACCGCCCATTTTCCAAAATTTCACCATATTTCTTCATAAGGGCCTGAGCTCAATACGTGTTTGAAATTTTATCACTCTAGCTCTATTAGTGACTGAGATACAAAATTTGCGATTTTTACCATATAGGGGAGGTGGGCGTGGTCATGGTCCGATTTCGCCCATTTTCAATACCATCCGTTCCTGTCTTGATACCAACTTACATTTCAAATTTCATCAAAATATCTCAATTTTTGCGCGAGTTATCGTGCTCACAGGCGGACAGATTTCTCTTTTCACCCTGATCATTTTGATATATATAAGTCTATATCTATCTCGATTATTTCATTCTGTTACAATCCACCGTTAGGAAATCAAAACTATAATACTCTGTGTACTAGTACAGCTGAGTATAAAAAAAAACATTGCACTAGGAGAGAGACAAGCACAAAATACCAGTTTCATTAAATTCGCATAAATTGCTTTGTTTTAAATAAATTTGAGCGCTTTAAATGCATAACAATTTAAGTAAAAAATTTCACGAACTACATATTGCGAATTTAATTTAACTTTGCTTTGCCAAAATTTAATAATAATACAATCAAAAAAAAAATTTCTCTCGATCAAAGACATAATTTTCCTTATTTTGAACACGCGTCCCAATACAAAATTTTCTTTGTCTTGTGTAAATTTTCTCAAAAATGTGGAAAAAACATAAAAAAACATTCAAACAAATTCGTTGCCATGGGGATTTGTATGGGAATTTAATTTCTCAAAATTAAAGAAATCAAGTCTTCAAAACAAGGAAAGTTGGTAATGGAATGGCGCTTAAAGAATTTTACATTATTTTAATGTATGAATTTTTTCAAAACAAGTATATGAAACCATGGTAACGCATGTAACAACAATATTTTATAAACCTTTTAACATGTTTTAAGGAAAATTTACTCAAAACAAAGAAAGTAGTGTTCAAAATAGGTAAACAATTTCTTTGACCCCTCCATATATTTTTTTTCTCTCAGTGTATAATAATACAATGGCGCTATTGTAACTCTGACGAGTTTTATGGCCGAGCTTCTCTCCCAATTCGAGGTGTGCTCCTTTTTGTTTTTCCTACTAATTGGGTGGACCTACAGTTTTATGCGGGCTCCGAACGGCGAATGCATTTTTTGTGAGAAGCTTTTTCATGGCAGAAATACACTCGGAGGGTATGCCGCCCACTGCCGAGAGGTGACTGCTGCTCTTAAAAAACCCAATAATTGGATTTTTACTCATTAGAAAAATTGGTTTGGTGTTTGGTTCGGACCGTGGTTTGAACCCGAGACCTCTGGCACAGCAGGCAGCACTCTACCCACTGCACCACAGCGGCAAAATTTAATAATAGATTGTAGAAAAAAATGTTTGCACAGCGCAGTTGACTGACACCGGATTGTGTGAGTAACAAAAAGGAAAACAAATATAAATATATATGTGTATACATATATGTATGTAGTTATATATTTATATATATGTACATATATCCGCTCACATGACCATCACCACATGCCTTTTGGTCGTAAAATTTGCTTCCTCCCATCCATCATCATTCAGACAGTTATAGTCACAATACAATGCAGCGCGAGCATTTGCTAATTTTTATATTTTTATTTTTTTAAGTGAAATGGAGTCGATTGTATAGCCAAATATTTGCACAGATTTTATGAAAAACAACTCGGCATTCAATTTATAGCGGAAAGTCAATAAAAGTTTAATTTTTTGGTCTCCTTTTTTCTGGTTTATGCACATTTGCATTTGTTTTTCGGTGTGTGTATATATGCATACATATGTATGAGAGAATTTATTTTCAGAATTAAAAGTAAAATTCATATTTTATAAAATTTGTTGACGGACATTGCGAAATGCGGAAGTGAAAGTGCTTACATCAGGGACCGCTAATAGCAGGGACCGTAACGGTTATAAGTGATATCCAATAAGTTGATTTTTAACGATTATTTTCTGAGTTTTATTTTTTGTTCAGAAAATAAAAGTTTTTTCTTGAGTTTTATTTTTTGATCAGAAAATAAAAGTTTTTTCTTGAGTTTTATTTTTCGATCAGAAAATAAAAGTTATTTTTTGAGTTTTATTTTTCCCTCAGAAAATAAAAGTTTTTTTCTGAGTTTTATTTTTTGATCAGAATATAAAAGTTATTTTTTGAGTTTTATTTTTTTGCTCAGATAATAAAAGTTATTTTTTGAGTTTTATTTTTTTGCTCAGATAATAAAAGTTTATTTATAAATTTTACGTATTTATGTGACGCGAGCACATATATACTATTAAAAATGTAATTTTATGTATGTATGTGATTAGGTACATAAATATGTATCATTTAGAAACTCTGTAGGACAGAAATAAAGTTGTTGTATGTGAAGCATTTACTTAAATCTAATAAATTTAAACGAGTAATCCTTGTATATATATATATATATATACTATAACGATTAAAAATCAATTTTTTTATATAAATCGAAAAAATAAAAGTTAATGCACCTAGAGGTAGTCTGCGTTACGGTGATTACATCTGTGTACTTCTTTTGCGTTTATCGTTTCTCCTTCAGTATGATTTTTTTAGTCAAAATTTAAAAAATAACGATTATTTGCAATCCCTGGCTAATAGTGAACAATTTTTGGTCATATAAAAAGTTATGCAATTCTGCGCTCGTCGTATTAATTATCGTAATTATCATAACTAGAGTGCTGCCTAATGTCGGAACACGGCAGTTTTTCTGGATGTTTCCTTATGACTAAGGTGCAACTATAGTTTTGGATAATTGTTTGTTGTTATTGTCACTTTTACTATTTTGTTGTTGTTCCTGTTGATGCTCTTCCTTTCACTGCTAATATTTTATTGTTGTTGGTGCTCTCCTACCTACTTCTTTCTTTCTATTTCTGCTCTTTTCTTTCCTTAATTTCTTTCCTACTTATTCTCTCTTATCCTTTTTATACTCAGCTGTACTACTACACAGAGTATTATAGTTTTAATCACATAACGGTGGATTGTAACAGAATGAAATAATCGAGATAGATATAGACTTATATATATCAAAATGATCAGGGTGAAAAGATAAATCGATTGAGCCATGTCCGTCCGTCCGTCCGTCTGTCCGCCCGTCCGTCTGTCCGTCCGTCCGCCTGTAAACACTCTAACTCGCGCAAAAATTGAGATATTTTGATGAAATTTGAAATGCAAGTTGGTATCGAGACTGGGACGGTTGGTATTGAAAATGGGCGAAATCGGACCATGACCATGCCCACTTTTCCTATATAGAAAAAATCGGAAATTTGGTATCTCAGTCACTAATATAGCTGGAGCGATGAAATTTCACCCACGTGTTGAGCTCAGGCCCCTATGAAGAAATGTTATGAAACTTTGGAAAATGGGTGGTGCCACGCCCACTTATTAAGGGTCAAACATGGAAAGTTTTATATGTCATAACTCAGAAACCATTGAGGATATATCGATGAAATTTGGCATGCGTGATTTACTTACTTAGGCAAACATTTGGACGGAAAATAGTTAAAATCGGCTGACGGCCACGCCCACTTTTATATATGTGTATTATAAAGTGACCTAATAAAAATATTTTAAGATATATCTCTGTCAAATATAAAGATATATCACTGAAATTTTGTCGCATGAGTCCAACTATGGACATAAAACAGAAAACTCAAAAATTTTGGAAAACGGGCGGTGCCACGCCCACTTATTAAGGGGCAAACATTTGAGTTTTATGAGTCATAACTCAGAAGCTGTTGAAGATATATCGATAAAATTTGGTATGCGTGATATACTTATTTAGGCAAATGTTTGGACTAAAAATTGCCAAAATCGGTTGACGACCACGCCCACTTTTATATATGGGTATTATAAAGTGGCCCAATAAAAACATTTTAAACGATATCTCTGTCAAATATAGAGATATGTCATTGAAATTTTATAGCAGAAGTCCAACTGCGGACATAAAACGAAAAACACAAAAATTTTGGAAAATGGGCGTGGCACCGCCTCTTTTTAGAAACAGGAATATACGAGATTTCTGAGCCCATAACTCGACAAATAATTTATATATAATGACGAAACTTGGTGTGTACACTTTTATTACTTGTGGTAATACATGTTCAAAATTTTAGCGAAATCGGTTTGACGACCACGCCCACTTTTATACATGGGAACTATAAAGTGGCCTAATAAAAACATTTTAAGCGATATCTTTGTCAAATATAGAGATAATTCATAGAAATTTTGTGGCATGAGTTTCACAATAGACCGGAAACAAAAAATATAAACATTTTGGAAGATGGGCGCGGCACCGCCTCTTTTTAGACAAAGGAATATACGAGATTTCTTAGCCTATAACTCGACAAATAATTGAGATATTATAACGAAACTTGGTTTATACCAGGGACCGAAAATAACGTTTTTTTTTTTTTTGGGTGGTTAAAAGGTTACGCAAAAATAACCTTTATCTTCTTTTGGGAATTCTTAACCATTATCATGAGAAAAATTTTTTTTGGTCATTAATAACCATTATAACAACCAAAAAACTGTTTTGGGCTTGAATAACCGTTATTGCAACCAAAAAACTGTTTTGGGCCTGAATAACCGTTATTCAGATTTTTAATTTTTTTTGGTCAGCTATAAAAATCAAGCCTATTTATTTGTCAATATTTCTGGACGATATTGGTATCAAATGAAAGGTGTTGAGCAAGGCTTTTACATAGAGGTGTATTTGTTAAGATTCGTAGGTCGGGTTCCCAGTTATGGGTAAAAAGTGGACCCGGATGCCCTGGAATATTTTAAGCAAATTATTATCAAATGAAAAGAGGTAATCAGAGCTACAATCCCTGCAAAACACCTTTCATTTGATACCAATACCGTCCAGAAATACTGACAAATAAATATGCTTGATTTTTATAGCTGACAAAAAAAAAAAAAAAAATCTGAATAATGGTTATTCAGGCCCAAAACAGTTTTTAGGTTACCATAACGGTTATTCAAGCCCAAAAAACTTTTTTGGTTGCCATAACTGTTATTCAAGCCCAAAACGGTTTTTTGGTTTTTATAATGGTTATTAAGGACCAAAAAAAATTTTTTTCTCATTATAATGGTTAAATATGACTTTTACCCTTTTTCTCTTATAACCGTTACGTCCCTGGTTTATACACTTTTATAACTTGTGTTAATAGACACGGAAAAATTTATTGAAATCGGTTATGACCACGCCTTCTTTTTAACAAAGATATTTCTGGAACACCCTTTAGGAATTTGTAACGTGACATCTTTGTAACTAGAAGTCAAAAAGGAATGAAATTTTGCACAAAGAATAATATTCATATGCTTAGTTGGATGACTCATAAAAATGTTGAAAATGGGCGTGGCTACGCCCACTTTATGCGGCACTCGCTTTATATAAAATACCTACACCGTGTTTCCATCAAACGCAAACAAACAATGAAAGCATACAGCTGAGTATCTAATGTTCGATTCCACTCGAACTTAGGCTTCCTTACTTGTTATTACTTGACTTCGTATTTTTGTTGTAGTGGTTTTGCTACTGTTTTATGTTTCTACTTCTTTCAAACTACACACAACTTCCAGCCAAACATGTTCACAATTGCATGGTAAGTTTGGTGAACACGCACAAACTCACCTATGCATGCGCATTGATAGCGCTCTGTTGTATTGAAAAGCATGCAACAACAACCACACGCCAATTTTCCAACAACGATGGTGGGCGCATTTTCCAACCGATTTTAATGAAAATTGGCGAAGAAGATGGAATAAAACTTATGTTGGCGTATTAATAATATAGATTATCTATATATTAATAGGCTAACATTTTTCCCATACAAACAATTGCCAGACTGTTTAGCACATTTAACATACTCATATCCACATAAAATTGATATGGATGTGTTCGTATGAGTCAGGAGCAGTGCATAGGCATATCATTTTTTCTATCAATTATTTAATTTGTTTATAATTAATAAATAAAATTTTTAGTTAAGAGAAATAGATATCGTAAACGTGTTTACAAATATCGTAAACGCAGTTGAAGAGTCGCTTTAATTTAAAAGCGCTCTCTCTTTTTTATATGCATTGGCCCAGTTTACGCTCAGATCAAAATCAACGCGGCCAAATATCTCCTATTGCTTTTCCATAAAAGCAAAAATGAGCGAGAGGGCGGGAGAGCACACTGAGTCACTTTAATTTTGACCAAGGCATATCTAACAGGTAGGCTCGGCGGCGAATTGAAAAACTTCTTTTTTTTATTTACAAAGGTAGAGTGTAATGTCAAAATCAAAGCGAATTCAGATCATGGCCAATAGGAATGGACGAGACCCAAGCGAATTCAGATTTTAGCCACGGCGAAATATCATTTTGACATTACACTCTACCAATTACAATAACAAAATACATGGGAAATTTTTGAATTCGCAACCGGGCCTACCTTCCTAGATCTGCCTTGATTTTGACCATGATTTCGCGTCGGACCGTGATCAAAAGGGCAAATCAGTGTTGCGGTACAACTGGAATTAGGAAAGTGTTGCTTATCTCCGCGAAAAGGAATAATTTTTGTAACAATACAAAGTTGAAAAAATAAATTGCATGGTCGAATTTCGAGCACCGGCGATACTAATTATTATAATTATCGCACCATATTTAATTCAGTTCAAATTTTATTTTCGTCCATCACTTGTAATGAGACGGAGTACCGTGCGATGGTCTGCTTTTATCTTTCTTTTGTAAACCTATTAACTTTGGCTTGCAAAATCCACTTGAGGTTATTTTTTCAGCAGAGCAGAGCTAGTTGGGAGAAAGTGCTAATGGCATTTGTGGTTGTGGTAAGTTGTGTTGTTGATGAGTTACGATTTTCATCAACTAAATGAATAGAGTGAAATGACATATTCGGGTTACTGTCCTACATAGCAAATTATATATAACACATACATACATGCATTTTATTATAAAAAAATAATCCTTTACTGATTGATTTGTATGGAATATTTTTATACTCAGCTGTACTAGTACACAGAGTATTATAGTTTTGATTTCCTAACGGTGGATTGTAACAGAACGAAATAATCGAGATAGATATAGACTTATATATATCAAAATGATCAGGGTGAAAAGAGAAATCGATTGAGCCATGTCCGTCTGTCCGTCTGTCCGTCTGTACGCATGATAACTCGCGCAAAAATTTAAATATTTTGATGAAATTCGGAATGCAAGTTGGTATCAAGACAGGAACGGATGGTATTGAAAATGGGCGAAATCGGGCCATGACCACGCCAAACTCCCCTATATAGTAACAAGTAAGGAAGCCTAAGTTCGAGTGGAAGCGAACATTAGATACTCAGCTGTATGCGTTCATTGTTTGTTTGCGTTTGATGGAAACACGGTGTACACTGAGAGAAAAAAAATATATGGAGGGGTCAAAGAAATTGTTTACCTATTTTGAACACTACTTTCTTTGTTTTGAGTAAATTTTCCTTAAAACATGTTAAAAGGTTTATAAAATATTGTTGTTACATGCGTTACCATGGTTTCATATACTTGTTTTGAAAAAAGTCATACATTAAAATAATGAAAAATTCTTTAAGCGCCATTCCATTCCCAACTTTCCTTGTTTTGAAGACTTGATTTCTTTAATTTTGAGAAATTAAATTCCCATACAAATTCCCATGGCAACGAATTTGTTTGAATGTTTTTTTATGTTTTTTCCACATTTTTGAGAAAATTTACACAAAACAAAGAAAATTTTGTATTGGGACGCGTGTTCAAAATAAGGAAAATTATGTCTTTGATCGAGAGAAATTTTTTTTTTGAGTGTACTTTATATAAAGCGAGTGCTGCATAAAGTGGGCGTAGCCACGCCCATTTTCTAAATTTTTATCAGTCATCCAACTAAGCTTATGAATATTATTCTTTGTGCAAAATTTCATTCCTTTTTTACTTCTAGTTACAAAGATGTCACGTTACAAATTCCTAAAGGGTGTTCCAGAAATATCTTTGTTAAAAAGTAGGCGTGGTCATAAACCGATTTCAATAAATTTTTGCGTGTCTATTAACACAAGATATAAAAGTGTATAAACCAAGTTTCGTCATAATATCTTAATTATTTGTCGAGTTATGGGCTCCGAAATCTCGTTGATTCCTTTGTCTGAAAATAGGCGGTGCCACGCCCATTTTCCGAAATTTTTATATTTTTCGTTTCCGATCTATTGTGGAACTCATGCCACAAAATTTCAATGAATTATCTTTATATTTGACAAAGATCTCACTTAAAATGTTTTTATTAGGCCATTTTATGATACCCATATATAAAAGTGGGCGTGGTCGTTAACCGATTTCGCTAAAATTTTGAACATGTATTACCACAAGTAGTGAAAGTGTATACACCAAGTTTCGTCATAATATATCGATTATTTGTCGAGTTATGGGCTCAGAAATCTCGTATATTCCTGCTTCTAAAAGGAGGCGGTGCCACGCCCATTTTCCAAAATTTTTA
Organism: Urophora cardui; assembly: GCA_960531455.1. Taxonomy (NCBI): domain Eukaryota; kingdom Metazoa; phylum Arthropoda; class Insecta; order Diptera; family Tephritidae; genus Urophora; species Urophora cardui. The sequence goes on along the minus strand of OY482671.1, from coordinate 95,833,203 downwards.
CATTTTTTGTTTTATGTCCATAGTTGGACACCTTCCATAAAATTTCAATGATATATCTTTATATTTGACAGAGATATCGCTTAAAATGTTTTTATTAGGTCACTTTATAATACCCATATATAAAAGTGGGCGTGGTCATCAACCGATTTTGGCAATTTTTCGTCCAAACATTTGCCTATGTAAGTATATCACGCCTACCAAATTTCATCGAAATATCTTCAACGATTTCTGAGTTATGACTTTTGAACACGTCCTTTTGGCCGTCCGGAGCTTTCGTCCGTGAATTTGAACACAGGCCAAGATCACGTAACAAAAATTTACCTACAATTTCTGTTCCTAATACTGTTTCAAAAAACTAAAATCTAAATCTGATTTGAAAATTTACTATCAGAATGTGAGAGGCTTAAATACTAAATTAACTGACTTATACTTAAAATCCTTTGACTGTAATTTCCATGTTGTTTGTTTTACGGAAACATGGCTCAAACCACACACTTTTAATTCTGAAATTTTTAGTAACGTATATCAAGTGTACAGAAATGATCGTCTAGACAGAGTTGGCGGAGGTGTACTGCTCGCCGTGCATTCTTCAATACCATCGGAAGAAATTAATGTAAACTCCGTTACAACTTTCGAATATAAGTGCATCCGCATCAAGGTTGGAACGGGTCATACTTACTTAGCAATCTGTTACATTCCTCCTTCTTCCGACCTTTCAGTTTATTTAGAGCTTATTTCCTTGCTTAAATTTGTCAACTTAAGGATGACAGAGTTTGATTCTATAATCGTCTTAGGAGACTTTAATCTACCGCACATCTCTTGGTGCATCGATAATCATAATACTGTATCATTAACATCTAATTTGAACAGCAATACTTTTATTGATGAAATGTCTGAACTCTGCCTTCATCAAATTAATATCATTAGAAATAAATTTGGAAAAATGCTGGATTTGATTTTTGTTGATGATGAATCCAATTACTCTGTTAACGAGGCTGATGCCATTATTTCACCTGAGGATGTCTATCATCCTTCTTTAGAGTTAGTTTACGAAATTATAAACACTGATAACTGTGATAACTCTGATTCCCGTTTTTGTTATGACTTTTCAAAAGCAAATTATAATAAAATTAACCTTGAGCTCTCAAGAATATCGTGGCCAAACTATAATGGAAATGTCGATCATAATGTTTTACATTTCAATAACTTAATTCATAGCCTTTTTGATAGATACGTACCATTACGTAAACGTACATATGATGAGCCCTTGCTTCTTTGGGCAACTAAAGAGTTAAGGGCTCTAAAAAACAGGAAATCTCGCTCCTTTAAATTATATAAGAAGACTGGTTTACAAAAAGACTACCATCAATACTCAATTTTGCGTCATAAATATACCGTTCTAAACAAAAATTGCTATAACTCTTATATAAATAAAATTAAAAAGAATATTTTTTCCAACCCAAAGTCGTTTTATGGTTTCGTAAACTCTAAACGCAGAGTGAGGGGATTCCCGTCGTCTATGAGATATCGGAATAGTAACTCCAGCGATAATGAGGATGTTGCGAATCTGTTTGCAGAATTCTTTGAGTCAAATTATTCCCATGTTAACGTAAGCATTGATGAATACCCGTATAAAGTTATTTCGAATAACACATTTAATATTTCTTATATTGATCCGGAAGAGGTTTTATTTTTCCTAAAATCACTAAAGGTTTCCTCAAACCATGGGCCAGATATGATTCCCACAATCTTTTTAAAAAATTGCGCCGACCATATTTATGAACCATTATCCAAACTTTTTAATTTGTCACTGAAGTCTGGTGTTTTTCCGAAATCATGGAAAGAATCTTTTATCATTCCTCTGCATAAATCTGGGAATAGATCTTCCATTGAAAATTATCGTGGCATAGCAAAACTGTCTGCTATTCCTAAGGTGTTTGAGGCTATTGTCAATAATCACCTAAAACATTCTATTTCCTCGTCGCTAGGAACCTCGCAACATGGGTTCTGTAGAGGTAAATCAACTGTTACTAACTTACTGGAATTCACCACTCATGTTTCTAATGGGTTTAGGGAAAATGTTAACACGGATGTCATTTATACAGATTTCAGCAAGGCTTTTGATAAGGTTAACCACTCATTACTTGTCCGTAAATTTGATCTGCTTGGCTTTCAACCTATTCTTTTAAAATGGATTGCTTCTTATATCTCAAATAGAACACAAAGGGTAGTTTTCAAAAATGCTTTTTCCAACGTCATTGATGTATCTTCTGGAGTTCCACAAGGGAGCCATCTCGGTCCGACTCTGTTCTTATTATTTATAAATGACATTTCTTATGCTATTAACAACTCAAAAATTCTTATGTATGCCGATGATGTGAAACTTTTCAAGTCATACTCTTCTTTGGAAGAAAGATCTGCGCTCCAAACTGATTTAAATTCTTTTGCTACTTGGTGCAATTATAATCTTATGCCACTTAATCTTAATAAATGTAAATTTATGTGCTTTTCGCGGAAGAATATACAACCAGCAACTTACACAATTAATAACTATAGTTTGGAACAGGTTTATGATTTTGTCGACCTAGGAGTCAGATTTGATTGTAAACTTAACTTCAATTTGCATATAAACGTCACAGTAAATAAAGCTAAAAGTGTCTTGGGATTTGTAAAGCGTTGGTCTAAGGAATTTAGAGACCCATATATAACTAAAACCCTTTTTACAACGTTAGTGAGACCAATACTAGAATATGCCTCTATAATATGGAGTCCGCAATATCAAGTTCATTCTGATCGACTCGAATCAGTACAAAAACAGTTCTTACTTTTTGCGTTAAGAGATTTGCACTGGGACCCTCGGTGCAATCTTCCCCCGTACACTAGTCGGCTGAAGCTTATTAATCTTCCAACATTATCAAGCCGCAGGGAGATGTTAGGCGTGGTATTCCTGGTTAAACTGTTAAAGGGATCAGTTGACAGCCCATCTCTTCTAACCGAGGTAAACTTAAATGTTCCTACTCGCCCATCAAGATATTTTCAACCAATCGTCTTAAAGCAGTGTAGAACAAATTTTGAATTACATGAACCATTCCGTTGCTTATGTAAAAGTTTCAATTCTTATTATACTAATTTTGATATTTCAGAATCTATTTTGCAAATAAGAAGATCCCTGTTGTTCGCTCTTAACAAGTGACAACAGATACCTTACTTGTTACACTTATTACTACGTATATCAATATTTACTTTATTTGTACTATTATTTTAATTGTAAGTTCTTTCTTCTATATTATTATATTATGTATATACATACAACCAGCTGAATGAATTTATTTTCTGTAGCTGAGTAGTGTAAGACCTCGACGTTGAATAAACTCCTCCCACTCAACACCTTGGCTAAATTTAAATTTAAATTTAAAAAATCCGCACGTCATGTGGATGCGCCCCTCGTGCGGTAGGGCGGGTGGAGGCTAACCGTTGGGTTTATTATTATTATTATTATTATTATTATTATAAAACTTCCAATGTTTGCCCCTTAATAAGTGGGCGTGGCACCGCCCATTTTCCAAAATTTCACCATATTTCTTCATAAGGGCCTGAGCTCAATACGTGTGTGAAATTTTATCACTCTAGCTCTATTAGTGACTGAGATACAAAATTTCCGATTTTTACTATATAGGGGAGGTGGGCGTGGTCATGGTCCGATTTCGCCCATTTTCAATACCATCCGTTCCTGTCTTGATACGAACTTACATTTCAAATTTCATCAAAATATCTCAATTTTTGCGCGAGTTATCGTGCGCACAGACGGACAGACGGACGGACATGGCTCAATCGATTTCTCTTTTCACCCAGATAATTTTCATATATATAAGTCTATATCTATCTCTATTATTTCATTCTGTTACAATCCACCGTTAGGAAATCAAAACTATAATACTCTGTGTACTAGTACAGCTGAGTATAAAAATCGGAAATTTGGTATCTCAGTCACTAATGGAGCTGGGATGACAAAATTTCACCCACGTGTAGAGCTCATGCCCCTAGGAAGAAATTTTATGAAATTTTGGAAAATGGGCGGTGCCACGCCCACTTATTAAGGGCCAAACATTGAAAGTTGTACAAGCCATAACTCAGAAACCGTAGCAGATATATCGATGAAATTTGGCACGCTTGATTTACTTACTTAGGCAAATGTTTGGACGAAAAATTGTCGAAATCGGTTGACGACCACGCCCACTTTTATATATGTGTATTATAAAGTGACCTAATAAAAACATTTTAAGCGATATCTCTGTCAAACATAAAGATATATCATTGAAATTTTATGGAAGGAGTCCAACTATGGACATGATTTCTTAGCCTATAACTCGACAAATAATCGATATATTATGACGAAACTTGGTGTATACACTTTCATTACTTGTGGTAATACACGTTCAAAATTCTAGCGAAATCGGTTGACGACCACGCCCACTTTTATATATGGGTATTATAAAGTGGCCCAATAAAAACATTTTAAGCAATATCTCTGTCAAATATAAAGATAATTCATTGAAATTTTGTGGCATGAATTCTACAAATAGACCGGAAACAAAAAAGAGAAAAGTTTTGGAAAATGGGCGTGGCACCGCCCCTTTTTAGACAAAGGAATCTACGAGATTTCGGAGCCCATAACTTGACAAATAATTGAGATATTATGACGAAACTTGGTTTATAAACTTTTATAACTTGTGTCAATAGACACGCAAAAATTTATTCAAATCGGTTTAAGACCACGCCTACTTTTTAACAAAGATATTTCTGGAACACCCTTTTGGAATTTGTAACGTGACATCTTTGTAACTGGAAGTCATAAAGGAATGAAATTTTGCATAAAGAATAATATTCATATGCTTAGTTGGATGACTGATAAAAATGTTGAAAATGGGCCTGGCTACGCCCACTTTATGCGGCACTCGCTTTATATAAAATACGCCGTGTTTCCATCAAACGCAAACAAACAATGAAAGCATACAGCTGAGTATCTAATGTTCGATTCCACTCGAACTTAGGCTTCCTTACTTGTTCAAACGAATTTTCCTCTTTCCATGCTTTCCACACTTGAATTTGCAACTCGATAGAAAGATTCTTTTCCATTTCCTGAAAGGACACATGCATATGCATTTATGTCTGTATGTATGTTTGTATGTCAATGTGTTTTCACTTTTTATAAAAGCAATCAACATCAATCCATATAGACAGTTATTAAGGGTTGTCAAAATACATACATATGTACATACAGGAATACATGCAGTAAAAGTAAGAATTGTCAACAATGACCATTGGTAAAGTTTGTATAGGGTGTTCTCCCAACAATTTTCACATTAAGAAATTACTTAATTTGAGAAATATCGTGCACTAAATTTGAAGGATTTTTATTGTAAAGAAATTTAATTTCGACACTGTTTTTTGTGAAGTAACATTTTTTTTAAAAAAATAGAATCTGTCCAATTTTCCCTCTGACCTCATGATCCTATATCCTATATGCCGTAATTGGACCCTATATCAGAAGCATTGACATGTGTGATGCTTTTTCCTGTCCACATGAAAGTAAATACCAATAGTACAAGGGATCTATGAAGCGTTGCATTTATTGGAGTTACGCTCGGCCAGAACGAGTTGGCATGATTGACATGCAATGCGATCTGTGGGGAGAGTTCGAAAGCGAGAAAAATCACAGCGGCGCATTTACATATGTATGTATATACACGTATGTATATGCACTTTCGACTATAACTACAAACTCACTGACAGCTGTTTTTCGTTTGAAAAAAGAGCAGGGAATAACCGAAAAATATTAGCGACAAATGGCAGTGCGGAATTGAAAAGGAATGACAGTTTGATATACGTGCGATGAATAAACAAAATAGTCGTAGTAGTAAATTTCCATAATAAAAAACGCAATAACAAAAAAATTTGGATTCCTCTCATTTTTCTGACTAGAAAACACTTTCACGACATTTGTCTAAAATTAAGACGAATTTTTGAAAACAAAAATTTGGCAAAAATCGACAAAAACATATCCAGGCCAATATGCACATCGATTTGAAGCAGAATTTTATGCTGAATCCAGATACGAAATCTAAACTAAAATCGGATGATCCGTTTTCGAGATATAGCGTGATTTCCGGTTATGGAGGCTGAATGCCCAAAATCGCATATTTTCGCGATTATCTCTTGTTGTGTACAATACATCTTAATTTTTTTTGCAAACTTTTTACAGATAAGTCAATACAATATATGAACAGTACTTTAAAATATTAATTTATCTTCCGGTATAGGAAAGCTAGAATGCACTCTTTTTTCCTTGGCCCAAAATCGCGGTATGGGTTCTCTATGTTATAGTCATCCGATACCGATGATATTCGCCGACACCTCTTTGTGTACAATAAATGCTCTAAATACAAAATTTCAGAATTTTAGCTGCAAAAATTGAAGAGTTATTCCCTAAAACGTAGACCTATGCTTCTGAAATTTATTTTTTGCTTCTAATAGTACCCTATGGCGTATGAGTAACCTTGAGCTTTTTTAGAGTTGACTAAAGTAAAAAAACATGTCCCAAACAGCATACGTCTACGTTTTGGGTTATAACTCCTCAATTTTTGCAGCTAAAATTCTGAAATTTTGTATTTGGAGCATTTATTGTACACAAAGCGCTGTCGGCGAAAATCATCGGTATCGGATGACTATAACATAGAGAACCCATACCGCGATTTTGGGCCAAGGAAAAAAGAGTGCATTCTAGTTTCCCTATACCGGAAGATAAAATAATGTTCCTATATTGTATTGACTTACTTTAAGAAATTCGCAAACAAATTTTAGATATATTGGACACAGCAAGAGATAATCGCGAAAATATGCGATTTTGGGCATTCAGCCTCCATAACCGGAAATCAAGCTATATCTCGAAAACGGATCATCCGATTTTAGTTTCGAATTCATATCTGGATTCAGCATAAAATTCTGCTTCAATTCGATGTGCATATTGGCCTGGATATTTTTTTTGTCGATTTTAGCCCAATTTTTATTTTCAAAAATTCGTCTTGGTTAATAAAAACCAAATTCCGGAACATCAAAATTAGTTTTAGAAAAATGTCGTATAGGCGTTTTCTAATCAGAAAGATGAGGGGAATCCGAATTTCGATTGCGCGGTATCGATTAATTTCCCTCCATACAAATCGCCCCACTCTAATGTATATTTATGCATTTACTTTTTCAGAAATAACTCGAATATGAAATGGTATATAGCTTTGTACCGAAACACGAAACACGAATCTTGAAGGTGCATCTTGACATGTTTGCTTGTCTGCCTGTTCATTTGTTTTAACGCAAACTACTCCCTCGGTTTTTGAGATATGTACATACATATGTACATATGTCTGATTCGTTTCGGAGAAAGGGCTCATTAAAGTCAGTTTTCATAAAACAATCTTCCAAAACATAGCATTTTGTGAAATTATCTATCATATTCGAGTCTTTTTTGACTCCTCTGCACGCTTAAAATAATCATAACTGCGCTCATTTTCTGATCACAAAAGAGTTTTATGTCGGTAGAAAATGCTACCCTGAGCGAGAAACTTCTTGGGGAGTCGCTTTCGAGTCTTATTTAAATTTCTCTCCTATCTTCTATCCTGTTAGATATATACATTACACTCAGCGTTACTTTTACAAATATTGTAAAAACACTTTCCATGGCCACACTTGGTCCACATTTTGGTCCACATTTTGGTTGGAACTTCTGAAACAGATTTTTAGCCTATAATAAATAATATTCACTAAGTAAAGATTTTAAGTTAAAATAGTAAATTTAAATGAATTGTTGTAAAAAGTAAATTGTAATACAATAAAAAATCAAAATAAAATTAAAAACCATTAAGCAAACATCAATAAAATTTGGAAATAAATCATCAGAAATACGCTGATGCCATCAACTAATATTTAGGGCTAAATGCGTTAAAATATTAGAAATCGGTTGGGCCAAAACGAAATTGATGTTTAATTCGTACATATTTAAACACATGTGTATGTTTCTATTTCAACTAAATTAATTGCATAAATTAGTTTATTCTGGCTTCCTGTTTGCTTGCGTATTAATCAGCATTGGTTCTTAGTTGTCCAAATTGTATTCAACCGCAGATTTGAGTTTGAAATACCTACACGAATGTCTAATGTACTTTAAGGACAGAGAGACTGGTTCCATAGCCCCAAACCTACGACATACCACACTTGTAAGCATTCATATTTAAATTTCTTGCTTAGTAGCCGTCCACTAAAAACTCAGCCCTATTGCATGCAAATCACTCGTAAGACAAGGAAGGTGTTGAAAGAAACTAAAATTACAACCAAAATACGATTTATGCTCACGCCGAACAAAGAACAACAAATAAATTTCAACAACAACTGCTTAATGTTGTTATGCCAGAAAATATGCGTTACGTTGCCTCCATTTCGGGGGCGTGCAGCAGATAAATTTTAAAACGCCTGCAAACATGCAATGCACCTTGTGGATAATTTCGTTTTTTCTTTTCCAAGCGGTCTAAGTGAAATGGCGATTCTTAGTTTTTGCGAATTTCTTTTTTGCTTTTTCGCTCTTTTTTATTTGGCTTGTGGTTTTGTAGTTGAAATGCTTTGAAACCTGTTATTAGATTTGTTTTGGCTTGATTGCGGCTTTCCGCCTTAAAGCGTGCAACGCAATTTAATTCAAGTTTAGCTGAAGTTGAAGCGAGTCTTTCGCGTTTTTCTTAAATTTTGCTGTGCTGCAAATTTTTACTTCTTAAAATGTTTTTGGTATAATTTTCTTCTCGTTTCATATGCTGAAATTTTAAATTTGCCGAAATACATTCAGACGTCTAGACTAATCCATGTGCATGTAACTACATACATACATATATATGTTTGGGTACTTATGTACTATAGAAGAAGTATAAATTGCGGAACCGATTTGTGTTAGGTCACGTAATTCAAATAGAAACGTAATCGTTACATGACTTGAATCGTGTACATAATTGTTATAAAAAACAAATGCTTGTAGTAAATGTGTTGAGCTTCTCGCAGGTTTTTGCACTGCCTCGCAATTGCACTTAGACTATTTATTCAGTGTTATTTTTTTTAGCGGATAAAGTGGTATATGTAGAGGATAATAATAATATCTTGCCGGTCGCAATCGTGCAAAGGAAAGTTGAAATATGTAAGAAAATGCAACAAGAAGGATATTAGCAGGAAGTTATGTATATACGCAGCTTGAAAAAGTGAAAAAGTGTCTTTATTTTGGCCACGAAAATATTTAGTGCCTTCGCTAATGGCATTTTCTTTTGAAACTACACAAAAAATGGCGCCTTCATGCTGCCCCACTAAAAAGCTATTGTTTTGTTTGTTCGTTAAATGAGTGCAGCTTTAATTATCCTTATATCGCGTCCCATTACTTTTTGAATATTTTCTAATAGTTTCTTAAATATAACGGACACTTTTGTGGAAGGCTTAATTTGAGTCTATGAGGTATAACCCAACTAGCACAAATAGTCGTTGAAACGTAGCTACGACCAATGTTTTTACTTTAAAGTGTTGTGGCACTAGCCATAGGCACGTAATAGGAACGTTCTTATAACGTGTTAACGCCCAAAATGTGGAATGATTTTCCGGTGTAATGTGTTCGGCAACGTTCCATTGTCGTTTTCGATACGTAGTGGCGATGTGAGAGCATGGTTAGTACCACTTACAGGGAGCTTAACACATATTCTTCTCTTTTTAACTTATGGTTTGCTGCATCTTTCAACTTATTTGCATATTTTATATTTGTTTCATTTTATATTCAGATACACATATGTGAAACTTGTCCATTTAATTTAGAAACTAAAATGGCAACATGATATATTTGTATTAATAATAATGATAATGAAAGGAATGGGTTTGCGACAATTTGCATGAAAACACTAAGGCGAATGAAAATCTATTGTGAAATATGGTGAGATAGGTTTAACATTTTCACGCGCCATTCGAATTTTCATTTTTATGAAATTTTTTTATTAACATCCACCAGAATGCAAAAAAATCGCATACCTAGATGCCAAAACACTGTTTAGTGGTTCTTTGGTACTTGAAAATAAATATTATTTATTAACCCAGTAATTTCGGTGCATAAATTATAATAACATCGCATTTTTCAATTTATTAATTTAGTGACTGTGTCATATTTACAAACAAATATGGCGCATTTTATAACAAATAACTTTGTAGTCGAATTAACCAAAAATCAAGACCTCAAAGTTACTAAAACTTGACGATAGTGACAACTACTGGAAATATGTAACTTCAAAGTTATATTTCCCATAAAGTAACAAATGCCACTATAAAGTGACGTCAGAGTAGCGGAAAAGTTATGACTACCTAATTGGAACTTGCTTATGTCAACCCTGTGCTTATATTTTTTAAACACGGTTGTCACGCACCTCGAAAAAATATTCAAAATAAAATACCAACAGGTTCAAAATGCAGTCATTGATTTAAAAACCAATATGCGTACCATTGTAAATTTATTGGTATACTTTTAATTGTAAATATTTATGTACAATCAACAATAATTATGCTTAAAGTTTAAGCAATAAAATTATCTCCCGTATAGGTGGGCAAACTTTTTCACTCATACTTTTTTATAAATTTTAAGGTTGAATCTGAAATGTTTAAAATACGAGTTTTTTCCAAAATGCTTGCACGTATTTTGGTACTTAAATAAATTGAAAAAAAATCCCACAAAAGTTGGTTAAGTTTGTATACATATCTCTCTCAAATCCCAAATTGATAGGATGACAAAACTACCATATAAAAATGTATAGAAAATTCGGGATCAAATTGTACCGTAGAAGTATTATTTTAATAAAAAAAATGTAAAAATGGATATCAAAAATAAATTCCTTGACAACAAAATGAGAGCATACCGTTATTCTCTTTAAAAAGCGGGTTTTAAGCTTTAATTTTTACTGTAAATAATCAAGAGCTTTGAAATTTTCCTTGTACTCCTATCGGCTAGTAAAATGTTTTTCATCTCATATCTGTCAAACATTTACTCGCCCTGTTATTTTCTACCGATTCACACACGGCCATGGTAAGAATTTTAATAGCGCATTTGAAAGTTACGAAATTACCAACGGCGAAAAAATTACCTACCTATTTTGGATGTTAATTGCAGTGTGGCAATCGCGATTAAACAGACGCCATTACGAGACCAATTTCGTTGGTAATACTCGGCACTAGATAGAATTTTTTACTTCGTGGTGAGCTTGAGAAGTAACATGCACTTTGTAGTAGCCGTTGGCAGTTACGTCGTGATCTATAGGTAATGGATACCTTATTATCACCACCGAATATTACCTACAAGTTCCGTGACATTAAGCGGGAAATTAACGTCCCAAAAACGCCAGCGAAATTATTACTGTTGCTATAAAGTAGCTGGCACTTTAGAGTTGCATTTAAGTAACATGAATTTGTCGCCGCTACCATTATTTACCACGTATAAGTTTTAAAAACTTCGAGGTACTTTTACTAGTAACCACGACGTTTCTACTACCGGTAATGTCACTAAAAATCCACTTAACTTTAAAGTAACAACGATAGGTAGAAATTACCACGGAGCGACTGGGGATTTTTTCAAAGAAAGTTAATTTCTCACCGAAGTCCTACATTTAGTGAATGCTCCGTAATTGCTACACACCTAAGGTTCCCGTATCCGTCATTGTTACTTAGGTGCTAGTTGGGTATCAACTGATTTTCACTCAATTCTCAATCTACTCTGAAAAAAAAACCTTGTAAATCTAAAGACTTTCGCTGTTAAATCGACTACTTTCCGCAGTTGAAATGTGCCCAACAACGCTCCGTTGTTGTTTCAAAGGTGCGAGCGTTGTTGATTTAAGTCAATAACGGAGATTGTTGGAAAAAATTTTTACCTAAAAATAAATTTCTGTTTGCATTTTACTCTCCATCTTCTCTCCGCCCGGGTCCCAACTGCAAATATGTAGCCTCCTCTTGTTCTCCTATTCTTCTCTCCTTCTTATCATTCACTGGTTGCTATCTTAATTTCTTATTCTGGTTTTTCTTCCTTATTTTACTCGTATATTCTCCTCCGGATTCGAACCATGACATCAACCTAAAATTCTATCCAATCATCACATAGTGGAACATTCAACATTATATTGAATTGTAGTAACCTATTTATACTTCCATTTCCTAAAAAGAAATCCATGAATTATTTGAATCATTGTAAAAACAAAATTAAAAAAAAATTGTTCTCATTAGTTTTGTTTACAACGGAAACTGTTGGGTCAAATACTTTTGCCTTTAAATCAACAACGGGGAGAAAATTGTTGCTAAAAATAAACTTTTGTTTGGATTTTTCTCTTCATCTTCTCTCCATCATTATTTTTTTGTTGGTTTTCTCACAAAAAAATATTTTCTCATAAAAAATTTTTTAAAAGCAAGCAAGTTTTTGAAACAACAACGGCCGTTTTTGAATAAATTGTTGGATCAAAAACTTTGCTGTAAATACAAATACTTTTGCTGTTGAATCAAAGACGGAGATTCAACAGCCGAAAGTTGTTGGTTTAACTACGGGTATTTTTTTCAGAGTAGAACACACGGTAGCACGAAAGTTTTTCCAGTTCCAGTTTTGATTTAGAAATTAATCTTTTAAAATAACTGCATAAGTTTAACACTTATTTGTTGTCCTAATTTTGTAAGCTCGAAGATGTCTTGGAACTAGTAAAGAATATTGCAATTCCCACAAGTCAAATCAATCATAAGTATATGCATATTGGTTGGCCTTTAGTTTTATTTGCACATACATAAATACATACTTACTATGTGTGTACCAAGGACGATGAGAAGTCAAATCAGCCAACAGAACTCACTGGTAAGTGTATGTATGTACTATGTATACAATGCAAGAAAATAAAAAGTTGGTATGTGCTTGTTTGGCTTCTCTTTGTATAAAGGAAAATCAACTTCTACTATAGAGGTTAGGTTATTTCAGGTTAGGTTGGCCGGATACAGTGATCTCTCACACAGACCACATATGGGCTCCAGTGTTACCAACATCGTATTGGATGCGTTATATTAAACTTGGAATGCAAGGCTTAGTAAGCTTCAGTATTTTTTGTATTTCCGAAGAGTATTTTGTGTATTTATGAATAGTAGATATTTGTTGACCACTAGATTCCAAAACAAGGATGACAGTACTCCCCGTTGTGGGGTGCCCCTGTTTGCCCTCCTTGATATCGTCGAAATCCCCACCCCCGTCACCGACCTATAAATCAAAAGGTCCTCGATCCAGCGTTGAATGATTGGGGGTATTCTGATTCATCCGAGCCCCACTACAGCGCCGCAGAAGAGAGGCTTCTAAAGGCACCCGAAATATAAAAAAGACACCTATTGCACTCCTTGTAGTGAAGGGTATTTTCGATATGTTGTTGTTGTGAGGTTATATGTGCAATAAAGCATACCGGTATTTGAAATTTCTTCATTATGGCAATAATTGTTTTTGTTAACAAATCAGTTCTAAACAAGTAAGGAAGCCTAAGTTCGAGTGGAATCGAACATTAGATACTCAGCTGTATGCTTTCATTGTTTGTTTGCGTTTGTTCGATATAGGGTGTATTTTATATGACACAAGTGCTGCATAAACAGGGCGCAGCCACGCCCATTTTCAAAATTTGTATCAATCATCCAAATAAGCATATAAATATTATTGTTAGTGCAAAATTGCATCCCTCTATGACTTTTAGTTACAAAAACTTCACGTTACAAATTCCAAAAGGGTGTTCCAGAAATATCTTTGTTAAAAAGTAGGCGTGGTCATAAACCGATTTCAATACATTTTTGCGTGTCTATTAACACATGTTATAAAAGTGTATAAACCAAGTTTCGTCATAATATCTCAGTTATTTGTCGAGTAATAGGCACGTAGATTCCTTTGTATAAAAAGAGGCGGTGCCACGCCCATTTTCCAAACTTTTTTATATTTTGTTTCCGGTCTATTGTAGAACTCATGTCACAAAATTTCAGTGATAGATCTTTATATTTGACAGAGAGATCGCTTAAAATGTTTTTATTAGGTCACTTTATAAAACCCATATATAAAAGTGGGCGTGGTCGTCAACCGATTTTGGAAATCTTTCGTCCACACATTTGGCTAAGTAAATATATCACGCGTACCAAATTTCATCGATATATCTTTAACGGTTTATGAGTTATGGCTTATAAAACTTTCAATATTTGCCCCTTAATAAGTGGGCGTGGCACCGCCCATTTTCCAAAATTTTTATATTTTTTGTTTTATGTCCCTAGTTGGTCTCCTGCCACAAAATTTCAGTGATAGATCTTTATATTTGACAGAGATATCGCTTAAAATGTTTTTATTAGGCCCCTTTATAGTTCCCATATATAAAAGTGGGCGTGGCCGTCAACCGATTTTGATAATTTTTCGCCAAAACATTTGTCTAAGTAAGCAAATTACGCAAAACAAATTTCATCGATATATCTTCAACGGTTTCTGAGTTATGACATATAAAACTTTCAATGTTTGCCCCTTAATAAGTGGGCGTGGCACCGCCCATTTTCCAAAATTTTTGTACTTTTTGTTTTATGTCCGTAGTTGGACTCCTGCCACAAAAATTCAGTGATAGATCTTTATATTTGACAGAGATATCGCTTAAAATGTTTTTATTAGGCCCCTTTATAGTTCCCATATATCAAAGTGGGCGTGGCCGTCAACCGATTTTGATAATTTTTCGCCAAAACATTTGTCTAGGTAAGCAAATTACGCATACCAAATTTCATCGATATATCTTCAACGGTTTCTGAGTTATGACATATAAAACTTTCAATGTTTGACCCTTAATAAGTGGGCGTGGCACCGCCCATTTTCCAAAACTTAATCAAATTTCTTCATAACGGCCTGAGCTCAATACGTGGGTAAAATTTTATCACTCTAGCTATATTAGTGGCTGAGATACCAAATTTCCGATTTTTTCTATATAGGAAAAGTGGGCGTGGTCATGGTCCGATTTCGCCCATTTTCAATACCAACCGTCCCAGTCTCGATACCAACTTGCATTTCAAATTTCATCAAAATATCTCAATTTTTACGCGAGTTATCGTGCGTACGGACGGACGGACGGACGGACGGACGGACGGACGGACGGACGGACGGACGGACATGGCTCAATCGATTTCTCTTTTCACCCTGATCATTTTGATATATATAAGTCCATATCTATCTCGATTATTTCATTATGTTACAATCCACCGTTATGAAATCAAAATTATAATACTCTGTGTACTAGTACAGCTGAGTATAAAAAGGAGTATGCTGGCAGCTCTGCATCTGTTATGCACCCACTCTGTCTGCTCCTAACTTTCTAATACTTATCTAGGCCTTATTTCGCATGGCGGATAAGGTGTGCTCAGAGAGAGAGTACTCCTTATGGCCTGATGGCAGCAACGCAGGAAAATCCGCCTGTTTCTAAGCCTTACGCCATACAAACTTGCTACCCTTATAATTTTCAGGCCTTATTTCGTAAAGCCTTTAAATTTGCTGTTTTAATTGTTAAATAAGGCTTAGATTTTTTGTTGGGTATGTACAGATTATATGTCGTCGGTCTCCTGCCAGAAACACGAATGTGAAATTTTTTTAAGTGCGATGTCTGCCCTTTATCGGGTATATATTGATGTAATAACAATTAATATTTGTATAAATGCTTGTGTAAACATACATACATAATATGTGCGGCAGTGGCAGCTCAATGGGATGTCATTGGATTACCAATCGAAAAGACTTAAGTTCGATCCTCGGTTGAGGCCGCCTGAAGAAGTCTGATGAGGGGATGTGGTGGTCTCCGAAATGATCTATAATTTCTACCAAAATTTTTTTTCAATTTTTCTTAATTAAAAACTGGCCAATAGCTCATATAAAATTCACATAAAAATAATTATTAGAATTAAACGGCCATGTAAAAACAAACGTAAAAGTAAATGTTTTGTTTACATTTGAACGCTTAAAAACGCTTATTTTTACATGAAATTGTTTGCTGGGCTGGATTGATGCTAATATACTAGAAGATACCACATATAAATGTTTGTCCCCATCAGAGACGGTTAAGGGGTGTCGCAAAGGGGTCAAGGTCGATCGGGACCAAAATTTATATATGATATATTTGACTGTGCTGTTACCTATGTAGGAGGCGAGATCGATGAAAATCGCTAATTTGATTTTTAAGGACCACCCTAACGTACATATGAATATAAGAAGCTTACATTGCGACGTCTATGTTTGTTTACTGACTGCTGACTATTATTTTCATTGCGTATTTGCGAATCAATCGAAATGCATTGCCGATGAGCACAATCTTCAGCTCGAGTATATTTTTACTTGGGCACAAAACGACATGATTGTGACTACGAGAAAGAGAGTTGATAGACTAATCAAAAGATGATACGAATCAATATGATCAGAGAAATTTGCTTGAAAGTCTATTTACAAATGCTCTTTTATATTTATGGCTCAAATCGGAACTCTATAAGATACTTACATGTGTGATTATTTATTTATGTTAGGTTGGCCAAATGTAAGATTTCCACATAGACTAACAGTGGAAATTGGTCTATTTGCGCTTTTAGATAATAGAGAAAAGGGTAAGTGTCGTTTTCGCTGGAACGTCAAACCTCTGATTTTACTCGATTCCCCGATTTCTTCGATATGCAGTAGATCGTGACCTTTAAATCATAGAATAGGCACATATGTATGTATACTTATAGCTTGAAGGTTGGCATGGTATTAAATATCCCCTACTTTGTTGAGTATACACAAGACTTAGAGTGATGCGCTATGGTTCGATAGAAGAGTAAGGTATTATTTTCTCTACTCTGAAGACTACACATTGGTGAGCTTTCGATTATATAATTTGCAATATAACTCTTTTAATAATTAAAACACGCCCCAAATTTCGTTCAAAATACTTGAATACTTTTTGTATGTACATATATTCCAAAATTTCCACTATTCCCAAACGCCAAGTTTAAACAAAAGCCGGAAAGTGATTATTCACCTTAGACTGGCCAATAATATATGTGTGTAAAACTGAAATATTGCATTGATAAAGTGCGGCCGAGTTGGCCTAATTAAATTGATGTATTTACATAAATGTGTAGCGACAATCACTTCCCTGCAGGAAGAAAAAAATCAATTCCTAAAATAGTTGACTTTTAACTGGCTATTTTGAGACAATTGAAAAAAATACTTAATCAATTTGTATCAAACAGTAAGAAACCCATTTTTATACTCAGCTGTACTAGTACACAGAGTATTATAGTTTTAATCACATAACGGTGGATTGTAACAGAATGAAATAATCGAGATAGATATAGACTTATATATATCAAAATGATCAGGGTGAAAAGAGAAATCGATTGAGCCATGTCCGTCCGTCCGTCCGTCCGTCCGTCCGTCCGTCCGTCCGTCTGTCCGTCCGTCCGTCCGTCCGTCCGTCTGTAAACACTCTAACTCGCGCAAAAATTGAGATATTTTGATGAAATTTGGAACGCAAGTTGGTATCGAGACTGGGACGGTTGGTATTGAAAATGGGCGAAATCGGACCATGACCACGCCCACTTTTCCTATATAGAAAAAATCGGAAATTTGGTATCTCAGCCACTAATATAGCTAGAGTTTTAAAATTTTACCCACGTATTGAGCTCGGGCCCTTATGAAGAAATTTGATGAAGTTTTGGAAAATGGGCGGTGCCACGCCCACTTATTAAGGGTCAAACATTGAAAGTTTTATATGTCATAACTCAGAAACCGTTGAAGATATATCGATGAAATTTGGTACGCGTAATTTGCTTACATAGACAAATGTTTTGACGAAAAATTATCAAAATCGGTTTACGGCCACGCCCACTTTTATATATGTGTATTATAAAGTGACCTAATAAAACCATTTTAAGCGATATCTCTGTCAAATATAAAGATCTATCATTGAAATTTTGTCGCATGAGTCCAACTATGGACATAAAACAAAAAACACAAAAATTTTGGAATATGGGCGGTGCCACGCCCACTTATTAAGGGGCAGACATTGAAAGTTTTATGAGTCATAACTCAGAAACCGTTGAAGATATATCGATGAAATTCGGTACGCGTAATATAATTACTTAGTCAAATGTTTTGGCGAAAAATTATCAAAATCGGTTGACGGCCACGCCCACTTTTATATATAGGAAATATAAGGGGGCCTAATAAAAACATTTTAAGCGATATCTCTGTCAAATATAAAGATCAATCACTGAGATTTTGTGGCAGGAGTCCAACTATGGACATAAAACAAAAACTACAAAAATTTTGGAAAATGGGCGGTGCCACGCCCACTTATTAAGGAGCGAATATTGAAAGTTTAATAAGCCATAACTCAGAAACCGTTAAAGATATATCGATGAAATCTGGTACGCGTGATATATTTACTTAGCCAAATGTGTGGACGAAAAATTACCAAAATCGGTTGACGACCGCGCCCACTTTTATATATGTGTATTATAAAGTGACCTAATAAAACCATTTTAAGCGATATCTATGTGAAATATAAAGATAATTCATTGAAATTTTGTGACATGAGTTTTACAATAGACCGGAAACAAAAAATAAAAAAGTTTGGAAAATGGGCGTGGCACCGCCTCTTTTTAGACAAAGGGATATATGAGATTTCTTAGCCTTTAACTCGACAAATAATTGAGATATTATGACGAAACTTGGTTTATACACTTTTATAACATGTGTTAATAGACACGCAAAAATGTATTGAAATCGGTTTATGACCACGCCTACTTTTTAACAAAGATATTTCTGGAACACCCTTTTGGAATTTGTAACGTGAAGTCTTTGTAACTAAAAGTCATAGAGGGATGAAATTTTGCACTAACAATAATATTTGTATGCTTATTTGGATGATTGATATAAATTTTGAAAATGGGCGTGGCTGCGCCCTGTTTATGCAGCACTCGTTTCATATAAAATACACCCTATATCGAACAAACGCAAACAAACAATGAAAGCATACAGCTGAGTATCTAATGTTCGATTGCACTCGAACTTAGGCTTCCTTACTTGTTAGTTAGTTGCTTTGTCATGCAGGAATATCAAAAAAAACGTAAAGTGTGCATTGACAAAAGCTTTCAAATGCCTGATGACAATATTTCTACTCAAAAATATTTAAACTGATAGAATTTTGCTGTGAAAATTCCTCTTTTTGGATTTGGGAAGCGAAGCAATGGAAGAATATCGAAACTTTTGCGAATTCCATGTAAACATGTATGTATGTAACAGCTACATCTGCAACCATTTGCCTTGTATTTTTTGTATAATTTTCTAAAAATGAATGTTATATGTATTTTGGGATCAATTATCTTTCATCCAAAAAAAGTTAGTTTATAGTTACCCTCCAAGTAATGCAGAAGTACACAGGACTGACTTTTTTATCGCCATTCCCAAACAAAAGTAGTTAGCCTTTTTCAAAGAAAATATACAATTAAAAGTGACCACTAGTGTCTTTGTAAACAGTTTAAAGTCAGTTTTAAGTTATATACACCTCCTGCAGGGTTAACATAAATTTTCAATGTAATTAATTTCCAATATACATATACAATTAAGTACATACATATATATGTATGTAGGTAAATATGTACATAAATCTTCCTTATTTCCGGCAGCTATAAACAGCACACGACAACAAATATACTAATAAAACGAGTATGTAAAATGCAACAAACACATATTGAGTACAGCGTAAAACAGCAACAAAAGTGTATGCGTATTATAAGGTTTCCTTGAAGTCATCTGCCTTTTCTTGTTCTTCTTATTTCTTTAATTCTTCCTAATCATCGTTTTCCTATTTCATTGCTCGAGTCAATGGCATAGAAGTGTTCTTAGAAATAATTTCAAGTATCAATGTTGCTGCAACAAGGAGTAATCGATTTGCATAAATCTTCAAAAAGGCTAAGAGAAAGCATGGAGGATATTTCAAAAACCTAATTTAAGTACATATGTATACATATATGCATTTGTCTAGCATAAGAAGTCGTTGGCGCCAAGTTAAGAACGCGATGTAGTCAAACGCCGAGAAGATCCTTTCCTATTTGATGCCATCGTCCAACCACTTGACAATGTGTCTATTCACTCATTGCACCAAGTACTTTTAATATTCGCAATGACATTTTTGTTTTTTGTAGTAGTTTTTTATACCCTTCTGCGCAGTCAAAAATGCTGCTTTCGTATTAATTGTACCGCGGTTGCTTTAGCTTTTCAATTTTCAAAAGTAATCAGTCCGCATCTGTCCTTCCTTTCGGTGTGTCCTTTCATCTTCCATTAATCACATAGTTGAGCCATCCATTGAGTGTTAAAAAAAATTCTCTAAAATATAATCTTTTTTTACACAAACCAGCATATGGGTATAAAGTTTCCTTTTTATATTTTTAGGCGGAGGCAATGCTTTTTCCATCGAAGTGTTTTCATATATTTTTACTTCTATCCAGCGCTGCATCTACATATTTCCACTTTAGCTCGCACACTTTGCGTTTCGATTATGAATAATGAGAACTTGTAACCCGAAAAGGAATAACAACAAAGCTAAGCAGCAGAAAAATCGAAAAGGCGCCGATTTTTTTTTTTTTTTTGTGTGGAAATACGCTTCAGCACTGCAATCCTTGGTGTTGGAAAAAATATGAGCTTGAAGTGCAAATACTTAATATTGGTGCTAGTTGTAGTTAAGGAAATTTGGTCTCCATGTAAAATACACACACACACAAATACAAACAAATGAACGTAGTTATTTAATAATCCGACATTTGTTAGTCACCACGACGATCTCAGCTGCAATATTAGTGATAATCGAAGGAATCCGGACGCCTTAACATCATCCAGCATCAGCACATTTCACATAACTAAGTAAATATGTACTTTTTTTTGGCAACGGATGCTTTTATTGCAATCGACAGAGGCTGCGAGTATTTGAAAATGTCTTACGTTTCGCATCTTGAGTGGTCGGGGTCGCGTTGCAACGCTCAATTGAAAACTCATTGAAAACTGATGAAATGGAAGAAAATAATGACGCACTTTATGTACATTGAGACAAATATGCACACATTTAGTCACTTGGAAATGTACGTAGATATATACATACATAGTACATACATACATATGCTTTCTAATACATGAAATTATGTATGTACACATGCTAAATTTATGCATACATACATATGTACATGTATACACTGTTATAAATATTGGAATATTTTTTAAACTTTGATTTGGTTTGAAAGAAATTTAAAACTTTTTTGGGCTAAATTTTGAACCTTCGAAAGTTTAAAAGTTTCTTATTCCTTTTTGGTTTAAAATTCAGACTTACAAAAGTTCAAATATTTCAAAGTATTTTTTGGAATAAATTTCATACTTTTTTGGTTTAAATCTTACACTTTTTCTCATTTAAACTTTTAAGGTTTAAATTTTATACTTTCATTGTTCGTAAAATTTGGTTTCAACAAAAAAATTTGAATTTTTGATTTGAAATTCCAACTTGCTTTTTCGAGAAATGAACAATATAAAAAGCTCATTTATAGTTATTAGACAATTTGAATGAATGAATGGAGAAACAAAAAAAAAACACAAAATAATTATGGAAACAGATAAAATGAAGAAGGAAGAAAAGGAGAAGAAGAGGATAGGAAAAAGACACAATATGGAAAAGGATTAAGGGGATGTTGGGGGGAGAACCATAAGGGACAAAGGGAGAAAAAAGGATAGGAAAGAAGATACAATAGGGAACAGCATGTAGAGGAATTGGGAGCAGACATTTTTTTTTAATTTAAACCAAAAAAAGGTTTAAATTTTAAACTTTTGAAAGACTTAAAATAAATTTTAATTTGGAATAAAATCTAAACTCTGAAAGTTTAAATATCTTTTAAACTTTTCAAAGTTTAGATTTTAAAATTTTTTCGGTCGTGTCCTATATATCGACCAAAAAAGTTTAAAATATATACCAAAATTTATTTGAGTGTAGTGACTTAAGTCATGTAGAACCAAGAGGCAGCAGTGCAGATGTACGTATGTAAGTGATTGATATACTTAGTAAAGGAGTCGTTAGACAATAAATATCTACATACATAATTGTCATGATTTATGACATCTAAGTTAAACACTGAGTGGCATTAAGATTTTGCTGTTTTAGGCAGTTAGAAATATAATGAAGTTAATAGGGTGGGGCGATTTGTATGGAGGGAAATTAATCGATATCGAGCCATCGAAATTCGGATTCCTCTCATTTTTATGAGTGGAAAACTCCTCCACGATATTTATCTAAAATTAATTTTGATGTTCCGGAATTTGATTTTTATGAACCAAGACGAATTTTTGAAAACAAAAATTGGGCAAAAATCGACGATTTTATTCTGAATCCAGATATGTAATCAGAATTAAAATCGGATGATTCGTTTTCGAGATATTGCCTGATATCCGGTTATGGAGGCTGAATGCCCAAAATCGCATATTTTTGCGATTATCTCTTGTTGTTTTCTTAGAGATAAGTCAATACAATATATGTACAGTATTTTAAAATATTAATTTATCTTCCGGTATAGGAAAACTAGTCATCCGTTACCGATGATTTTCGCTGACAGCGCTTTGTGTACAATAAATGCTCCAAATCCAAATTTCAGAATTTAACTGCAAAAATTTAAGAGTTTTTCCCTAAAACGTAGACTTGTGCTTCTGAGATTTTTTTTTTCTTCTAATAGTACGCTATGACGTATGAGTAACCTTGAGTTTTTTTTAGAGTTGGATAAAATAAAAAACAAGTCCCAAACAGCATACGTCTACGTTTTGGGTTATATCACTTAAATTTTTGCAGCGAAAATTCTGAAATTTTGTATTTAGACCATTTATTGTACACAAAGCGCTGTCGGCGAAAATCATCGGTAACGGATGACTATAACATACAGAACCCATACCGCGATTTTGGGCTAAGGAAAAAAGAGTGCATTCTAGTTTTCCTATACCGGAAGATAAATTTATATTTTACAATACTGTTCCAATATTGTACTGACTTATCTTTAAGAAATTCGCAAACAAATTTAAGATATATTGTACACAACAAGAGATAATCGCGAAAATATGCGATTTTGGGCATTCAGCCTCCATAACCGGAAATCAGGCTATATCTCGAAAACCGATCATCCGATTTTAATTGAGATTTCATATATGGATTTAGCATAAAACTCTGCTTCAATTCGATGTGCATATTTTTTTTTTTTTTTTTTTTTTTTTTTTTTTCGGATATAGTTTTTATTGTATCATTCTTGGAGAATATGACAATTTTTATAAAATCTTAACCTAGTATAAAATGACGTTATTCGTTGCCACTGCTTCAAATAACATTTGGATGAAAAGCAATTTTATTTGACATAAAATAAATACTTATGAATACATTTATTATGTATATGGGAATATTTTTGTTTTTCTTAGAGTATGTTATATGTATGTATGTATGTAATTTTATTTCATATTCGTTCATTATGTTATTCACTTTCATTATTTATGTATTTTTGCCGTCGGAATGGAGTGGAATTCCAAGCAGCTGATTGTATAGTATTAAAAGTTCGTACGGCCTGACAGGACAGGCTTATCGATGACACAATCGTGTGTTGCATTAGGAAGTGCTGTTGCAGTTTCGTATTGGAAGGAATTCCAATAAGCTGCGTGTATGAACTTAGGAATTTTTATGGCCTAATGGGATAGGCTCGTCCGGAACACAATCATACATATGTTATACATGTGTATTAGTAAATGCTGTTGTAGCTTTCTGAATGGAAGGAATTTCAGTAAGCTGCTTTTTGGAGGTTTTATGACCTAATAGGATAGGCTCTTCGAAGTTTTAATTTTAGTTGCTCTGTCCTTGGTCACAATTTAGCTGGATATCCTTTCTCTTTAACCGCCTGGGGTATCTCTGTTCTAACAGACTTTTAGCCAGTATGTTTGGATGATTGCCTAGTCTTGTGGCGTAGTTAGTTTGTATATTTCTTACTTCTTCAACAACTGTGTTAATCTTTAGATCCCTGTGTATAGCGGAATTTTTCACGGCGCCCGGCATTTTGATCTTAATGTCTTAGATTGTAGCCTTTGTATTCTTTCTAGACTGGATTTGGATGCTGAACCCCAAAGCTGTATTCCATATATCCAAGATGGTTTTATCACCATATTAAATAAAAGTATTTTGTTGTCTAGGCTTAATTTAGATTTTGGACCAATGATCCATTGTAAATTGCTTATTTTCAGCTTTGCTTGCATTATTTTATTATCAATATGATATTTCCAAGTAAGCCTTCTATCTAAGGTAGCACCAAGGTAGGTGACGTAATCTTTTTGGGTTACTATTTTGCCATTAATTGAGACAGAGGGGCAGGTATCTTTTTTTAGAGTAAAAGTGACTTGTACACACTTAAATTCATTGACTTTAATTCTCCAATCTGAAAGCCATTGTTCTACAATTCTTAGATGGCTTTGCAACCGTCTGGCAGCCGTTGAGGGATTTGAGTGTACACTAAGTATTGCTGTGTCATCCGCAAATGTTGAAGTAACTAGATTTTCATTAGTGGGCAAGTCACTTGTGAATATTAAATATAGAATGGGTCCCAAAACACTACCTTGTGGAACTCCGGCGAAGATTGGATAGCTTTCAGTGGTATAACTTTTTTGCCTTACTCGAAACTTTCTTCCCGTCAGAAAGTTCTCTAAAATAAGGCATATATTGTACGGAAATGTACGTCTTATTTTAAATAATAGTCCCTCTAGCCATACCTTGTCGAAAGCTTGTGCTACGTCTAAGAACAGTGCAGTGCAATACTTTTTGGTTTCAAAAGCCGACCGTATTTGAGTTACTATTCTATGCACTTGCTCTATCGTACCATGTTTTTCCCTAAACCCGAATTGGTGACTTGGTATAGTCCCGTGTGTGTCTAGGATGGGCTGCATTTTTTTCAGCAACAACTTTTCAAATAGTTTGGAAAATATTGAAATTAAGCTAATTGGCCTGTAAGAGTTTAACAGGGTTGGGTTTTTGCCTGGTTTTGGAATCATAATGATTTCGGAAAGTTTCCAAGATTCAGGAAAGTAGTTTAGTCGCAGGAGACCATTGAAAACGTATAATAATAACTTGGTAGCAACTGGAGGGAGTTGTTTTACCATTTCACCGGTTATTCTGTCGTGTCCGGGTGCCTTATTATTCTGGATGTCGTTACAGATAACATTATTCAGGTCATTTATGTTGAATTGGAGAGAGACTGTTGGTAAGCGAAGGGCATGTTCTGGGAGGAAATTGCTCCCTGGATTAGGAGTAAATACCCTCGAAAGGTGGGCTGCAAATGCGGTTCCTTTTTCCTGGTCACTTCGAGCAAAGTCACCGTTTTCGATTCGTACTGGAGGGTCCTGCAAAACTGGCCTTTTAAAATTTTTCAGTGACCGCCACAGTGAGTAGTCTGTAGAAGATGTAGCTGTCAAGGACTTAATTCTGTTTTGGAAATCTGCTTCTTTTTTATCCTGCAATAGCATCTGAAGCTCTTTCGTGCATTTTTTCAGTTCGTATTTCAAAGTTGGAGAGCGTAACCTCTGCCAGTCTTTCCTAATTTGCCTTTTCTTGTGAATGAGATCGGTGATATCGTTTCCTTTGAAATAATTAGGGACACTCCTCTGGGTAGTGTTAGGCTGTGGGTGCGTTGACACTTTTGCTGCTACTTGAAGGACATTTGTGAAGTCAGTAATCGCAGAGTCTACTTCGGCTGCTGATTTAAGGCTTGTATTTAAGTTGGTATGAGAACTGATAAATTTTTTGTACTTAAGCCAGTTTGTAAATTTATTGGTTAAGCTCGAACTAAATTCGTTGTAAGATGGGATTATATCAATAGTGGTAACACAAGGAGAGTGATCAGATGATAGATCGAAAGCCGATTTTATCTTAATTAATTGTCTTTCGATTCCACGAGTTACACCAAAATCTATTAGGTCGGGAGTTTTGCTTCTATCAGTAGGCCAATATGTTGGCTGACCAGTGGAAATAATGTCTAGGTCATTGCTTAAAATTGCTTTGAATAGGTTTCTTCCCTTTGGTGTTATCAGTCTGGAGCCCCAAAATGTATGTTTAGCGTTATAATCACCCGCTGCAAGAAACCGTGGGCCCAACTTGGTAAAGAATTCAGTAAATTGGGATTCTGTTATATTGAAACGGGGAGGACAGTATATTGCAGTTACAGTGAGCCCACCAGAGCTATCTTCTACGTGCACTGATGTTGAGTGTATATAATTCCTGCAATATTTTCCCAGTAGATGATGCTTAATCCGTTTTCTAATAAGTATTCCAGTTCCACCTCTAGCTTTACCTTCGGGGTGCTTGGTGTCGTAGAACGCAAATCCGTCAATACTAAAATTATTAAAGGCCGTCAAATGAGTTTCAGAGATTAGCATTATGTCTATCTGCTGTCTTTCTAGAAATATTTGGAGTTCGTTCCGGTGTTGGCTTAGGCCGTTAGCATTCCAAAAACCTATATTGAGTGAATTCATGGTCTTGTTAAGATTGTTTGTAATAGGAGGTTTTGGTTTCTAATTAATTCTTGCATCATATTTTGCATTGATTTCATGTGATCTTGCATCATTTGCACAAAACTGTTTAAAGTTTTTTCCAGGTTTGTAGATGGAGTGGGAGTCTCCTGCGTTTCAGGCTCCGCTATACCTTTGAGGGCTTGGGAATATGTCCTGAAATGGTTCTGACGAACATTATTATTGACCGCATTTGGAAAATTTTCGGGTTTTGGAACTTGTTGGGGCTTTGGAGTCAAGGCGGCGCTAGTGGTTTTCTTAGTACCCTTTTCCTTTAAGGAAGTATACACCGAGCAGCCTCTGTAATTTGCAGTGTGATTTTCTCCGCAATTACTACATTTCTTTAATTGTGAGTTGTCTCTTGGTTTCACACAATCCTTGGAGGTATGTAAATCCCCACAGATAACGCAAACACTAGGCAAGGTACAGTACCGCTTAGTGTGCCCAAACTCCTGACAGTTGTGGCATTGTACAGGGCCCACCCGTTTGTGTGGTTCTTCCACCGAGATACGACGGTGCAGAAGGTACCGTAGGTTGTATATGGGATGTACATCTCTCTTCTTTAAGAGTTGGAACTCGGGCTCTATTTCTACACGAAACATTGGTTGTGGTATGTTCGATTTATTTTTTATATTGTGTACATATCGTACCTTAAATCCTTCTTCTTTTAAAGCATTCTCAATTTCAATGGGATTCACGGAACTTTCTATTCCTTTCAACACAACTGAAAAGCCGCGGCTACTCTTTAATTGGAATGTATAAAATGACCTTTTGCTATTTTCAAAATCTTTAGTTACTTTTCGGAAGTATTCCTCGCCGTAAGTTTGGATTTTCACTTCCTGGATATTTCCCCTTTTAAGAGGTACAATATGGAAGTTCTTTTCCCCTATTAATGCTATCAATTTATTTACAAGTATACCAGAACTTGGTTCTCTCAGATAAATTGGTGGAGGTTTGGATTTTTTTTGTGGTAGTTCAGGAGTCTTCTCTTCATTTTGGGCAAGGAGACTAAATTTGTTGTTGGCCAGTGCTACATCTTTAGATGGTTCTTTCATCATGGAATTTTTTAAAACCTTATTAGGCTTATCACTTTTCTCCGGGGACCGCTTTCTTTTTACTAATATATAGCGGTCCATTCCGGTCTGAACCTTTTCGCCCACTTTATGCATTTCACTGCTCGTTTTGTTAGTAGCAGCTGTGTATAGAATTATATTCCCTGAGGGTTGAATGGGGGGAAATTGTGCAATATTGCCTGGGATGGCTGGAGAACAAGATCGTGCTCGTGCTTGATCGCTTGTGTTATCTTTAGAGACCTTTAGGTTGTTTTCATTTGAACTGTACCTCAATGTGAAGTACGCATTATTCTTCAACGTACTATTGGTAGAATGAGTGCCTGGAGCACTCATTTAAGAATTTTTGGTTTATTTTTGTTTTGTTTATTTTATTTTATTCTATATTATTTTATTTAATGTTATTTTATATTTTACTTTATTTTGTTTTGTTATATTTTATTTTATTTTATTTTATTCGAATTTATTTTATACTATTTTATTTTATTTTATTTTATTCGAATTTATTTTATTCTATTTTATTTTATTTTATTTTATTTTATTTTATTTTATTTGATTTTATATTATTTTACTTTATTTTTTTATTACTCGGTTTTTATACTCAGCTGTACTAGTACACAGAGTATTATAGTTTTAATCACATAACGGTGGATTGTAACAGGATGAAATAATCGAGATAGATATAGACTTATATATATCAAAATGATCAGGGTGAAAAGAGAAATCGATTGAGCCATGTCCGTCCGTCCGTCCGTCCGTCCGTCCGTCTGTCCGTCTGTCCGTCTGTCCGTCCGTCCGTCTGTAAACACTCTAACTCGCGAAAAAATTTAGATATTTTGATGAAATTTGAAATGCAAGTTGGTATCGACACTGGGACGGTTGGTATTGAAAATGGGCGAAATTGGACCATGACCACGCCCACTTTTCCCATAGAAAAAATCGGAAATTTGGTATCTCAGCCACTAATATAGCTAGAGTGATGAAATTTTACCCACATGTTAAGCTCAGGCCCCTAAGAAGAAATTTGATAGAATTTTGGAAAATGGGCGGTGCCACGCCCACTTATTAAGGAGCAAACATTGAAAGCTTTATGAGCCATAACTCAGAAACTGTATAAGATATATCGATGAAATTTGGTACGCGTGATATACTTACTTAGGCAAATATTTGGACGAAAAATTGTCAAAATCGGTTGACGGCCACGCCCACTTTTATATATGGGTATTATAAAGTGACCTAATAAAAACATTTTAAGCGATATCTCTGTCAAATATAAAGATATATCATTGAAATTTTATATCAGGAGTCCACCTGCGGACATACAACGAAAAACACAAAAATTTTTGAAAATGGGCGTGGCACCGCCTCTTTTTAGAAGCTGGAATATACGAGATTTCTGAGCCCATAACTCGACAAATAATTGATATATAATGACGAAACTTGCTGTGTACACTTTTATTACTTGCGGTAATACATGTTGAAAATTTTAGCGAAATCGGTTGACGGCCACGCCCACTTTTATATATGGGTATTATAAAGTGACCTAATAAAAACATTTTAAGCGATATCTTTGTCAAATATAAAGATATATCATTGAAATCTTATGGCAGGAGTCCAACTGCGGACATAAAACGAAAAGCATAAAAATTTTGGAAAATGGGCGTGGCACCGCCTCTTTTAAGAAGCAGGAATATACGAGATTTCTGAGCCCATAACTCGACAAATAATTGAGATATTATAACGAAACTTGGTTTATACACTCTTACAACTTGTGTTAATAGACACGCAAAAATTTATTGAAATCGGTTTATGACCACGCCTACTTTTTAACAAAGATATTTCTAGAACACCCTTTGGGAATTTGTAACGTGACATCTTTGTAACAGCAGTCATAAAGGAATGAAATTTTGCACAAAGAATAATATTCATATGCTTAGTTGGATGACTGATAAAAATTTTGAAAATGGGCGCGGCTACGCCCACTTTATGCAGCACTTGCTTTATATAAAGTACCTACACCGTGTTTCCATCAAACGCAAACAAACAATGAAAGCATACAGCTGAGTATCTAATGTTCGATTCCACTCGAACTTAGGCTTCCTTACTTGTTTTTTTATATTTTACAATTGTGCAGATCCCTGAAAGGTGCGGATCTTTGGTAGGGCAGCGCCATCTATCAGTCAATTGCAGCTACTGAAGATTGGTTGGCAAGGCTGTTCGGAATATTGCCAACTGCCATGCATATGTGCATATTGACCGGAAATTTCTTTGTCGATTTTGCCCAATTTTTATTTTCAAAAATTCGTCTTGGTTCATAAAAACCAAATTCCGGATTATCAAAATTAATTTTAGACAAATGTCGTGGAGGAGTTTTCTACTCAGAAAAATGAGAGGAATCCGAATTTCGATGGCGCGATATAGGCTAGTAAATCGCCCCACCGTAGAAGTTAATCTTACGTGGCGACGTGTAGCACCTACTAACTTTAAACCTACAAAAACAATGTAATTTGTTAAACGTTACACCCAACGCTAATAATTAACTTCGAATTAGTTCACTAAAACATTCATTCGCCATTCTAAGTCATCATAAAGCTGTAGGTCCACGCATTTGGTAGGAAAAAAACGGCTAAAACTCGTTAAGAATATTTATCAGAAATACATAACCCAAAAGTATTAATTGGTGTACACTTACATACATAATAATAGCATAGACCTATGTAAGTATACATTTCACGTACACTTTTTCTCACTATGTAAAACAGGGCTTTAAAAACAATCAACAGAACATCCAATAGTGCATGTACATATATATAAAACAGTAAGTAATAAATGGCCAGAAGCTTCAACGATGTGTAAATAATCACATTACATCTCGGTTGTATGCACAGCCAATTGTTGCAACATTGATGTGGCAACAAAAGCAAACATCAAACAAGCAAAAAAAAAAATATTAATGATTCTCACACTTGCGGCCGGAGCTTACCAAACGTTAGAGAGAGAGCGGAGAAGCGGCGCGGTGTTGGGCGTTGGTTTGTAAATTTCCGAGCAGGTTATTGATTATGCAAATACCCGAAGCAACAAATGCAACAAATGTGTTGACCAACAACGAAAACAATAGAGTAACAGACAACTGAGCTAACAAAGTGCTATTGTGCTGTTAAAATGCAACAACAACAACAACAACAAAATATATACGTAAATATTTGTTGCACAAACATTTTGATGTTCGCCCACTTTTTGGCGGAGCATTTGCGGTCGGCAAAGCCACTCGATCTGTTGCTGCACAGCGCCCCAATGCTTTGGTAATGAATTTTCGACACTGCTTAAGCATTTCCCGTTTAGTTGGGAAAATAGATCCGATTTAAATATGCGTGCACAAACGCAGGCACATAATAGGGCAAATGAATTGTAAAGTGGAAGGTGAGGGAATAAAGCACGACGATGAGTGAGTTGGGACTGCAATTGAATGACCTAACTAAAATTTCATGTTTTAAATGGTGTGATCGGACGACAAAAGATAACTTATTACACTAGAGTAGTTGACCCGAAAAATTATTAACATTTACGTCCTTATCCAACCACTCCAATCGCAAATGGCATTCTTCTAAATGGGCGCTTAATCGTCTAAACGAATTTGGCCGAGCGCAATAAATTAGTAACACCAAGGGAAGCCAAGTCAT
Organism: Urophora cardui; assembly: GCA_960531455.1. NCBI lineage: Eukaryota > Metazoa > Arthropoda > Insecta > Diptera > Tephritidae > Urophora > Urophora cardui. The sequence goes on along the minus strand of OY482671.1, from coordinate 95,801,743 downwards.
TCTACAGCTGATAGCAGCATACAGGTGACAAATTCCGAAAACGTCGGCAAGGTCACTGTTGCTGGATGGTAGGTTGTAAAAAGGAAAAATGAAAAGAAAAACTACCAACCGGAAAATCCGAGGTTCTATCTCGGCGGACACCAAAGAATAAAAATATTAAAAAAAAGAAGAGGTCTGATGAAGAGATGTGGTGGCAGTGGCGGATCCACGGGGGGTTTTGGGGGTTCAAACCCCCCCCCCCCTTGTGGTTTATCATAGATCCCAAATTAATGCCTTTATAGATTCTGCGCCCAAATCTCCGAAACTGATCAAGGAAAACTCTATCATTCCAAAAGCAATGGTTGGACCACATAACACCCAAAATATGTACCTACATGCGAAAAAAGTTCATGTAGGTACCTTTGGACGCACGTGCATAAAATCAAATTTGTCAAATGCTATTCGCAAATTGCCAAATAGCAAATTTATTTTCTTTTCTTTCTTATCCCTATTTTTATCGGGATTGTACAGAATTAATTTGGTCAGAAATGTCTGAATCGTTGGAGAAATTGCCTTTTTCAGAGGCATTTCGCAATTCTTGTTTAAATTAATCTTTTAAAAATTTGAGTGTATAAACACAAGAACTTCAATAAAGTAAAAATTCTATTAAAAATATAAATATAACCAAAAAGTACTACATATGTTCATATATTCTTATTTATTTTGGCTTTAAATGCAAGGGTAAATGAAATTGATGATCAATTTGCCACCAATACCATACGATACTCATTCGCACGTACCAATGCAAAAATATACATACATACGTTATACATGTCATTTAGAACTTCAATTCAAATCTCCTGCACTTTATGTGATGACATACATATTGTTAATTTGGAGGGTTTTGAGTTTGGTGTTTTTAAGGAGCGGAAAATGGCGCAACTAGTATATAGAATAATAATAGTAGGTGGTATTAGTCCATATTTTCACCAGCGCACATAGGTAGATTTTCAAGTTTTATGCGGCCAAAAATATTTTATTGTCTACATCTATTCCAAATTGCTTGTTTAATGCAAAATTTTAATAATAATAATAATAATATTATAATACAATGGCGCTATTATAACTCTGACGAGTTTTATGGCCGAGCTTCTCTCCCAATTCGTGGTGTGCTCCTTTTTGTTTTTTTCCTACTAATTGGGTGGACCTACAGTTTTATGCCGGCTCCGAACGGCGAAAGCATTTTTTATGAGAAGCTTTTTCATGGCAGAAATACTCTCGGAGGGTATGCCGCCCACTGCCGAAAGGTGACCGCTGCTCTTAAAAAACCCAATAATTGGATTTTTATTAATAGAAAAATTGTTTTGGTGTTTTTCTCGGACCGTGGTTTGAACCCGAGACCTCTGGTATAGCAGGCGAGCACTCTACCCACTGCACCACAGCGGCCACAAATTTTAATATTTTGAGTTAAAAGTCGATTTTATTGAAAAATATATACAGTGACTCAAAAAAAAATCATACGCCAAAGTTTTTAAATTTATTTCAAAGAGTTCTGTCCAAAATTTTACTTTCTTATTTTAGTTTAAAAATATAGAAAATTTTTCAATAAAAATCGTTTTAAGCAGGATTTCTGAGCTTATGGAAAAAATCTGAAAAATCGTAGAAATTTCTGAAAGTGGATTAAAAATTTCAAAGCAAGGCCATAATTTATAGAAGCTTTTGAGGAGATTTCTAAGTGTATTGTTATGTAGCCAACCAATTTTAGTGTAAAAAGTGAAATTCTCAATGCTGTGAAAAATTCCATCAATTTTAGAAGTTTTTTTCTGTAGGGTGTAGGGTGAGACCGTTCCAATTAAAATTTCCGAAAAGCCAATGAAAATTTTCAAAAAGTTGAATGTTGCATATTGTTATATTAAAATTGAATGAGCTGCAAAATTGCATACTCAAAACTCTTCTAAAAAATGTAGCTTTAGGATTCTTAGCCCCTTTTTATGATAAGTATTTCCTTGACTTTGAAAAATTGGAAATACTAAAAATACGAAAGCAGATAATTTTCCAAATAGGCCAATTTTTAATCCATTGTTGATAATTTCTGGCTTTGCATTTTTCCGTATAGAAATTGACGGGTAATCGATCGGAGGCGATAATATAACTAAAATGCTTTTGAATTAAAAAATTAACAATATTTTTTCAAGAAAGGCCAATATGCTTAAAAGCTTCAAAATGGTGGGTCTTTTATTATGCTAGGTTGACGATTTCTTCAATAAATAATGATATTTACCTGAAGCACTCGAATCCATGATGTTTACTTTGATAACTGTCTTAAAACTGAAAATATTGACGTTTAAAAATGGGTTACTTAAAATACGTAAAAAATAAAAATCGAAAAGTGGGAGAATAATAAGTTTCGACTAGCGGCAGGGACACCCCCGTTGTCTATAAAAGCCGAGAAGACCGGTTTATTATCGCCCGGTCTATTATAAACGTAGAGCGATTTTGGATTTTGTATTTGCACCAATTTTAAAATTTTAAATTTTGGCCGCATAAATTCGTAAAATCTACCTATGTGCAGCGTCTGCCCTTAAAAAAATCTTCCAAAAAAAGAAATTTTCAAAACCCCCCCCTTGCCGAAATCCTGGATCCGCGCCTGTGTGGTGGCCTCCGAAATGGATCTATAACTTCTACCAAAAAGTATTAATTTTTCACACCAATTTTTCCTTAAAAAAAAAATTGGTCTTGAGAGCTCAAGAATGAAGTAGTTATGAAAATAAAAAACGACCAAAAAACCAAAAGTATAATTATAACCATTCGGTAGTTTGCAATGTGGAAAATAAGCAATTCATATATGTAAGTAAGTATATTTAAATATTACACTGGATCACAAAATGAAATTTGTTGTCTGTACTTTGGACGTGACTACCCTATATATATATGTAAAATCGGTCGCTGATTCCGAAAATCGGGTTCATTTTTAATTCTATGGGAAGGTTTTTGAGATATCGGCAATTTACCGTTATTTGGCCAATGGCTCCACTTAATCCTGAATGTCTCTTTAACAATTGAAACAAAATGTTTTTAAAATTTTTTATTTTCCCGATATATTTCGATCACCCATCATTTTCAAGGGCTACAAAAACACAAGAATAACAAAAACAAATACAATTTTTTTTAAAAACCAACAAATTGGGAGAACAACATACATATATATATATACATATATATATATACATATATGTACATTATATGTGTATAAAAATGCGAAAATAACTAACAAAATCACACAGTACATACATAAATAAACGAAAAATTAAATTTTTTAAGATATACATACATTGCTTTAACACGTCACTTAATTTCGACGCGGACAACTATAAAAGAAATAAACTATAAAAAATCTGTATTAAATGAACATTTTGGAAGTGGTAGCAACAGATGTTCACTCGTCTGTAGCGATTTCAACAAAAACTGACGAGTTTTGACTTGGTTCCCGTAAAAGACTGATGACTTCTGCAGAAATGGTGTCTGCTTTTCGGAGAGGAAGTGGTCTCATACTCGATATAACTGGAGCGGATGTTATGAGTAGCATGTGAAACAAATCTTCATTTAATTTCTCCCTGCTCATTTTTCGCGTGTTATGTTCGCGATACCATCTGAAGTCTTTGTTTCGAGCTTCCTGGCCTTGTTCAGAAAAATTCCCTATTGGTAAAGATAGAGCTTTAATTATATCATCTCCATGAAGTAGTAGCTTGTGTAGGGATGGAATCATGGTATATTCATTGTACAAGCTTACATACTCTTTAGCTGTGTCTTGAGTGTATGCCCGAAATGTGTCAAGGTGTATTTCATATCCACTGCTTATAGCGTTTAAAATAGTTGAAAGATGCTTAATTAAACTAATGTTCAAACCGTTTATTTCAGCCGATATTTCCGGGTTTTTGAAGAAAGTTCGAGCAGTATTCCCTGTATTAGAGGTGCTGTATCCTTGGACAACAACATCCACGTTCAAATGGATCTTCTCCTTAAATTTAAGTTGAATAGTTCTTTTTTTCTGTCTCTTCTAAGGCCTTTACTTTTTTGGCCGCCATTTTTTAGGGCATCTTTTTTTTTATTCTCCGGTTAAAAAATTAAGGCCTCACTCGATTGATCTTGTTAGTTATACCTTTCTGAAATAAAAAAAAATCTTCAAAAAAACCTTTTTTTATAGTATTGCTAATTTAGTAGCAAATTTTTTTGTTAATATTTTTTGTAAAACCGTGGCTTTACATGTGTAAAAAGTAATATTAGATCAAAGAATTTCAGTTTTACTTGAAACACTATGCAAAAAATGCAGGGAAATCTATGTTCAAATGACTAAAATACTTCACGATCGAATATGTGGGTTTAGACGCCTTTAACGGATGTCTCAGCTGATATTTTTGAAAAACTTATCAGTTCTGAGATCTTTGGACATTTCTGAGTAAGAATGGCTTTTTTCCGACTAATTTATCACAACTTTAAAGAAACGACTTTTTCTTGTAAAAGCAGGTTCGCCCGACCATTGTGCGTTGTGGCAAGTAAAACTTGACTTTCTCACGTTTCTTTGAAGCTGAAGAAATGAATGTTTTGCTTCTATTGCATTTTGTTTGCTCAATGCGGATGGATTACATGTGTGTTGTTGCACATTTCAACTATGTAATTGTTTGTGCTTTTTTGAACTACATATCGCTAGCTTAGAGTGCAAATTGTGTAAGTCCTTTTTTCAAACTTTGTAGGAGAGACCAAAAACAAAAAATAAAAAATTTCAAAATGAAAAAAAAATTTCTGTTCATGTAAATATTTTCTGGTCACACTGGTCGCGCTGTGAAGTTGTCAAAAATTTTTTCCTCCGTACTTTTGTGCTAAAAAAAAATATATAATTGATCAATTTAACTCAATAATATTGTGAAAAAGTGTCGGAAAAAGTGTCGCAACTTAGTGTGCTATCAAATTAATATAAAACTGCTTTATTTAAACTCTAAAGCGTAAATTAAGGGCCGTTTACTCAAGCTCCGGTTAAGCACTTAACCACAGATTTTTGTCCGGTTAAGCAATTTATTTGACAGCTCACCATACAATTTACGTCAAACTAACCAGCGGTTAAGTTAATCAGATGTTGAGTAAACGGCCCTAAGTGTTATTGCTGAGTGATTGTGCATATTGTTGTTGCATTGATCGCACAATAGCAAAAGCTCCCACACACAAAACTCCACCACAAACCTCTTTTTCACACTAAGGGCCGTTTACTCAAGCTCCGGTTAAGCACTTAACCACAGATTTTTGTCCGGTTAAGTAATTTATTTGACAGCTCACCATACAATTTACGTCAAACTAACCAGCGGTTAAATTAATCAGATGTTGAGTAAACGGCCCTAAGTGGTGAATTAGTGTGGACACAAACCATTCGTGTAAAGTTTGTACATAAGTATCAGAGCTGTAAAAAGCTGCAACCAGATTGTATTACAATCATAAAAAGTTGTACATATTACAAGCGCAGCCGGGTGCAAATGAATATAGACTAAAATATTCGTTTGCACCAGCGAGATGCCCCTCAACCATACTCCTCCTAAAGTAGGAGGTTCCCAACAGCGAGATACCCAACAAGTCCAAGTGCGAGATGCCCAACAAGCCCAAGTGCAACTACAGCACCAAACCCCGAGATCCCTGGGTACACCCCAACAAATGTCCCAACATCTAACCCCATCCCGCCTGTCTAGTACCAACGTACCAAACGTACAACAGCAGATCGAAACCCTCCAAAGGCAACTGGAAATTCTCTATGCCCAACAACAACAAGCCCAGAAACCCCAAACTGCAGGAAACTTGACAACTGCTACCCCAACCGACGAATGGAAGATCGTCAATCCCAAACGCCAACACGAAAGCCCAAGTAAAAATACTGCCTCTAAAAAACAGGCTAAACTTGATAATTATTACTGGCTTGGAAGCCGCCAACCAAAGGAAAATGAAAATGAAAACAGATTTGCCTCCCTTGAAGTTGAGGAAACTAACCAACCAACTGAAAAAATACCCAAGCCGCCGCCAATATTTATAGACAAAGTTCCAAACATTCCCCCCCCTAATGAGTTTACTACAAGAAGTTGCTCCAAACTCCTATGATCTAAAGCTCACAGGCAAGGATCAAGTAAAAGTACAAGCATCATCCCTGGATGCTTACAAAACCATAGTGTCACAACTGGAACAGAAGGGCACAGAGTTCCACACTTATAAAACAAAACAAGAACGTACCTTCAGAGTTGTTCTCAGAAACATGCACTCCTCAATAGACACAAAAGAAATTGTGGATTCTCTAAAAGATCTCGGTCACTCAGTCACAAACATTTGGAACATAAAACACAGAGTCACAAAAAATCCTCTCCCAATGTTTATCATTGAACTCAAACCCGCCTCCAATAACAAGGAGATATATCAAATTAAAAGTCTCCTGCACTCAAGAATTGCTTTCGAGCCCCCACACCCGAAGCGTGAAATACCGCAATGCGCCAACTGTCAGCAATATGGCCACACAAAGTCCTACTGTCGTCGAAAATGAGTATGTATAAAATGTGCTGGAAACCACCTCTCCGCTGATTGTAAGCGAAAGACAAGATCTGAAGATGTCAAATGCGCTCTATGTGAAGGTAACCATCTAGCAAATTATAAAGGCTGTATGGTATACAAAAACATCCAAAGCGCCAAATACCCAACTCTGAGGAAAAAAGCTCCTGCACAGCCCCAAGAGAAACCACAACAGCCAATTCAAACCCCAATGCAGATTGAAACCCCAATTCAAATTGACCAATACCCAGCCACATATGCTCAGGCAGCAAAGAAAGGCGCAACCCCCCGCTCGAACCTTAATAATGCCATTCCAAATAGTAATGAAACCCACACCCCAACGCAAAACACTAACGAAATGCGAGAAATGATAGACTTACTGAAACAAGTCATGCAACAAATGACATCAATGATGAGCCTCCTCGTCACCCTCACGACTAAAAACTGTGCATCTTCAACCCGTTGAAAATTATCATTTGGAATGCCAATGGCCTATCCAAACACTTACTTGAAGTTAAAACTTTACTTCAGACCCACGATATAGATATACTCCTCATATCTGAGACCCACTTTACTGACAAAAGCCACTTTGAAGTACCCAACTACAAGTTTTACCACACAAAACACCCCAGTAACAACGCTCATGGAGGCTCAGGTATCTTGATACGGAAAAGTATTAAACATTACAGCACGAATTCATTCCGTACAAATGCTATACAAGCCACAAATATTGTCATTGAAGACCCGAGCGGCCAGCTTACACTCTCTGCTATCTATAGCCCGCCGAGGCACTCTATCAGCACTGCAGAATATGAAAATTTCTTCAAAACTCTTGGAAATCGATTTCTAGCTGGGGGCGATTACAATGCCAAACACACATTCTGGGGCTCTCGTCTCATTACCCCTAAAGGAAGACAACTATATAATGCTATTAGCAATCTCAGTTTAACTCCATTCTCTACTGGAACTCCCACTTATTAGCCAACAGATAAAAATAAAATACCCGACTTAATCGATTTCTGCGTGGTGAAAGGCGTGAATGCTTCAGATATAAATTGCAAATCGTGCTTTGAATTGTCTTCCGACCACTCTCCAATCCTGGTAACATAATAATACAATGGCGCTATTATAACTCTGACGAGTTTTATGGCCGAGCTTCTCTCCCAATTCGAGGTGTGCTCCTTTTTGTTTTTCCTACTAATTGGGTGGACCTACAGTTTTATGCCGGCTCCGAACGGCGAATGCATTTTTTGTGAGAAGCTTTTTCATGGCAGAAATACTCTCGGAGGGTATGCCGCCCACTGCCGAGAGGTGACCGCTGCTCTTAAAAAACCCAATAATTGGATTTTTACTAATTAGAAAAATTTGTTTGGCTCGGACCGTGGTTTGAACCCGAGACCTCTGGCATAGCAGGCGAGCACTCTACCCACTGCACCACAGCGACCTGGTAACAATTGATAAAAATTTTACACCGGCAGCGGAACAATGCAGCCTTTACAATCGGAAGACTGATTGGGAATACTTCCGCCACATCATCACGTCTAATCTTGACTTCAAATTAGCCCTGAAATCTGCTGAAGATATAGAGGCAGCAGTCGAACATTTTAACAGCTGCATCCAACAAGCTGCATGGAAATCAACTCCCACCCTCATCAGACAAAAAAGGACAAGCGTTACCCGCAACATACAAGCTAAGCTCAAAGAAAAGCGACTCGCAAGGAAAAAATGGCAACAAACCCGTCACCCCGACGACAAGAACAGATTGAATGCTCTCACCAAAGAACTCAAAAATATCCTCAAAATTGAACACAACAGACAAGTTCAACAATATCTCAGTAATATTGATGCAACAGCTGCAACTGATTACTCCCTTTGGAAAGCTGCTGGTGGGCTAAAAAGGCCGATTTTCTACAATTCTCCAATACGAATGGAAAATAACGAATGGGCGAAAAGTGACGCAGAGAAGGCAAATGCTTTTGCACTCCACCTAAAATCAGTATTCACCCCACATGATATTGAACCCCCACTAAGCACAACAACAGAAGTGAAAAATACCCTGAGTCATCCCTATCAAATGGACCTCCCCATAAAACGATTCGCAATATCGGAGGTAAAAACCGTAATAGCGATGCTCAACCCAAAGAAAGCTCCTGGGTACGATATTATTAATGGCAATGTACTAAAACACTTGCCTTACGAAGGCATAAAATTTCTCACCCAACTTTTTAATGCAGTACTAATAACTGCATTCATACCCCCTCAATGGAAAGTCGCTCAGATGAAAATGATTCTGAAACCAGGAAAGCCCCCTGATACGGCAGCGTCTTACAGACCCATTAGTCTGCTGCCCATTGTCTCAAAAGTCTTGGAAGTTCTCTTCCTTAAAAGACTCCTACCCAAAATAGAAGAGCGTAACATTATACCTAATCACCAATTTGGCTTCAGAAGAGGACACGGAACAATTGAACAAGTACATAGACTTACCGAGAAAATCTACTCTGCCTTTGAGCAAAAAAAATACTGTACAGCTGCCTTTCTAGATATATCCCAAGCTTTTGATCGCGTATGGCACGACGGCCTGCTCTATAAAATAAAAAATACTCTCCCTACAAGCTACTTTCTATTTATACAATCTTGTCTAAAAAATCGTTACTATTTCGTCAAAGAAGGAGCAGAGCAGTCTGAGCTTTACGAGAGCTTAGCAGGCGTCCCGCAAGGTAGTGTAATGGGCCCAATACTGTACCTACTTTACACATACGACCTCCCAATAGCAGAAGGAGTCACTATCGGCACTTTTGCCGATGACACTGCTCTACTGGCTTCAGACCTCAACCCTAACGTCGCCTTACTCAAGCTTCAAAGAAGTTTAAATAAAATTACCCATTGGCTGAAAGACTGGCGGATAAAGTCAAATGAATCAAAATCTTTTCAAGTGACGTTTACCACTAGACGTAACACTTGCCCACCCGTAAAACTCAATGGTATTGATATACCGCAAAGTGACGTAACAAAGTACCTGGGTATGCATCTCGACAGAAAACTAACATGGAGAACCCACATATTCACCAAACGAAAAGCTCTTGGTATAAAACTGAGAAATCTTTATTGGCTCATGAATCGAAACTCCCAACTATCAATCGACAACAAACTCCTGCTCTACTCAGCTATCTTAAAACCCATCTGGACCTATGGCATACAGCTATGGGGAACCGCAGCAAACTCAAATATAGAGATTCTCCAAAGATTCCAATCGAAAACCATTAGAATGATTGTAAATGCGCCCTACTACGTCACGAACGACCAACTACATCCTGACCTAAAGATACCTACTATCTCTCAAGAAATCAGAAAGTATGCTGCATCATACAAAATGAGAATATTAGCTCACCCCAACCCACTCGTTCTAGCCCTAACGGCAAGACCAATTAATTTCGTACGCCTCAAAAGATCATTTACTGATCTTTATTGATGCACTGCAATAAATGGATGCGCTACTGAGAGCAATCCATACATGCCCACCATGTTTATTAAGTTATTATTAATTACTAATTACTTTTAACGAACCACAAAATTGTTAGATGTATTTTCCTTATACAGTTGGCAAAATATATTGGATGCTAAAAAAAAAAAAAAATGTAAATATTTTGGACTTACACAATTTTCTTAGCTTTTTGGACTTACACAATTTGCGTATCACTGAATAACAACGAGTAGAAATATGACAAGTATCACATACTTGTTTAGCGCGGTGCGTATTTGATTTTTCTAGCGTTCTACATAAAAATACACTTTTTCATAAAAATTTACTTACACAGTTTGCACTCTAAGCTAGCGATATGTATATGAACTTAGAAAATACAAGCGTGCATGAGCATAGAGAATTATATACATACATATGTACATATGTGAAACTCAAACTTCCATTTCGTATTTTTGTAGATCATATAAAGGACATGTGTAGAATATTTATTACTGTAAAGTGTTATTAAATTACATATCAACAGTGTACATACATAACTATTTTGTATGTATATAAGGCGTATGAAATCCATGTACATACGAAAATATGTTGAACAAATTATGGAATATGCGGAGCACAGGCCTCATCCTTATTAAATACTTTTTCCTGTCTATGTATTGCATGTCCAAAGATTTGCATACAAAAAGTTGCAACATGAATCATTTCCTTGTGACATTTCCTGGCTTCTTCTAATCTAGAATTTCTGCTTGTTTGACAGCAAAAGCCAATCGACAGATGCCAATCGAGTTTACTGGAAAATCTACAAAGATGCATGGAATATGTATGTGTGTGTGTGTGACTTCTTAGGTCATATGTAACGCCATTAAAAGGCAACAAAATCATTTGCTTACTCCTCCGGCTCTAACAATGCAAGACAGTAAAGCTTAAACTTTATCTTCCGCTTTATCTCTTTTGTTCAACTTTAAGTGTGTTAACCATAAGCTCTTGTGCTTGGAGTTTTTGACAATTAAGCAGTTGTTGTATTTATATGATTGCATGGCTATCGTTACGACATACATATGTAGGTCTTTTCAATAAGGTAAGTTTCATGGTGATTCCTTCAACTTTGAACTACGAAGCAAACGGTAAATGACTTTTAACTGCCTAGTTATAGACAAACATATATATGAATGTGTTATGTACTGATAATACTGATAATAAGTAAGTACATATGCCACCTGAGTGCAAAACTTGTTTAACCATTCCTTCTGTCATGTTGCTAATTCGTTTAATTTTGCTTCTTTTTATTGTTTGCGCTAATCCAGTAGGAATTAACAATTTTCGAAATTCAATTAGCACGTATGTTCTTAAATTAAATTGTTCGTAGGAATTTGCAGGTCGCAACTATACTTATCAAGCTTAATTTATCACACTCTCAATCGATTGCCTCTTCTATGATTGCCACCTGATAAGGCAATAATTCAAAGGAGGGAAGCTAAACTTTGAATTTTCTTCTCTCTAAACAATGAGACAGATCTGTTTCTACAGCCTTGGCCAAAAGTATTAGGCACCCCATTAATTCTTGAATATTTCATTGTAAATGGTGAAATAATGATATTTTATTAATAGATTAGTACAAATATAAGGATTTAGTGATAAGGACATTAGTATTTAGTAGTTCCACCCTTTGACTTAATAACAGCAGCAATCCTTTGAGTCATGCTGCGTACAAGCTTTGTACATTCAGCTGTACTTATGGCGTTCCACTCGTGAATTAATGCATTTTTCAGGGCTGTTTTTGAAGTTATACTGTGCTCCTTTTTATTACGGTTCAAAATAGTCCACATTTGCGCTATGGGGTTTAGATCTGGAGACTGGGCTGGCCAGTCTAACAAAACAATGTTATTATCTCTAAACCAACGCATCATAGTCGCTGATTTGTGAGAAGGAGCATTGTCTTGTTGGAACTGAGCTCCATCTAATTTAGTATCGCCGAAAATGCGGGTTAACGAAGGTAAAAGTGCAGTTTCTAATACATTAATATATTTTTAACTATCCATCCGACCCTCGCAAATGAACATTTCGCTGACATCATCAGCAGCCATACAACCCCAGATCATAATGCTGCCTCCCCCATGCTTAACCGTGGGTACCACGAAATCTGGATGGTATTCCTCGCCAACCCGTCGCCTCACAAACGTCACACCAGGTGTTCGAAATACCTGTAGGATAGCCAAAATTTTATTTTTTAAAATCTGTGTTGTTTCTTCGAAATTGGATGAAGATAAGAGGCTATGATATTTTAAGATGATGTAAATTAAGCTTACCTCGAAGTTCGGTTCATCAAACCACAAAAAATTTGACCAATCTTCCTTCGTAAAATGTTGGTATCGGAGAGCCCATTCCAAACGCTTTTTCCGATTTGTTTCTGAAAGCCACGGCTTCTTTCGGGCTTTGCATCCTTTTAAACATGCTTCCAGAAGCCTTCTACTAGCTGTTCGAGCACTAACTGGTTTTCCAATTTCTTCTGACAGTGCAGCTGCAAGGGCAGAAGAGGATTTTTTACGGTTCTTCAAAGAGTCGCGTATGAGTTTTCGGTCTTCCCGTTCACCAGTGAGTCGTTTTCTTCCACTTTTTTATTTATTATGGTGGGATGTCGTCTCTGCAAATCGCTTAATAGCACATTGGACTGTGCACCGCGAACATCCCACCAAATTGGCAATCTCAAACTGAGACTTTCCTTCCTCACTCAAAACTTGGATTCTAACTCTTTTATCGTAAGAAAGTTCACTTTTTTTGGGCATTTCGATAAAAGGAATTAATCTTTATCCGCGTGATGCACCAAAGATTATTTACATGCGGTGGTAAAATTTTAAAATCCAAAGCATTTTAAGTATAAATTTAAAAAGCAACTTTTTAGACTTTACGTAACTAGTGTGCCATGACTTTTCCCCATAATACAATTTATTGTTGTAATCAAAGGTTAAACACACTAGTGACACATTTGCAAAAAGCAGTTATTACGTTGGTAGCGATATTTGAAAATACTTGTGGTTTAGTAGGGTGCCTAATACTTTTAGCCAAGGCTGTATAGTTTCAATGTCAGACAGATGCAAAATGGGAATTGTTGGAAGAGCTGTCGTCGCACTCAAGGTAGACCACACTTGCTAAGGAACTGAATAAAATGGAACTTGAGTTAACTGACCAAATAATAATGATCGCAATTAACTTATAGGCCCACTAAAGTTTCGTCGAGGATTTCCACGTTGTTACTACAAAATTAGGAGTCTTTGCTTCTTTCAAGGTCTGATTGCATTGTGGATGTTACAGGTTTATCCTGCTCTGTGACGTCGCTGTAGACGGTATAGAAAGCACTTATTAACATCACGTAGCTACTTTTTATATAATTCTCGTTCAGGTTCGGTTCTATCCGAAGCTTAGTTCGGTATCTTTATATATATTACGCTAAGCCATTTTTTGTACGCACCATAACTTTTACACCGTTATACCGATTTTCGAAAATGGGGTGTCAAATGAAAGGACTTGACCTGTAGATGTGTAAGAAGGTTTAATATTTCTGAAAAAGGGTTGCCACCTGTTTAAAAATTTAATTCTCCTGTATAGTTTGATTGATTTTTAAATTTCAGGTACCACATTAAAGCGCTTGAGCTGAAAATGAGTAGTTTATTAAAATTTTTACAAAAAGGGTTGCCACCGGTTTTAAAATTCAGTTTTACGCTATAGTTTGTTTGATTTTCAAATTTGAGGTGTCATATGAAAGGGCTTTACGCTAAACTGAGTAATTTATTAAAATGTTTACAAAAAGGGTTGCCACCTGTTCAAAAATTCAGTGTTACACTATAATTTGTTTGATTTTTAAATTTGAGGTGTCATATGAAAGGGATTTGTGTGAAAATAAGTAATTTATAATAATTTTTACAAAAAGAGTTGCCACCTGTTCAAAGTTTCATATTTACGATATAGTTTGTTTGATTTTTAAATTTGAGGTGTCACACGAAAGGGCTTTGCTTGAAAATTAGTAATTTATTTTTATTTTTACAAAAAGGGTTGCCATCTTTTCATATGAAAGAAAACTAGAAAGAGAAAGAGGACTGCGACAAAAGGCCTTTTGGAGGTCGCTTTAAGGTTAACATATTCTAGACAATTATTCGACATAAAACTTCACTATGGGGCTTCTCGCACAAAATCTTTGTATAAAAAATCTATGCCCTCAGAAAATTAAAATAACCAGTAATTATGTATGTAGGTATATGCTTCATTTTACATTTTAATAATAAGATTCTATGGGCTTACAGACCATTTATATTCTGCCAATTTTAAGGGGAATTCAAATTTAAAATGAAATCAAAAAATTTTTCAAATGTGGCAATATGTGGTCTTCCACCCTCAAATTGTCTCACAGTGTAATCGAAAGCCACAGCATCGCGTGGCAGGGTTTACTAGTTTCTTATATTAAAAAATGTACCTATTGAAACATACGCAATTCTTGCAACCAAAAATCTATGGCAGTATGCGCCTCAAACGGCAACTGTTCATAGAAAAACTCCTGCAGTTGCGTAACTGAGTTATATTCGTATTGCTATTTTAATTAAGAAATTTGTTAAACAATTGTAATTTATTGTTTTTGTGGGCTACTAGAGCAACACATCATCATCACCATCATCTGTGTAATTGTACAACTAATTGCTGCATCATCAATTTGCTACCGAACATCGTCAGACTCGTCAGAGCGTGTTGGAGAGTGTCGGCATCGCCAGACAGTCGATGTGTGGATGGTAAATGTGAACAAGTACGTGCACAAGTTCACAACCACTCAAATGAGCACATCCATGCTGTCATTTAGGCACATTTTAACAACAAGTATAACGAGTGCCAACATTCACTTTAAATTAACCAAATAAAGCTTGTTGGTTTTGCTTTTTATTTCGTGCAGTTTTGTAGCGCCACTATGGCTTAGTGGCCTGCCATGCCAGGAGTTCCAGGTTCGAATCGATCGCCGACAACAACAACAAATTAAAATAATTGTTTATTTGAAATCCAGTTATTTGGGTTTTTGGAAAAATAGACTCCCCTATTCGGTAGTGGGCGGTATACCCACCGAGTTTAATTTTGCCCTGAAGAAGCTTCTCACAAACTAGACCAATATTTTCATCTCGCCTCTGTGTTGTAAGTGTTTTTGGACCGCTTGCGTTTACTTAGATTACTGAACTTCAACTTGACAAAATGGAGTTATGCAAATGTATGGAAATATCAACCTGCATTTCTCCAATCACCAATGTACATATGTATCTGCAAATTTCCAGCAAAAAAAAAAAAAAAAAAAAACATAAACAAGTAAGGAAGCCTAAGTTCGAGTGGAATCGAACATTAGATACTCAGCTGTATGCTTTCATTGTTTGTTTGCGTTTGTTCCATATAGGGTGTATTTTATATGAAACGAGTGCTGCATAAATAGGGCGCAGCCACGCCCATTTTGTAAAAAATGTGTATCAATCATCCAAGTAAGCATATAAATATTATTTTTAGTGCAAAATTGCATCCCTCTATGAATTTTAGTTACAAAGACTTCACGTTACAAATTCCAAAAGGGTGTTCCAGAAATATCTTTGTTAAAAAGTAGGCGTGGTCATAAACCGATTTCAATACATTTTTGCGTGTCTATTAACACATGTTATAAAAGTCTATAAACAAAGTTTCGTCGTAATATCTCAGTTATTTGTCGAGTAATAGGCTCGTAGATTCCTTTGTATAAAAAGAGGCGGTGCCACGCCCATTTTCCAAACTTTTTTTTATTTTTTGTTTCCGGTCTATTGTAGAACTCATGTCACAAAATTTCAATGAATTATCTTTATATTTCACAGAGATATCGCTTAAAATGATTTTATTAGGTCACTTTATAATACCCATATATAAAAGTGGGCGTGGTCGTCAACCAATTTTGGTAATTTTTCGTCCACACGCCTACCAAATTTCATCGATATATTTTTAACGGTTTCTGAGTTATGGCTTATAAAACTTTTAATATTTGCCCCTTAATAAGTGGGCGTGCACCGCCCATTTTCCAAAATTTTTGTACTTTTTGTTTTATGTCCGTAGTTGGACTCCTGCCACAAAATTTCAGTGATAGATCTTTATATTTGACAGAGATATCGCTTAAAATGTTTTTATTGGGTCACTTCATAATACCCATATATAAAAGGTCGTCAACCGATTTTGGTAATTTTTCGTCCACGTATTTGGCTAAGTAAATATATCACGCGTACCAAATTTCATCGATATATCTTTAACGGTTCCTGAGTTATGGCTTATAAAACTTTCAATATTTGCCCCTTAATAAGTGGGCGTGGGACCGCCCATTTTCCAAAACTTCATCAAATTTCTTCATAAGGGCCTGAGCTCAATACGTGGGTAAAAGTTTATCACTCTAGCTATATTAGTGGCTGAGATACCAAATTTCCGATTTTTTCTATATAGGAAAAGTGGGCGTGGTCATGATCCGATTTCGCCCATTTTCAATACCAACCGTCCCAGTCTCGACACCAACTTGCATTTCAAATTTCATCAAAATATCTAAATTTTTACGCGAGTTAGAGTGCGTACGGACGGACGGACAGACGGACGGACAGACGGACGGACGGACATGGCTCAATCGATTTCTCTTTTCACCCTGATCATTTTGATATATATGAGTCCATATCTATCTCGATTATTTCATTATGTTACAATCCACCGTTATGAAATCAAAATTATAATACTCTGTGTACTAGTACAGCTGAGTATAAAAATTGTCTACCGCATCTCAATTAGTGCAACATTCAATTATCAGTTGTTGCGTATACGCAGTGGAGAACGGCAAATCGAGCATATTCATGCTCAGTGTGACCAGGTTAGTCTTTTCGAGGCTAGAATTTGGCCTTTATTTTTGTCCTTTAGCCTTATTATTTTCGATTTAGCTTCGTGTTTTTTGTCTAGCCTTAATACATACATATGCAATGCCATGAATGTGTAGGTACTGACCGTTGACAAAATTGAGGTATTTGGCAAGGAAAAGTCATCGGAAATTTGAAAAACAGAAATTGAGGCACTTGCCGAACGGAACATCGTACCCATAGTGCAGCAAGATAATGGTGTGGGGGTATTTGTCAGAGATGTTAAGTATTGCAATCATCGTGACTTTCAGCCCATGAAGACCCATTCTTTTTCTTGAAGTCTTGAATGCAGCCTTTCAGTCCTTTTTTTGACTGATGATTTAAAATTTGAAGTCCCCAGTATTTTTGGTAAGTATGACTGACCATTAATTTTTTTCATTCATTGATGACTGGCGATATTTTTTAAGCAGTCATTTAGTAAAATAGTACCAAAAATATGCTCTCTCTGTATTTTAGCTGTAATAATATTTATTTTGCATATACCTAAAATGCACATTGGTCCCAATTCCATTTTTTGGCATAAATTCAACCAATACAGCTACGCAGTTGAAAGTTGACAAATCCTATAGCAATGGCATATGGAAGAAAAAAGCAAATATCTGATCAATCAGACCACGCCCACCGTGACTGCCAGTAGGGTGGCCCTTCCAGGTATGAGAAAAATTTCCTTTTGAGATACTATATCGCAAAAGGTGTCAAAATTAGCGTAATTGAATACAGAGTTCTATATATTTATGTATGTTAAGGTAAATTTCAAATAAATAAGCGAATTTAAATTTCGAAAAAAATTAGCCACTAATAGGGTGTGTCGAAATACTTTTTTGACGGTTTTCTTAACGCAAGACCCGTTAAAACTTGCGTGTTTCATAGCAGATTACGAAATAGTATAATAAGTAACGTCCGCAATTCACTTTTTGTGGTTAAGACAGCGACATCATACTATATTAGCGCGGAATTGCTGAGATAGAAGTTCACTGGAAAAATATCGAATTTTTTAAAAACGGCAACAAACGGCAATAATATTTTTGCATGGCTTTATTAAATACACTTTACTTAATAATATAGCGTCTTTACTTTTGTGAAGAATTGTGTAGTTATATAACTTTTTGTCTACGAAACACAAATATTATAAATTTTTTTAACATAGTATACCTTTCGCAAAGCACTTCAAAGCTACCCTAATACACTTAGAAACATGGAAAAACTTGGTAAGAGTAAATTCTAATTACTTTTTCCTACGTTATTCATAAAAATGTGCACTTGTTTTCAATCACGCTTAATTTTCCAATATTAAAAAGTTCACAGCAAAAAAAAAATACGAAAAAACATTAATATTATTGTGGCGAAAGAGCTGACTTTGATGGCTTGTCAGAAACTGATGGTAGCCAGATGTATTGAATTAAACTGGTTTTTAGGTGCAATAGTATATGTACTATTGGAAAATTCATGCCTTTTTTGAACACTTAAAAGTTTAAAAATTGGGTTTATGCCAAAAATTTTGGATTTGGGACCAATGTGAAATGGTCAGTTTATAAAATCTTTGAAATACATATCGCTTGCTTAGAGTGCAAAATGTGTAAGTCCATTTTTATGAAAAAGTGTATTTTTATGTACAGCGCTAGAAAAATCAAATACGCACCGCGCTAAACAAGTCTGTGACTCTTGTCATATTTCATATTTGTTTCATTTTGAAATTTTTTTATACTCAGCTGTACTAATACACAGAGTATTATAGTTTTAATCACATAACGGTGGATTGTAACAGAATGAAATAATCGAGATAGATATAGACTTATATACATCAAAATGATCAGGGTGAAAAGAGAAATCGATTGAGCCATGTCCGTCCGCCCGTCCGTCCGTCTGTCCGTCCATCTGTAAACACTCTAACTCGCGCAAAAATTGAGATATTTTGATGAAATTTGAAATGCGAGTTGGTATCGAGACTGGGACGGTTGGTATTGAAAATGGGCGAAATCGGACCATGACCACGCCCACTTTTCCTATATAGAAAAAATCGGAAATTTGGTATCTCAGCCACTAATATAGCTAGAGTGATAAATTTTACCCACGTATTGAGCTCAGGCTCTTATGAAGAAATTTGATGAAATTTTGGAAAATGGGCGGTGACACGCCCACTTATTACGGGTCAAACATTGAAAGTTTCATATGTCATAACTCAGAAACTGTTGAAGATATATCGATGAAATTTGGTATGCGTGATTTACTTGCTTAGACAAATGTTTTGACGGAAAATTGTCAAAATCGGTTGACGGCCACGCCCACTTTTATATATGGGATTTATAAAGGGGCCTAATAAAAACATTTTAAGCGATATCTCTGTCAAATATAAAGATCTATCACTAAAATTTTGTGGCAGGAGTCCAACTACGGACATAAAACAAAAAACACAAAAATTTTGGAAAATGGGCGGTGCCACGCCCACTTATTAAGGGGCAAATATTGAAAGTTTTATAAGCCATAACTCAGAAACAGTTAAAGTTATATCGATGAACGCACGCGTGATATGTTTACTTAGGCAAATGCGTGGACGAAAAATTGCCAAAATCGGTTGGCGACCACGCCCACTTTTATATATGGGTATTATAAAGGGACCTAGTAAAAACATTTTAAGCTATATCTTTGTCAAATATAAAGATCTATCACTGAAATTTTGTGGCAGGAGTCCAACTATGGACATAAAACGAAAATCACAAAAACTTTGGAAAATGGGCGGTGCCACGCCCACTTATTAAGGGGTAAACATTGAAAGTTTTATGAGTCATAGCTCAAAAACCGTTGAAGATATATCGATGAAATTCGGCACGCGTGATATGTTTACTTAGGCAAATGCGTAGACGAAAAATTGCCAAAATCGGTTGGCGACCACGCCCACTTTTATATATGTGTATTATAAAGGGACCTAGTAAAAACATTTTAAGCTATATCTCTGTCAAATATAAAGATATTTCATTGAAATTTTGTGGAAGGTGTCCAACTATGGACATAAAACAAAAAATATAAAAATTTTTGGAAAATGGGCGTGGCACCGCCTCTTTTTAGACAAAGGGATATACGAGATTTCTTAGCCTATAACTCGACAAATAATTGAGATATTATGACGAAACTTGGTTTATAAACTTTTATAACTTGTGTTAATAGACACGCAAAAATTTATTCAAATCGGTTTATGACCACGCCTACTTTTTAACAAAGATATTTCTGGAACACCGTGTGGAAAGTTGTAACGTGACATCTTTGTAACTCGAAGTCATAAAGGAATGAAATTTTTCATAAAGAATAATATTCATATGCTTAGTTGGATGATTGATAAAAGTTTGAAAATAGGCCTGGCTACGCCCACTTTATGCGGCACTTGCTTTATATAAAGTACACCGTGTTTCCGTCAAACGCAAACAAACAATGAAAACATACAGCTGAGTAACTAATGTTCGATTCCACTCGAACTTAGGCTTCCTTACTTTTTATTTTTTGTTTTTTATCTGTCCTACAAAGGACGCCGCTAGATGTCGCTAAAATTCAATCTTTCATATCTTCGGTTTTATGGAGGGTTTCTACTTTATAATTGTATTAACCCTGTGTGCGCCATTGCGGACACTTCCACCCAGCACATAGTCTATACCACCTTAGTGTAACTTTTTTTGCCGGAATGTTAAACGTCGTCAAAAAACATTAATCTTTTGCGAAAGAAGTATTTCGATCGATGCCATAGAACCGAAAATAAAACACATTTAACGTTCCGAGGAATATGCGTTTTTCGCTTCCTGTGGTTTTTAGGTTAATTTTATAAAGTTTTTCTCTGAAGAGTCTCCTACTGAAATTTTATGCCGAATAATTTTCTAGAACATTTTAGCCATCTAGTACCCCTAAGAAAGGGTTATTTTGACCCCTTTTTATACAGTCAGGAAATATAGTATAGTCAAAAATAGTATTTTTAAAGTCGCTAGAGGGCTAAAATGTTCTAGAAAATTATTCGCCTTAAAATTTCATTAGGGGTCCCCTCAGAAAAAATCGTTGTAAAATGAACCTAAAAGACCACAGGAAGCGAAAAACTTATATTCCTCGGAATATTAAATGTGTTTTATTTGCGGTTCTACTGAATCGATCGAAATACCTCTTTTGAGAAAAGTGAATGCTTATTGATGACGTTTAACATGCTGGCAAAAAACGTTACATTAAGGTGATATAAACTCAGTACTGGATGCAAGTGACCCCAATGGCGCACGTAGGGTAAATACAATTATAAAGTAGAAACCCTCTTCTCATGCCAAAGAGATTGGTGTATCAAACTTATGGATCGAATCTTTAAAAACCTTGTAACCCCTATAAGAAGAATGCCAAAAGACTGTAGCTGCAATCATTTCATGATTGCAATCAAATGATTGCAGTAACGGGGTGGATTGCAGCCAGGTTAAAATTTACCAGTCAGAATGAAGGCTTACTTTTTTAATTCCCAGTCATGACTGACAAAAAATGAATAGCAGTCATTTTGACCCCAACTGCGTGCGCAGTCACAAAGTACTGCATTACTTAACATCTCTGGTTTTTGTACACTTTCTATTGACACCAAATATATGGAGCATTTTGTAGGAATTTTGTTTTCGCTTTTTTTTTAATAATTGATAAGGTATTAAATACCAAGATCAAAAATATAAAAATGAACTATTTTAATTCTCAATAAGTGTTTAAAAAAAACTCGCATTATTACATCGGAGGTGTGTACACTTTCGTTTGACACTGACCGTACATCCAATATATGCACATACGTATATAAATACGTACATACGTATGTCAGGGAGTGTAGCGGTTATAAGTTATATCCAAAACTTGACTTTTAATCATTACGTTCTGTTCAGAAAATAAAAGTTATTTTTCTGATCAAAAAATAAAAAATTCAAAAAATAACTTTTATTTTCTAAGCGAAATATAACTCAAAAAATAACATTTATTTTCTAAGCGAAAAATAAAACTCAAAAAATAACTTTTAATTTCTGAGCAGAAAATAAAACTCAGAAAATAATGATTAAAAATCAATTTTTTTATAAAAATCGAAAAAATAAATGTTAATGCATCTGTGTACTTCTTTTGCATTTAGCATTTCTACCTCAGTATGATTTTTTTAGTCAAAATTAAAAAAATAACGATTATTTGCAATCCCTGACATATGTATGTACAACTCAAATAAAAGATGCTACAACTCCCCGTAGCCAAATCTACCCCAATTTCTCCTTAAAAAACAACTCGCTTTTCCCTCTCCCAAAAAAGCTTTCTTTTCTAACTTTTTATCATAATCTGGCAACACTGCTCATGCTTCAACACATATTTACAAATTTACATACACATGTGGTACATTAAGCTTAGTGTTGGAATAGTAAAATACAGCAACAAACTTAATTGTATGGGCCAATAACGATCATTGGAAAATTGACCAGAGTAGAATTGCTTTGATTTTTTATTTGCCAATTAAATAAAATAAATTTTTGCTGTATTTTCCCTTTTGTCGCAGCAAGTGAATACAACTGAAAATTGCTGACTGCTGCCGTGTTCAGTATGAGTGTGAATACGAAAGAAATTACAGCAATAAATGACAAATTGATTAAATTAGTTCTTGGTTTTTTAATTAAAGCTTCGTTTGATTTTATTTCATTCGACTGTTAGTTGGCAAGTTGTTGTTGTTATAAATCGCACTAAATGCCACTGATTATTATGGCGAGTAAATCGAGAACTTTTTAATATTCTTTAAGTGATTTTAGAATTAAATTTTATTAATAGAGTGTTTCAGATATGGATCCACCGTATTTAGAATTACTATATGTGAAGCGAAATTTATTTTTTTCTGTCATATATTTTTGCACCAAATAAAATATTTGCTATTTGCGCAAATCTTTGATGCTTTTCAGCTTGTTTCACATTTTCTTCTACAAATAAATACTCAAGAACATCCGGTACCGCCAAGTGGCCACCAACCGTTTTAATGAGTTTTTCTTCGCCGTCCATCCGTCGAGCGCACTCTACTTGTACTAAGTTATGGCTAAGGAACGCGCGAGTGCGCGGTGCTGTGAACTCATTTACTATATGTTAAGTGTAATTACATCGCTGCTTTGTTGAGCTCTGCGTAGATACTTAACATGTTGATTAGCACTGGTTTTATGTTGCGAAAGAAAAGTGTTGGATAAATGCATCTTAGAAGAAACTTTCGCATTTTATATGAAAGTGACTAAGAAAGGAAGGATACAAAAACGATTTTGCGGAGAAAAAATGTATGCGGATTTAAAGGATTTTATTTCATTTTTATTTATCCACTTGAATGATGCTTAACCCTAATTAGATAAAGCACGTCGAAATGAAGTATTCATTTTTATTTTTACCCTCTCAGACTTTCATTTATTTCCGAAGCAACTTCAAACGCTCAGTTTTCTCAGTCGGTGTTTTTTTTTTTTTTTTTTCAATTTATTAGATTAGTATGTTGTTTTTGTTTTTTTTTTTTTAGTTTTAATTTGTTAACAAATCTATGGATAAAAACAAGACTTAAAATATCTTCTTTGCCAAGAACTTTGCTCAACACCATACAAGTTGCCCTACAAAATTCAGATGGAGTTAGTGATACCCAAGAAGACGACAAAAAATAACACCAGCAATGATCTCAAAGGTAGTAGAAATCAGGCTCTTCCCAGAAAATAAAATACTGTTGGTTCTGTCCTTCTAAAATAAGACGCATGTCAAAAAATAATGTTTCAAGTGTAACACACCTCTGTGTTGACAACACCAAAACCAAGTTTGTAACACATGCATATAATCTTGCTTGATTTTATTTTTTTTCCTTTTAAAATATTATTTAAAGGTTTGTTTTGTTAAGTAAACTAAAAAACTTCTGTGAATTTAGAATTAAGAATGAAATTTGCACCTTTTTATGAAGGCTGTCTAATTTTTGTATTTTTATAAAAAAAAAATTAATTTCTTTATTAATCTCATATTATCTTTAATTTTATGTTTAAATGTTCCACATAAGACTGGAAATAAATTAAATAAATTAGCTCAGTCAAAAAACAAATAAGTTTTACATTTTTCACCTCCTTAAAAGCCATTGGATGAAGATACGTCATTTTGACGTATCTTTATCTTTGCAGGGGTATAAAATAGCGTTATCTATCTAGGGTTAAAGAGAATGAAGAAATGTTCGTTATTATATGGCTCTTGATTGACTTAAGGGAAATTCAGTGAAAAGGAAACAATTACAATGGTGCCGAGAAGGATTAAAGAGGCATTCTCTGCTGAATTTCTAATCAGTTTTTTTTTTTAATACTGAACTATAGATATTAGGGTGGAGCGATTTGTATGGAGGGAAATTAATCGATACCGCGCCATCGAAATTCGGATTCCTTTCATCTTTCTGAGTAGAAAACGCCTCTACGACATTTTTCTAAAACTAATTTTGATGTTCCGGAATTTGGTTTTTATTAACCAAGACGAATTTTTGAAAATAAAAATTGGGCAAAAATCGACAAAAAAATATCCAGGCCAATATGCACATCGAATAGAAGCAGAATTTTATGCTGAATCCAGATATGAAATCGAAACTAAAATCCGAAACTGATCCGTTTTCGAGATATAGCCTAATTTCCGGTTATGGAGGCTGGATGCCGAAAATCGCATATTTTCGCGATTATCTCTTGCTGTGTACAATATATCTTAAATTTTTTTGCAAATTTCTTAAAGATAGGTCAATACAATATATGAGCAATATTTTAACATATTAATTTGTCTTCCTGTATAGGAAAACTAGAATGCACTCTTTTTTCCTTGGCCCAAAAGCGCGGTATGGGATCTCCATGTTATAGTAATCCGATACCGATGATTTTCGCCGGCAGCGCTTTGTGTACAATAAATGCTCTAAATACAAAATTTCAGAATTTTAGCTGCAAAAATTGAGGAGTTATAACCCAAAACGTAGACGTATGCTGTTTGGGACTTGTTTTTTTACTTTAGTCAACTCTAAAAAAAACTCAAGGTTACTCATACGCCATAGCGTACTATTGGAAACAAAAAACAAATTTTAGAAGCATAAGTCTACGTTTTAGAGAATAACTCTTAAATTTTTGCAGCTAAAATTCTGAAATTTTGTATTTAGAGCATTTATTGTACACAAAGCGCTGTCGGCGAAAATAATCGGTATCGGATGACTATAACATAGAGAACCCATACCGCGGTTTTGGGCCAAGGAAAAAAGAGTGCATTCTGGTTTTCCTATACCGGAAGATAAATTAATATTTTAAAGTACTGCTCATATATTGTATTGACTTATCTGTAAAAGGTTTGCAAAAAAAATTAAGATGTATTGTACACAACAGTAGATAATCGCGAAAATATGCGATTTTCGGCATCCAGCCTCCATAACCGGAAATCAGGCTATATCTCGAAAACGGATCAGTTTCGGATTTTAGTTTCGATTTCATATCTGGATTCAGCATAAAATTCTGCTTCAAATCGATGTGCATACTGGCCTGGATATTTTTTTGTCGATTTTTGCCAAATTTTTATTTTCAAAAATTCGTCTTGGTTCATAAAAACCAAATTCCGGTACATCAAAATTAATTTTAGACAAATGTCGTGGAGGAGTTTTCTACTCAGAAAAATGAGAGGAATCCAAATTTCGATCGCGCGATATAGGTTAGTAAATCGCCCCACCCTAATAGATATGGTACTATTCTTGCTTTAATTTTTTTAATAATGTTAAAAATAAGAGATTTAGATATTCTTTGGGGCTGAAGCATGGAAACACGCAGTTGTAGTGAGCTTTAAGTGATCTAAGTTTTTTTTCACTAAATACACAAAAGCGTTCGCGGGATAGCCTCCAAATGGGATGGCTAACTCATTTTATTAGCCACAACAAACATATGACAGCTCGTTAATAAGTGCTAATACCAAATACCTTCTAAAAAGTAGATATATAATATATTACTAATTTTACATACATACATAAATGCGAGCATATGTATCTATGTATGTCATCTTGCCTTATAAAGACCAAAAAGCCTCCACCGTACGCCTCATTCCATGTGATGTTTTTTGGAAAATATTTCCAATGAATTTGGCTTAAAATGGTGGTTTCCACTATATAATTTGTTTTCTCAGTCTTTCTAAAAAGTAGTCAAAATAACCTTTTCGTAGTGGATTTTCAAGGTACTAAGTACTGGGTGGTAGCGACCTCAATTGCGCATATAGGCTTAATATGTCTACTATGATGGGACTATCATCTCTCTATCTAGTACCTATAAATATCGTATTCTGAATCAAGTTTTACCTAATACCATTTCATGTTTATGAAAAGTACACTCAAAAAAGAAAATTCTCTCGATCAAACACATAATTTTAGTTATTTTGAACACGCGTCCCAATACAAAATTTTCTTTGTTTTCAGTAAATTTTCTCAAAAATGTCTTCAAAATAAGGCCAAGTTGGCAATGGAATGGCGCTTAAAGAATTTTTAATATTTTCATGTATGAATTTTTTTAAAACAAGTATATGAAACCATGGCAACGCATGTAAATAACGATATTTTATAATACTTTTAACATGTTTTAGAGAAAATTTACTCAAAACAAAGAAAGTAGCGTTCAAAATATGGAAACAATTTCTTTCACGCCTCCATATATTTTTTTTCTCTCAGTGTATAATTTTGTCAGGTAAAAATGTGAAGACATTCCTTTAGTTTGTGCTTTATTATTTTCTTTTTAATTTACAAATTTGTTACATTTTTGCTCGCAAACACACATTCTCAACTTTATACATACATACATAACTACACGCGCACATACACACGCTTTTATTTGGCTGGAGTTCATACGGCTTACTGTCGCAGGCTGCGTCCATTTAGTTTACTACATAAATTACGTATCTGTTTGCATCTATATACATATAGATATATGAAAATGCATTTCATTCCAGCGTACAAGCCAGGGAAGTGCAAAAAGGGGGCCGAGTGGGAACGACTCCCTAAGAAATTTTCTGAAACTCCTTAGTAAGACTTTTGTTAGAAACCAATGAAAAAAGCTTACGCCTCTGCAGTGTTCGAATACTTGAGGCTTTTGACTATTTTTCGGGTAAAAAATTTTTAGACGATAACAAAAACCTATTAAACATATTAAAGAAATCAGTAAATATTAATTGTGCCCCTCCAGGCACAAACTCCAGTGCATGCCATAGTTATTAGTTATTATACTCAGCTGTACTAGTACACAGAGTATTATAATTTTGATTTCATAACGGTGGATTGTAACATAATGAAATAATCGAGATAGATATGGACTTATATATATCAAAATGATCAGGGTGAAAAGAGAAATCGATTGAGCCGTCCGTCCGTCCGTCCGCAGGATAACTCGCGTAAAAATTGAGATATTTTGATGAAATTTGAAATGCAAGTTGGTATCGAGACTGGGACGGTTGGTATTGAAAATGGGCGAAATCGGACCATGACCACGCCCACTTTTCCTATATAGAAAAAATCGGAAATTTGGTATCTCAGCCACTAATATAGCTAGAGTGATAAAATTTTACCCACGTATTGAGCTCAGGCCGTTATGAAGAAATTTGATTAAGTTTTGGAAAATGGGCGGTGCCACGCCCACTTATTAAGGGTCAAACATTGAAAGTTTTATTCATAACTCAGAAACCGTTGAAGATATATCGATGAAATTTGGTATGCGTAATTTGCTTACCTAGACAAATGTTTTGGCGAAAAATTATCAAAATCGGTTGACGGCCACGCCCACTTTTATATATGGGAACTATAAAGGGGCCTAATAAAAACATTTTAAGCGATATCTCTGTCAAATATAAAGATCTATCACTGAATTTTTGTGGCAGGAGTCCAACTACGGATATAAAACAAAAAGGACAAAAATTTTGGAAAATGGGCGGTGCCACGCCCACTTATTAAGGGGCAAACATTGAAAGTTTTATATGTCATAACTCAGAAACCGTTGAAGATATATCGATGAAATTTGTTTTGCGTAATTTGCTTACTTAGACAAATGTTTTGGCGAAAAATTATCAAAATCGGTTGACGGCCACGCCCACTTTTATATATGGGAACTATAAAGGGGCCTAATAAAAACATTTTAAGCGATATCTCTGCCAAATATAAAGATCTATCACTGAAATTTTGTGGCAGGAGACCAACTAGGGACATAAAACAAAAAATATAAAAATTTTGGAAAATGGGCGGTGCCACGCCCACTTATTAAGGGGCAAATATTGAAAGTTTTATAAGCCATAACTCACAAACCGTTGAAGATATATCGATGAAATTTGGTACGCGTAATTTGCTTACTTAGACAAATGTTTTGGCGAAAAATTATAAAAATCGGTTGACGGCCACGCCCACTTTTATATATGGGAACTATAAAGGGGTCTAATAAAAACATTTTAAGCGATATCTCTGTCAAATATAAAGATCTATCACTGAAATTTTGTGGCACGAGTCCAACTACGGACGTAAAACAAAAAATATAAAAATTTGGGAAAATGGGCGGTGCCACGTCCACTTATTAAGGGGCAAATATTGAAAGTTTTATAAGCCATAACTCACAAACCGTTGAAGATATATCAATGAAATTTGGTACGCGTGATATATTTACTTAGCCAAATGTGTGGACGAAAGATTACCAAAATCGGTTGACGACCACGCCCACTTTTATATATGGGTATTATAAAGTGACCTAATAAAAACATTTTAAGCGATATCTCTGTCAAATATAAAGATCTATCACTGAAATTTTGTGACATGAGTTCTACAATAGACCGGAAACAAAAAATAAAAAAAGTTTGGAAAATGGGCGTGGCACCGCCTCTTTTTATACAAAGGAATCTACGTGCCTATTACTCGACAAATAACTGAGATATTATGACGAAACTTGGTTTATACACTTTTATAACATGTGTTAATAGACACGCAAAAATGTATTGAAATCGGTTTATGACCACGCCTACTTTTTAACAAAGATATTTCTGGAACACCCTTTTGGAATTTGCAACGTGAAGTCTTTGTAACTAAAAGTCATAGAGGGATGCAATTTTGCACTAACAATAATATTTATATGCTTATTTGGATGATTGATACAAATTTTGAAAATGGGTGTGGCTGCGCCCTGTTTATGCAGCACTCGTGTCATATAAAATACACCCTATATCGAACAAACGCAAACAAACAATGAAAGCATACAGCTGAGTATCTAATGTTCGATTCCACTCGAACTTAGGCTTCCTTACTTGTTTTATTTACATATATTACTTATTCAGTGTCAAGCTAAGTTAAGTTGAGTCGCAGTTTATGAAAAAAAAAATGTGTGTGTAAAAGAGCTTTTGATTTATGTACTCCTTGGCAATGTTCCCGTCATACGTTGCCTTTTGTGTTGCTTGTAATGTATTAAGAATGTGCTCCATTTTGTTGTTGTTTTTATTTTAGATATACTTACTTGGACGTATGCAGGCATTCCTCGTGTGTCCTTGTTTGCCGGCAGCACGGAAGTGTAGAGAATTTGTTGAATGTTAAAACTTCGCAGTCCAGCTAGAGTAACAACAACAAGACCGCCAGAGATGGAAGTGAATCGTTGCGGCGGTGAGCTCACCTGTGGGATATGAGTGCGATAAAGGAACTTTAAATTCCATTTTTTTTTTCGCCCATCATCGCTTTCATCGACTTTTCGCTTGGCCTCTAAGTGAACAATTTATGCTGGAAATTTAATCCATCAACACCGTTGCAATTGCCAAAATGCCGGCAGCCAATGACCGTAAAATTGTGTAGACAATGGCTGACTTACGAATACAAAATGCTCTTCGCCGTTTCGTCTTAATTGACGATTTTATTGGCATTTTTGAGTGGTTGTTGGCGGTTTTATTTTTGCAGAGCACAGCCACCCAATAAAGCAATTACGGCGGCTGTGGACCGCGTTTTTCTCTTCAAGCCAACAGTGTAAAGTTGATGGCAGGGGATTGAATGTGGAAGAAGAAGAATAAGAACAATAACAAGAGGAAGAAGAAGAACAAGAAGAAGAAGAAGAAGAAGGGGAAAAAGAGGCAGCACTGTGGTAACGCAAAGCAAGAAATAAAAAGTAAACACTGGCTGCATTGATGATAAGAAGTGCTTTCGTAGCGTAAATAAAGTGCTAATTTAACTGAAACAAGTCGCTTTGCTGCAGAGATTGTTGGTGTATTTGTTTACTTTTTTTAAATGCTTGCAATTCAATTACCAGTAATCATGTTAATTAAATTAAGATGATATTAGAATGACCAGAGATGGAGCAGTGAGTGAAGTTATTGGGACGAGAGCCATTGCTTTTTCATTATCTTTCGAACTTTCTTAAGTTTTAAATCTTATTCTCATCTTATTCTAATTTTGATCTGTCGATTGTGCTTTAGTTACATGCAGATTATAATGTTGTTTTAAATTTTTTATCTCTAACAGAGAGATTCCTTACAGATATCTACATATTTTAGATAACAATTACATACCTATTTATTGTTATCATATTATAGAAAATAGCAACTGAATAAAGTACTTTACGCCTTTTTAGTTTTAATGTATTTCCTAATGCACATATCTTGAATACCCAAGTAATAGCTAATTAAAATTAATTTCTCTCCAGACGTACATCTTTTATTATAAATGTGAAATGAAAATTTTGTTTAAACTCAATTAGCGGGAAAACCGCTGAACGGATCCTCTCGAAACTTTTCATATCTAAGTATTTTCATCCAGTGAGTACTATAGGCATATTTTTAATCTAATTGAAAAGCAGGAATGGGACCCACCCATACAAAATTTTCCTTCATTTCGTAATATCACTTGAAGTATTGCACTAGTATAATGAAAATTGGTTTGAGGGCATATGAGATAATTACGTACTCAAAGGATGAAAGCGATAGGTCTTGGTGAAGCAGGAATGGGCACCTCTCATTCGAACTGAAACTTTCGCGGCGAAAATCTCTTGAAATGTTTATAGTAGGGTACTGAAAATTGGTGTGGGGCATATGAGATAATTACATACTCTACGGAGAAAAACAAAATAAGGAAACTATCTTTGACATCAAGAATGATATTTTTATACCTTTCATGTGAATGAAATGGTATTATAACTTTGTGCCGAAAATTAAATCTGGAAAGTACTAGAAGGGGGCGCGACAGACCCATCAATATATATACCGATATGATCAGAATCATGAGCTGAGTCGTTTAAGCCATGACCGTCTGTCCGTCCGTCCATCTGTGTGAACACAAACTAGTCCCTCAGTTTTTGAGATATTTGATTGAAATTTGGAACACGGGTGAGTTTTGATGCTCAATTGATCATTTGTTTGAATTGGCCGAATCGGATCACTATAACATATAGCTCCCATACAACTGATTGTTCAGATATACACATTTTGGGGTATAACTTCTCCCTTTTTACAGCTAAGGACATGAAAATTTGGAGTATTTGTACGCATATGGACCCAAATAAGGTTACAGAAAATTGTCAAGATCGGACCACTATAACATATAGCTCCCATACAACAGATTGTTCAGATATACACATTTTGGGGTATAACTTCGACAGAATTGAAATTATAAATTAAACTAAATCAGGCTATGTGCATAGGGAACTTTTCATTTCCCCATTCATGAAAGGTATGAAGCAGGGCTGCTCACCTCATAGGCACTCAAAGCACAGTTGTTTTTGTTTTGTACCGAATCATAGGCACATATACATATTTTCACTTCAAATATAAAAATAAAATTTTCTTTGCACTGCCATAAGCACTGAGATATAAAAAAAATTTATATGTATGTGCCTATGATTCATATTGAATGTGCAGAGCAAAGGCACTTTGTATAGGAGCTCGAGCACTGCCGTAAGAAATCGAAATTTACAATAACAAATGTGTAAATTAGTATTCAAAAAATTTTCATATAAAAAAAAAAAAAGTTTGTATGTATGTGATACTACCATTTGAAAATAAAAATTTAAATGAGCAAACAAATTTTTCAGTGCCTATACAAAATTTGTAGATGTATTGAGCTTTGTACTTTCAATACAAGAGCGTTGAGCAGCCCTGGTATGAAGTCTTCGGTACGGCCGAAGACAGCCGCGCTCTTACTTGTTCTATGTAACTTTTTATACTAACTCAATATGCTAATATTTTTAAAAGCACGTGGTGTAAAACCCGCGGGTAATCTCTAGTATGATTATAACTACAAAATGTAATTTGCAATAGCAGATGCCTTAATTTGGAGAAACGAAGTTAAAAGAGCATTCTATACCTTTAAGTATTTAAGTTAAAGACCAAAACAATCTATCTTCTATCTAGAGCGGCAAAAATGTTCTAGAAAATTAAAATATATTTTTTTATTCATTTAAACATTTCATTTCTTTTTCAGGAACATGCATACATACATATGCACATGTGATTCGCAAACAAATACTGGTATGAAGAAAAATTCATTAAAACAGCGGAAATGCAAAACTTTGCAATTTTTCAGTTTCTGCCCGCTTTTGAGAATTTACGAACATTTTCATTGCAAACATATGAACGTGCATAAACACTAACATATGTGGCCAAAAGGGATAACCGCTTATGCTAGAGACACACATCGTACATGACATATGTGGCACTCTCATATTGTAGTTTAATTGAAAATTTTCATAATAAAGTCAAATCATAGTATTGATATTTAATATTCCTACCACATGTGTGTCTGAGGTATTAGCTCGAATTAGGAATTACATATTTAATTTACCGAATTCATAATTGATTTTTAACTAAAAACTCTACAGTTTCACTTTCTTAATACAAAATTGCACAAAACACCACATAGGGTCTTATTATAGTGAATTATCTAAGCCTTATTGCCATGACAGATAAGCCTTGGGAATAAGGTTTCCTCTCAGAGAGAGAGAGAGAGATCCCAGCGGCGAAAATGTTGCTTACAGAATCGATTAAGTCATGCACATATGTAAGGCTGTAATGCACACCCCCTCATATACAGATCTGTTATACATTTTCATATACATGGCCGCAAATGTAGAGTGAACGCCTACACGTTACATACAAAGTAATCAGGGTAGTGAAGTGTTCATCCAATGAGCATATCACTAACTAGCATACATTGTAAGCTACAGGTAGGCAGTTCGAATCCTACATCGCAAACGTTGTAAGGTGGATGTAGGCGGACTGAATATAACTCCGTTTACAGGGTATGTTGTTGGTAGGCACCTCGAATCTACTTTCGCTTACCTTGTAAGGTGGATGTAGGTGGACTGAATACAATTCCGCTTACATTGTAAGTTGTAGCTAGGCACCTCGAATCTTCCTTAGCTTACCTCGTAAGCTGTAACTAGATATTTCGAATTCAAAAACCACCACTACCCCCACTAACCATATGTATGTACATATGCAATGGCACCGAAATCCGCCAATAGTCCAATATATCTATATAGGGAGAACGTCCATGAAGAAGTAGAGCAATTTTTTAGTACTCAGATCTGTTTTATACAATTTTATTCTATCAGCGCTTGATTCAGAACCGAATTTGTAACAAAAAAATTCTTCAATGTGATTGTTATTTTGTTTCAATGGAATTTCCGAATTTATTATACATAGCAACACAACAAGAATGAAATTTGAAGAAAAACAGAAAAATGAACAAAATTCATTTTTGTGAACCCAACTTACTTCTTTATATACATTGTATGTTAGTTGGCATTGTTCATAATGTGTAGTATACATCATTGGGGAGAAGTAGTGAGGTAGGAAATGTTCGCCGCTGGGATAGAGAGTAGTTCTTGTAGCCAGACGACATCAACACAGAAAAATCAGCCTTTGTCCATACAACTGTTGTGGCTTAGAATTTTCGGGCATTATTTCAAAAGCCTTTAAATCTTCTGAAATAAACCTTAAAAAAGGCATAGATTTTTTCGCAGGTATGTATGCATGCATATGCATATGTGTGTATTAGTGAAACGGTAATTGCTGCATTGCTGAGAGGCACTAGAGCGTGACGAAATACGTGCGAAAGAGCTGCCGGTTGCCCATTCACTACGCATTCATAACTGTTAACGACTTTTATGAGCAATTTCAATTTTGAACGCCAACCGAAAAAAAATGTGGCATCACGGTTGTATGTTGACGGCAGCACAACCACCCGCTAGAATCATTGGTGAAGGCTGAAGTTTAGAAGTGAAGTGGTAAGTCTTGCATTTATTTTCAAGCACAAAAGCAAATGCAAATTACTTGGAGGAACAAAATCTTTGCTTATGTTTGTTATTACAGCGAGTATCCTCTGCTTCCTTCCGTAATTGACACGTAACCGTCTAGACGATTCTGGTCGAGTCCAATAAAGCGCGCCAGCTGTTTCTGTTTTGTGCAGCATGTCGCAACATGGAAATACCTACGGAGTCAGCATCACTGTCCACTTGATCTTCCCAACGTAGTGGAGGTCTCCCTTTTCGTCTGCATTCAGCGGCTTTCGATAGAAATAAGTACTATCCTCTGCTAGGTAACCGACCAAAAAAAGGAACGCAGCACAAAAACGGGCGATTTTATGAGCCGCGTCGGTTTCCCTTCATTGTGCGTTCAGGCATTGCCGAGTCGAGACAGAAAATCAAAATTCGTTGAAATCGAAAAAAATCAAGATTATACTCATAGTTTTTTTTTTTAGAAATCATTTTTCTCATTTTGGCACTTTTGTACGTGAATAAATCCTTTGTAGGATTAAGCGCTCTTAAATTGAAAATATTGAAATTGGCCGCTGTGGTGCAGTGGGTAGAGTGCTCGCCTGCTATGCCAGAGGTCTCGGGTTCAAACCACGGCCCGAGCCAAACAAATTTTTCTAATTAGTAAAAATCCAATTATTGGGTTTTTTAAGAGCAGCGGTCACCTCTCGGCAGTGGGCGGCATACCCTCCGAGAGTATTTCTGCCATGAAAAAGCTTCTCACATAAAATGCATTCGCCGTTCGGAGCCGGCATAAAACAGTAGGTCCACCCAATTAGTAGGAAAAACAAAAAGGAGCACACCTCGAATTGGGAGAGAAGCTCGGCCATAAAACTCGTCAGAGTTATAATAGCGCCATTGTATTATTATTATTATTATAAATTGAAAATAAAATGCTGTAACACTTGATTGTTAGTGTGGAAAAATTCAGAAGGCTGGCAAAGTGTTGATTAAAAATATTTATTAGCCGGTTTTTGCGTTTCGCTGACCAAACCCATTTACCATATGCATCAATGCATTCTTAATGCAATAAAAGGGAAACTCCGTTGAAAATATTTCTTTGGAGCAGGAAATTAGCGAAAAAAATTCTTTTTTCATTAAGCAAGCATAGAGATGTAAGTAACATCACCATCCCTAGCAGGGATGTTGGAGGTCGACTGGCAGCGCAGGCTAGGCGGTATTATACAAATAAGTTATTAAAGATGCTAAAGCTGCCATCCATCTGCTGAAGTTTGACTTATCATACGATTGCTGTTTTCAAGTGTAATATACAAAATAACTATTCAAAACTTTTCTTTTTGTCTTCATTATTTCACTTAAATCTCAGTGCAACATGGACATGCGTGAGTTTCATTGTTACTCCTTAAATTAAATTCTTATTTTTGCCTCATTGATTTATGACCACAAAATTCATTCTGTAAGCAACAAATTACCATAACAAAAACAAATACAATAAGTACAGACATACATATGTAGATATGGACGTATATTTAAAGCCTCTTGCCCTCAGAATACAAGCTACATAGAGTCACAAACTTAGAATAAAACAGCTTGTATTGCTAACGGCTTACATGCACTTGTGTTATGCATTTACGGAAAATATATTTGGGTGTGTATGTATGTATGCATATTCTTGCGATTTTTAACAAGCTTTGTTTGCTTTACTACACTGTCTTCGTTGCAAGATGTTGCCTGATAACTACAACCACAGCATTTTATTAGCAAAACTTCCTTTTTACGAATATATGTATGTACATATTTATGTGTCGCTATGACGTAGTGGGTGAATGCCCATCTGTCATGCTAGAGATCCCGAGTTCGAATCCTGGTTTGGACAAACACAAATAATAAATCAACAAATCTCTACTTTACTTGAAGATTTGTTTGCTTGTATGATTTCCATTCATCTATGATATGTTGATGCAACCCCTTTGAACTAGGCTTGCTGCAGAAAGTACTGCTGGAATAAATGGCAATTAGACAACAATTTCCAAAAGGTTAAAGTAAAGAGACGGAAACATGTTTCTTAATATATTCATCTGAAATGATTTTGTTTGTTTCCTTTTTGCATTACATACATACATACACAAATATATGTATATGTACAAACAAAGGTACGTGTCGTACTATTTGCTTTATTGGAAGCTTTCGTGAATGACTGATTTTAAAATTTGCTGCATGTGCTAATATATGTACATACATATTGGTATATACTAGGGATTCCAATTTTTCCGATTTTTACGATCCCGGGATTTTCGAGATTTTTTTTATAATCCCGGGGTCCCGGGATTTATCCCGGGATTTGGACATTGATTATACAGGCCGACAAAATTTCCAAAAAATTTTCTAACTCAAATAAAATTCTACTTTTCTAAAGGATTTCGGTGTCCTGAATCTGAATCTGAAGTCGGATTTTCGGTAGTACGTGTAGGTTTTGAGATATTTATGTCAAATGGGCGAAAAATGCGATTTTTTGCTATATTCACTGCTCAATCTGTTAAATTACTTACTTTCATTAAAAGATGATTGCAGCTATTGAAAGAACGATCAATTCTTTTGAAAACAGCGCTTTGCTTTCTCGTGTATCTTATTTATATATCTAGAAATATATGTTTTTGTACAATAAGGTATTTGTCTTCGAAATCAACGGCAGTATTTGTAGCGCTGTTTTAATCGAAATCAAGTTTTGTAGCTGCTCTGCAGAACTATTTTTATTTCAGTATAGAAAATATATAGTAGGCCACTGATTGGAATTTTTGTTTCAGTCACGCAAAATTTAGTCGTATTTCCAATTTATTTTGTATGGAGAAAATTTTGCAAAACCAATGAAGCTTTATTTGCAATATTGCAAGTTACAAGCAAGATATCCGAAAAAGCAAAACGTTATCTTCAAGAGAAATGATCGTGCTTTCAACAGATTTAATCAGTTTTTAATGAAAGTGAGTAATTTTAAAGATATTGAGGAGTGAATATGGCCAAAACCGCGTTTTTCGCCTCTTTGGACATGAATGTCTCAAAAAGTGCACCGAAATCCTTTTGAAACGTAGAATTTTATTTCTGTTACAAAAAATTGTCGACCAGTATTATTTTCCCAGATTTGAGGTTGAAAAATTAAATATGTACATATATTTTTTCGAGAAACGCTACAACTTTAAAATGCAAAGAAAAAAATAGATTTTTATTGCCATTTTTTATTATTTCATTGCTAACAAAATAAAAGAGGATCGTAAAATCATGCGTATTATTTAATAACACTTAAGAGTTACTCTAAAAAACACAACCAGCAAAGAAAATTACATATGTACATTTGGTGAACAAAACATTTTCCTTTGATAATTTCCAATAAAAATTTGTAGAATTTAACGACACACTTCGTTTAATCTAATATTTCCAAGCTTGCCGAAAAATTATGAAAATTTATGCAACTTCCGAAAAAGTTAAAAAATCGGAGGCACAAATTTTGATATGAATTCCGAATATGCAGCTGCGTATTTAATTTTAGTACAGTAATGTAAAACTATCAAGTTTAATTAAAGTTTTGTTTGCATTTTCTTCCATTATTTACTTGCCACATGGGAAAATTCCAAAAAACTTTTGGGAAATAAATGACCAAAAATCAGGAAATAGAAATTATCAAAAGAATTTTACCACAAGAATTCTAAAGGCTTTAAAAATACCTAACGTACGTTTCTTTACAACGCGTACTTCACGACAAAAAAATGTGATTATTAAAAACAAGTAAGGAAGCCTAAGTTCGAGTGGAATCGAACATTAGATACTCAGCTGTATGCTTTCATTGTTTGTTTGCGTTTGTTCGATATAGGGTGTATTTTATATGAAACGAGTGCTGCATAAACAGGGCGCAGCCACGCCCCTTTTCAAAATTTGTATCAATCATCCAAATAAGCATATAAATATTATTGTTAGTGCAAAATTGCATCCCTCTATGACTTTTAGTTACAAAGACTTCACGTTACAAATTCCAAAAGGGTGTTCCAGAAATATCTTTGTTAAAAAGTAGGCGTGGTCATAAACCGATTTCAATAAATTTTTGCGTGTCTATTAACACATGTTATAAAAGTGCATAAACTAAGTTTCGTCATAATATCTCAGTTATTTGTCGA
Organism: Urophora cardui; assembly: GCA_960531455.1. NCBI lineage: Eukaryota > Metazoa > Arthropoda > Insecta > Diptera > Tephritidae > Urophora > Urophora cardui. Next base: position 95,763,384 of record OY482671.1, on the reverse strand, counting down.
GTAATAGGCTCGTAGATTTCTTTGTATAAAAAGAGGCGGTGCCCCGCCCATTTTATAAAATTTTTTTATTTTTTGTTTCCAGTCTATTGTAGAACTCATGTCACAAAATTTCAATGAATTATCTTTATATTTCACAGAGATATCGCTAAAAATGATTTTATTAGGTCACTTTATAATACCCATATATAAAGGTGGGCGTGGTCGTCAACCGATTTTGGTAATTTTTCGTCCACACATTTGGCTAAGTAAATATATCACGCGTACCAAATTTCATCGACATATCTTTAACGGTTTCTGAGTTATGGCTTATAAAACTTTCAATATTTGCCCCTTAATAAGTGGGCGTGGCACCGCCCATTTTCCCAAATTTTTATATTTTTTGTTTTACGTCCGTAGTTGGACTCGTGCCACAAAATTTCAGTGATAGATCTTTATATTTGACAGAGATATCGCTTAAAATGTTTTTATTAGGCCCCTTTATAGTTCCCATATATAAAAGTGGGCGTGGCCGTCAACCGATTTTTATAATTTTTCGCCAAAACATTTGTCTAAGTAAGCAAATTACGCGTACCAAATTTCATCGATATATCTTCAACGGTTTCTGAGTTATGACATATAAAACTTTCAATGTTTGACCCTTAATAAGTGGGCGTGGCACCGCCCATTTTCCAAAACTTCATCATATTTCTTCATAAGGGCCTGAGCTCAATACGTGGGTAAAATTTTAGCACTCTAGCTATATTAGTGGCTGAGATACCAAATTTCCGATTTTTTCTATATAGGAAAAGTGGGCGTGGTCATGGTCCGATTTCGCCCATTTTCAATACCAACCGTCCCAGTCTCGATACCAACTTGCATTTCAAATTTCATCAAAATATCTAAATTTTTACGCGAGTTATCGTGCGTACGGACGGACGGACGGACGGACGGACGGACGGACGGACATGGCTCAATCGATTTCTCTTTTCACCCTGATCATTTTGATATATATAAGTCCATATCTATCTCGATTATTTCATTATGTTACAATCCACCGTTATGAAATCAAAATTATAATACTCTGTGTACTAGTACAGCTGAGTATAAAAAAATCAAAAATATTAATTCTTACTTTGACTAATGGCCTTTTTTATTCTGGCAAAAATGTCGCACTTTCTTCGGGCTGTCACATTTTTTTGTTCTCTTCCACACAGACTCAACACTTTCTTTAGGGCTGTTCGTTCTATTGACAAAATATAAAACTAGCCCGACTACGGGGCAACATCTTCTGCTCTTAGCACAAGTAAATTTTTGTTTCATTCATCACATGAAAAATGCAACATTTTAATAGGACACAGGGCACATGTTGATAATGCTGCAATGTAATAATGCAACATTTTCATGCAGAATAGGAAATGCTATTAGTAAAAAGATCTGAGACCAATAAAAATTATATAAAATACAACTTTTCTTTGCTATAATAGCGGAATATTCTCTGTTTATCTTATCCCGAAAATCCCGGGATAAAATTCTAGCTATCCCGGGATTTTCGGGGTGTCCAAAAGGGCGGGATCCCGGGATCCCGGGATTGTAATCCCTAGTATATACATATGTATGTATGTATATGTACAAGCGAATGCATCCGCTACCGGAAGCCGGCAAGACAACATTCTGCACACACTAATTTTTAAAGCACATAGAAGATGGTCGCACTGCTGCAGTTCAACGTAGGGGGTCTTCATATTTCATCACGCAATTTCGGAAGCCAAGCACGAGTCGTGACTTTTTTGTGAGTATGTGTGTATGTATATCTGCACAAGTCCTCCTTTGCCTTAAGAAGCTATTCACACATTTGTGACATGCATCATTGATAATTTTTTAGTAAATATTTTATATATAAGATATTTAATATATACATATAAGATATTCAATATACTCTCATATCAAACGTGATCATTGCATACAAGCAAAGTGAAAAATACGCTACCCATAGCCTTATCAAATTCACGAGCTTAACCTTTTGCACTTGGTTAGTCTTATTAAGAAAGTATATCTGTTGAAACCCGCTGAACGCAAAAGAAAGGGGAGACCTACACTGCGTTGGGAAGATCAGGTGGACAGTGGTGCTGACTCCCTAGGTATTCCCAAATGGCGCCACGCTGCACGAAACAGAAATATCTGGCGTGCTATGTTGGACTCGGCCAAAATCGTCTAGACGGTTACGTGCCAATTAAGTAAGTAAGTAAGTAAGTAGTTTTGAGCAATTTTTGGTTTTAAAAAGTCATAGAGGACAGTAAATGAAAGTGATTTCTGTTTAATATAAGAGCCGATTTTTGCGAAACCCATTATAATGTTCCAGGGAAGATGTCGTGCAGAAAATTGTTTTCCTTTGTTGAACACATTGAAATTGGCTATTTTGATATGAGTAATATTGTTATTTTTTAATGCTATAAAAGCTCATCCTATGTCAAATTCATTGCACATACAAGACGACGATTGCACGAGTAGTGACTGAAGCCAGCAGACATTAACAGTACAAGGAATGACTATTTAAAATTATGCAAAATTCACAAGAATAAAATTAAGCAAAGCAAAATATGAACTTATTACCATAAACAAATTTATCTAAACTGGCAAGTGACTTGGGCGTCAACCGACAGCAAAGAGCAGCAACGGCTGCTACACCGGCTCTGTCACTGCTTCTGGCAGCATAAATGTATACTTTTATGAATCTAAACATGTAGCAACACTAACGGTGTCTTAAGCCGCATACGAGTACATATGTATGTACATATATAATAGGGCCCTTACAAGATCAAATCATTTGATCAAATCGCGTGTCTGTGTAATTTGATCAAATCGTTGTCAAATAGCTCATCAAATTTCATCCTAGCTTTCTATTATTTACAATAGATATTTTATCACGTATTAATGCAGATATTTCTTTTAATTTGTTTATAGAATTAAATTTTGGAGCACAAAATGAGTGACACTGACGATTGCATTGCATATATTGCGTTAGCATATAATGCAACACACGTTTATTTACATTTGAAATTTGATCAAATGGTTGCAACACACGTCAAATGCTAATTTGGTACTGAAATTTGATCAAACAGCACCTTACACGCATCCACAATGCACGTCAAATCGGCATCAAACACGTACGTGTGAAAAACACATAGACAATTTTACTACCACAGATACACGATTTGATCAAATATTTGATCGTGTAAGGGCCCTATAAAGAAGCCCAGCAAAAAATCTACATCTTTTTTAAGAATAGCTACAGAAGATTTAAAAGCTTACGAAAAAATTCCTGAAAATTCTAAGCGAAGCTAAGTTGTATAGGCAAATTACCATCCAATTTATCGTACGACTTGGGCTCGTTCAGTGCTCGTTGTACAACAAATCGCCACATTAGTGGGCCTGTTGTACAAGTTGGACAGACGGTTGGATGAAGATCAAACGATTTTGATATTTTGTCACGTTGTACAACAAATGGGAAGGTTAGTGGATATGTTTGATAAACTTCATTATTTTTTTCTCACTGAAGTGAAAGCATCGCGCGTATCACTTTGAAAATAAGAGATAAAAGTGGCAAAATTTAATAATTACTACAAAAATATTGCCAACATGTGCAATATTAAGTGCGAAAAATGTAAACAATTAACTTATATATTTTTATAACACAAAAATTAGTTTTTTTTAATTATTACGTGTACAATCCGTATGCATTGGCTTGTTGTTTACTCTTAAAAGCGTTGGTAAAAATTATGTTTGACGATAAATCGACGTTGAAGTTGGAGCGTTGGTGGCGAAGCATGCGATTTATCGTACAACGGTGTATTGTTAATGGGCGGCAAAAAGCTTAATATAAATCTGATTTTCCTGTGTTGATGTAATCAGGCCATACGGAATACTCTCTCTGAGAGCATATCTCATTGACAAGGCTTATCCGCCATGCGGAAAAAGCTTATTTATGGCCTGATAATCAGGCCTTATGTGTTGTATATATTCCTTAGAAATGCCTTAGTAAAAATGCGTTTTTTATTTAGCGGCTAGTTAATAATAAATAAATAATAGCTTAAAAAACTAAAAAACACGCTTTAATCTTAAAAATTTTACTAAAAATTTAGAAATAATTTAATTAAAAACAAAATGATGAACGAAAATATAAGTATTTAAGGAAAAGCGTCGGGTTCTCAGTATGTAAAAAAATATTTAAAATCGGTGTTTTTTACTAATATTTTTATTTTGATTTTTTTGAGATTTGCTCTTTAATTTTGCAACTAGGAATATTTTTGTACTAGTTGTACGAATCGAATATTTTCATGTTCAAATATTATTGAGCACCTCCACGCTTTTCCTAAAATATTTATATTTTCGTTCATCATTTTGTTTCTAATTAAATTATTTCTAAATTTTTAGTAAAATTTTTAAGATTAAAGCGTGTTTTTTAGTTTTTTTAAGCTATTATTTATTTTTAACTTTTTAGTTAAATTTTTCATTAAAGGATGTTTTATGCGGACGCAAGAATAAAAGTAAAAAGAAGTCTGATGAAGGGATGTGGGGATCTCAAAAATAGATCTACATACATATCTATGTATTTATAACCTACCAAAAATATTAATTTTTCACATAAATTTTTTCCTTATAGAAAACATTGGTCATGAGAACTCAAAATGAAGCCTAAACGAAAAAATATGAACTGATATCTTTTTATTTGGGATATGTGAAAATTAAGTCTTAAAACCTTTAGAGCAGAGAGAATGAGTGCATAACAGCAAACAGCGCTGCCAGCGTATTCCTGTTTCTTAGCTGAGGCGTCAACAATAATTAAAACCTTTTTGCTGGGAGGGCTAACGATATCTCTACCGCTTACTCATTGCATTTAAATTACCATAAGTTTAGCATGATGTCGACAACGTGCATTTCATCTCCAGAAGTCGTCAGTTGTCAGAAGTTCCGGAGCCGAACATAGGCGAAAATTCGGAGTGCTGAAGACTTAAAAATTAATAGTGTGTGCAAAAGAACACACATATGTGTTGCGCTGACTTCTTTATGAAGCCTTAATACGTTGGCGACTAACAAACGTTCTCAAAGTTCTTGAGAACTAGTAGTTTTACTAGTTTTTAGAAAACACCTGCTTATGTCTTTATCGGATTTAATAAGAAAAGAAATAAGATAAACATATCGTTTTTATTTGAAAATGCGGCGGCATTCGAAACAGGTATTTACCTCTTAACAAATTTTCTACCGATTAGTATGTGTAGCATTTATTATAAGTTATATTATTATTTATAACCACTACCTTTGCTTCATTACAGTCATATTCTGCTTTAGCAACGAAAGATATTCTATCAGTTCAGTCCGTTGCCTTTTAATGAGCTTTCAACTGCAGACTACAATTGGCTTAAATGAAATTAGTTTTTCCTCAGTCCCGCAAACGTTGAGCTTAAGGCTTATCTTGCCATTACTGTAAACGCTCTTGCAATTTGTTAGCAATTATTACTAAAAAAAATCCATCCCCTTTACTTTAACTCTTTGAGGCCTTGATGGCTTGTTTGTCAATTAGCTAAGATTGATTGCATTTAATGGGCACATGAATGAAACACAGAAAATCAACATTACTCATACGTCTCCTCCTTTAATCATAAGCAGAATGTGCGAAATCTCAGCGATTTTGCTTACATATTTGCATTTATTTATGTATGTACATTAAGGTGGGCCTCAAATGTATATAGACTAATTTCATAGCATATTTCCTCAACCTCACCTAATATAGTCGAAGATACCACATTTAAATTTTTGTCCCGATCGGAAACGGTTAAGGGATGTCGCACAGTAGTCAAAGTTCAGAAAAGTCTATGGATACTCCAAAAATGAAGTTTATTTTTTTGTACAAATATCTATTGCATAAAATCGATTGTCCTGTGTTCAAAAATACCAAATGTAAATTTTGGTCGTGATCGTACATGGTTAACGGAGTCATACAGGGGTCCCCGGTTATCTCAACTTTGACAGCTTTGCGGCACCCCTTAACCGTCTCCAATGGCGACCATAATTTATATATGGTATCGTTGACTGTACTTTAACCGATATAGGGGGTGAGATTGAAGATAAATGTTCATTTCATTTTAAGCAACACCCTAATGTACATATTTGTTGAAATTTAAGTTGAAAAAAACTTTTCTGTTGTTTCCCTTTTTGGGTGGTTAACGAAGTTTACCTTCAATGTACGTCTGTATGCATATACCTAATATTCATATTAGGTTGTTTCATTTTGAGGTCACATTTCTCTATTATAAAAGATCTATTATATGTATATGTATGTTATGTGTGGAACTGAGTGACTCCTAAATGATTCCGAGTTATATTGGTGTCAAATGAAAGGCGTTAAGCAGAGCGTCAACATACAGCTATTTTCATTGTGATTTCTAAGGCTCTTTCCCAGAGATGGCTCAAGAATTGGGCCCGGATGGTGATGGACGGTCCCGGTAAAGGTAAAGGTAAAGATAAAGGTAAAGGTAAAGGTAAAGGTAAAGGTAAAGGTAAAGGTAAAGGTAAAGGTAAAGGTAAAGGTAAAGGTAAAGGTAAAGGTAAAGGTAAAGGTAAAGGTAAAGGTAAAGGTAAAGGTAAAGGTAAAGGTAAAGGTAAAGGTAAAGGTAAAGGTAAAGGTAAAGGTAAAGGTAAAGGTAAAGGTAAAGGTAAAGGTAAAGGTAAAGGTAAAGGTAAAGGTAAAGGTAAAGGTAAAGGTAAAGGTAAAGGTAAAGGTAAAGGTAAAGGTAAAGGTAAATGTAAAGGTAAAGGTAAAGGTAAAGGTAAAGGTGAGAAGTGAAACGGGTATTTGCTAGTCTCTATATAAAAATATCTGCATATATGTGGTACTTTGCATAATCGTGTTATGGCATGTAGTATCTACCCTGCAGGGAACTCGATAACTAGTGAGCAAAATTTCTAGTTCCGAACTAGCGAAAAGGTGTCAAAGGATAACTAGATCAATTGTAGTTAGACCCTCTCCAGTTCAAAAGGAGTGAATTGAGTGACCATTATAAGACACACTTTGATGTGTATGCAATTTCGAAGTGACAAAAATTCTATGAAAATTTTTCGTTCGTTCAATTGCCGTCGGCTTTGTATATTTCTGCAATTCTCAGATGTTTAGTGATGCGTTTTATATAAAGAGTTTTCTATTTGCATCTTGTATGAAATGAAATGTTCCCCTAATTATGCTTTTCCGATCCCTCAGGCTTATTTCAAATTTTTTTTTATTTTATTACTTTTTAAATATTATTGTAAATTTTTATTAAATAAATAAATAAACAAATATTAGTTAAAAAAAAAAAAATTATCATCCACCTTGTCACCGACAGGATTCGAACCCACGCCCCTCAGATTGAAAGGCACATGCGTTAACCAGTCGGCCATCTACTTGCATGAAGTGTGTCAAAGGCTGCACTTAAGCGGCAGATGCAAAACTGTAGAATTTATGGGTACTTGTAGCTAGTTCAGAACTATCGAAATTGTGCCAATAAACGAACTAGTGTAAACTGTAGAATTTAGTACTAGTTCGGAACTATCGAAAATGTAGTGCAGAGAGGGACAATTGACACCGCCTAGGACATCGCCGTGTTAAATTAGCCAGTTGATAACATGCAAAAATGATTTAGCTCGCACTAGTAGTGTCAAAAATGCACTAGAAGCGACCTAGTTCGGAACTAGAGATTTCCCCTACAGGGTACCTACATACAAGCATGCGTATGTAGATATGTCAGCTTTTTTGAGTAAGAAGTCATACTTATCGTTTGAGTGCGAATTGCTTTTTTGCTGTCAACAAACATACATATGTATGTAAGTATGTATGTAAAAATTTGTGTGTGCAACTGACAAGTATGAGTGCCTGATATGACAGTTGGACGTTATTTGCCGTTATTTAGCTATGGAAAATATGCAAGCAAACAAACAAGCACAAAAACAGACACACGCATGAACACGATAACACAAAGAAATAATGTACATACATACATATGTATGTGCGTTAGTTCTTTTTTTTTTTTTTTTTTGAAAAATGCATGCATTAGCTTTTTCTAATGCTTTTTGTTCGTTTCCCTTTGTAGAGCAAACTATTTTTCAATCCACAAAACCACAGCTTTGGGATAGAATTACTGTGGAAAAACAAAGGAAAATAAGTTGCTTTTAGAAAAACTGAAAACAAAAGAAAAAAAAAACAAATAAAAAAGCCGCGTGTAGCACAGTACACGTGATAGAAAGTTAACTTCTTACATTAAGCATTATAAAGAAAACATATGAAATGATGCAAAGCTTGTTACTTTGTGTTATTTTTATGAAATTGTTTAAGCCATGTTTAAATAATTCAAGTTGAAGTGGCGTATGCTATACAAATATAAAGCTTATGGTTTCAAAAAAATTGCATAAGAGGGTATACCTTATTAATAAGTGGATATATTGGAAATATAAAAACACAATTAGACTTAATTCCCACTCCTGTAAATATCAATATTAGTTAATATGTTGCATAATTTTAGGCTATGATGAAATTAAATACGTAAATACATACAGGACCCGGATTCTAAAAATTGCTATCGCTAAATGAGATTGCCAAAAATCTCTAAATTTATATCAGACGCGCCTAAAAGTGTGTACCTACTTCCAATATTTATTTATATCATTACATGACATGGCATCACATCATGACATCACATCATGACATTACATCATGACATCACATCATATCATGGCATCATATCATGACATCACATCGTGACATCACTTCATGATATCACATCATGACATCACATCATGACATCACATCATGACATCATATCATGGCATCACGTCATGACATCATATCATAGCATCACATCATGACATCGCATCATGACATCACATCGTGACATCACATGACATCACATTACGGGGTTATCCGGGTCCATATTATGACCCATATTTGGGGACCCGACCTAGAACTCATAATCAGTACATCTCTATATGAAAGCTGTGCTCAGCACCTTTCATTTGATACCAATATTGCTCAGAAATATTCCGGGGTCATCCGGGTCCACGTTTTGACCCATATCTGGGGACCCGACCTGGGAATCATAACTAGTAATTCTCCATGTAAAAGCCATGTTCAATACCTTTTATTTGATACCAATATTGTCCAAAACATTCAGGGGAAAGCCGGGTAAACGTTTTTATCTTTTGCTGTTTCCTGTTTCCTGTTTGCTATTTCCGTGCAACGGAAGTGTACCTACTATTTCCTTTTTAAAAATTCACTCTCCATAAAAACTCTATATCGCCGCCTAAGAAGTTAACTTCAAAAATTGTGGGAAATTCTGACTGAAATCTGGCTGAGCTAAGTAAGCATGTATGCATGTATGTATGTACCCTACAAAAAGGCTACGCTTATTGTTGACGCATAGGGTATTAAGCGGTAAGACGCTGGCAGCGCTGCTTGCTGTTATGCATTCATTCTCTCTGCTCTAAACGTTTTATTCTCACATTTCCGAAACAGAGAGAGCGTAAGAATTGCGTATTGTCAAAGGAAAGTTTGTCGCTTCAGTTCATTTTCAACTCACATGCAATCAAGTGTGGAAGCCTCTGCACACGGGCATGATTTAGGCAAAAATCGTGTTTTCGGCGTTAATTACCCTTAAATAACGTTGTTTTGCCATACATAAATGCCGGCTGAAATTACCCTTGAAATGCGCATTTCGGCGAAAATACTTACGAAATTACTCTAGAATCGGTCTCTTCTCTAAATTTTATCGATTATAATCGAAAACATCTTTACCCATCGCTAATATTTCACATTAGCTGAGTTTTATTTTAGCGCATATACATCTGCGCTAAAATAAAAACGGCTATTAAATTTGTTCGCGACGGTTTCTTAGAAATATTCTCATTGTATATTGCATTAGCGATTCTTCAATTATAAAAAATTTAATTTGGTGGGAGTATTTTATTAATGATATTTTCATTTAAGTTGACCATGTACAAATTTTTATTTGGCGCAGGAACAGCGTAACTGAAACCCTCAAAAACGTGTGTGAATGCGCGTGATTTCGGAAAGTAATTTCGGCTAATCAACGTAATTTCAAATGCCGTGTACAGAGTCTTTTTGGTTAAGTGCGCACGCTTGTCTCATTCTGATATACATATATGTATACATAGATGTACATATGTACATATACATATATAAATGCATGAATAATAACGTTTCAGCACTAGCAGAATAAGTTTTTTATACTCAGCTGCACTAGTACACCGAGTATTATAATTTTGATTTCATGGATTGTAACAGAATGAAATAATTGAGATAGATATAGACTTATATATATCAAAATGATCAGGGTGAAAAGAGAAATCGATTGAGCCATGTCCGTCCGTCCGTCCGTCCGTCCGTCCGTCCGTCCGTACGCACGATAACTCGCGCAAAAATTGAGATATTTTGATGAAATTTGGAATGCAAGTTGGTATCGAGACTGGGACGGTTGGTATTGAAAATGGGCGAAATCGGACCATGACCTCGCCCACTTTTCCTATATAGAAAAATCGGAAATTTGGTATCTCAACGACTAATATAGCTGGAGCGATGAAATTTCACCCACGTATTGAGCTCAGGCCTTTATGAAGAAATTTGATAAAATTTTGGAAAATGGGCGGTGCCACGCCCACTTATAAAGGGGCAAATATTGAAAGTTTTATAAGCCATAACTCAGAAACCGTTAAAGATATATCGTTGAAATTCGGTACGCGTGATTTGCTTACTTAGGCAAACATTTGGATGGAAAATTGTTAAAATCGGCCGTCACGCCCACTTTTATATATGTGTATTATAAAGTGACCTAATAAAAACATTTTAAGCTATATCTCTGTCAAATATAAAGATATATCATTGAAATTTTGTGGCATGAGTTCCACAATAGACCGTAAACAAAAAATAGAAAAATGTTGGAAAATGGGCGGGGCACCGCCTCTTTTTAGATAAAGGAATATACGAGATTTCTTGGCTTTTAACTCGACAAATAATTGAGATATTATGACGAAACTTGGTTTATACACTTTTATAACTTGTGTTAATAGACACACAGAAAGTTATTGAAATCGGTTTATGACCACGCCTACTTTTTAACAAAGATATTTTTGGAACACCCTTTGGGAATTTGTAACGTGACATCTTTGTAACTAGAAGTCATAAAGAAATGAAATTTTGCACAAAGAATAATATTCATATGCTTAGTTGGATGACTGATAGAAATGTTGAAAATGGGCGCGGCTACGCCCACTTTATGCAGCACTCGCTTTATATAAAGTACCTACACCGTGTTTCCATCAAAACGCAAACAAACAATGAAAGCATACAGCTGAGTATCTAATGTTCGATTCAACTCGAACTTAGGCTTCCTTACTTGTTTTTATTAAATTACCGCAATGCTTAAACCGCGCAAAAAATGTGAATTAGCAGCTAAACAAAAAACACCTTGCTACTAAGAAATTTAAAAGGTATAAATACACGACATAGGCCTGATTATGAGGCCATAATAGGGCCTTAAATAAGCGCCATTTTGCAAGGCGGATAAGTCTTAGTGCTCTCAGAGAGTGAGAGAGTATTCCTTATGGCCTGATGTCGTCACCACAGCAAAATCATCCTTATTTTAAGCCTTTGCCCATACAACTTATCTTCCCTTAGAATTTCCAAGCCTAAAAATCTTTTGTAATAATTCTTAAATAAGGCGTTGATTTTTTGCTGGGTATGTATGCCAGTTTGTCGGTATGTGTGAGTGCAGAAAGTGTTTGAGGTGTGGATTTGTTAAAGATCAACCGAGTGGCAGTGATAAGCCAAGTGAAATGTCATAATTTTTGCAAAAGTTCTGCTTCATTCATTCATTTTATATGAATGCAGCTAGGATCTTTTTGTACGTTGATGTCCTACGAAATAGTAATTGTCAGTGTGTGTTAGCTTATAACAGTCAAAGATCCAGTTAACATGTGGTAAATAAAAGTTTTAAATTTTGTTTTGTAAGTTTGGTTGCAAATAAGAATAACAAAGAAAAATACCAAGGTAATTTTAAAGTTTTTGATTAACTCAACAGAGCCGAGTTCGCCATTAGAAATGGTTTGTTGTTGTAAAACTTGTATAATAGGTACTGGTGGGTACTAGGTACTAGTTTATTATCCAGCCAAAGAGCGTATATGGATAAGAGGGTGCAGTCTGCTGAAATTTCGCACTAGATGTCTCGTTTCGCGCGAGATGGGATCCTCGAAAAATTTCACTCATTTGTTTTTAAACGAATACAATTTTTCGAGGGTTCTATCTCGCGCGAAATGTGACATCTAGCGTGGAGTTTCAGCAGACTGCACCCTCTTTACGCTCTTTGGTCCAACATATTTGCAATCGTATTCATATTTGTATGTGGCTGCTGTGGTGCAGTGGGTAGAGTGCTCGCCTGCTATGCCAGAGGTCTTGGGTTCAAACCACGGTCCGAGCAAAACACCAAAACAACTTTTCTAATTAGTAAAAATCCAATATTGGGTTTTCTAAAAGCAGCGGTCACCTCTCGGCAGTGGGCGGCATACTCCGAGTGTATTTCTGCCATGAAAAAGCTTCTCACAAAAAATGCATTCGCCGTTCGAAGCCGGCATAAAACTGTAGGTCCACCCAATTAGTAGGAAAACCAAAAAGGAGCACACCTCGAATTGGGAGAGGAGCTCGGCCATAAAACTCGTCAGAGTTAAAATAGCGCCATTGTATTATTATTATTATTATATTACACTGGCCGACAAGAAATTTGACCATAAACCAGACCATACTTTCCTAAAGGTTGTCGATGCGCTGAATTCAAATCTGGACGCAGAATTGCTCTATCACGTCAGGATTTTGAGATATCCTGACCTAAATGTGCAAAAAACACCGTTTTTGCGTATTTTTGAGGTTATATATAAACGACAGATTATTTAAAAAAAAAAAAAAAGCGCACATAGCATCTTAGAGAAGAAGTCTTTCTCTTACGAATGGCGTTGAGTTTGCTCAAATATCTTTTTTTTCCACTAAGATAGAGCAATTTAAAGTTTATATGAATTAACGTAGGTATGATGCAGTAGAGCACATACCTATGACGATAAGTCTGCAAATTTCAATTGCTCCATCTTAGCGAAAAAAAAAGATATTTGAGCAAACTCAACGCCATTCGTAAGAGAAAGACTTATTCTTTAAGATGCTATGTGTGCGTTTTTTAAAAAAAATAATCTGTCGTTTATATATAACCTCAAAAATAGGCAAAAACGGTGTTTTTTGCATATTTAGGTTAGGATATCTCAAAATTCTGACGTGATAGAGCAATTCTGCGTCCAGATTTGAATTCAGCGCATCGAAAACCTTTAGGAAAGTATGGTCTGGTTTGTGGTCAAAAAAATCGGTCTCATTTTGTCGGCCTGTGTTACACTCAGAAAAAAAATCATCAACACGATTCATGTAAAATTAACACGATCGATCTTTACACATAGAACAGCAACAATTTTTTTCAAATTACACGATATTTGAAACATGATTTTGGCTTTGTAACTATCATCTAAAAATTTGGTAAATTCAACCAAATTTTATTGTTGATACAACATGAAGAAATTTTAAAATATACAAGATGATTCAAATATAAAATTTTATTCCTAAATGTCATTAGGAATTTGGTTTATTTAACATGATGATAGTGTCAATATAAACTAAAAAAAATGTTAGAAAAATGACGTCCCAATTTTAGTGTTAATACAACATGAAAACAAATGTGAAAACAACAAGAACCACAATTAACAATAAAATTTGGTTGATATAACACGAAACAATGTTCAAACATAAACGTCATTTGTAATTTTGGTTTATTCAACACGATCATAGTGTCAATGTAATCTAAAAAAAAGTGTTAAAAAAGAACGTCAAAACTATTTTGAAACATACATAATTTTTTTGATCATTTGAAGTCTGATTTTCGTTCATAACGCAAATTATTTTTAAAAAAAAAAAAAAGGAAAATTTTGTGCCGTGGCAGTGATGCGAGTCTAGCATCATTGTCAGTTCGCGATAGTGGGTTTTCGATTTATATTTTCAGTTTGCAGGTGGATTAAAAGAGGATTACATTTTTGTTTCTAAAAGTATTTAATGTTCAATATTTTATTTTTCCTCTTCATAGGTTGCAATATCACGAGGAGGTTTTTTAGCGAATGGGGGTTTGCGTGCAGCATGCGGTTGTTGCATTAGCGGCCAAACATTACTCGGTGAAAGTGATAGTACTATCGCCCATGTATAAACTATCGCCGGTACATTTGTGTTCGTATGAGAAGGACGCCTTCAATTTGGTCAGTTGTGCGGGTGATGTACGAATGTGCTTAATTGAAGTGATGATTATATAATTTTATGTTTTATATGTTTTTTTTTATTTAAAAAAATAAATTGTACAATCAACAAGACTTTCTAGTTAATTTAACAATAAATTTAATGTAAAATCAAAAAGATGTTATTGTTAATTCAACAGGACCATTTCGTGTTAATTTAACCAGCTTTTATTGTAACATTAACTAGTTAAAATTGTAAAATCAACAGGAAGACTCAGTACTTTTTAGTGTTAATTCTACAGTTGTCATCCTGTTAAACTAACACTTGACAGTAGTGTTAAATTTACACGATTACATGATGGCATACATTAAGCATCGTGTTGAAAAAAATTAACCACAAAATTTGTTGATTTTTGGTTGATTTCACATTATTATTTTTCTGGGTGTATTATTATTCATATTTGTATGCGCATTAGTGTTCGTAGTCGAATTCTTATGAGCTTTCATAATATAAGAACTTTGAGTTTCTAGGCCAAACTTCTTGACCAATACTTTCGTAACAGAAATACGCTCGGAGAACTTACATCCACCACTGCCGAAGAGTGAGCGCTATCGGAAACCTAGCCGAGCCCACGAACCCAAAACCTCTATCACCTCAACATTACGTTGTATTTTCTATTATCGATTAATTCAATTAAATGATAAATATCGCATAACAAACTCTGAGTAAATGTTGTCAATTTAATAACATAACTTTGATGACCTTAAGTAATGAATTGATAAAGCGCTAATTGCACAATTGCAAAACACTTTAAATTGCGAACATAAATGCATTTGGCTGACAGTATTCGGGTTGAAGTTACATAGTGAAGTATTGCTTGGGAAAACTTATATGTGCATTAACGTAAAGTTGGTAAACTGAATGAGTGAATTTAAAAAATGTCGAATTACATTTTATATTCCGCCATTTTAATTGTTTGTCTTGCTGCTCAAACAACAGCAACACTACCCATTTTCATAGATGAAACAAATCTGGATCACGAGCCATACGCCAAATTGGCGCTCTACATGACCGAGCGCTATATCAGTCCAAAAACTAGTACACTGATTATAATGGAGAAATGTGCACATTGCAGGACGGGCTTACAAAATATGCATACGCGCTTAGTGCGCCACTTTTTGGTTAGATTCAATACCGGAATGACGCTGCAGCTGTTTTTTGGATTGCCTGACGAACGTTTGTGGGACTATAATATGTTTATTGTGGATTCAATTGATGCTTTTCGGTAAGAATTAAGCAGTACACCCAGAAAAATAATAATGTGAAATCAACCAAAAATCAAAAAATTTTGTGGTTAATTTTTTTCAACACGATGCTTAATGTATGCCGTCATGTAATCGTGTAAATTTAACACTACTGTCAAGTGTTAGTTTAACAGGATGACAACTGTAGAATTAACACTAAAAAGTACTGAGTCTTCCTGTTGATTTTACAATTTTAACTAGTTAATGTTACAATAAAAGCTGGTTAAATTAACACGAAATGGTCCTGTTGAATTAACAATAACATCTTTTTGATTTTACATTAAATTTATTGTTAAATTAACTAGAAAGTCTTGTTGATTGTACAATTTATTTTTTTAAATAAAAAAAAACATATAAAACATAAAATATATAATCATCACTTCAATTAAGCACATTCGTACATCACTCGCACAACTGACCAAATTGAAGGCGCCCTTCTCATACGAACACAAATGTACCGGCGATAGTTTATACATGGGCGATAGTACTATCACTTTCACCGAGTAATGTTTGGCCGCTAATGCAACAACCGCATGCTGCCCGCAAACCCCCATTCGCTAAAAAACCTCCTCGTGATATTGCAACCTATGAAGAGGAAAAATAAAATATTGAACATTAAATACTTTTAGAAACAAAAATGTAATCCTCTTTTAACTCACCTGCAAACTGAAAATATAAATCGAAAACCCACTATCGCGAACTGACAATGATGCTAGACTCGCATCACTGCCACGGCACAAAATTTTCCTTTTTTTTTTTTTTTAAAAATAATTTGCGTTATGCACGAAAATCAGACTTCAAATGATCAAAAAAATTATGTATGTTTCAAAATAGTTTTGACGTTCTTTTTTAACACTTTTTTTTAGATTACATTGACACTATGATCGTGTTGAATAAACCAAAATTACAAATGACGTTTATGTTTGAACATTGTTTCGTGTTATATCAACCAAATTTTATTGTTAATTGTGGTTCTTGTTGTTTTCACATTTGTTTTCATGTTGTATTAACACTAAAGTTGGGACGTCATTTTTCTAACATTTTTTTTAGTTTATATTGACACTATCATCATGTTAAATAAACCAAATTCCAAATGACATTTAGGAATAAAATTTTATATTTGAATCATCTTGTATATTTTAAAATTTCTTCATGTTGTATCAACAATAAAATTTGGTTGAATTTACCAAATTTTTAGATGATAGTTACAAAGCCAAAATCATGTTTGAAATATCGTGTAATTTGAAAAAAATTGTTGCTGTTCTATGTGTAAAGATCGATCGTGTTAATTTTACATGAATCGTGTTGATGATTTTTTTTCTGAGTGTAACGGTCCACATACCTTCATACATGTATTCAATTTATTTATTTAAATTTATTCACAATATAATTAGTACAATAAGATATTCATCTTTTCTAGTACAAAGAGAAATAGGAAAAAAAGAGTGATTCTTACATTCTAAAACGCAATGATCAGATCATTATTACATTTAATAAATAAGCAAATACATATATAAATATAAATACATATATATACAAGTAACAAAGAATACATAGTGGTTTAAATATATAGATGGTCAATGAATTATTTACTGAAATAGGAATAAATAGATGTGTTAAAATTAGTTCTGTTAAGGCTTCCCCTGATAGCAGCAGGAATAGTGTTCCAGGTGCGAACAGCGCTAACGAAGAATAGTCGTGCTGAAGTCAACGAAGAATATTGCGGGACAATCAGGTCAGTTAATCAGGCTGACTTTGTTGGAGTTAATTTCGAATAAAGGTAGTTAGGAGCTTCTGACGAGATTATCTTATATAAAAATATACAGTTTCTGGCTTTGAGATAACTCATAATATCACAGCCCAATAGCCGGGTTTTAAACTCCGAGATGTGGTCAAACTTGCACAGGCCATAAACGTAACGCGTCACATTATTAAACAATAAGTTGATCTTGCGAACCGAGATACTGTCTAATTTGCTGTAGACCACTTCCCCGTATGTGATAATGGGCATAATCAAATGCAAAGCAAGCTGGCGTCTAGTATCAACAGGTGTGTAAAATCCCGATTGCCATAGGCTTCTTAAAGTGGCATAAACCTTGCGGACAACCGAGTTGACATGGTCACCGCAGGTGAGACTTGAGTTGATTACAAAACCCAGGTTCACAGTTTTGTTAACTACTTTTAATGGCTCTACCCCAATTAGTATCGGCGGAATAAAGTCAAATGGCTTCATACGCTTTTTGGCTATAGGTAAGATATAAGACTGTTTGCTATTTAAGAGTAAGCCATTAGCAGTTGCCCAGTCAGAGATAGCCATAAGGTCAATATTTAGATTATCCGATACTATATCAGGTCGATTAAAGGGGCCACTAGAGTATACTTGTAGGTCATCTGCATACGCATGCATTTGAGAAAACTGGCACACGCGAAATACATCATTTATAAATAAGATAAACAGCAGAGGACCCAAAATGGGCCCCTGGGGCACCCATCTTGAGACCGTTTTCAACTGAGATACCTCGCAGCCACTTCGTACACGTTGGC
Source organism: Urophora cardui (assembly GCA_960531455.1). Taxonomy (NCBI): domain Eukaryota; kingdom Metazoa; phylum Arthropoda; class Insecta; order Diptera; family Tephritidae; genus Urophora; species Urophora cardui. The sequence goes on along the minus strand of OY482671.1, from coordinate 95,745,207 downwards.
ACCGCCCCATTAGATAGGTTTGCATCATACTCAGCGCACTACTGCTAAAACCAAAAAATCTCTCAAGTTTGCAACATAACAGCTGTTGATTGACCGAACCGAAAGCTTTGGAAAAATCAAGCAGGCAGAGCAATGTTAGTTGACCTTTATCAAAGCTTATCCTGATATCATCTAGAATTTTTAGCATAGCAGTGTTGCAGCTATGATTTTTCCTGAAGCCTGACTGAAAGGTTGAGAGAAGGTTGTGCTCTTGAATGTGCATATATTACATTTATTACATTGAATTTTTTTTTTAATTTCAGCAACTTAAGTATCCACATACCGTTAACCCGTTATGAGCACCAATTTCATTTCTTCATCATATTAACCTTACGTATCCGTCACCAAGGCACAGCTTTCGAGCACATGCAACAAATATTTACCGAATGTCTACGCTTGCATGTCGATAATGTTGTTATTATGGTGCAAATGCCCAACACTAAGGATTTCGCTTTTTACGTGTCTTATCTGTTTGATGAGATTTATTGTAGGCAAGCGATTAGTATAGTACGATTTAATGATTATATAAACGGCAGTTTGACTAAAGACAGCCTCTTTCCGCCATTGCTGCGCAGTTTTCACAATTGTACGTTGAATGTGTGTTTGAGTTTGGGCTATCCCATGTTGGGTTTCAGAGGCAATCGCAGCAACCCAGAGCATTTGCGGGACATCACGCGTCTGGAGGGCATTGAAGGTGATCTGTTGAGGAATTTGGCGAAAGTGATGAATTTTCGGGTGAATTTGTCGATACCTGAGGAGGAGAGCGTGATAAGGGGGTTTAACGTTTCGACCGGCTGTTTTGCGGAGGTACCTACATACATATATCGCACCCTAAATCAAAAAGTGGCACAACTCAAAATTTTTCAAAATCGAGATTTTTTTTTATAAACAGGTAGGTATACGGAACATATCTCTAGCGATTGCCAAAAAAAACTTTTGAATAACTGTCTCTTTCGACCGAAAAATAACCATTATACCTGGCCCTTTGCCATGCGATTGCTTGTAATGAAAAAAAGTTTTTTTGGCTCTCCTGAAAATTTTTGAATTTTGAGTTGTGCCACTTTATGATTTAGGGTGCGATATGTACATTAGGCCGTCTCGCGTTATAGGGAAGCAAAAATAAAGTGCGCCGTACGCCCCCGCATATCATGTCTTTTTGGAAAACATTTCCGGAAAAGTTTTTTATTTTTTTTTTGGACGCTGCTAGATGTCGCTAAAATTTATTTTTCTCATATCTTCTGTATTTATAGTCCAATCTCAGAGTTTAATACACCAATGTCTTTGGCTTGAAAGGACGCCTTATACTATGGAATATTATTAACCCAATGTGAGTCATTGGGGTCACTACCACCCAGTATTTATTTTATACTACCCTAATGCAATTTTTTTATGCCTGCATGTTAAACGTAGTCTAAAATCATTAATCTTTTGCAAAATAAGTATTTCGATCGCTTCAGTAGAACCCGAAATAAAAGACGTTCAACATTCCGTGGAATATAAGTTTTTCGCTTCCTTTGGTCTTTTAGGTTCATTTTAAAAAAATTTCTTCTGAGGAGACCCCTACTGAAATTTTATGGCGAATAATTTTCTAGAACATTTTAACCCTCTATCACCGCCAATAAATGGTTATTTTGACCCCTTTTTTTTGAAAATCAAGAAAAATAGTATTTTTAAGGTCGCTAGGTTATTTGGCATAAAATTTTACTATGGGTCTCCTCAGAAAATTTTTCTGTAAAATTAACCTAAAAGACCAAAGGAACCGACAAACCTATATTCCTCGGGATGTTGAATGTGTTTTATTTCGGGTTCTGCTGAAGCGATCGAAATACTTCTTTTGCAAAAGATTAATGATTTTTGACTACGTTTAACATGCAGACGTAAAAAAGGTACATTAGGGTGGTATAAACTAAGTACTGGGTGGTAGTGACCCCAATGGCGCACATGGGGTTAATAATATTCTACAGTATAAGTCGCCCTTTCAAGCCAAAGGCATTTCTGTATTAAACTTAGAGATCGGACTATAAATACCGAAGATATGAGAAAAATAAATTTTAGCGACATCTAGCGGCGTCCAAAAAAAAAATTAAAAATTTTTCCGGAAATGTTTTCCAAAAAGACATCATATGGGGGGGCGTACGGCGAACTTTATTTTTTGCGATACGGTCTAATGTACATATATCTTTATTTGTCTCTATTAATTTCATTTATCTTTTTCTCTATTTCCACAGCTTGCTACTGCCAAGGCGGACCTCGCACTCGGCTTTCTGAGCAGTTCAGACAATTTGAGTTCCATTTTTAGCTACACCGATTCCTATCATCAAAGTCCTTGTGTGTTTGTCGTGCCCAGTGGTCTGCACTTTGGTCCACTGAAGCAATTGGCACAAGCTTTCTGCACGGAAGTGTGGTTATGCTTTGGTTGTTGTTGTATCGGCGGTATAATTTTCATACATTTAACCGTAAATAAGGCCAGTCGTGAGTTGTGCGAGAAAATGGTTGGTAAACCGAGCCATAGTAATGCCACCAGCTTGGTTGTCACCATGATGGGCAATCCACTCAAAATGCTGCCACGCCATGATTGTGCGCGTATCTTACTTATGGCATGGCTGTTGGCAACGCTCGTGTTGCGCAACGCATACCAGGCGAATATGTTCGATTCATTGCGCATTTCGAGACGCATTCCAATACCGCCCAGCATCGCTGGCCTGATAGAGGAGAAGTTTGCATTAGTGTCTGAAAAATATGTTGAATTTTATCCGAGAAATATGACATTAGTCATTTCGAATATAACGCGTCGCTACCAAATTGTACAAGAAACGGAGTCGCCGCGCTTGACAACGCTTTCCATGCTGGTCACCTTGGCTTGGCATAATCGGCAAAATTGGCAAACCAGTCGCTTGGCATTTGTCAGTGAACCCATCTATCAGGTGCAACTATCGATATTTCTGAAGAAACACTCCAAATTCCGTTCGTTTTTCAATTATCGCATCAAACAGTTGGTGACGGCTGGCATCACCGCGCACTTTGACTCGAAGCATGTGAAGCCGCATTTTCTAATGCTTAACGCTCAATCTCAGCGCTTGCCAGTCATTGGTAGCAATATGCTAAAGGGCCTCTACATGCTGTATGCCATTTTAATGGGCATAGCGGCGGCGCTTTTTATCATGGAATTTTTGTCCTGCAGAAGCTCATTTTGCAAAAAAATCATGGATTGGTCACATAGTGTAAAGAATTATGACTAGAGCTCGGATAATAGCTGAAAGTCAGACGCCTAAAATTATGCTACGTAATGTTTGTGCGCACATCCAGTGGCAAGTTTAAGAGTGGGGTGCATTCGGGTCTAAGCCCCCCTTGAATGCAATTGGATATTTTGCTTACTAGGATGCCAGAAAAATAAATTATTAATTATTATTAATTAAATTATTTTTGTGAAATAGCTATACACTCAATCTTCGCTGCAAATAGTTGTTAAAATTTTTATCCACTTATCCCCAACAATTAAAAATTGAATTAAATAAAAATTTCGTGCACTAAAACTCTTTAAATTATAAATTATTAAGGTTTTTTATGGATTGCACGTGAAAAATTGCAAAGAAAGCTACAATAAATAAATGTAATAATAAAGAATCATATATATTATTTCTAATTGGTGTTTTATAAATATCCCTTTTTCTGCTCACATAATTTACCAAAATTAATAAGTAAGGCATCGTTTTAAAGGTATTTATTAGCTATGCATGCGAAACGGTGTTTTATTGGGCGTGGTACTTTATATGGAAAGTAAGGGGGGTAAAAGGGGGTTTGTCCCCCGCAGCGGGGAGTGTTATGGAACCCACATAAAATGTATATATATGTATATATGTATATATATGTATTAAAGGGATTCAAAATACCTATCGAATGGTATAAAAATATTTGAAATCGGTTCAGTAGTTTTTAAGTAATTGCAATTTAAAAAATGCATAATATAAACTTTGACCTTTAATAACTTTGGTTGTTGTTGTTTCCAAAAAAAAATTCACTTTTATACTCAACTTAGCCTGTTTATCAATCCTCATACTTCGTTTTTTTGATTTCATAATTTTAGAAATCTCACATTTGTACCAGATCGTGCTATTTTTTTCAACTTTGGCTGGGGGCACCTCCAAACATGCGAGTAGGTCAATAAAATTTTACAGACTTATTTCTGGGCTAGAAAGGTGCCGTTCTGGCTTTGGAACAAATTGAGTTTCCAAAAAAAATTTTTACTCCACCTTAATATATACGAGTATATCAAAACGTTCAGAATGAAAAAAATGATTGAACCATGTCCGTCCGTCCGGCCGTATACACTCTAACTTGCGCAAAAATAGAAATATTTTAATGAAATTTGGTACACAGATTATAATGGGAACAGAGAAAGTTGGGGTTGAAAATATGGCATATGTGTGTATTTCGAAAAACACGTAAAACATGATAATTCAGTCACTAATAAAGCCCGAGTGATGAAATGACGTTATGCCGTTATGAGGAAACGTGCTGAAATTTTGAAAAATGGGCCAAGAGGAGCAAATTTTCAAAGATTTATAAGTAAAAACTCAAGAACTGTAACAGATAAATCGAGTAAGCTTGGACTACTGATTTGCTTGCCAAGGCAAACGTGTGGAAAAAAAAATTACCCAAGTCGGCAGGGACCACGTATGTACATATGTATATATAAAAATATATGTAAAATATATAAAAATATAATACACATACATATATACATATATGTAGGTATAATAGAACATTTTATGCGATATGTTTGTCAAACATATACAAAAGTAATTCATTGAAAATTCCATAAGTTCCACTGCAGACATAAAACCAAATAAATATAAGTTTTTTAAAATGGGCGTGAGAGCAGAAACTATACGACTGGCGCCGTATGTTTTATTATATTTTGCGCAAGATGCGCACGGGTCCAGCTAGTAATAATAAATAAAGTATAATAAATAAATATATAATTATAAAGAATAAAGAAAAATTAAAAATTTGTAGTGACTCGCTTAAATTTTAGACAAAATCTTCGCACGTGAAGGAAAAACAATTACAGTTTCAAACCAAATATATTTTGAATAAAAATGAGGCAAGTGCATATTAGCAAATGAATTTGACTAGAAAAAAATACTAATACCTGTTATTTGAGAATTTTTTTCTAGTTGTCCTCTGCATTTTTTTTCATGCGAATTTACAAGTCGAAAAAATTGCGTACTAGAAAATAATATAAAATTTCTACTCAAAAAGTTACAAATTTTGCTGAAATATTGGCGAATTTTCCAAACTTTTTAACTTTAATATATTTGGTTTCTGTTATAGGTTTTTTTTATTTAACAAATTAAAATAATTAAAAACACGTAAATAAATATATTTTACGAATAAAATCACTTTCTATTCTGCTTTATTTCATCACACACCACTGTATGTTTATTTAAACTGCAAATTTGTGTAACATGATTAATAACTTCTATTATATAAAGATAAGTCGCATTTTCCTCCCTGATGATTTAACTCCAGAACGGCTGGACTGAATTAAATGAAATTTTGCACGTAGTTTTCGATTGAGCCCGACATGGTTTATGGCCAAAAAAAGTATAAGAATCCGGGAAGGTTTTGGAGATATTCCACAAAATGTGGACCAGGGTAACCCTATAACGGGTTCGTACGATATGGGTATCAAATGAAAGGTGTTGACGAGTGCTTGAACATGTTGTAGTTATTGGTCCCATTTAAGACCCCGTATTCGAGGTATTTCCCGAAATATGAACCAGGTGTGACCCCAGACGAGTTTTCTACAATATGGGTATCAAATAAAAGGTGTTGGTGAATATTTATAAAAGATGTGATTTTCAAAACCCTATGCGACCCGTTTTCCGATATATTGATAAAAATGAGGACCAGGGTGACCCTAGAAAGTCTGGAGGGATAGAATAGGCATAGGGATAGGGCTAGAGACATGGATAGGGATAGGGATAGGTATATGGATAGGGATTAGCGATTCGGGATTAGGGATTAGGGATAGGGATAGCGATTCGATAGGGATAGGGATTAGGGATTAGGAATTAGGGATTAGGGATTAGGTATTAGGGATTAGAGATTAGGGACTACGCATAGAGATAAGGATAGGGATAGGGATAGAGATAGAGATAGAGATAGAGATAGTGATAGTGATAGAGATATAGATATAGATAGAGATAGAGATAGAGATAGAGATAGAGATAGAGATAGGGATAGGAATAGGGATAGGGTTAGCGATAGGTATAGGAATAGGGATAGGGATAGGTATAAGGATAGGGATAGGGATAGGGATAGAGATAGAGATAGAGATAGAGATAGAGATAGAGATAGAGATAGAGATAGAGATAGAGATAGGGATAGGAATAGGAATAGAGATAGGGATAGGTATAAGGATAGGATAGGGATAGGGATAGGGATAGAGATAGAGATAGAGATAGAGATAGAGATAGAGATAGAGATAGAGATAGAGATAGAGATAGAGATAGAGATAGGGATAGGGATTAGGGATTAGGGATTAGGGATAAGGATACGGTAACACGGTAATCTAGGACTTTTCCTTTAGGCTTTATAGGAATAAATTTTAGGCAGAACAACGTCTGGCGGGTCAGCTAGTTACTTATAAAATCTTCACCCACCATACCAATATGGCACCTCTTTATATTTAAATTGTAATCCCGCCACTGAAAACAAACAAAATTCAAAAAAAGGAGCATATTTTCTGGCGCTTGATTTCACCTATTTTTCCGAGCTCTAATTATGACTGAATGAAATCAAAAATACATATGAGTTTGTGGTCTGGAAAATTTAGACAACTAAGTAATATCTTTGCACATATATACATATTTATCCTCTTGTATCAGTAATGAAATACAAATTTTTGGTGCACCAATATTGTTTAATATTAAATTTGTATTTTTCTGAATATAGAACGTCAAAGGTAGAAACAAAAAAAAAATCTTGTAAAAAGGCGCTAAGGCGCTAGCGTCGATATGTAATAAATTAAAAATAGAACAACTATGAGATTGGCTCATAAATATTGTCATTATAACATTCTCATTAAAAAATATATCCTATTTCATTCTTCAGCATGTGCAGACACGTATTTAGGGTTAGCAAATACCCGTTGTCCCTCTGCACTATGAGAAAAATCTTTATTCTTTGGCAAACTGTGTATTTAATGAGATTACTCCTAATTCCCCAATTGCCATTTGAAATTTTAATACTCCTTTTTTTTTAAATTATCCATCCCAATGTGTGAGCAAATTGCCAGCAATTAAAAAGTTTTCTCAACGCAAACTCATGTGTTCGAGTACTTACAGCTTGTTGGCTGTTGTTTGGAGTTGTGAATGCTTTCAGTAGGGAAACTTCAAGAGCACGCTTAGTTTTCGACGCACTTGCAAATGTAAGTACGAGTTTGTAAGTAAGTAATGTCACGTTTCAGTTGTTAGCGTGCAAAACTTCACGGAGTTGTAGTCACGCTCTTCAAACTACATACATACATTAGGCCGTCTCGCCTTATAGGGAGGCAAAAATAAAGTTCGCCGTACGCCCCCGCATATGATGTCTTTTTGGAAAACATTTCCGGAAGTTTTTATTATTTTTTTTTTTTTGACGCCGCTAGATGTCGCGAAAATTTATTTTTCGTTTAACATGCAGACATAAAAAAAGGTACATTAGGGTGGTATAAACTAAGTACTGGGTGGTAGTGACCCCAATGACGCACATAGGGTTAATAACAGGGTTTGAAATTGCTTAGCTACTTTTGCTGCATTTGCTTTTGCCATGGAGGAACAATAAAGGAGAATGCATAACGACATACCTTCATACATAGTGGGCCGAGAAGTGTCATGCAAAGAGGAATGTAGAAGAATTTGACAGATGTAGGGGCCACACAAATGCTAGGGTGCGTGTGTGTGTGGAATATGTCAACAAAAAAATGCTTGTGTTCGTGTGTGTTTATGAAGATTGAAGAAGAAGTCAGCTGATCTTATGCATTCTCCTTTATTGTTCCTCCATGGCTTTTGCTAACGAAAAGTAAATTAGCAAACTCGGCCAGCCAAGTATTCAGCTGAGCCGTGTTTGCTTGTATAGTTAAGCAAAGCAACGCGATTTGGGGGATTTCTGCTTTTGCTTATTTTGCTGAAACTATTATATTATTATTATATTTCGATTTTTTGTACATATTTACTTATGTGTATGTATGTATATACACATAATATGTATGTATGTCCATTTGTAAACATCTTTTCATGTTGAATTTTGCTTAAAAACTAGTTTCAGCAAAATAAGCAACTGTAAGCAAAAATTTACTACTCAACTAATTGCTGGAAGTAAAAGCAACCCTCTCAAATTGAGTTGCTTGGCTTAACTATACAAGCAAACACGACTCAGCTGAAAACTGAAGCGAATGATTCGTGTTTTCGTTTTTGGCTCGGCTGAATTCAGCAATAAGCAAAAAACATGGGCTATTGCTGTTTTGCAGCAAGCAAATTCAAACCCTGGTTAATAATATTCCACAGTATAAGGCGTCCTTTAGCCATGGGTAATGGCGCAATTTTTTTGGCGCTGATACAATAACACCAGCGCCAACCGTGGCGCCGCGCACGGCTCTGGCGCAATAACACCTTTAGCGCAATTGCCATGGAATAATCGATAAATAACACTTGTTCGCGTCTTACTGTCTACTATACCCGTTTTATTTCTTTGGCGCAATTCTGCTTACATACACGCTGGCAGAATAATTGTGCCACAATTAAATTTAATTTTAAAAATAATTTGCGTATATTTGTGAAAATATGCTGGCATCTCGTTTTGCGGCATCTTCATTATGAAATATTTTATTTAATTTATTTTGTATTATATTCTTCTCTCCTATTCACAGATAATGTCAATTTTGTCTTCTTTATTTGTGAAAGTAAAATATCAATACCCTTTCGTATTAGCGATCGTTCGGTATTGGCGTTAGCATACATAATTGTGACGGTGTCATATACGCTGCGCTGTTATTGGCTTTGTGGTGGTGCCATTTTACACTAGCGCTATATTGGTGCTGGTGTTAGCGCACGAAATTGAGTCAGTGTTATATTGCAATAGCGCATCATTGAGTTGGCTCTACATTGAGTTGGCGCTATACTGAGTTGGCGCTATACTGAGTTGGCGCTACATTGAGTTGGCGCTATATTGAGTTGGCGCATTTTCCAAATCGGAGTTAGCGCAATAACACCAGGGTTGGCGCCAGCGCAATTGCGCGGCGCAGCGCAGTGTTACCCATGCCTAGCGTCGTTTCAAGCCAAAGACAATGGTGTATTAAACTTAGAGATCGGACTATAAATACCGAAGATATGAGAAAAATAAATTTTAGCGACATCTAGCGGCGTCCAAAAAAAAAATAAAAAACTTTTCCGGAAATGTTTTCCAAAAAGACATCATATGCGGAGGCGTACGGCGAACTTTATTTTTTGCGATACGGTCTAACGTACATGTTATACATTATTCGATATGCACACATTTAGGCTGCTGCGTAGGGAGCGGCAACTTACATTTGCATTTGTAATATAAATATTATATTTATAAGTGCAATGCAGCGAGCGGCGTGTTTTGCAAAATTGGGTTGGATGAACTTAAATCGCGAATGATTTCCAAAGCACTTGATATATTTTTCATATAGGTAACTAATGTAGTTTATATTGAAACTCCTTTTATTTAAGCTGCTAAACAGACAAACTCTTGCATTGAAATTGAATTAGGTAAGATAGTTGAAATATACATATAAATTTTTAGCAATAACCCTGGGCTTGAAAATAATGCTGAATACATAAACTTGTCTCTTTTATATACTCATTTTAGTTTAGGTTCTAGTAGTCTAGATCCAGGCCCGCAGAGAGCCGAGCCGGGCCCCTGGGACAGTTCGCGTTTACGGGCCCCCCTAAAAAATAAATGGTATTTCCGTTAAAATTTCCAACAAATATCCCTTAATAAGTTACTTATATTGAAAAATTCAGGATCTTCATATGCAAACACTTATATTTTTGAATATTGTATGAAAAAATATATCTTTTTAGCTCTTCCTCTTTTCAAGCACAAATATAATACGTATTTTACTTTTGCCACCTCTTAACCCAGAGAGGGCTTATTCTTTATATTGCTTCTGTGTTATATTGGGGTTTTGGGTGTTTTGGCTTGAAGATCCTCTCACGTTCGGTATCCAGCATTATGCTTTCCCTTTATGTTTTCATTATTGCAGCAGAAGTTTTTTTACAATTGGCTACTCGATCGTTAAAAAAATTAACACTATTTTTACCTGGCGTCACTTACGTTTCACTTTAGAGGTGGGACACTATCGATAGTGCCACCATCGATAATTATTGATAGTCTTCAAAAAAAACCATCGATAGTACTATCGATAGAACTATCGCCGAAAATTTGAAAAATTCAGGAAAACATCAAACTCTAAATTTTTTACGTTCAGTCCAGTATATTTTAGTACACGGAGGTGAAGGTTTGAAGTCGAAACAAAAAAAAAATCATCTATAATGTCGTTTAAATTTTTTTGTACATATACGAATATAAAACCTCTACAGAATCTGAAATATTATGGTGCAATATGGGGATGTAAAAGTTGTAAAACTATCGAGAGTACACATTACCATCAATAGTTTCTGATAGTTTTGAAAAAGCCATCGATGGTCTTCGATAGTTTCCCACCTCTATTTCACTTTTTAAATGGCATTAATTAAAAAAAATGTTAATTTTAAAGTTTCAAATGATGCAGATTTGTTTGACAAGTAAATTTTAAAGAAACTTCAAGATATGAGCTAATTTGAAAGATCGGTTTTGAAATTAAGATAACTTTTCTAGGTTTTTGCGTCACTTACGTTTTATTTTCCTATTTAGATTTTCAGCAAGAAATTATGTATATTTATTACAGCTAAGCAGTAACGAAATCTTAGGAGCAGTATATTTATTCAATCCTTCTGGCACTTTTTCCTGGTAATAACTCTAGTATCTAACTATAAATTCATGGAAATAATAGTGGATAGAAAATAATAATTAATATTGTTTTATTTTTTATTACTTTACTCTTTGAAATCAATTTAAACAGGATTATCAACATTTTTCATTTGAAAAGTAAATATTTCTGAGAAGCTTGGTTCACCACCTTACCAATCGTGGTACTTTGGAAACTCTAAGTCAAACTCGATTTTTCTCAATTTCAACTCACTTTTCTAGGATTTGCCCATGTATAAATAAGGTAAATATTTGATTGGATGCTTATAATTTTAGTTTGGTGATTTGGTTAAGTTAAACACTTCAATTTTAAAACAATTTTTCGTAGCAACAAAATACCTATGTACATATGTATCTATGAAATCCTAGTTCGAGTACTGTCAATACTGCTTTGCCTTTCCGGGCCCCCAAAAGCCTTCCGGGCCCCAGGCCGATTGCCCTGGCTGCCCCCCCTCTCCGCGGCCCTGCCTAGATCGTATGAGTTGCGCTTTTCAAACTAAAGGTCTTGAAACTTGGCGCGCTAATTGCTAATTTTTTGTTCTCAAGAGAAGCACGATTAACCAGAAGTGGTTTCAACAGTTCACGTTCCGATTCTTCCCCACAGTTTCATAATTGCCGCAGTCATTGTTGGTTAGTGCAGTGCTTTTTGAATGATTTCCCAGGATTGTATGGTCAGCAGCAACTCTCCAAGAGCTTTGATTATAGCATGGCAAATTGAGTTCAAATGAGATAGATGGATTGCATGAAAGTAGTGCCAATTATGGTCCCTCATTCAAGGCAGTAGCAAAATACTTATCGATCTCATTAATATATTTAACTATATCAGATTTCTAAGTGTCGATATGCGTTCTATCTAATAAATCAGAATTTGCAAAATATATACATACGAGTATACATACATACATACACATAAACAAACAATTAATAAATAATGTAATTAGCCTACACTGCAATTTCATGCTATTGACACCCATTCACCCATTCAAGCTCTTCTGAGGCCTCGCACTAAATCTCACAACTGCCAAGTTACATACATGAGCCAACAATACCACAATTAAATTTGCCATCTCGACACGATGTTGAATGAAAACGCCAAATCATGCACAATTTCACAAACACACACTGTGTTGGAAGGCGACAGAGCGGATGCCGCTGCTGCACCAGAAATTGCGCACAGCACGAGCTAATTAATGTAACCGAAGCAATGGAATGGAATGGGCGTTGTATTACAAGGCAGCAACATAGGCAACCGCCTCAGCAACGCCCTGCCTCCGTCCCTCCTGCGGTGTACTGCTCTATATGTTTGCTGCAATTTGAATTATGCCGCCTGTCGCTGACATATTTGCTACTTAAGAGTAGCGCTAAAGCATAATCGTGCTCCGTAGTACATCAGACAACAAGAATTTGCTGTTGAGTGGAAAAGGCAGCAGCAGGAAAATATTTGTGCAGGAATTCTTACAAGTTGGTTTTAGCTGAGTTGCTACAATTGGCGTAAAATGCGCAATTGAGATCGTAAAATTAATGTGGCAAATGCACTAGATGCATTCTCGAACTACAAAAGAAAATAATAAGAAATGTAAAAACTTAGTTGTGCGCACTTACTATATCCATATGTCCCTTGGACTGTTAAGGAATTTTCACACACATCAGTCACGGCATTCCAGCGAACTGTCACACAGTGGGGGCACCTCCATACAAACGCGGCCAAAAATAGTAATAATTGAGCTAAAAACTTGAAACTCGGAATTTAAGCTTCCAAGATTGAAAGTAGCAAACTGTAAAAAATTTCGTAAAATCGGACCACAAATACACTCCCCTCCCATATAACTGTGTGTTTGGAATTTCAATATCTTGCTAACTATTATAGCTAAAATGCTCAATCTTAATTAGTGCACACATTTTTGAACTATAAATCAAATACAGTAATCATTTTGGAAAAGGCGCAGAGTATCCCATGGTTTTCAAATTAAAAATATATGCACTTTTAAGGATTTTATAAGCATTTATCATAAAATTTTCCTGCAAAAAATCGCATTTCAAAAAATGTTTATACCACAAATGAAACTATGCTTTTCTACACGATTTCAGTATGCTGAATCAGAATCTGGAGTCGGAATTCTCAAATTGGTTTTAATTTCTGATATATTCATGTCCAAATAGGCAAACAAAAGACGTTTTTGGCTATATTCCCTGCTTAATATCTTTTATGTTATATTTTTTATTCAAAACCAAATACACCGTTAGAAAGCATAAACCATCCCCTTAAATATGGCGTTTAAATTTTTCAGATATCTTTATTAGAATTAGAAACATAGTTTTTAAGTTTCATTAATTTGGCAAATTTTCCCCATGCAAAAAATTAATACATTTTGAAGCATACTTTTGCGCATTTTGTATGGGAGGAATGTATGAAAATTAAAAAAAACTCACTCCATAAGAAAGTTCCTAAAACACAAAAGCGCAAACGAATTTTTAAGATTTCTTCACCTATTTGTACAGCACATTCACTAGCACCTTTCTGTTCGAAAAGAAAAGAGGTGCAAAAAATAATGTTAACGCTGATAAAAAAAGTGGCCTAATTATTGCGTTTTGAAAAAGGCACTCTTAGTCAAATGGGAGAAAGGTTATTTAAGCGAAAGGTGCAGGTGGATTTTAAAAATTAAAATGCAGTTTGACTAAAAATATACCGTTTCAAAACATATGAAAAAATTGGGGGGGTCATATTTTTAATTATATAATAATGTATCATTCGATTACATATGTTAACAATTTAATGAGATACGGTATTTTGTATAAGGTGTAATTGTTGAGAAATAAAAGGACCTATTTTTTGCTTAGGTTTGGGCACCCTGTACGGCTAAACAAAACGAGACTTAAAAAATTTTATATAAGTTTTTTTTACAGATTGTTATATCTGTCAATCGCTTTAAAAAAAAATTGATTTGCTGATACTTTAATTTCGATTTTGTTTTTGGCCGCTATCACCCAGTGTGTGTCAGCGTGATGCTCATGTGATAGCACAAGGTTTTTCTTAGTACCGGAAAGGCAAGTGGCAGATCCTAAAAAAGCATGTTCACAACAAGATAATAAATACTCACTAGGTATTTCTGTCTATATATCCGTCTGTTTGAAGGCAAACTAAGTACTCCGTCAGCGGTATGGCCGAACATGTTTTCAACCGATACTTTGCGTATACGCCGGAAATTTTACGGCGCATAATTGAATTATGTGAAGACCTCTTTACTTTTTACTCGCCAAATGTGTATTTTCGCAATTTTTAAATTTCTATAATCCCCTAAGGCGATTGGGTGTACGTAATGGAGTAATCACTTGAGCTCATTTGTAATTCAATTATGTATACATACATAAATGCACTTGTGGGTGTGGGTGCATGGCGTAGCCATTTGTTAAGGGCGTTATGGTTGTTATTGTCGGCGCATTTGGTGGCGTGCGAAATTTGTTGCATGTCATATGCAGTGTGTGTTAACTGAATAGAATCTTTTAGAAGCACATTAGCTTTTAGAATGTGTGTAGTTATAATGCATTATGATTAATGTGAGTCTCACTGTGAAGTAGCGAGTAATTGCTTCCGACTAAGTATTTTAATGATAATAATCTTAGGTTAGGTTATGTTGGTGTAGCTGCCGCCATAACGGCGCACTTAGGCCAGTACAGAGTCCCATTTTGGTACCACAAGAAATCATTTTCAAAACCTGATGGATTTCACCAGATCCATGTTTCTCGATGAGGCAGTGTTCTGTGAGCATCCCCAACAGGTTCCAGATTTCCTCTCCCGTTAGAGTGCAAATTTCGAAAGTTGTGATCCAATTTTGTCCAGGTTTGCCGTAATGTTCGACATTCCGGATTCTGTTGCCATCTATCGCCTGCATGTGGAAAACGTCATACCTATGCGTTCTTTGTCAGGAAGAACCTACTTGGTAATGCCTTGCCTCGCAAGTTCATCTGCGTTACATTGCCATCTATGAGATCGGCGACAGTCTAGTGTTAGTTCAGAATTAAACGAGTGGGAGCAAAGAGATTTAATTGCTGCTTGGCTGTCGCTGAAGATGAATAAATACTTGTGGATAGGTTCATGTCCTATACGATTAACAGCCACGATTATAGCTGAAACTTCACCCTGGTAAACGCTGCAGGGGTCTGGTAGCGTAAAAGCTAGCTGTAGATTCAAGTTTTGTGAAAAGACTCCACCTCAAACTTTGTTGTATAATTTCGAGCCATCGGTATAGATGGAAACGCTACCTGGGTTTAAGTAGCTCCGATTTGGCTCCCCTCAATTATCGTTATTAGTTATCCTTGTAACGAAGTTGCTGTCTGCAAGTATTGTGATAGTACAGCGGTCCATACTATCGGGTAGAAACCTTAAATTTCTTAGAATGCAAATGTCCTGTGGCTTTTGTGTGATCATGCTAGATCTGTGGACCCTGCCCAGAAAATTAATATTTGATGCCTTGCTCAAAGCAGGCCACCTGACTACGACCCCATATATTAGGATTGGTCGAATGATCGCAGTGTAAATCCGGGTCTATGAAATAACTCCCACGAAATAAGTCCCACTTTTAAAAGCGAAATAAGTCCCACCAAAAATTGCTTAAAAAAATGAAATAACTCCCACGAAATAAGTCCCACTTTTGAAAATGAAATATGTCCCACCAAAATGAAATGATTTAAAAATTTACTTGAAATGGAGTTATCTCAAAATTAAATAACTCCCCCTTGAATAATATAATTCTTAAATGAAATAAGTCCCACTTTTATAAACGAAATAAGTCCCACTTTTTCACTGTTTAATGCGATTTCAAATAAGAAGTATTTGGCTCTTCGAAAAAAAAACATACGTCGAATAATATCAACTAGAGTGCTGCCTACTGTCGAAACTCGACAGTTTTTCTAGATATTTTCTTATTACTTAGGTGCAACTATAGTTTCTGTATAATTGTTTGTTGTTATTGTCACTGTTACTATTTTGTTGTTGTTACTGTTGATGCTGCTACTACTGATGCTGTTATTGTCGTTACTCGTCTTCACCTACCTACTTCTTTCTTCCTATTTCTGCTCTTTTCTTTCCTACTCATTCTTTCTTATCCTTCACATGTTCACAATTGCATGGTATGTTTGGTGAGCACGTACAAACTCACCTATGCATGCGCTCTGTTGTGCTCAAAAGCATGCAACAACAACCATACAGCAATTTTCCAACGACGATTGTGGACGCATTTTCCAACCAATTTTCATGAAAATTGGCGCAGTTCTATTTGAGAGCAATACCTTTCTAATGGTGTGCTTAGTTTTAAAATCGGTTCAGTAGTTTCGAAGGAGAAGATGGAACAAAATTTATGTTAGCGTATTAATAATATAGATAATCAAAGCAGAGGAATAATAAAGAGATAAGGAAAAAAAATTATGGTTGTCCCTTTTACGAAATGTCCAATATATAACTTTTTTCATAAAAAAAAAAGAGAAATAAAGCCATAATGGCTTTATATTTCATGGCTCTATCGCACCCCTCCATAAAAAAATCATTTATTTATCAGATAAATATTTGAAGGTGTATGAAATACCTCCCACTTTGCAAAACGAATTTATTCCCACTCAAAACGAAATAAGTCCCACTTAAAATAAAAACGCGTAACGAAATAAGTCCTACTTTAAAAAACGAAATAACTCCCACTTTCAAAATAGCAATTTTTGGTGGGACTTATTTCCTTTTTAAAAGTGGGACTTATTTCGTGGGAGTTATTTCATAGACCCGTAAATACACCTGCAAATGCTGGGTGTGGGGACACCTTGCCCATGGCTATTTTTATTGTGTCTACAGCAATATAGGCTGTGTTTCGTCGCTGAATGAAGTTTTCCTTCCAGTTCAGCTTTCTTTTCGGAACCACCCTTAGGAACTTAGCCTTGATGACTAGGCTCAGACGCACGCCATTTAGCTCTGGTAGATTTAACGGTGGTATTTCGCACCGTCTACATAGTGTAGAGGAAAAGTTCCACCTTATTTGAATTGGCACTAAGCCCGCAAAGAGAGGACCACGCTGAGACAAAGTAATAATGTTAAGTTTGAAAAGAATTTTCTAATAAAGCGAGTGTAGTTATAGTGTATTCCGGCTAGTTTGCTGTCTCGTTTAAGCTTGTTGAAAAAATGTATAAGGTTGAACCTGCGACCTCTGGTATGGCAGGCGAGCCTTATAAGCACTAAACTACAGCGGCGACGAACAAGAGAAATAACAATAATTTGTGGAATTAACAATACAATTTTATATGCAAATACAAAACGTTTCGAACGACAATTTTGTGGCTTTTGTTTTTTGTTGTTGTTATTTGCTTCGGCTTAATACATTGTTTAAATAAAAGGAAAAACTGTTTATATACACGTAGATATGCATTTATGGAAATTTAAATAAATCCATGCACATACCCTGCAGGGAAGTTCGCTGCTTCAGAACTGGTGCGCTTCTGGTGCATTTTTCGCCACTATTAAGTAAAGCGAGGAAAATCTCTTTGGCAAGCAAGCAACTAAGACAATGTTAATGCTCCACGTTTTCTATAGTTCGGAACTATTTCTTACTTTTACAGCTTGCTCTAGTTAGTTTATCAGCACTTTTTCTAATCTATAACCAGTCCAAACTGCTAGCGCTTGCAGCTGCCAGTGAAGCTCAGCATTTGACACAATTACGGCTCCGTTTTTTTTTTTTTCTTCATAAACAATCTGAGAATTGTATAGATATGCCAATCCGAATTCAAATGAACTAACAAAAAAAAACATATCATAAATTATTTTCTTTCTTATTTTTCAAGTGATTGACTTTCCCGAAGGGGGGGGGGGCGTTTGAACTACCGAACAACTAGAATTCATGCGTCAATAATTTATTCATAACCTCGCATTTATTATGCAAATATTTTGAAAACATGCATACACACATATAGATAAACATATATACATACATACATACATACATAAGTGCATGAAGTAATAATACAATAATACAATGGCGCTATTATAACTCTGACGAATTTTATGGCCGAGCTTCTCTCCCAATTCCAGGTGTGCTCCTTTTGTTTTTCCTACTAATTGGGTGGACCTACAGTTTTATGCCGGCTCCGAACGGCGAATGCATTTTGTGGTGAGAAGCTTTTTCATGGCAGAAATACACTCTGAGGATATGCCGCCCACTGCCGAGAGGTGACCGCTGTTTCTAAAATCCCAACAATTGAGTTTTAATTAATTTGAAAAAATTTTTTTGGTGTTTGTTCGGACTGAGGTTTGAACCCGAGACCTCTGGTATAGCAGGCGAGCACTTTATCCACTGCACCACAGCGGCCACATATGAAGACATATGTATCCATAAATACAAAATTGAAGACACAAACGTGCATATGCATGTTTATGAACGAAAAATCAA
Source organism: Urophora cardui (assembly GCA_960531455.1). Classification (NCBI taxonomy): domain Eukaryota; kingdom Metazoa; phylum Arthropoda; class Insecta; order Diptera; family Tephritidae; genus Urophora; species Urophora cardui. The sequence goes on along the minus strand of OY482671.1, from coordinate 95,726,707 downwards.
GTAATAACACACACACACACACACGAAGGACCAAACCAATATTACGTATACGCCCTGGCAGCCTTATGGTGCTTTGGCCGCAACAGAGCTCCGCAAACCGGAACGTAGCATTTCCTTTGGTAAATGTTAAACTAGGCGAGCAGCGACGAGAGAAGGCCATGGGCGATAGTTCAACAACTAACGAACGGACGTTGGAAATAGTTTTTTTTTTTATTTTCTTTTATTGTGTGCGAGTAAGTGTGTGCGTTTTTGCGTTATTGGCAGTTGACAGGAAGTGTGTAAAAATTGTCTCGAGCAAACAAACACCCGCACACACATACAAATCACATTCTACTAAGCAAGCTCTCATATATTTATGCATAAATTTGTATGAATTTCGTGCTTTGACACTTGTTGTTGTTGTTGTTGTCGCCGCTTCATCCTGTATCCAATTTATTATTTACATATGGGCGTTGTGCTGTTGTTGCTGTTACTGCTACTAAATTTTCTTTTTACTGCCTGGCCTTTTGATTCATATTGCGCTAGTCCGGAAAAAGCTAAGAGGTGAGGAGTGCGCGTAATAACTTCACCGCACCGAAGAAGGTCCTTTCGCATACTTACAAGGCAAATATAATACAGACATACAAGCACAATATGTATGTACATAAGTGTTTCGTTGTTTGTTTTTAGTTCACATGTGCATATATAAATATTTATAGAACATTTCCTGTTGACTAAACTTTTAATGCTTGTCAATGTAATAAAATTTTCTAAGCAATTTACAAATTATTTGTTTGGTTATATAAAATGGCAAAAAATACACATATATATATATATTGTATATATATGTATTTAGAAACCAACCTCCCCTTGTCAGTGATGTCATTTTCACTTCGATCGAAGTATTTCACTTCACTTTTATGGCCGGCACTTCGACACTTCCCCAAATCACTTCGATTTTGACCAATCAGAATTAACTTACTTTTATAATTTATTCTTACAAATTCTAATAAAAGTTGCATATGCAAATATGCAAGAGGTAAATGTTTATACAATCAAAAGATATGGCATCTCTCATTGAAATGAATAATCGATTTTTTAAAAGCTCTTATCTCCAGAGCTGAGTTCGAAGCAAAAAAAAATTGTGGTATTTTAAGTATAAGTTAAATTTTTTTTTACATTGAATGAATTATAACCGATACCTGTTATACTTAAATAAAAGTAACAAAAGAATACTTAGTAAATTCTCGTTATCCAATGCCCTCACTCTGTAGTTCGATTCGAAAGAAATTTCTATATTCCAAATAGACAATATTCTACAGTTTACGAATGTGTTTTCGAATCTAATTTCACTTTCGAATAGAACTACAGTGTGAGGGCCCAGGAATAAAAAAGATCTCGTATTTATATACATGAACCAATATAAAAAATTGAAGATGCTGCAGTCATATATATATATATGTACATAATGTATGTACATATGTACGTCAATTTGAATTTGATGGATTTTTTTTTGCCTTGTTAGAAATAATAAAAAATAACATATTATGTATCGTGGAACGATCCTCCGTCATCCCTTGTCAAGTTTGGTTTGGAGACAAACCGGTTTCGGCTAATATGCGCCATCTTCAGTTCGAAAACGAACGAAACTTGACAAGGGATGACGGAGGATCGTTCCACAATACATCATATTCCTACCCTGTCGGAAAAACAAGCAACCAAAAAGTATTTAAAAAATAACATATTGTTAAAAAATTAAAGCATTTTATTTTATATGTAGTTTTAATAGCTTTTTTTGAAATGATACTTAAAAACAAAATGCATATATTATTCCATTTTTACGGTCCAAATTTTCTTGACCTCGCGGGAAACGTATGAAAAACCATTTAGCCGCGCTTCACTTAGATTTACTTCGAACCACTTTGATTTTTCAGCCGCTTCACTTCACTTTAAAATTTGGCGATGACAACACTGCCCCTTGTAAGTTATTTTCGCCGAATAATTTACTGAATTTATCATATGTATACATTGTATATGCATAGATTAGCAGAAAAATGGATGCCATACTTTTTAAAAATTTTTGCTTTTTGAATCGCTTCTCCTCGGTTTAGTTCGGTATAGATATGTACCTTTACACTCACGATAACATCATCTGACCAAAGTTCTATAAAATATGCAATCTCTCGCGGTCTTTTTCTAAAGAAGGTTTGAGGGACATGTAAAAAGGAGAAGGAAGCCATGTGTAGGCGTCTCTCCGTAAAAATAGAATACAATTTTTGCTGATTGGTCCATCAGAATGAAATCCGGGGCGGTTCGAACAGGAGCTGATGACTAGTATTTAGGCTGGTATCCCAACAGGAACTGCTTATTTAGCATGAAATTTTTTCATTTACTGTAAGCACATATGCCTCGTGGCGAAGAAGGAAGCATCCAGTCGCCCTAGGTGGAAAATTTTGTCGGGCTTGGAGCTTCGTCTCATGTCCGCGGTAACCATACTCGTATTAAGATTTTGGGTAAAGTTTTTTGGTATTTTTTTCAATACGAATTTTGTGGCCGTCTGGAGCAGTAATTTTATATGTAAAAGTTGAATGGCCAAAGATCCATCCATGATATTTATATACCTATATATATGAGAAGCTGTTTTTTTTTGCTACTCTATTGCTCGCCTGCTATGCCAGAGGTTTCGGGTTCAAATCCCAGTCCGAGCAAACACCAAAAAATTGTTCTAATTAGTAAAAATCCAATTATTGGTATTTTTAAGAGCAGCGGCCACCTCTCAGCAGTGGGCGGCATACCCTCCGAGAGTGTATTTCTGCCATGAAAAAAAAATGCATTCGTCGTTCGGAGCCGGCAGAAAACTGTAGGTCCACCCAATTAGTAGGAAAAACAAAAAAGGAGCACACCTCGAATTGGGAGAGAAGCTCGGCCATAAAACTCGTCAGAGTTATAATAGCGCCATTGTATTATTATTATTATTGGATCCAATTAATCGTTACTGTAAATTTGCAAATTGCCATATTTTCTAAATATCATTCCACTTTAACATTACTAAACATTTAGTGCTAGTGCAAACATATCCAGCCCTGTTAAATATTTTTCATCATACGCTTTTATTTTTATTTTTTCCATATTCTCAAAATTTTTGTTTATGCTTTTCAGCATGTGCCAAGAAATAGTTAGAATGCCAAAATTGCAAAACTGCATTCCGCACATGATATTCGTACTGCATAGGCTGCTAATGTATGTGTTCGGCTATTTGCGTGAAATTTCCTGCATCTGTCAGCAGCAGGACAAGCAGAGCAGATGTCGAGTGCAGTAGCAACATACAAATCCATAGATTTAGCAATTGTTTGAAAATTGCTTGAAGTTGTTTTTTATTCTGTTTTGCAAGTAATCAACTTGCATTGTATTTATTTATTTATTTAGTTATGCAACGCATTATTTAGTAAGTTGAGGTTTTTTTTCATTTCCTTTTTACTTGTCTGGCATTTTGATGAATTTCTTGGTAAATGCCGAAATAAAATCAACTTTTTACTTACTAATATTTCTTTTGTTGTTCGCGAAATGAAAATCTTTCTTTCTTTTCTCAGTCAGTGGCTTATTGCATTTATTCGGATGTGTGAAGCGAACTTGTGCAATTGTTTTCAACTTGATTGATGTAATAGGAAATAATTGCACTAAAAATAAAATTTCGTAAAAAAACTACGAAAGACTTTCGTAGTCTAGAGTTTCGTAAAATGTACGAAAGTTTCGTATATATTACGAAAGAATTTTTCTCAACAAAATCTAATTTTACGAATCTTTCGTAAATATTACGAAAGGGCTTTCGTAAACCATTTTCTAATATTTTTTTCGTATATATTACGAAATATTTCGTAAATTTTCTTAAAATTGTTTTTACGAATAATTTCGTATATTGTACGAAAGTTTTCGTAACATTATCAAAGGATTAAAAGATTTACGAAATACTTTCGTAATATATACGAAATACTTTCGTACAACAATATTTTACCGTACAAGTTTTCTTTCATTGTGAAGTGTTGGGTCGGTGCAATAATATCAAAAATTATTTTAAGTAGTAAGTGCGTAATGAAATAATGTATAAAAAAATAATTCATTGTATATAAAAAGACAATATTGATATATAAAATAAACTGTGATATTTTCCAACTTGATTCAACTTAAGGGTGAGTACATTAGTTGCATTTACTTTACTTTTTTCGGTCTTATCTATTTTCATAAATAAATACTTAATAAAATAATATAAAGAGATATTTCTACACTCAGAGAAAAACATTTTAAAAACATGTGAAAACGTGCTTAAAATGGACAAAAACGTATTTAAAAGTGATGTAGATACGTCCATTTTTATTTTAAAAATGTTCATTGTAAAACAAGAAAAAACATTTAAATTTAAAAGTGTTTATTTTAATTCAAGCCCTATGAGATTTCGAACCTAAAAGTTACGCTTTTATTCCCTTCATTTTAATTTTTAATTTAAAAATGATTCTATTTAATCCAAAATACATTTTTATTTCAAAACTTTCATTTTAAATTTACAAATTTTCATTTTAAAAATAAAATCGATCTGGTTTAAAACGTGCTGCTTGAATTTTAAGGTTTTAAGTAGTTTCCCTTTAACTTTATCTTTATCTTTATCTTTATCTTTATCTTTATCTTTATCTTTATCTTTATCTTTATCTTTATCTTTATCTTTATCTTTATCTTTATCTTTATCTTTATCTTTATCTTTATCTTTATCTTTATCTTTATCTTTATCTTTATCTTTATCTTTATCTTTATCTTTATCTTTATCTTTATCTTTATCTTTATCTTTATCTTTATCTTTATCTTTATCTTTATCTTTATCTTTATCTTTATCTTTATCTTTATCTTTATCTTTATCTTTATCTTTATCTTTATCTTTATCTTTATCTTTATCTTTATCTTTATCTTTATCTTTATCTTTATCTTTATCTTTATCTTTATCTTTATCTTTATCTTTATCTTTATCTTTATCTTTATCTTTATCTTTATCTTTATCTTTATCTTTATCTTTATCTTTATCTTTATCTTTATCTTTATCTTTATCTTTATCTTTATCTTTATCTTTATCTTTATCTTTATCTTTATCTTTATCTTTATCTTTATCTTTATCTTTATCTTTATCTTTATCTTTATCTTTATCTTTATCTTTATCTTTATCTTTATCTTTATCTTTATCTTTATCTTTATCTTTATCTTTATCTTTATCTTTATCTTTATCTTTATCTTTATCTTTATCTTTATCTTTATCTTTATCTTTATCTTTATCTTTATCTTTATCTTTATCTTTATCTTTATCTTTATCTTTATCTTTATCTTTATCTTTATCTTTATCTTTATCTTTATCTTTATCTTTATCTTTATCTTTATCTTTATCTTTATCTTTATCTTTATCTTTATCTTTATCTTTATCTTTATCTTTATCTTTATCTTTATCTTTATCTTTATCTTTATCTTTATCTTTATCTTTATCTTTATCTTTATCTTTATCTTTATCTTTATCTTTATCTTTATCTTTATCTTTATCTTTATCTTTATCTTTATCTTTATCTTTATCTTTATCTTTATCTTTATCTTTATCTTTATCTTTATCTTTATCTTTATCTTTATCTTTATCTTTATCTTTATCTTTATCTTTATCTTTATCTTTATCTTTATCTTTATCTTTATCTTTATCTTTATCTTTATCTTTATCTTTATCTTTATCTTTATCTTTATCTTTATCTTTATCTTTATCTTTATCTTTATCTTTATCTTTATCTTTATCTTTATCTTTATCTTTATCTTTATCTTAGTCTTAATTTTTAATTTTTATTTTTATTTTTCTTTTTTTTCTTTTTCTTTTTCTTTTTCTTTTCTTTTTCTTTATTTTTGACAGGGTTATCTATTTAAGTGGATCGGAACGACGTCCACATTTCCAAATTGCGATTCCCAAAGTTTCCTGTGGTAGTCAGACGTATAAGCAATATGTACCTCTTATTTGATTAGGGCACAGCCAGACGATGCAAGAAATTAAGTAAGTGAAAAATTCAAATTTTTGTATTTGTTGCCTTTCTGAAAGTAATTTCTTGCATAGTCTGGCAGTGCCCTTAGTTATTAAAATTAATATAAATATAAATGTAAAATATTAAATTAATAAAGAACTTTTAATTAATTGAATAAATTTATTATAGTAGATATTTAAAACTAAAATGAAATTATCTAAACTTATTTCTTATGCATATATAAAACATTTTTCTCTTAGCATTATTTTATTGATATACATATTTCGAAAAAGTTTTCAAATTTCGTTGAAATATACATCATATATACATATATATATGTATGTAATAATTAGGGTTTTTTTAGCTTTAAGCTAAAAAATAATTTGGTCAATTGTACAACAATTTGATAGCTCTAACAGCCTTCGTAGATTTACGAAAGCGGTTTCGTAATATTTACGAAATCTTTCGTTGCTCAAAAGTACGAAAGTACCTTGTAAATAGTACGAAAGCCTTCGTAAATACTACGAAAGTATTTTGTAAATAGTACGAAAGCCTTCGTAAATATACGAAAGTATTTCATTAATACTACGAAAGTATTTCGTAAATAGTACGAAACCTTTCGTAAATACTACGAAAGTATTTCGTAAATAGTACGAAAGCCTTCGTAAATACTACGAAAGTATTTCGTAAATAGTACGAAAGCCTTCGTAAATAAACGAAAGTATTTCGTAAATAGTACGAAATGGCTTTCGTACTATTTACGAAACCATTCGTTGCTCAATTTTACGAAAGTATTTCGTAATATGTACGAAAGATTTCGTAATATTTACGAAATATTATTTTGAGTGTGGATACAGAAGTTCTTTAGTAGATAAAATACTTATGTTGACTTAGCTATATGAGAAATGAGAAGTAATGTGCAGTTTGGAAATCTTTTCTATAAAATTCGAAGTCAGCAAATCAGTGGGCATATTAGTTTAACATTAGTTGGGCTGGGCAGTTGAGTATCTAATATTCGGTGCCACACAAACTGTTTCCTCCTTTCTTGTCTATTGAAAAATTTACATACAAAATACTTAATGCACGATAAATTGATGAGACCAAACGAAAAAGTTTCTGAAAAAATGCAAAACAAAATTCTCGATATAATCATAACTTTCACAGCAACATTTTCGTTTGCAGCTTAATGACTGTGCGGTGATTGATGACGTCCGGTGAGAAAAATCGCTGCCGTGGCTGTTGACATGTCCTAATAGATTTGCCGGCGTTCTTATCTAAGAAGCCATTAAACATTTTCGAGACATGCATATACTTAAACATGCGAGACATGCATATATATATGTATATACCTTAGCATCATAAAAGTGGCATTAAGTAAATGTTGTTTGTTGCCTGAGCTTGCAAGTAACAAAAATACAGAAGTGCTGCTTTTGACTTCAGTAAAATAAAAACTTGCAGGGTTTGAAAAAAAAAATATCAATTTTCAATACGGCTTTTTGAAATTTGTTTTTTTTTTTACCTTATAATTTCGATTGTGTTCACATAAAAAAAAAAAACAAAATTCCTATAAAAAAAAATTATGTTTGCATTTGTTTTTGTTTTACTGTGCTGTAAAAATTTCCACAGTACAGCAACAGTCGACAGTAATTTTTGGAAATTGAAGGCTGCATAGTTACAGTACAGTAGAATTTTTTATTTTTTTTTTTACTTTTGTTGCGCTGTTAATTTTTTAATTTTGAGATGAAAATGAAATTCAAAGTAAATGAAAACAAAAGTTGAAAATAATTTCAAACCCTGAAAACTTGCCAGCAAATGTTTAACTTACGAGTATAAAAAGCAAAGTCAAATCTGCATTTTTAAAAAGTCGATTTTTTTTTTATTAATTTATTGTTATTTCGTTTGTTATTTTCGAGCTGTGTTTATCAGTTGTTGTTCCATTCAGCTAAAAGAAATTTGCTTGTTATCGGAAATTTGGGCAAAAAGTAAGTAACGGTGTTAAAAATCCATGTAGGCGTTCAATTGTGATTTATGAATGCCAACATAAATATACGTAAATACATTGGATGAGCAACATAAACAAAACTATGTGCGCAAAAGATAATATAGTTTTACAGTCGATGCATCGTTCGTGCTACCAAATAATCTACATGAGGATCTAGTTATGCACAAGATCTTACATGAACTGCTCAATCTTCATTAGTGACTGGTATACTACTATGTGTGTTATCTATGTATGTACATATGAACTGTGATACATAATGTGCTTTTTAAACAATTTCTAGGGATATGTAGGCAGATTGAAAGTGCAGTCAAGTCGCATTTGAAATCTTACAAAGTAGAATATAAATTTCATATGATATGCTATTCTTTTTAGGACCAGATCATCAAAGGTTTCAGATAGCATCGAGGCGTGGCCAAAGTTTTCAAAATCCGACTCTAAGAACTCAGCCAACGTCTAGGCTGCCATACCGACCATTAATATATCGCAGTTGAATATGAACATAGGGCCATCTTTAACGGCCTCCATTTCCATTAACCCTAATCACCGATTTTTAAAAAGTTATGTAAAACAGAAAGTGAGACTCTGAGGGGAAATTTTGAAACACAATATTTTGGTTTTTTTTCCATTTTTTATGCAGTAATGAACTCAGAAGCAGTTTTATACATTCTTATAACGTTTTAGGAAATTTTTTTAGTGTATAAAGATAAAAAAGGTAATTTCATAAAATAGGGGATATAAATGAACTACAATTTTCACACATTTTTGTAGTTGTTGAATCTTCATTACAAATGATTTTATTACATCTGTTACAAATTTGTTTTTGTGCACACAATGAGAAAAATTATGAATCAAATGAATATGAATACATTTTTCATATGATAGCCCCTAATATATATTTTGCGCGATCAAATTTGAAATTTTTAAAACGCGACGTTCCTGGTGAAAATACTTAAGCATAAAAGCATCTTATCGGTCGTTTCTCTATCTGAACGCATCTTTTCTGTAATTTAGAATCTCAGTAAACAGAAAAATTATAAGATTTTAATGGTTTTGAAATTGCTGACTTTACCGGTTTCCTTAACCTTATGACATAATATGATCTAAATATCCATGGTGAAATACGACGAATTCACCAAAATCCGGGGGAGGTATGGTGAGTTCACAATGTAAAAATCTCACTGGATAAACCTTGTAAACAACAGATTCAAAATTTAGTTGAATTCTAGAAATCTAAGCATATTACATTTCTAGAAAGATACTCAAGGTGAGTCTTTGAGGCTCAATTTCGATTTTTCGTTACAATTTTATACAATTGCAAAAAAAATGGTTAAAATAAATAGATAGCCCAAAAATCATAATTAATTCATAATTTATGAACACAAATGGAGGAACACCCAAAATTTCAGACAAAAATCTTTTTTGGTTTAGGAATAATTCGCTTTTAAACTTTAAAGTGAGACTGAGAGGGTTAAGCTAAAAGGATCTCCTATTATACTCTGAAAAAAAAAACGTTGTAAATCTAAAGACTTTCGCTGTTAAATCAACTACTTTCCGCAGTTGAAATGTGCCCAACAACGTTCCGTTGTTGTTTCAAAGATGCGAGCTTTGTTGATTTAAGTCAACCACGGAAACTGTTGGATCAAATACTTTTGCCTTTAAGTTAACAACGGACATTGTTGGAAAAAATTTTCACTTAAAAATAAATTTTTGTTTGCATTTTACTCTTCATCTTCTCTCCACACGGGTCCCAACTGCAAATATGTAGCCTCCGTTTCTTCTCCTCTTCTTCTCTCCTTCTTGTCATTCACTGGTTGCTATCTTTATTTGTTATTCTGCTGTTTCAACAAAGGATAAAAAAAGTTTCAACAGAGCTTTTCATCAGATCAAGGTTTTCATAAAATTCTAAAATTTGCAGCCCGGCTCATTTTCAACCATCTTTGCATCTTTGCAGTAGCGGTAGAGTATGAATAGAAATAATAACTAAATGTGAAGCAAAAGAAATGTCAAAATGAATTTATTTTTCGCCGCGAAAAAACAAACGAATTCGAGCTTGAAGAATGATGGGAGGCAACTCGCGAAGTCATCATCTTTTTTTGACTAAACGATTTCCACATCACTCGTTCAAAATACCGAATTTTCCCTTCTTATACAATATACGTTCTTTGGTTGCACGTTTGAAAATTTAGAACACGCAGTAGCGAGGTCGCTTCAAATTATATCATATAATAACTGCTACCCTTCATTAGGTGTCGCGCAGTGGTCAAGTTTATAATAAAGTAGCTTCAGAGCCATCTGAAGGCGTAACACCCGCATATGCCGGCTTTTTTAATTTATGAATTTATTAAATACATGTACGTTATACATGTTATTTAGAACTTCAATTGAAATCTCCTGCACTTTATGTGATGCCATACATATTGTTAATTTGGAGGGTTTTGTCTTTGGTGTTTTTAAGGTGTGGGAAATGGCGCAACTAGTATATAGAATAATAATAGTAGGTGGTATTAGTCCATATTTTCACCAGCGTCTGCCCTTAAAAAACATCTTCCAAGAAAAGAAATTTTCAAAACCCCCCCTTGCCGAAATCCTGGATCCACGCCTGATACCTATCGATCTAAAATAAAAAAAAGCGCCGCAGCCGAAAATTTGGAATCAAAAATCGCGCGATTTTTTCTTCCAAATTTTCATCTTTTTATATATATATATATACCTATCGATCTATTAGAAAAAAGCGCCACAGGCGAAAATTTGGAATCAAAATCGCGCGATTTTTTCTTCCAAATTTTCATCTTTTTATAGACATATGTACATATATATGTATACACCTATCGATCTATTAATCGCGCGATTTTTTCTTCCAAATTTTCATCTTTTTATAGACATATATACAATGTACACAAATATTTATATACCTATCGTTTTATTGAAAAAAGTCTGTATATATGTAAATATATTTAATTTTAATGTAATTTTTTAGTTTTAAAGTAATTTTTTGAGATCATGTGTATTTAAGTACATACATATTTCATCTTATACATATACTCAATGTATTATTGTATAACAACATTAACTTTATTGTCAGCTTTAATTTTTTTGCTCAATGTAATAAAATCTTAGAAAAAATCTGAAATGTTTTTTTGGGCTTGAAAATGACATTATCCCAATTGGGATTATGTCACTACTCCTAGGGTGACATAAGCCCAACTAAAAAAGTTGGGATTATGTCACCCTAGGGGGAGTGACATAATCCCAAATAAAAAATCATTTATATCAGGATTTAGTTCATTGCATGTTTAAGAACTTATCGTTAGTTAAGATTTTTACAGTAAGTAAGTTTTCATACGTGACAGTTACTTATCACTCAAGAAAGAAGGCAAATAATTTCTTTAGGTTTTTGTTGACAGGTAAATACTAAGCTTAAATTTACTTACTGCATTACTACATAGTACTGTAAAAAGTGCTCATCAACAATTGGCTAGCGTAGAACTAAACTGGTCTATCTAACATTTTTTCAGAAATCGAGTTATGCACATTTTTGAACTTGAAAATCATAAATTTATCCGTGCAAAATTGATGTAGGTCTTATTTCTTCACCAATGTGTCCAAACGATAAAAATGTCACTTTAGAATTCACCTCCTTTTGTCATTGCAAGAAATTATAAAGTGGTCCAACTAGCATAGACTACCATAGACCAGTATGATCTTACACCAGATGAGTGGATGGAATTGGTTAAAAATTGTAAAAAGCATGCTCCTTTTGATGTTAATAGTATGTTGGGGAAATTTATGTCATTTGACGAACGACGGCCAATGTTCAGGGCCTACCAGAGTATAGTAGACGACGGTGGAAAAATTTCCCAAATGCGAAAGGTAAAATTTGTCAAGGGTGAATCTGTGATGCAGTTTAATGATGATTATTGTGAAACATATAAATCCGTCGATATAAAGAAATCTAGCGTGAACCTACATGATTTCATAGAGTTCTTGCAGAATTTTACACCAGATCAGGGCAGCGACATACGGGTTTTGAAATTCAAAAAAAAAAGGACATAAAAAAAATTTTGAAATTTGTACCACCGATTCATCACCCCTTTTACCTGTCTCTCCACATGTAAACCGCAGAGATGAAACAGAAAACAATCCAGAAGATTTTCTACCAGCCCGCCGTGGACAAAACTAGGTTAATTTTCATGCAGAGGTGATCATTTACGAACATGTGTATGTTATTTTTGTAATTAAAGTACTTCCTTTCACATATTTTTTGTTGTTTTATTCATATAATTTTCAATTTGTAGTTCAAACTTCCTTAAAAATTGAAAATTCTAAAGTGGTCTATGTAACAAGTTTTCTTGTTACATATAAATATTATATAAAAAACGTTTCTATAATAATTTTTTTTTAATGCAGAATGTTAAGTTAACTATTAAGCTAACATAATAATTTACAATATTCACTTAACATACATCAACAATCGCACACCGCATTAAAACGCGTTTCATCTGTTTTCTCCAATTTTGTATTTTGTTAGATAGACCAGTTTAGTTCTACGCTAGCCAATTAAAACCTCTTTAATAAAGATTTATGCTCTAAACTTTCTTCTTCTTCCATATTTTTTTTCTCATATTGCCAACTCAGTCGGGCACTGCATGACAAGAATGCCACTTTGATTGTTTTGTAATCGATTGATAACGATGGTCAGTTACTGAATGCTGCCCATTACTCTAGAAACAGCCAATCTAACGTACATTGATACAAGTCTTTACACATTTTTTCTGCTTCATTCATAAATATACATATCTAAATATCTACTTGTGTGTGCTAAATGTTGTGTTGATAAATTATTTCAATTTTTTTCTATTTCTATTGACGACTTGTTTCTCTGATTATCTCTTTTTGGGATCAACGTTTCGTCCCCCATTACAGTCATTTTGTCCTCTCAAACTCTTTACTGCAAATATCTATTGCTTTATCCACAGCTGATTCTTCTGCATTATCATTTGGTCTATTCACATCTCGTTAGTAATAGCTTTGCAGTTTTTTGTTTTCCATTCTTTGCTCTTATTGTCCGTTTATATTTGCTTATGTGCGCGTTGAATTGATTGAAATTCACTCTTGCCATTGTAAATTGTATACGTGTTTGAAATGTGAATTCATTTCAAAGATAACGGCGACCACCAACTTTGGTTGCATTATCTTTCTTCTTATGATCGTTTTTCTTTGATGACGCAATTCTGAATTTAAAAAAAAAATATAGTTTAGGTGTTTCTGCATTTAATATATGTATCTTTGTGGTCGTTATTATTTACTTATTTATATATATATAAAAATCAAGCCCATTTCTTTGTCGCCGGCTTTCGCCCAAACGCGTGGAGGGATTTTGACCAAATTTACGCACCAGCTTAGTACCTTGCCCTAGATGGTTTATATACATATTTTTTTTAAATCCGGAAGTCGTTTCCCGAGATATAGGTCAAAAGGTCAAAACGTGGATCAGTCTTTCCCCTGAATATTTTTGGACGATATTGGTATCAAATGAAAGGTGTTGAGCAGAGAATTTACATAGAATAGTACTCATTGTGATTTCTAGGTCGGGTCTCCAAATATGGGTCAAAACGTGGGCACCGATGACCCCGGGAAATTTCTCACCGATATTGGTATCAAATGAGGGGTGTTGAGCAGGGATTTTAGATAGAAATGAACTCATTACGATTCCTAGGTCGGGTCCTAAGGTGTGGGTCAGCACCGGGATATTTCTCAGGGATATTGGTACCAAATGAACGTGGACCCAGATTTCCCCAGAAAATGTCTCAAAGATATTGGTGTCAGCTGAAAGGTAAGGTTTTTTTCATAGAGATGAACTCATTATGATTCCTAGGTCAGGTCCCCAGATGTGGGTCAAAATGTGAATCCGGATGGCCGCGGATAATTTCTCAGTGATATTGTTATTTAATCACGGCGCATGGCGATTCCTAGGTGGGATCCCAAGATATGGGTCAATATGTGGACCCGGCTAACACCGGGATATATCATAGGGATATTGGTACCAAATGAAAGGTGTTGAGCGGACTCTCATGTAGAGCCGTACCCATTTCGATTTCTTGGTCAGGAATGTAGGGTTATGTTATGCTAAACCCAGTTTCCTAGGGAAAGGAGAAGAGTAATGAGACTGGGAAAGGCAAAGGGACGGAAAAGGAGATAGATAAAGAGAAGCGGAAATGTGACGGGAAAGGAAAAAGGAAACGGAAATGAAAGGAAAGATAAATGGAGAGGGAAAGAGAAAGAGAAAAGTAGAGGTAAAGGGAGTTGGAGACTAATACGAAGAAAAATGGGATAAGAACATGCAGAGGGCAAACTTTTGAAAATATCAATTTTTTCCTTCACTTTTTTAAACTTATCTGAATTGAGCTGAGATTTGCAGCCCGAGGTAATTTCGGTTTCTAGATACTTCCAACATATTTTAAAGTGTGCCGTTTTTCGCTTCAAGTACCTATAATAGGAAGTGGGCCAAAGCAAAGCTTGGCTGGGTACAGCTAGTAGTATATAATAGTATATAATAATACAATGGCGCTTTTTTATAACTCTGACGAGTTTTATGGCCGAGCTTCTCGCCCAATTCGTGTGCTCTTTGTTGGTTTTCCTACTAATTGGGTATAGGTCAAGATATGATATAACTTTAGCACGTTTGTAATAAAAGAAATTCTCAGAGAAATTGTGGTTTTGAAATGAAAGCTACCTTATCGGCGGTAGCGATTTGGGACTTAAAGAAACAAAGTATCTTGCTAATAATGAAAATAACTCTGAACGTTTCAGATTTTATAAATTCGTTGGCATTTCCACATGCATAAAATAACGATAAAGATCATCCAAATGTGTCACCGCTTTTATTTTACTGCTTCTTCTATTAAGTTTTTTCTTCACGTTTTTGTTGTTGTATTGGAGCATTGTAAGTTATGCTTTTCTAGTTTCCTCTTGCAGACTTATTTTCATTATCATGAGTTAGAAATATTTTTCCACCTGAAAAAAAAAATATTATTCCCCCATTACTGCTTGGCTCTATTCAACTGCACATACAAATTTCCACTTCAGCAAGTCATACACTTCAGCTAATTTTTTGTTGTTGCAACTTGTTGCTGTTCATTTTCGAATTAACTATTCTGTTATATTTCATTTGTTCACAATGAAAGGTGGAACCAAAAATAGAAAGTTACGTGGACATGTCAATTACTCAACGCTGTTGACTACTATAATTGTTTTGTTGTTGTTTATAGATTTGTTCATGAACTGTTGTAGCCCACTGCGCTCCATGTCATTATATTACAACAGTGACAACTGTTTTTTTGTGTATTTGTACTCGTTTTGCTGTCTTTTTGCTATCTCGCATAGCTGTTGTAATATATTATTTTGCCACACCGACTGAGTTTCTGCTTCGTTTGCAGGTTGTTCCTTTTTTCACTTAACCATTTCTTACGAGTGTAACTGTTCGTTCTCCGTTGCCAATATCGGTGTGTCGGGCTGTTTACTTTAAGTTGTCGCAAAATAAATCATTTTTTTCGATGTGTTTTTCAACCCACGTCGTTTTGCTGAGTTTGTAGAAATTCGCCACACAAATAGGCGACAAATCCGCGTACATTTGTGTGTGCTTTAGATATAAGGACTATCACAAAACGCTTTGCTACTCAAAGTGGCTGCATGACGCGCGGAACTAGTGCACTGTGTGTCAAAAAAGAATGTAATTTTGAAGTAAACTCATTAGTGTAGAAATTGCAGGGCGAGGAAAGGAAGGCATATTAGAGGTATTACACTGCTCTACAGCCAAAAAATACTCTGAACACCACTATTCTATCTATATGTAAAATCGGTCGCTGATTCCGAAAATCGGGTTCATTTTTAATTCTATGGGAAGGTTTTTGAGATATCGGCAATTTACCGTTATTTGGCCAATGGCTCCACTTAATCCAGTATGCCTCTTTAACGCATTGATCTATCTACGTTGGAGTACCACCAAAAGAAAGAAAACTAAATTTCATACACATAGCTAATATAACATTTTTCTCTAGGTTTTATAGTGCCTGAAATATACATATGTAAATGAGTCAATTTGAAAATTTTCAATTTTTTACGAAAATTTGATCTTTAAAACAAACGTCTTCACCTTTAGTTTTACTGGCTTAAGTGAAGCTCCATTAAATTGGCAAAAAGATAAGCCACCAACGAAGAAAATCCGTGGTAAAATTGAAAAGTTATAGGCGATCAAGTAAATACAGCCAAGTCGCGCAATGCCACTCATTACTCCAACCTTGGCTCAATGCATTAAAGAGACACTAGTATCACCGGTGCTCGAAATTCGACCATGCAATTTATTTCTTCAACTTTGTATTGGTACAAAAATTATTCCTTTTCGCGGAGATAAGCAACACTTTCAAAATTCCAGTTGTACCGCAACACTGATTTGCCCTTTTGATCACGGTCCGACGCGAAATCATGGTCAAAATCCAGGCAGATCTAGGAAGGTAGGCCCGGTGGTGAGCGCTTTTAAATTAAAGCGACACTTCAACTGTTTTTACGATATTTGTAAACACGTTTACGATATCTATTTATCTTAATTAAAAATTTTATTTATTAATTATAAAGAAATTAAATAATTTATAGAAAAAATTGTATGCCTACGCACTGCTCCTCACTCATACGAACACATCCGTATCAATTTTATGTGGATATGAGTATGTTAAATGTGCTAAATAGCCTGGCAATTGTTTGTATGGGAAAAATGTTAGCCTATTAATATATAGATACTGGATTAAGTGGAGCCATTGGCCAAATAACGGTAAATTTCCGATATCTCAAAAACCGTCCCATAGAATTAAAAATGAACTCGGTTTTCAGGATCAGCGACCGGTTTTACATATAGATAGGATAGTGGCATCCAAAGTACAGACAACAAATTCCATTTTGTGATCCAGTGTTATTAAGGTGTTTTTTGAAACAAATGAAAAAAGGTTTAAAATACAAATTGTATAGAAAGATGTTGTTAAGAAGCATAGAGTAAAATTTCACGAACTTGAATTCCACAATACATTTTGTACAATACTTTAACCCTCTAATACCTCCACGGATAGGTTGTTTTGGTACTTTCGTATAAAGCTCGAAAAAAAAGTTTTTTGAAGGGTAATATGAGTTAAAAAGTTCTAGAAAATTATTCGACATAAAATTTCACTAGAAGGCTCCTCAGATAAAATATTTGTACAAAAAACGCAAAAGTGCTGTAATGAGCAAAAAAACTAATGAGCAAAAAAGACTAAACAAAAGTGGACTAAACAAAATGACCAAATATAAACTAGAATCCTACCGATACTTAAAACAATCTGCCGATTCGATTGAACTAATGTCGAACTTCAAATCTAAATATAATGATTAAGTAAATGTTTTTGTAGGAAACTCACTGAAGGCGTATGTGCAGTGAAGACTGTCTAGGCAAATACATGCATATGTATGTACAAAAGTAAAACTGATTATATGCAGCAAAGTGTGCTACAAAGTTTTCTATTTGAACTTAAGAGTGTTTTTGGTGTAAAGACTCATTTAACAAATTAATCGCCGCTAATGCTTTGCAGCTACTTTCTTAAGTTCTCTTCAAATTGCATGATTCGTTGCGCGCTACAGTGGCACTCAAACATAGCATGAACAATTGTGAAAAAAAAACTATGAGTAGGTATTGAGAGAAAGAAAGTGAGTGTTGTCTTATAGGAAATAAACAACCAAATACGGACTCTATTTTCATATTTATCATAGCAACATAAGCTTTATTAAATTAAACTGGCCCGTTATGGTGGAGCCTCAGTCCAGCGAAATAGTATTACCGATAAGCTATTGGGCGCACACAGAGCCAAAAAGTTCACCTATAATCAAAGAGACTGCCATCTAAAAATGCTATTTGGCCGAGGAGAGTTAGAGGGGACAAAATTGAAGAAAATTTTTATGGAAAATCTTCTAGATTTTACCTTGAATTTCTTCTTAAATTTATTGAAAAGGATATCGTCTGAAAACGAGGAGATAACTTCTTGTTTATTAATTTTGTATGTCATTTTGCCAAAAAAATTAAATTGTTAGAAGAAATCTGCTTGTTTTTATGAGAAAATTTTTATAAAGCAAATCAATAAGGACATCCTCTAATATATACTAAAACCTTTTTGAATTTATTAAAAATGAAAACTTTTTACTTTTAAAAGAGCCCTTATTAATTCAAATTTTGCTATAAACGTCTTAACATACGTACATATGTACATATGTATGTATATACTCGTACATACTAGAATTATGCATAAAAGTTATTGCATCAGCCACTTTTATGCGTGCAATAACATGTTCAAGAAATTAAAAGGAAGAACTTTTTATTTTTAAAAGAGGTCTTATTATGTACCTAATCCAAAATTTTCCATTAACGTCTTAACATACATACATAGGTATGTATGCGTGCACAGGCAGAGAAAACAAATGCGCAGTGCTCTAGCCGGCTGACCCGAAATGGAAACAGCGCCGATCACCGTCTTATATTAAAATTTATATTTAACTCTTTATTTATTTAAAAATCCCTCAGACAAAATTTCGCAAAATTAAAATGGCTATAAAAAAAATTTGACCTCAGGGAGCAAAACGGTTTGGAGGTCGTCTTACTATAAGGATAGTGGTCTTTCGTTCTGTGTGTGAATTATCCCGCCCCCACCATCAATTTGTGTCAAAGTATAATATATATTATAAAGTTTATAGGCAAATATTTTAAGTATATTCTTATACTTAATATATATGTAAGTACTTGATCGTATTATAATTATAAGTAAAACTTATATGATTAAATAAAAAACAGTTTAAAAAAACAGTGTGCTATTTATTTTCAGAAAGTAATGTATTTAAATTCAGGTGGCAATCATTTCAAATTGATAATATCATCGGCTTATTACAATTAACCCTCTCCTTCCCAAATTAAGAAGCAGATGTAGAAAAAAATCAAACAATGGTTTTTTTCAAGTATAAATATTATTTAAAATGATCCTGCATTAAAATTTTTTTCATATCTGTATTTCAGTGGGTGGTAGGGTTTGGTAGCCATATGGCTACATTGGGAATTAATGCATACAAATTTAAACATATTTGGTTGTATGAAGTTTATCATTTATTTATACTTTCTTGTATCATTTGCTATGAAACAAATAAAAAAATTATTTTTTGATGTTAAATACAAAGCAATATTCAATTTCGTACATTTATGTCTAGAAAACTAAGTCCTGCTGTTCCAATATTTTCGTTTTCCTTTTTCAAGATCGGTAATGGCCAATGATCAGCCCATTATACTGCATGTCTGAGATCTGTCTTTTAGTACCGGATTTCCTCTGTTTTTGTGTTTTTGGAACTGGACTGTTGCTGTTTAGATGAGATGGTCTTCCCCTATTTCTGCCATTGTTAATAAAAGCAGCATTTATCATCCCGTCAGCAATTTCGGCTTTGAACTCTAGAAACGATTTTTTGTCGGCATCTTCTTTCGTATGCAATGCCTCTTACGCAATAACCAGGGATTGACAACATAAACGTCTTCTTCTTAATTGGTACCGTCTAAAAGATTCGGCGGAGTCCAAAAAGAGCGCGCGAGTCGTTTCTGCTTAGTGCTGCCTGGCACCAATTAGATATACCAAGGAGGACGAGTTAGTCTTCACCTGATCTTCCCAACGCAGTGGATGTTTACCTTTTCTTCTGCCTTTATCAAACATCTAGGACGTGATAAAATATGCGTAAGAATTATTTTTGTTCCCAATTTTGACCTATAAAGTCCAACCATCATATTGCTTAGGTTCACCCCACTCATAACTCGTTGCTATAGCTCAAAGCGGAAATTGCCGATAGGATGATAAATGTTAGTTTTATTAACGACATAAATAGGGGAAGGCCATCTGATCAACACAGCAACCGTCCAATTCCAAAAACGCAGACGAAATCATGTACTAAAAGACCGATTTCAGACTTACAGTATGATGGGGCTGGCCATTGGCCATTACCAATCTAGAAAAAGAAAATATACAAATATTGCAACTGTATGACTTAATTTTCTAGAATTAAATATAAATAATGTAATGTTGCTTTGTGTTTAACTTAAAAAAATAATGTAGTTGTTCTTCGCAGGCTTCAGGTCTAGTTGAAACAATGCTTAACAATTTTATTTTTCCCAATATATTTCGATCACCCATGGTGATAAATCTCAAGGGATTCCTTTAACACGGCACTTTCCTTTGACATGTAGTTTAAAAAAAAAATTTAGTTTTATTTGTTTCAGAGCAAGTGATGCAAAAAATTATAAATACATGATGAACTTCATACTACCAAATATGTTTAAATGGTAAATTTTTGTATGCATTAAATCGCAATGTAGCCATATGGCTACCAATCAATTTTAGCAAATATATTCACTCTTACTTACACTTTTCACCTCTTTATTGCTAAAATGTATTTTTCAAGCCTTAACTTACACGAAAATATTTTTTTTGGTATGAATAAATAAATTAATTGTGTATATTTTATTGGTAAGAAACTTATAAACCAACCGAATGCAAAGGGCACGCGGGTTGCTAAATAAATGTAAAAATTTTCAATGGTTGCCAATCTATAATTAAAAATATTGAGGGCTAAATCATTTAAGCAATGTTGGCTTTAAGCATTGTTTTTTTTAAATAGAAAAAATTCCGTAACTAGACGTATAAATATAGATTTTTAATTAGGTAGCCATAGGGGAAGGAAGGAGGGTTAAGAGGAGTTTCTAATGAAAATCAAGATTCTCTTCTTAATAATATTAAACAGGGTTTCGTCTTAATTTTACAGCTTATCTGCTAAATTTATGTGAAAAGGTTTCCATATTTATTCTAGAAATCATCTTCTTAATTTTATATAAGGGTTTTCATCTTAGTTTTATAAGTTATCTATTAAATTTTTCTGAAAATGATTTCATCTAAAATCCACGGGTCATCTTCTTAATTATATTGAAAAGGTTTTCATATTAGGTTTACAGATTATCTACTTAGTTTTATTAAAATGAAACATCCAGTCATAATAAGACGGGCATCTTATTGGAGAGAAAGCGTAGAGAAATCCGCTAAACTTTCTTCTAATTTATAGTGCTTTTTAGATGGTCTTTTGGCTCTGTGCAGAGGATAAAATGTGAAAAGAAAAAAATGTCCGTCAACAAACTAAACCATGGAATAGATGAACGGAGCTGAGGCTGCACTAAGTTGATTGGGCCGAGTAAAGAAAATTTTGCTTCGCAACACTTTTTCCGTCGATATTTAAGTATTATCATGTAAATAAATGTGCGACCCTCTTTGGTTAGAGTCGCAAAAATTCGTTAGATTTCCACATTAGGTTATAATATTGGAAGAAAGCCCCAGTAGAAATTAACAAAAAAAAAATAAAGACTTTTTGCTGCTTGGTAGAGCGTTGGGACGGCAATCGCGCCAAATGATTCAATTTAAATTAATTATTATTTGTGCCACAAGTGTTTTTTGGTGCGCAAACAAACACAAACAAACACACACCACCTCACTCGCGCACAGTTGCCACACTTTCTCTATAACTTTTAATTATGGTTGGGTTAGCGCAGCGCAAGTTTCTGTGCGCAACTAATAAAATAATAAACTTATTTTTTTCCTTTGGCTGTTTTTGCTTTTGTTGTGCTTGTTTTTGCAACCTTTGTGCAGCATCGATTAAAATGAATCGTTCTGCTGATGATGCCTCCAAGGGCGCTGCAATAAAAATAAAAAAAAACAGCATTGCCACTTCCGAAGTTCGCTGAAGGTTTTCGGTGGCTGCTGCCAGTGATGCAACTGATGCAATTGATGTTGCTCAACATATTGGATTCAACGCAGCGCGCCAGTTCTACCACACCTTTCTTCTACGCTTTTTGTTTGTGTGGTGTTATTTTTTTTTTTTTTGCAGTGGAATTGCCTTTATTTTGTTGTTGTTTGTAATTCAATGCTGACATTTTTTCGAGTTCAATTTTGACAAAAGTTTGCCACAATCATTTGCGACTTTCTTGGAGCAGGTGTGTAACACGCAGCCGCCAACGACGGCGTACACGGCAGGGAGCAGTTGTGCAACCAATTTAAATTATTTTTCTCGAGTTTTTCTATACTAAGTAGTTTTGTGCTGAAAAAAAAGAAGAAAAAGTGAAAAACTCGATCAATGAAAAGTTTTGATTTGCAAATCATTTTAATTTAACCTGCGGTAGAGTGGTTTAGTGGTGGTTATAATATTTGCATTATTCAATGAGTTTCGAAGCAGTGTGTCCGTAAAGTTTGCTCTGTTAAGATCGAGTTGTAGCACATCGGGTCACCGTTAATCCCGAGCTATTCACTGGTTCAGTAGACAAATAAAATAGAGACTTGGTGAGTGATCAGCGTAAAGGAGTACGAAAAACTGCTGTTGGTTTCGTCTTTTTTTTTTTACTACCGCTTCTAAGTTCTACATTCTCTCTAATATTCACCTTTGCACTCTCAGAATTTGTTCCAATTCCATAGAATGCTTACTCCAGAAAAAATCATCGATAGCTATCCACTCAGTTTCATAATAAACGTTTGTAATTTTGTCACGCAAAAACACTTTAAAACATTTCGTCATTTTTGGCGCTCCCAACGCAATGATTAATGTTTGTCCTCAAACTTGTACAACGACTATTTAACCTCAAGTTCATTTACTAAGCGCCCATTCGCGCTTTTAATATCGCCAATTGAGAACGTCACTATAGCCGCAAAATTCAATTAAGCAGAAAGTTGCAGCCCAACAGAGGAATATTTATGTGTGTGCTTGTGTGTTTTATTATCAACAATGAATGCAACACAATGTAAGGGAAAGGACATATTTTGAACTCTAATTACTATTGTCGCCCTTGTGGGAATTCAATATAATTGTGCCACTAGCGTTTTTGTTTGTTTGTATGAGTTGATGTATTTTATACCAAGTAGGTAAAGGACATATAGATGTATTTAAAGAAGTAAACGTATGATATATACAATTATATTAGGAGGTCTATGCCAAATCTCTTACTTACTTACTTACTTAATTGGCACGTAACCGTCTAGACGATTTTGGCCGAGCCCAACATAGCACGCCAGCTATTTATGTTTCGTTGAGCGTGGCGCCATTCGGCAATACCTAGAGGGCCAGCATCACTGTCCACCTAATCTTCCTAACGCAGTGGAGGTCTCCCATTTCTTGTGCGCTCAGCGGGTTTCGCCAGAAATACTTTCTTGGCCGGAGAACCTTCATCCATTCTCATGACATGACCTGCCCAGCGGAGCCGCTGGATCTTTATTAGCTGAACAATATCGATGTCTGCGTACATCTCGTACAGCTCATTGTTAAATCTCCGTCGATACTCGCCAACGCGCAAAGGTCCAAAAATCCTCCGAAGAACTTTCCTCTCGAATACTCCAAGCGCCATCCCATCTGCTTTTGATATAGTCCATGCTTCTGCGCCGTACATGAGGACTGGAACGATGAGTATCGTGTAGAGTTAGGGATGGCAACTATAACCGGAAAAACGATTATAATCGGTTAGTTTCTTTCGGTTAACGGTTAAAATGTATCGGTTTTTTCCTTTTGATTATTTTTTCGATTAACCTTTTTCCTCTAAAGTCGAAAATAATCGAAAGGAAATAATCGAGAATTACCGCCTTTTCATTCGAGTCCGAATTCGGTTACCTACGGTTTTGTGAGTATATCCAAAAAATCGCAATATACGTTCCCTCCAGCCAGCGTTGCCGTATTGACGATTTTTCTCAATAAATGACGATTTTTTCATTTATTGTATATTTTTTTAAGGAAAGTGGCATTATTAAAAATTTAAACCATCTCAGTACAATAATTAAATGGTTATCTTCATGAAGTAAATCCTTATATTTTGTAAATTATTTTTCAAGGCAAAATGTTAGTATTAATGAATGATTGATGATGTTATTTAAGTAAGCGCAATGTGCAGATAAATGTGCACAGCTTTTTTAACTATGATTTCATTTATATACGAATTTGTATTAATTCGTACCTCCTTAAAATTGTTTTTGGGAAAATTTTCCATTAAGGAACAACGCCCCCAAATAAATGACTTTTTCAGGGGGGTAGATGGGCTCTCACAGGACTTGGAACTGATATCAAAAATTTCCGGAGGCTTGTAGTTTACAAGATATTTGTTGTTAAGATTTTAAAATTTACCAAACAAAACAAGAAAACTACGATTTATTTCCGAGATAAAAGCACGTATTAAAACGAGAAAATGCATATATGTATGTGTGTAGAACAATATTTTGCGTTGGCGGCCTTCAGCCGCGCTTTAAAAAAAATAATCCTCAGCCGACATAATTCTCTGGGGTAATATCTATGGATCCATCTAACCTTAACGACAATTATCTCGTAAACTGTAAACTTCCTGCAAGTTTTGATTCCAGTTTTGAGATATCTGAGAGCCCCTGAAAAAGTAATTTTTTTTTCGTGGTGCGCTTTCTTAGTGGAAAGCCGACACTTTTTTGTTTATAACGTGTTTTTAGTATTGACGATTTTTTCGCTGAAATTACGATTTTTTATTATTATAATAAAAACGAACACACATACATAGTATGTATAAAAATTAGCTTGTTTGTCCTCTTGGGGTACTACGTATTAATTTATCAGTAATAGTAATCGAAAAACGGTTATAATCGGTTAATTCCCTACGATTATTCGCGATTAATAATCGAACCCTTTCGATTAACCTAAAAAACGGTTAATCGATTATTAATTTTTTTTGCCATCCCTATGTAGAGTGTGATTTTGGTTCGTCGAGAGAGGACTTTACTTTTCAATTGCCTACTTAGTCCGGATACTTTTGCCAAATCTCCACTATACCTGAATTTCCTGGCACTTTTTTGCTGTAATGCATCATCAAGACCAGAAGTATTTCCGTTGTAGGTAATATAATTCTTAATTAAAGCAAGTAAGACTGCCCACGGACAGGTTTTAGTCGAATTATGCCAAGGAACATAAAGATATCCCTATCTTATGTATGGATTTCATGCTCATGAAAGTATAACAAAGGTCGATGAATTATTACGAAAAATATCGAGATATTTGAACGATCATTTTGTTCGGTGACCTGGAGTAGGACTAGCACGGTCGTGTCTTAAGAAGTCAAAATAATTTATTAAACGTTGCAACCTTCACCGATAATTGGCTAGTACAAAAACTGACGACTTATTAGGTTCTATCGCCAAATTTCATGTTCTTCTTTATTAAATACCTGAAAAGTAGTTGCTTTCATACATGTACATAGATCATCGTCTTTATTGCATTAGATGGCAGTTTCTTATGATTTTCACCACCTCGCTGCCCATCCCTGATTACGCTCATAAAATGACTTAATATTGCAATTCAATAGCACAAAATACCACAACTGGTTTTGGCCGAGGCCCAATCGTCCTTTGGTTAGGCTATTGTTTATTTGTTTGCTTTGGCTGGCTTATTGTTTTATCGCCGTAATATTGAACTTTGGCATTTTTGTTGTACTTATATACACACATACATACATACATATATATGTATATGGTATATCTTTGCCAGAAGAGAACGCCTATACGCGTATCGCATGTGTGCAGCAAGATACCCTGCAGCGAAAGTAACCAGTTGCAAACTAGAATTATACCAGTTTGCAGGGTACAGTCAACTACTTGCCCGACTGTAAATTTTCCATGTAAACATCTGGTATTTTTCGTGTATTAGTGTCCTACGAAATGGCAATTGTCTTCCTCTGCATAAGCTCATACCATTTAAATACTAGGTTGTATGGGTCAGAAAAATACTAATAGCATCTACATCAGCGAATGCCAGTTAAGGTATGCAAAAAAAAAAAATAAATTTTGAAGTCTATTTATTTCATATGTAATTCATTATATGTACATATATATTGATTCAATAAAAATAAATATTGCTTAGATATACACAGGTGGCAGTTCAGTTTTATAAGCAAAACAAAACGTAAGATACATATTCAGTAATTAAAAAACAAAAACAGACACATTGTATAAAAATTCAGATACTCAGCAATCTTAAAAATATTTCTTAAATTAAATAACTAATAAGGTACCATTTCAGTTTAAATACAAAAAACTTAAGCCAGATATTCATTAATTAAAAAAGAAACTCATTGTATAAAAATTCAGGCACTCTGTTTTTTCAATTCCTTTGCTTTTTTTTGAGAATACTCCTTTTTGTTCAATAGCAATGCTTTTCTTTATACTGGATAAAATAAACTGGTATGATGCTGTTTTTTGGATGCCAGTTGATAAACTAGTATTTTGATAACTAGTTTCTGGTTCAATTGCATTTAACTGGTACAATAATAGACAAAATATACTGATATGGTACTGTCATACGAATACCAGTTAATATACTACACTGGCATACTAGGGAAGCTATGCATACATTGTATATACATATGTATGTGTGCTTTTTTGTGTTCAATATTTGGCATGTATTCAGTTGCCAATAAACTACCGTGCAAAAAATGTGCAATTAATCCCGAAAGAGATTTGTCCCGGATTGATCTCTTTCGAGAACAATCGGTCCACAATTAGTCCTCGATTGTTCCCGTACGGGCATAAATGTAGACTAATTGTAGACTAATTGTTCCCGAACGGGTATAAATGTAGACTAATTGTAGAACAATTGTTCCCGAACGGGTATAAATGTAGATTAATCGCTTTCATTCCGAACGGGTACAAATCTAGATTCCTTAAATGTAGAAATTTTAAAAAAATATGCAATGTATTTAAAAAATTGTAGAACAACCGGTAAAACGAATTGAACACCCTTTCTTTTAATAACAATGATGAATAATAATTTTAACAAAATGTTGCCTAAAATATCCTATGAAAAAATCCTTTACATTACGCACATATAATGCATACTCAAAACTTACAATTTTTTTAAATTTATTTATTGAGATTTTTTTACAAAAGTAAAACATTATACATATAATCCTTATTTAAATATGCATGAACATTTACAATTTTTTAAAAATTTTTATTAAAAATTGCCTTGGCTAACAACTTGGAAAAATCTACATTTGTACCCGTTCGGGATGTGAGCCATTAATCTACATTGG
Source organism: Urophora cardui (assembly GCA_960531455.1). NCBI lineage: Eukaryota > Metazoa > Arthropoda > Insecta > Diptera > Tephritidae > Urophora > Urophora cardui. The sequence continues at coordinate 95,699,532 of OY482671.1, read as the reverse complement.
TACCCGTTCGGGTATACAAGTTGAACAATTAGTCTCTTCATAGGACATGCTCGAACAAATGCGATCAATTCACTCCATATAAAGGGATGTAAAATTGTATTAGTCGCATGCTCCCTTGCGATTGATCCCGGACACGTCCAGGATTAATCGCATTTTTTGCAGGGTACATAATATGTACTAGACATATACGCCGCCGATTACCTTCATAATCGGCCGCCGCCGCCATAATCCGTGAAATCGGCGTATCGGCGCGGCGGCGTGCGCTGGCGCGCCATACCCGTATGGAGCGAGATGTGTACATATTTTATTAGTTTTGCTAACTGCTAAAGTTCTTCAAAATTAAAAAAAAGGAACCAATCGACGTGTTTTGACCACATGAACATAATTTTTTCTCAGATACGGAACTTTTCTGGGATCTCTTCCATTTAGTCATACTTCTCGAGATCTGTTGCTAATAGTTCCACTCAAAAGTTAATAATTTAGACCCTCCTTGATATCATTAGATGGCGATTTATGCATGAAAATGATCCCAAACATGCCTCCATAATCGAAAACTCATTGTTTGAACGTAAAAGCCCGTCTCCACATAACTTGATTCACCAGAGAAACATGTAGCAAAACATCTCGCTCAATAACCCGTCTCCACGTGGCTAATCGTGATTCAGTTTGACATTTCTTCTTCTTGTTCTTCTTAAATGTTTGTATGTTTGCTTACTTTTGCGTCTTTATTTTGGTCTGTGTGAGATTTCGATAGATTTTCGATACAAAATTAGAGAAGACATCGATATCATCGAGGTTGGCAAGATGATTCAGAATGAAACAGTGTTTCAATCTTCACTCGCTCTCAGAAATTTCGTATGGAAATTGGCAAGTTTCGGCACTGGTTTCCGTGTCGAAACAAGATTGAGAGAGAAAATGGAGAAAAAAAGAGCGAAACACGTTATGTGGAGACATGGTATAAGAAAGTTGCTGTTTTGAGTAGCCCAAACAGTCCTCGAACCTCAGCCCTATAGGGAATATTCGCCGGAGCGAAAAAGCACGCCGGCGTCGCCACCGCCGCCGAAATTTTTTTTGAATGGCGCCGCCGCCGCCGGAATCACTACCGGCGTATATGTCTAATATGTACATATGTATGTGTACTACTTTAGGCTCTTAAGCTCTGTTCTGGTTTTATTAAATGCGTCGGATGTAATAAATATGTAATATACTCGAATACTATGAGTAACTCATTATCTCCATTGAATATGTTGGAAAGAAAAATAAATAAGCAATAATCAAGTAGATGATTAAAGTAAACTCAATTCAATGGAAAAGTTAAAGAAGAAAAAGTGAAGAAGAAATTTGGTAGAAGATGATATATGTACATGTATTTAGAGTTGGATATATTTACTTGTACGTTTGCCGAAAAAAAAATTATAGGTTGTTTCTATTGAGCTCTTAGTTTACTGTCGAAATTATTTTATCTGCGGCTTTAAGGAAAACGAAATCCAGCCAAATATGCTAGAAATGCAAATTAACAAATTCAATTAAGTGAATACGCACTTAAACACTTCGAATCACTACAAAGAAGGAGCGAAAAATGACTCAAATATACACATCAGAGTTGCATTGAGAACTTTACACTTAATTTACTTTTAATGGACCACTAATTAAATTAGTTCTATGGAAATCTGTTCTTTTTCACAAAAATCTATTTGTTACCACTTTGACTTCAGATGGGTTTTTCGCACACATGTACATATGTACATATGTTTCGCTTTTAAATGAAACTCGGATATTCCTATAAAAAACAAAATTCACTCATATGCATACATAGTTTGCTATCTGCATTAAAGCATCAATCACAATTACTGTCATGTTTGCAACTCCCATTGTTAACTTATACTAGATATTCAATAATTATTAGCTAAAGTTTTCGAAAAGTTTTCTTCCTCTCAATGCAAATATACAAATAAGTTTTGTGACAATCATTGAACCAAAAACTTTTCGGTCAGTAATCACTTACAACAGCCTACACAATTCGGATATATCATATATCGTCGGTCTGCTGCCAAAAACACGAATGTGAAAATTTTTTTAAGTGCGATGTCTACTCTTTATCGGGTATATATTGATGTGATAACCATTAATATTTGTATGAATGATTGTGTAAACATACATACGCAATACGTACGTGTATGTACATAAGTATACATACAAATATTAATTGCTATTATATCAATATATAACCGATAAAGAGCAGAAATCGCACTTAAGAAAATTTTCACATTCGTGTTTCTTGCAGAAGGCCGACGATATACCCTACAAAAATGCCATTAATACGGCACGTGTCCGGTAGAGCTGCAAAACCATCGATAGTCGGACCACTCGATAGTTTCGATAGTCGAAAAAAAAACTATCGATACTATCGATAGTTTTTTATGAATATTTCACTAAAATAAAAAGAGGGATGGTTTTGTTTACAGTTTTCTTTCCAAAAAGTCTTTAATTTATTACGCAAAACAATAATTAAATAAAAGATCAAATAAGAATTAGATACTTCAGTTACACTGAGAGAAAAATCAAAAAAAGTTGGTTAATAGTACTAATTTCACACTTGAAATTGAATCAATGCGAATTTTGTTTAATATTACCATTACCATTGTTGATATATTAGACAGTGTTTTTGGTTATATTAACCATGATATTTGTTGATATAACAACATGTTCGTTCAAATCTTCAACCAATTTATTGTTACTATTAAACAATTTGTTGGTTATATTTTTATGCCAGTAGCAGCACTGCTATGTATGATCTATAAGAGAGTGTTAATATGTTAACTGAATAACAAAGAAAATTCCAAATACTCACTCTCTCGCTCTCTGCAATTCGGGTCCAGCCATTCAACTTCGTCAAGCACAAACGGTGTTGAAGGCGATGGTAACAACAGAGCCGAAGCCATAAAGCTTCGTAAAAATTTTTACTTTTTTTTTAGAAATGAATTAACCAATATTTTCGCTAATATAGCAAATATACACGTTGGGGAAACCAACTTACTGTTTGATATTGATTGTTACCAAAATATAATGAAAATGTACATATTACATTTTTTCCTTTGGACATGAATAAATCAACCAATAAAACATTAACCAAGAAGTTGGTTGGAAAAACCATCACTTATATATATAGCATTTTTTGGTTAAATTAAACCTTTTTCAATTTAAAATTTGCACTTGATTTGAAAAAGGTTTCATTTGACTTGAAAACGCTATAGTAATATAACTAAAAGTAGTACATTTGTTTTTTAGCATCTTTGGCGCTGACTAGTACATAAGGCACATTGTTTATACATTTCATTAATGTAAAATACCGATAATCAAAAGGCACACTGTTTAAACATTTCATTAATGTAGAATACACTATGCTTTAAATAAATCAAAAAACAAAAAAATACGAAGAATTTCAGTTATGGGGGAGGATAGGTATGGGCCTGCTGAGCACAGAACAATTATTTTTTTTTTTTAATTTTTTGTATGGTTACATTTTTGAGATAACGGTAATTTTGTGTTTTTTGTTATCACTTTATTCAAAAATTATGTTCGCTGGAGTTACGCTTCTAACAATATACAACTTGTAGTAATTGAACCACACCTCGCTAAATGACATCTGGTCAATGTCAAAATTTTTAATTTTTTGCGATTTTTGAAAAAGTTTTGATTTTCAAATTAAGTTTTTTATAAAAACTTGTAAAAATCAGAAAAGTTTTATTTTTTAAAAATTAGCCCGTTTAATTGTTAACGTAATATCAAGGATATCTGATAAAAACATTATTTTTAGCGATTTCTTTCATGTGAAACAAAAAGGATATTTTATGGACGAAAAACTCGGTTAGATGACTCATCCGTGTATAGACAAAAGATAAAATTTGTTTGTGACTTCACCCTCTCATAGGGTTAGCTTAATCAGAGGTTGAGTAAACGGCCCTTAAGCTAAAGATATAGATACTTATGTATTGTGGAACGATCTTTCGTCATCCCTTGTGAAAAAATCGTTCCACAATACATCATATTCCTACCCCGTCGGAAAACCAAGCAAAAAAAGGAATAATGAAAATTATTTAACTATTGCTTTTCATTTTATATCAGAAGATTTCAAATTGCGAGTAGCTGTACTGTAGACACAAAAGCTGCTGTCAGATACAAATCATTCCGCAGCTAATATATTGGAAACCTTGCACCATGTTCAATGCGAGTTACCGTGTTTTGCACCTTCATTGAATTTAGCTGTGCGAGCAAATTGTTTCTTATTTTAAAGGCAGTACTATTGAATATGAGAAGTTTAAGGCCGCGCAAGAAGTCTATAGTGTTTTGCAAAAAAAAAGTTGTAAAACGACGCCCTATTTTTGTTTCACATGAAAGAAATCGCTAAAAATAATGTTTTTATCAGATATCTTTTATATTACGTTAACAACTAAACGGGCTAATTTAAAAAAAAATAAATTTTTTCTGATTTTTACAAGTTTTTATAAAAAACTTAATTTGAAAATCAAAACTTTCAAAAATCGGAAAAAAATAAAAATTTTGACATTGACCAGATGTCATTTAGCGAGGTGTGGTTCAATTACTACAAGTTGTATATCGTTAGAAGCGTGGATTTTAGTCGCCTCTTACGACAGACATTCCTTAGGACGGGTATATTCTAGGCCCCCTAACCCGCTGGGGTATTATTTTTGACCAATTTGATATCGAAATCCAACTCCTCCCTAACATTCAGTATTCTTCTCTTGGGACAAAACTACAAGAATGAATAGGGATAACCATCGATAGTGGAAAAAAACTATCGATAGTGACACGAAATAAAAACTATCGATACTATCGATAGTGCCATCGATAGTTTTGCAGCTCTAGTGTCCGGGATCAATCGCAAGGGAGCATGCGACTAATACAATGTTACATCCCTTTATATGGAGCGAATTGATCGCATTTTTTCGAGCATGTCCTATGAAGAGACCAATTGTTCAACTTGTATACCCGAACAGGCACAAGGGCCATTTTATATGAAAATGTCTAAAAATTATTAATTGTTATATATATTAGAATAAAGTTTATTCAATTAGATGTCATCTTTTAGTGAAATCTTAAAAAAAAAAATAAGTAGTTTCTGCAAATTTTTCAAGTTTTGAGAATGCATTATGCGAGTGTAAAAGAAATGTGAGGAATTTTTCAAAGTTGTTAGCCAAGGCTATTTTTATAACAATCTTCATACATATTTAAATAAGTATTATAAAATAAGTTTTACCTTTGTAAAAAAAATTGTTTTAAATAGTCAGTTTTGTGTGCATAATTGTAATTGATTTTTAAATGGATATTTTTGGTAACATTTTGTTAAAATTATTCATCATTGTTATTAAAAGAAATTGTGTTCAATTAGTTTTACTTAGTTTTACCTATTGTTATAAAACTTTTTTAAAACATTTAATATTTTTGTAAAACTTGTATATTTTATCAATCTAGATTTGTACCCGTTCGAGATGAAAGCGATTAGTTTATATTCATACCCATTCGGAAAGTACTCGTCTACAATTGGTCTACATTTACACCCGTTCGGGAACATGCGGTCTTCAATTAGTCTACATTTGTACCCGTACGGGAATAATCGAGGACTAAATGTGGAACGATTGTTCCCGAAAGAGATCAATCCGAGACAAATCTCTATCGGGATTAATCGCACATTTTTTGCAGGGTATATACACAAGTATACACACACGCATATGTATTTCCATTACTATTTTATTAGAAAAATTTGATGGTATGTATTTCTGAGTTTGGCTGAGAGGGTGCCTGATTTTTACGTGCAAATAATATACTCATTTATTTAACTTCAGCTCTTTCTTTTATTCTTACGTAGTTAGTATCCCTGCAAGAATTGTATGACCGAAAGTACTACAAAAATATAATATTACCAACACGTTTGCACTCGTCACAATAGTTACCGATGCCCTTAAGAATGTGATAGGAAATATCCCAAAACTTTTGGGCATGCCTGCCGGTCATATGACCCGTCAAATGACCGGTACAGTTCTTGCAGGGTATATTCTATTCATTACCTGTCACAAAATGTAGAAGGAACTGCCGTAAGTTAACACGTATACCTCGAAATAATAAGCACAAGTTATATACTGTGACCCGTTTAGGTGTCATCGTATTGTTTGTAAGTTTTCATAGAGTTGAAAATTTTTCGGTATCGAGAACTCTACCATTTTCGATAGCCCCCAAAGGAAACATTTTTCTTTTATAATGCACATTTTCGATATTGAAATTTAGTGGCAACACTTCCTGCTACAGGATACGCCAACTTATTACATGTAAATAGTTTTCATATATGTATGTACCTACGAGTATGTATTGCGTGTGTTTTCCAACTTGACAAAAGTTTTTCAAGTCAATTGATTGAGTTATCATTTAAATTGAAATGTGTCAATGTGGCTAACCACTGCATATCAATGTGTTAATAAACACATACAAACACATAAATTAGGGCAACTAATAACAAAGTTTTTGTGAAAGTTGAGGCTTTTATTTAATTAACATTGATTAAAATGGCTTGCAGTGATTTATATGAAAAAACGCAAAATAAACTTTAAGGTAACATACATGAACATATGTACGTATGTGCAAAGGAAAAATACCTTACTATTACTCACATACTCACTTTGTTTTATACAAATATCACACACTAAAAACAAAAAAAAAAAAAAAAAAAAATTCCGTCCTATTTCTCCCCATGGCACTTCTATTTAGTGTGTCTGCAGTTGACTTTAATAGACTAACGCACATTGTCTCGCTTTAACACCGACCTAACTTTTCATTGTTTTTTGTTTTTTCGTTTCCTTTTTGTCAAAATGTCCAGTGGCACTCAACTAATAACCCTAATAAAGTGTCCTTGACAGCTCGGCTGTGGCATAAGCGAAGTGTAGGAATGTTTTTTTTTTTGTGTGTGTAGGAATGTGAGGTACCAGCAGTGTTGGAAGGAAAGCTGTAAAAGCAGCACTTCATAAAAATCATATCAAACTGAAACGGTGTGGCTGGGCTTGACCATTTCGGACGGCAGAAAAGGCTGCGGGTATTGCCTTCTGTCAACAATACATATGTATGTATGTACATATGTGTGTACAATGTATGTAAATATAGGTATTTTTAGGGGGACTCTCTGACTGTCATTCTCGTGCCGTCCACCTGGGGCCGAGAGATTTGTTTCGAAGTGCACGTATGTATGATTTTTAGTTGTGCGTTTTCTAAACATTAGCTGTTATAGGGTTACTGCTGCAAAGCGTTGCACACTGGTCTCATTTGTACGGAGAGTGGGACAAAACTTAATTTCTTGGAAACGGATGGACCTACCGAAACCAAATTTGGCACATTGGTGTCCCACTAAACGACTCATCTTTCAGAAAAATTAAAAGCATATATGTTGTAATCCACGCCCACCACTAACGCTAGTTTACAGCAAAAAAAAAAAAACAAAAAAAACCAGTAATGGGGGGAGATAGGAATTGACCTGCTGAGCTTGGAACTATTTTTTTTTTAATTTTTTGTATAGTTACGTTTTTGAGATAACGGTAATTTTGTGTTTTTTTGTTATCACTGCATTCAAAAATTATTTTCTCTGGAGTTACAAATGCGATAAACGCTAGCAGTATCTCGTTCGAAACGCAATTAAAATGCGCTTCAAACGACATACAACTTGTAGTGGTCTAATAAAAACTCGCTGAGCGAAAGCTGGTCAAAGTAAAAATTCTGTGGATTTTTTGTGATTTTTGAAAAAATTTTGATTTTCAAATTAAGTTTTTATAAAAAGTTGTAAAAATCAGGAAAGTTTTATTACTTTAAAAATCTTCTCGTTTAGTTGCAAAGACTTTAAGCGTAATATCAGAGAGATCCGATAAATATTTTATTTTTGGCGATTTTTTTATTGTGAAACAAAAAGGATATTTTGGACGAAAAACTTGGTTAGGTGAGTTAACTATGTGAAAACGACTTCATAGGTCAAAAGGACATTAGAAGAAAATATAGAGCTTCCAAAGACTAAACTAATGACATTTCGATTTTAAAAAATCCGATGTCAAATAACAAAGTTACAATAAAAAAAAATTATTCCGCGATATTTCGCGGGATCAAAAAAAAAGTTGTATGGAGAGTGGGACAAAACTCAATTACTCAGATTTTATCGAAAATAAAGTTTTATCGAAAACAGTCGATGTAAATATGTACAAAAATCGTAAAAGGGCAACAATATTTTCTATAGACTAGTTGCATTTAATATGTTATTTTAAGAAAAAGGGAAGAAAAGGGAAAAATGTATAAACAGGCTTCTTAAGAAAAGATTTGAAAGAACTTAAATCTGCTTATAAGACCTGGTCCAGAGTGGTCCTTAATTGTTAAAAGTTGAAATGAAAATGCTAATGCTTGAAAATTACGCTCATAGAAAAGCCAAGATTTCTTCATCTTGTATTTTGCTAAAAATAAATTGTTTTCACTGTTTTCTTTCGCTAAATCATGAAACATACGTTTTTCTTGCGTTTCCATAGTTATCTGCATTTTTTTTAGCACTCAAACTTGAAATATCGCAAAAATCATAACACACTTATTTACACAAACTTTTTTCAGAAAAAATTTTTGATGTGTAAACATCTTTGCTGTAGCTACGAGTAATTTCGAAAAACAGGTAAAGTTTACGCGTAAACATGTAAGTGCGTAAACCGTAAATGACCTTGGCATTGTCAGTGGTAGGTAGGTAGCTAGGCATGTACTTACAAATGCTTGCATGCATAGTCGTGCAAATGCAAATATCAGCAACAACAGCAACGAAGCGAAGTGAAGTTGTTGTTGTTTTCTGCAACAATGCGACAAATAGCAAAATAAAAAGGACCAACCTGTTTGAACATGTATGGATATGCATCTGAGCAATATTGGTATCAAATGAAAGGTTTTGAGCAGGACTTCGATATGAAGCTCTTTTCATTGTGACCCCTAGGCCGGGTCTCCAGATATGGGTCAAAACGAGGACCCGGATGATCCTTGAATGTTTCTGAGCAAAATTGGTATGAAATGAAAGGTTCTGAGCAGGGATTCTACAGGGAGCTCTACTCTTTATGAGTCCTAGTTCGGGTTCCGCGATATGGGCCAAAACGAGGACCCTGATGATCCTTGAATGTCTCTGAACAATATTGGTATCAGATGAAAGGTTTTAAGCAGGACTTCGATACGAAGCTCTTTTAATTGTGACCCCTAGGCCGGGTCTCCAGATATGGGTCAAAACGAGGACCCGGATGATCCTTGAATGTTTCTGAGCAAAATTGGTATGAAATGAAAGGTTCTGAGCAGGTATTCTATACGGAGCTCTACTCTTTATGATTCCTATGTCGGGTCCCGAGATATGGGTCAAAACGATGACCCTGATGATCCTGGAATATTTCTGAGCAAAATTGGTATCAAATGAAAGGTTTTGAGTAGATCTTCTACACGGAGCTCTACTCTTTATGATTCCTATGTCGGGTCCCGATATATGGGGAAATACGAGGACCTGGATGATCCTTGAATGTTTCTGAGCAATATTGGGATCAAATGAAAGGTGTTGAGCAGGGATACTACATGGATGTCTATTCTTTATGATGTCTAGGTCGGGTCCCGAGATATGGGCCAGAATGAGGACCGGATGATCCTTGAATGTTTCTGAGCAATATTGGTATCAAATAAAAGGTGTTGAGCAGGGCTTTCACATAGAGCTCTATTCATTTTATGAGTCCTAGGTCGGGTCCCCAAATATGGGTCAAAATGTTACCCCGGATTAACCCGGAAAGTTTCTGAGCAATATTGGTATCAAATGGAAAGTGTTGAACAGGACTTCTATACGGAGCTCTACTCTTTATGATTCCTAGGCCGGGTCTCCAGATATGGGTCAAACGTGGACTCTGATGATCTTGCATGTTTCTGAGTAATACAAAACAAAAGAAAATAAAAAATCAAAATTTAAAAACCAAAAACCAAAACAAACAAAAACAACAAAATAGTAGCAGTCACAATGACAACAAAAACTACAAAACCTATAGTCGCATTTTAATCCATAGAAAACCAGGAAAAAAAGGAATAAGGAAAAGGGAATAAATATCCGATTTCGAAACTGTTTACACATCAATGTTCATGAATACTCGTTATTCACGCTTTAATTTTTTTCAAATGTGTTGACTTTAAATGAGCCAAAGTAACATTTAATGGTGGCTATTGCATATAGAAGGAAGTTCTCCATAAAATTCAATATATTTCCTACGGAAATTCATGACAGAAGTTTGTTTTTCAAGCACCAACGTTTTTGACTTTTGTGTATGGGGGCTGACCAGTGTGCGTTGGTCGTTGTTTTCACTTTTAGGTGTAGGTACTTAGTATGTGATGTGGATCGTAATGTAATTTAATAACAAATTTCAAACTGTCAATGGCAACAGTTCATTGTATAAATATATAAATATATATATATAGTTGTGGTAAATCGTTGCATTTGAACTTTTTTCTTGCTACTAAAAGGATTCAAATATACAAACTTGAAAAAGTTATTAAAATAAAGAATCAATAATATGTATATGTATATACTCTCTCTATAGCTATCAGTATTAAAAACGTTCTATGGGCCTAAATACGCCCTCCATTTAGACAGTCGCCCCGAATTGGTTTAACTTTGCGCTAAAAGCCGAAGGAATTAAATTAACCAAAGTTAGTTTTCGAGTAGTGTTTGAGCATTTCGTGCCATCACTGTGACAAAAAACGGATCATTCGTATGCCAACCTCGCTAAATCCAGTATTTAAAGGTATCTATATTATTAATACGCTAACATAAATTTTGTTCCATCTTCTCCGTCGAAACTACTGAACCGATTTTAAAACTAAGCACACCATTAGAAAGGTATTGCTCTCAAATAGAACTGCGCCAACTTTCATGAAAATTGGTTGGAAAATGCGTCCACAATCGTCGTTGGAAAATTGCCGTGTGGTTGTTGTTGCATGCTTTTGCACACAACAGAGCTGACTTTGTGCGTTTTCACCAAACTTACCATGCAATTCTGAACATGTTTGGCTGGATGTGGTGTGTAGTTTCAAAGAAGTAGAAACGTAAAAAGGTAGCAAAAGCACTACAACAAAAACATAAAGTCAAGGAATAAGTAGGATAAGAAAGAATAAGTAGGAAAGAAATTGAGGAAAGAAAAGAGCAGAAATAGAAACAAAGAAGTAGGTAGTAGAATTTGGAACACCAGCAACATAATAGTAGCAGTGACAGTAGCAACAAACAATTATACAAAAAATATAGTTGCACTTTAGTCATAAGAAAACATCTAGAAAAACTGTCGAGTTTCGACAGTAGGCAGCACTCTAGTTAATATCATTTCACTATATAAAAAAAAATATAAAAACGATCCGAAATTATCAATATGTATTTTTCTCTATACTGTATGTACTAGGGCTCTAGATACCCGGGTATCGAGCAATTCGATCTGATCGTTTTTATTTGAAGTCCGTTTGTTGTTCAAATGCCCGTACAAACAATCGAGCATTTGAGCTTACAAACAAAAAAATGTGTATTGGAAAAACAAAAAAAAAAAAACTACATATGAAGAAGAAAAAAAAAAAATAAACAAAAGAAAAAAACAAACTTCAAAATGCCCGAATTGTTCAAATGCCCGTACAAACATACGGGTAATAAACAAACAAACAACTGTTCGAGCATTTGAACAACAATTGTTCGGGCTACTCGAAAATGTTCAAAAATAAATAATAGCTTAAAAAAAACTAAAAAACACGCTTTAATCTTAAAAATCGTACTAAAAATTGAGAAATAATTTAATTAGAAACAAAATGATGAACGAAAATATAAGTATTTAAGGAAAAGCGTGGGGTGCTCAGTATGTCAAAAAATATTTAAAATCGGTTTTTTTTTTTTACTAATAATTTTATTTTGACTTTTTTCAGATTTCATATATCGTACTCTTTAATTTCGCAACTAGGTATATTTTTGTACTAGTTGTACGAATCGAATATTTTCATGTTCAAATATTATTGAGCACCCCCACGCTTTTCCTTAAATACTTATATTTTCGATGTATTGTGGAACGATCCTCCGTCATCCCTTGTCAAGTTTGGTTTGGAGACAAACCGGTTTCGGCTAATATGCGCCATCTTCAGTGTCTTTTTTCGTTCAGAGTTATTTTGTGTAAGTTCGATAGTACTTATAGTAACTAACTTCCATCGTTTGGTCACGTACTTCGTGTTCGTGTGATGTGTTCGTGTGATGTGTTCGTGTGTTCGTGCATTCGTGCGTTCGGGCGACGTGCATGCGTGTGTGCGTGCGAGTCTGCGCGTTTAGGTATGTAAATCTATTTTTGTATCCTCATTAAACAGGCAGGTGAAAGTCCGTTATTGTCCTCTTGTGTGTTGTTTTGTTTATGTCGGTTTTAGGTTTTTTATCCTCTTTTCGGTATAATAGCTTAAGCGGTTCGAATAATGTATCTGATGCGGTGTTTATTTGTTCATTTATTATTTTACCTACGAATGTCTTCTGTTTGTATATCTCCATATTTTCTAATACGTTAAGTCGTTTTCCCTTGTGTTGTATGTGGAGAATTTTAGCTGTTTTTCCTATTTTCATGGGTGTACATTTGTTTTCTACCATGTGGTTGGCGAAATTTGATTCCACTGTCGTTGATGATTTCCTTATTTTCTTATTGTAATCTCTTACGTGTTCTCGATATCTCGTCTTGATTTGGCGTCCTGTTTGTCCTATATAGCTATTTTGGCATTCGCAAGTCAATTTGTATACGCCTTGTTTGTCAAAGGCGTCTTCCTTGTTAATGTTGTTTCGTAGAAGTTTTTCCATGCTGTTCCTCGTTTTAAATGCTGCATTAATGTTATATTTTTGGAAAACTTTAGCCAACTTGTAAGATGTTGCTCCGGTATATGATAAGACTGCCCATTTCTTCTCTACCTTTTCTTTGTTTTCCAATTTCCTTGAAGTTATGTTTTTCTGTATTTCCTTCACCAAACTTTTTTGATATCCGTTGTTCTCCGCGATTGTGTATATTGTGCTGAGTTCCTTGTTGTAAGCTTCCTTTTCTAACGGGGTCCGTTCAAGTCGTGTTAATAAATGTCTGAAAGCGGCATTCTTGTGTTGTTGAGGATGGCTAGATATATTGTGTATTACTGTATCCGTTGCTGTAGGTTTTCTGTATATTTCGTAAGTAAATTTGTTAATCTCTTTGTTTATTTTAATTGTGAGGTCTAAGTAGTTGATTTTTCCATTTTTCTCTGCGTCCATGGTGAATTTTATATTTTTGTGTTGGCCGTTGAGGTATTCCAAAATTTCTTCTTCTTTATTTTCTGATATGAGGCAGATGATGTCGTCTACATACCTGGCATAAAAATTTACCCCCAGATTTTTCGCCAGCTCTTCCATGTAACTTTCCTCCAAATGTTGCATGAATACTTCCATAAGAATGGCTGATGTGGGGTTACCCATTCCCAGTCCGTGAGTTTGTCTGTATATTTTATTGTCAAATTTGAAATAATTCTGGTCCAGGGTTACTTTCAGTGTGTTTACGATCTCTGTTGCAGTGTCTCTGTTCGTTTTTTCTGTCAATATTTTAGTTAGAGTTTTTAGTGTTTCTGTCAGTGGTATCGAAGGGTATAGGTCCTTCACGTCAAACGATACCAGTTTCGAGTCCTTAGGTACGTTCAGGTTGTTCAGTTTTTCGACTAGTTCCGTGGTGTTTTTGATTGTGTATTTATTGGACAGGTCCAGTGTCTCGGTTAGTAGCTTATTTAGATGTTTTGATAGTCTATATCCTGGTGCCGATTTATGGTTTACTATTGGTCGCATAGGTGTTCCTGCTTTGTGGAAAACCTAAAACCGACATAAACAAAACAACACACAAGAGGACAATAACGGACTTTTACCTGCCTGTTTAATGAGGATACAAAAATAGATTTACATACCTAAACGCGCAGACTCGCACGCACACACGCATGCACGTCGCCCGAACGCACGAATGCACGAACACACGAACACATCACACGAACACGAAGTACGTGACCAAACGATGGAAGTTAGTTACTATAAGTACTATCGAACTTACACAAAATAACTCAGAACGAAAAAAGACACTGAAGATGGCGCATATTAGCCGAAACCGGTTTGTCTCCAAACCAAACTTGACAAGGGATGACGGAGGATCGTTCCACAATACATCATATTCCTACCCTGTCGGAAAAACAAGCAACCAAAAAGTACTTATATTTTCGTTCATCATTTTGTTTCTAATTAAATTATTTCTCAATTTTTAGTACGATTTTTAAGATTAAAGCGTGTTTTTAAGCTATTATTTATTTTTAACTTTTTAGTGAAATTTTTTCATTAAAGGATATTTTATGCGGACGCAAGAGTAAAAGTAAAAAGAAGTTTGATGGGATGTGGTGTTCTCCGAAATAGATCTACATACATATATGTATTTATAACTTCTACCAAAAATCCCAATATGCAGTGAAGTAAACTAGCTTATTATGCAATATTTTCCAAACCCTTTTATTCAAGGTTTTCCAAACTACACCTTTTCCAATTGTACTTTCGAAAGCATCAATTTGATTTTAGAAAGCATCAATTTGATTTTAGAAAGCATCATTTTGATTTTAGAAAGCATCAAATGTACTTCAGAATAGTCAAATGTTCTTTAGAAAGCGGCAAATGTACTTTAGAATTATCAAATGTACTTTAGAATTCATCATTTTGATTTTAGAAGGAATCAAATGTACTTTAGAATAGTCAAATCTACTTTAGAATGCGTCAAATGTACTTTAGAAAGCGTCAAATGTACTTTGGAAAGCGTCAAATGTACTTTCGAAAGCGTCAAATATATTTTCGAAGTATCAAATTTACCTTGTTAAGTATTTCTACTGTATAATATGTATGTATGCACTTGATGATATGCCAGTTGGACAATCAATTTATTAATTTCGTTTAATTTTGCCCATTTGACGCTTTCGAAAGTACATTTGACACTTTCCAAAGTACATTTGACGCTTTCTAAAGTACATTTGACGATTTCCAAAGTACATTTGTGTATTCTAAAGTACATTTGATGCTTTCTAAAATCAAAATGATGTTTTCTAAAATCAAATTGATGCTTTCGAAAGTACTGCTGGAAAAGGTGTAGTTTGGAAATACAAAATTTCCCAAACGTTTTGTTATATTTTACAATCAGAAAGTGAAGAGAAGTTGAGGTGAAGCATTTGAAAAGAACAAAAAAAAAATAAACCTGATTGAATAAATTCAAATTTAGACAACAAAGTTCCGAATACGTTTGTAGCGTAATGGTGAGGTATGCTGCCTACAGACCAAGGAGCTCAGGTTCGAGCCCCGAGTGGCGCATTTTTTTTTTTTTATTTTTTTTTTATTTTTAGAGAAATTTTTTTCCCCTCACGTTTACAAAACGTATAAAAATTGCTTTCCAAACGTGAAATGCAATTATAGAATTAGGGTTCCTTTTCGTTGATTCAGCACTTACTATTAAATGAATTACAAACAAAACCAGTTCTTGTTTTGCATACGTATGTATGTACATGCGGCTGATTTCATTGCAAATACAACAAACCCAAAACAGAAAGCTTCAAGCTTCATTTTTGAGTGAATTTATGCATTGAGTTTATCGCCATCGCTATGAGCGATCGCTGGCTGTTGTGCGTTAGTTCGCTCGCTATTTGAGTGGTTATACGTTTTTCTTTGAACATTTGTTTGTGATTTGAGAAGAATGTATTTTTGAGCGTTCTTGAGTGAGTTTTTCCGTACCCTGAAAGCTTGTTACTTATTGGCTTATATACGGAAGTGAATTGAAATTCATAGAGGCTATTTTGAGGAAAGGTAACTTAAAAGCCGCAATGAAGCATGAAGCATAATGTTGAATGTCCTACTATATGATGCCGTTGGGCTGTTGATGTCATGTTTCGAATCCGGAGAAGAATAGAAATAATAGAGAGAACACAATAAAAGTGAATGTTTGAAAGATATAATAATTTAGTTAAATGTTACAACATTTAGGATGGGATGAAGTTACATACATACATACATACATACATACATACATACATACATACATACATACATACATACATACATACATACATACAGGTGAAGCTAACAAAAGCGTGTTAAAAATCTGGAGCTTAGTATGTACACATATACATTAGGGTGGTCCTACATCGGTAACAACATGGTCAATATACCACATACAAATTTTTGTCCCAATCGGAGACTGATAGACGGTGTCGCAAATGGATCAACTTTCAGATAACCATATGGGACCCCCTTAACCTACTCCGATCAGGGGCAAACTGTATATTTGCTAGATATCCTTGGGTACAAGACTATCGATTTCGGCCATTAGATATAAAAAAATTATATTTAATTTTTTGGTGTCTAGATATCGTCGTACCATACGAAAACTAACATATTTAAAATTTCTGGCGAAAGCTATCAATAAAAAGATTCTGTACGAAAAGTAACAAGTTGGACTTTTGGCTGACGACAAATAACAAAATCGACTTTTGGCTGACGAAAAATAACAAAATCGACATTTGGCCGACGAAAAATAACAAAATCGACTTTTGGCTGACGAAAAGTATCAGCAATTATATACTGTTTTTACATTAAAATTGTTGTTGTTTAAACAAAATTGATAGTTTTCGTCAGCCAAAAGTCGAACTTGTTACTTTTCGTCAGCCACAAAAATTATGATGTTAGTTTTCGTATGGTACGACGATATGTACATGGTAATCTGCACTTTGACCCCTGTGCGACACCCTTTAACCGTTTTCGATCAAGAAAAAAATATTATATGTGGTATCTTCGCCAATTTTAGTATCGATCTAGGGGGCGAAGACGAGGAATTATTATTATATAAAATTTGTCTCCATACACTTGGGGACCACCCTAATGTACATATAGCCATACATAGTACATATTCATACAAACATTTTTATCCGGAATAAAGCAAAAACTAAAAAAAAAAATAGCTTTGCTCAATCAGTCGGAAAACTATTTCCGGCGCTTTACTTACAAATAGAGTTACATACATACATGGTTACATATCGACGCTTCCAAAAAATACTGTACTAAGTCGACTTAGTACATTTTCCCAGTTTTAGCGTTTTAAAGTAGAGCTTGTCTTAATTTAGATGCTGTCTAATTTTGGTATCAATCGGACAATCCAATCAAAAGTTGTAAGCAAAAGTGTACATATAATACAACTCGAGATTTTTACAGAATAAAAACTTTGAGAGCTTTCCATGAAAAAACAGGTAGCAAATTTTTATTTTTTCTTACGGTTTTATATAAAGTGTACACTAACATTGATATTGTCGAGTTTTGGTGTTGATCGTTCATTCCAAACAGAAGTTACAAGTGAAAATATACTTAGCATACAACTGAAGTTTCATATTGAGTTTAAACTTTGAGAGCTTCTCCTGCAAAACACAGTTTTCAGACTTAGTACAGTTTTGTTTGGAAGCGTCGATATTTCCCCACAACTCTGCCTCACGCATTTGCATTGGGACTTACGAATCCAAACTGAAGGCACTTGCTTACATGCTGTTTCGCTGCCCTTCAAGCCCGCCTGTTGTAAGCATTTTTTCGCTTTTTCCTGCCAACTTGCCATTTTTTTCCAACTAAATAACTTCGTCGAGCCGCCGTATTTATCTCTTAGTCACAGACGAGCTGATCGCGCGTGCAATTTTCCTACATTTTCCAGTTTTTTTTTCTTTTCTCAGTTGCTTTATTTGTCGTCACTTTGTTTAGATAAGAATTTGCTGTACGGAGGTGCATTGTGAAACTTAGCGACAACTACCGTTACCGTTACCACCTTCTGCTGCTGTTGCTCCAATTGCTTTTATGCGTGTGTGCATGAATGTGCGTTGTAGGTATGTAAGTATACATACCTACTTTGTAAAAGCAGAAGACTTGAAATTTGTTTGCCAAATATGCCAAACGTTGCATACTAAAATTGTTGGAGACTTTAGAGTCAAAGTTACCGGCTACTAATACGAACACGTCCTCGCCCGCGGTCATCCCTTTCGCCGCCTTTCGCTTTTCAGGCATATCTTGTCTACTTCCAAAGTATGTATGTTTGGGCTCCTCCATTTGTTGCATCTACATACATATTTCGCCATCTGCAAGTTCTAAGTACTGCTGTTGATTGTTGACAAGTTTATTTGGCAACATGTGTAGGTCGAAAATTTAATTTGTGAAATTGAACGAAAATTTTCAAATTTGTATGGTGGAAATTGAATGGGGGATAGGTTTTTTTTCATAATGATGAGCGAAAATGTGGGCAAAAAGAATTTTGTGTGCTTTTGCATGAATGAAAATAGTATCTGCATATGTACATACACATACATAGCTTGTATTGTCGTATTATTAAAGTATTAAATTTTTGTTTAGTTATTGTACTGCAAGTTCGATTCTTGGCCGAAGCAAAAGCAGCCTGAAGAGTCTTATACTATTTTTGCACGTTGAAGAGTTAATTAGAGTTAAGTAGCCATTTCGAGTTAACCACTTAACTCTACTCTTAACTCTGAGTTAACCATACAAATTATTTTGATAAAATCGTCTTTAACTCCAATTAACTTTCATATGGAGTTTATTTTGAGTTAATGGAAAGCAACCCTGTTTTTGCCAAAATTTGGTAGCACTTTTGAAACATTGGCATTAATTGAATAGATAGTTGGTCGCAATAGACGGATGATTCGGATGTTTATGTAAATTTTCTATGAAGGTTACGTGTGATTTTGACATAAGATTCGCAGTAAATCTATGTATGTAGTATTGCGGCCACCTAGCATATGTCAAATTAAACTCTGAGTTACATAAACCCCTCAACGTGAACACTTGACAGTTATGTTATGTTCAGACACAACCTTAATTGAACATTAAGAGCTTTCATTCAATTTTCAAGCCCAATGATTCTCAATTTACCATACAAAAATTGACCAAGTTAATGCTTCATTAGAAATTAATGAGTTGTTAATGAAGAACAATTCTGCATGCAACCCTGTTAAAAGGCTTGTTTCATAAGTAAAATGAAATGTCATGAAAAGAGAAATGTGATTAGCGTCAGTGTCCACTAAACAGGTTGGTTCGTCAGATCAGCTGCATTCTTGTTCTTCTTCATCACCTATCAAATTTGTTTTTATTTCTGCTTATTTTATACATGCATTCGTGTTTACGATTGGTAAAAATAGTGAGATGAATGTCGAATTATTTCGTCCTCCTTGCAATTTTGACATTTAGGTCACGAGAGTTTGATATTCAGCTCACGGCGTGTATGTGTGTATGTATCTTGAGCCGACCTGTTAAATGGGCCAAGTAAATTAAATATGTCTGAACACCAAATCTAAAGATGTTCAATCAACCCCAATTGACTTAATTAATTTTTATGTCTGAACATGATATTATCTATTAACTCCAAACCATTAACTCTAGTTAACTCTCCAACGTGAACATAGTATTAGAGGTATCTAAGGTCAAACAGTTGTCGCTTTATCCAAGCTTCAAAGCATTTTTTTTCTAGTTGCTAAAAAAATAAAAAATTTTTTTTATCAATTCGTAGGCAAGCTATTTAGGATTTTAAAATTTTTGCTTTAAATTTTCGTTTTATTCGAATTTTATGCGTTTGTCTCTAGAGCAATTATTACAAAATTGAATGGATAAATTTACACAAATTTGAGACTCTATTTTTTATATTTTCAAATAAACTATAATACTTAGCAAAAATATTGCAAAGGTATCTTTTAAAAATAGCAAATCGGAAGTGATAAAATAGCTGATTTGTGTAACACGAAAAAAACCAAAATCCATTACAACTTTCCTATAATGAAAATTAAAAGTCTGCTAACTTGTTGATTCTGCACCACATAAAATCACCCAAGACTCATGTTGTAACTATTGTGGCGAATAATTGTCATTGGTTTTTTTTGTTTTGCTTCTGTTTAGCGAAACTTTGATAATTAAAGTTTGTCGAAGAAATAATAAAGAGAAGTTTATATTAATATAATAAGTAAGTACATGACAATAAATAAAAAGTGGGAAGTAAAGAAATTTATTTGTAGAGTTTACAGAGCAGGGAGAAATAGAAAAAAAAAACAAAACACGAACTGGATTTTAGCTATTTAGCGAAGTCTCGGTAGAGAATAGACTATAGCTGCTGTGTAAAATAAAATACGCTGTTGATAGAAAGGGAATAAACAACAAGAAAAATGTTCATCGGAATTGCATTTATGTATTTACTTTTTACTTTAACTTACTATCGTTTTATTACACCACAATCCATTGCTGTAAATTTGCTTTTAGAATTTGGCAGAGATTCATTAGACTTTTCGGATTTATTCAAGGACATTTGAGTTTTCCATGAGTTTTCTTGAAAAAGTTTGACTTTACTTTTTAAGTATAACTCGCTGTTTCTTATTTGTTCAATATTTTAATACAATTAAGTGTCCTCAGCACACTATTTAAATTTTTTGATGCGAAGAACCGGGTGGTTCGGTACGATGACCGTAGGAGGTTTAGTGGTGGTTAGAGTCCCACACTGACGGGGTAAAGGCTTTCGATGCTTTCTCCTCGTAAAAAAAAAAAAAACATTCGTCATTACAGTCGCCAGACCCTTAATTGTTTATCACATTTTCGTTCATATGATTACATATTTTTGGTCACAAGCAACAACCGCCTTATGACTTTTTGAGGTGAAATTTCAAAAATAACAATTATTTTCCATCCCTGAAAGAAAGTCAAAAATACAAAAAATTGGCTTAACACAAAATAGAGGTATATGAACTTGCTATAACAGCGAAAATATAATATGTATGTATGTATATTGCTGATACAATTTCTTCATAAAATTTTGTTTTATCTAAAACAATTTATGGTAACATTGTGGATGGCTCAACGATTTTGTACTCATAGTTTTTAATCGAATTCTATGACTTTTTAAGAAACGACTGCTTAAGCGATTATTGCTTGTGACCACGGATACATATGTATTTGTGGACCAAAGGCGAAAACCGACAAAAAAAAAGACGAAACAAAAAGCAGTCGTATAAACTGAATTGTAGATCAAAAGATTGAGTTGACAAACAAAAATGGTTGCAAGCAAAAAAAAAAAGTATTCTGCTTTCAGTGTGTTCCAACCAAAGTGTTACACCACTTAAAAATTTGCTACAAAAATGCTGAAGTTTTTTTTAATCACGTACATATCGTCGTACCATACGAAAACTAACATATTTAAAATTTCTGGCGAAAGCTATCAATAAAACGATTCTGTACGAAAAGTAACAAGTTGGACTTTTGGCCGACGAAAAATAACAAAATCAACTTTTGGCCGACGAAAAGTAGCAGTAATTATATACTGTTTTTTATACTCAGCTGTACTAGTACACAGAGTATTATAGTTTTGATTTCCTAACGGTGGATTGTAACAGAATGAAATAATCGAGATAGATATAGACTTATATATATCAAAATGATCAGGGTGAAAAGAGAAATCGATTGAGCCATGTCCGCCCGTCTGTCCGTCTCTCCGTCTGTGAGCACGATAACTCGCGCAAAAATTGAGATATTTTGATGAAATTTGAAATATAAGTTGGTATCAAGACAGGAACGGATGGTATTGAAAATAGGCGAAATCGGACCATGACCACGCCCACCTCCCCTATATAGTAAAAATCGGAAATTTTGTATCTCAGTCACTAATAAAGCTAGAGTGATAAAATTTCACACACGTATTGAGCTCAGGCCCTTATGAAGAAATATGGTGAAATTTTGGAAAATGGGCGGTGCCACGCCCACTTATTAAGGGGCAAACATTGAAAGTTTTATGAGTCATAACTCAGAAACCGTTGAAGATATATCGATGAAATTTGGTAGGCGTGATATACTTAATTAGACAAATCTTTGGACGTAAAATTTCCAAAATCGGTTGACGGCCACGCCCACTTTTATATATGTGTGTTATAAAGTGGCCTAATAAAAACATTTTAAGCGATATCTCTGTCAAATATAAAGATATATCATTAAAATTTTATGACAGGAGTCCTACTAAGAACATAAAACAAAAACCGTAAAAATTTTGGAAAATGGGCGTGGCACCGCCTCTTTTTAGAAGCAGGAATATACGAGATTTCTGAGCCTTTAACTCAACAAATAATTGAGATATTATGACGAAACTTGGTTTATATACTTTTGTAACTTGTGTTAATAGCCACGCAAAAATTTATTGAAATCGGTTTATGACCACGCCTACTTTTTAGCAAAGATATTTCTGGAACACCCTTTGGGAATTTGTAACGTGACATCTTTATAATTAGAAGTCATAAAGGAATGAAATTTTTGCACAAATAATAATATTCATATGCTTAGTTGGATGACTGATAAAAATGTTGAAAATGGGCGTGGCTACGCCCACTTTATGCCGCACTCGCTTTATACAAAATACGCCGTGTTTCCATCAAACGCAAACAAACAATGAAAACATACAGCTGAGTATCTAATGTTCGATTCCACTCGAACTTAGGCTTCCTTACTTGTTTATATTAAAATTGTTGTTGTTTAAACGAAATTAATAGTTTTCGTCAGTCAAAAGTCGATTTTGTTACTTTTCGTCAGTCAAAAGTCGATTTTGTTACTTTTCGTCAGTCACAAAAAAACGTATGTTAGTTTTCGTATGGTACGACGATATGAACATTCGAAATACTTAAAAAACGAAATTCCCAAAGAGTTTATACTTTCAGTCACACTTTCTATGTACATACTTACTTACGTTCTGTTTATCCAACTAACCCAACTAAGTGTGGCAAAAACCAAAGTGATAGCAAAGCTTTTTGCTCCAGGTGATGGTGCTGTAGATACATATACATAAGTATGTGAAATTAAAAAACACCCAAAGCAGAAAACATGAAAGGAGTTTAATAATCACAACCAAAGTTTAGGACAAAGTAAATTCTCTATATTTTACACACATGTATGTATCTATATGTGAGCTCCAGGTCGAAACTATAACGACATGACATTCGAACTTTATGGTTAAAAGCTCAAACAATAAAAAACTTTAAACAACAAAGATCATACCAAAGTAAAATACTTTATGGAAATTGGGGCAGTTAAGTACTTTAAGGTAACCCTACAAATATAAGTTAATTCCGAGTCGGAATTTCCAACATATAAATATATATATACATATATACACATATACATAGGAAAGTGAGAAAAGTATTAAAAATTATGTGATAAATTACATTGAACAGTGATGCACATGACAACGTCATGAGGCTATTGGAGCTACTTGGCCCAACACTTTTTACTAGTTATGTAACGGCGAATTAGTTTGTGCTATCCTCAGATGCTTTATAAATTAAAATATCTTTTGTGTAGTTGATCTTGTCAACGTAACATTTTCGGACAACTAATAAGGCTAAACAATTTTAAGCATGTAGAAAAAGCTCTGCAAACGCTGTACGCTACAGACATTGTAATTAAGCCTGGTATGCCCGGACTGACCCTTGATACGATAGGTTTGTGGGAATTTGATGATGATGATTTGATAGCCAAGTAGAGCTTTCTGAGTAAATCCTCCTTCGTTGCGTGCAAGCATGTACTGTAAACATGCAAAAACGATTACTTGGATGCAGAATTTTGAGAAGTTTATTATGCAAAATGCTACAAAGTCAACTATTAATATATTACTGACAAAAATAAAGACTATATGTACATATGTTTGTCATAAATAATATGATATGGTGTAACGTAACCACTCCATTAACAAGCAAACTTTGTCGTAAAGGCAAAGAAAATAAAAAAGAAATTTTATGCAGGTGAAGTTAATGAAAACAACGTGAGTTATGCTTGTAAAAAAAGCGGTTATCTCATTATTAATTATTATGTATGTTTGATTGAAATTTTATTTAATAAATAAGTGCAACTTTGAAACAATTTATTTTAGCTTTAAACAAGGGAAGATATTACTCTCTTTAAAGTCATTTCTACAATCCTAGTTTTAAGTATAAAATATACAAGCTCTTGGCCCTAAATTCTAAACTGAAATCATGTACTCAAATTTAAAGTTTATATAATTGTTTTTTTTTTATTAAAATATCAAACAGAAACATAATTGATAAAACAACACAAACAACAAAAGACAAGCAAACAAACAAAACATTCTCACAAACAAATATGTAAATGCAGTCGTGCGACGACACTGAAAAACTTGTTGTTATAATTTTACAGTTATGGCAGCGCCGAGAGTTTCCGGTGGGCGGTGGGTTTAAAATTTGTGTTAAACAAATTAATTTAATTGCAAAGCTGGTAAAAGAGATGCTGTAGAAATGAAAAGGAGTAGCCAAAAAACATTTGCAACTCGTTATATATGTACATGCGTATATGAATACATACATACGTACAAACACAGCGAAGCGTTTCATACGCTTTTCCAATTTCACTTCCCAATTTCCTTTTGGTTCGCGTGCGTTTTTCGGTTTGATCCGTTCATTTTGTTTGCTGTTATGCTTTATGGATTTCGTTGGTTGTTTTCATTTGGGCAAAGGCTTGTTCCAAGGACATCAGTGCTTTGGTGCACCACAATGTTTATACGTTTGTGTTGCTTTCTAGTTTTTACCATTTTTTTACTTTTATTTATAATTAATGGTAATTATCATTTAATTTCAGTACAATTGGAAACGTTGTTTAATCGAATTAATTGTTTGTTGTTTTTTTTTTCGATGTAGTGGTTCGGTAGTTCACAGCTGCATCATTTGACAAACATTAAAATTTAAAACGAAAAATAAAGCAAATTCTCAGACAACTTTCCAAATTTGCTTCTGAAATTTGTTTTTTGCTTCCAATAGTACGCTATGGCGTATGGTAACCTTGAGTTTTTGTTAGAGTTGAGTAAAAAAACAAGTCCCAAACAACATACGTCTACATTTTGGATTATAACTCTTCAATTTTTACAGCTAAAATTTTGAAATTTTTTATTTAGAGCATTTATTGTACACAATGCGCTGTCGGCGAAAGTCATCGATATCGGATGACTATAACATAGAGAACTCATACCGCGATTTTGGGCGAAGGAAAAAAGAGTGCATTCTAGTTTTCCTATACCGGAAGATAAATAAATATTTTAAAATACTGTTCGTATATTGTACTAACTTATCTTTAAGAAATTTGCAAAAAAAAATTAAGTTATATTGTACACAGCAAGAGATAATCGCGAAAATATGCGAGTTTGGGCATTCAGCCTCCATAAGCGGAAATCAGGCTATATCTCGAAAACGGATCATCCGATTTTAATTCAAATTTCATATCTGGATTGAGCATACAATTCTGCTTCAATTCGATGTGCATATTGGCCTATATATTTTTTTGTCGAGTTTTGCCCAATTTTTATTTTCAAAAATTGGTCATGGTTCATAAAAAACAAATTCCGGAACATCAAAATTAATTTTAGACAAATGTCGTGGAAGAGTTTTCTACTCAGAAAAATGAGAGGAATCCGAATTTCGATGGAGCGGTATCGATTAATTTCCCTCAATACAAATCGCCCCACCCTAATATACATATGTACAAATCGTCGCTTAAAGTGCAATACCGCATATCGACCAAATACAATACCGCGTATCTGCTGCCACCCAAATTTCACAGGAGACAGTAAAAAGTGTTTTAATTCAAAACTGTTCGGAATTTTACAACCCAAATTCAAACCAAGGTAGATTTTTGGATTATATTCTCATCCAAATATATGTAATTTTTTTACGAAAAACAGTTAATTGTGCAGTTATTGGCTTACATATATATTTATAAGCGGTTTTGCATCTTTTATTTTGTTCAATAGTGGCGTATATGCGGTTTTGCAGGTGTACGTGAGAACTTCTTTTCAATAAAACAAAGTTATAATCCATTTCGTGTTTATGAAAAGTATAATAAACTTTAGTACAAAGAGTTATAAAGCACTAACGCCTATTTTTCGCGGTATTTTGTTCCAAAAATTTCCTCAATTCTTGAAAAGCGATTTTGAAACTGTGCCGTTATTTTTAATTGCGTTGTCCGTATCTCAAAATTTTTGCATGAATGGATGGGGACGGACGCCTGAAAAGTATTTTTGGCGAAATCTCATTTTTGGCAAAAATGTCACTTACGCGGTATTGTATTTGGTCGGTACGCGGGTTTGCATTTCAAACGACGATATGTATATACATATGTATATAATTGAGAATATGATAACCTAACGAGGGTAACAACAATAGCAGCTACGTAAATACTATACTCAGTTGTTCGCAGAACACACAGTATTTTAGTTTTGATCACATAACGTTTGGTTGTAATACCAAAAATTAGATATATATATGTAGATCGGACTTATATGTATGAAAATAATTTTAGATGATAAAATAAATCGATTGCGTTTGGCATCTCTTTATATAACGAAAACCAAAGCTTAAACACAATTTATACCAGATTAACAAATGTTCGCCACCATCCGAAACGAAACTTTCTCACTTACTCAATTTAATCGGCTTACAATATTAATGACACAATCGGCGTGGGTGGCGTAAGAAAATGAAACACAAGTAAGAACGCGGATGTCTTCGGCCGTATCAAAGATTTCACACCTTTCATGAATTCGGAAATGAAAAGCTACATAGTGTAGTTTTGTTTAATTCAGACTTGCAATTCTGTATGTCATAAATGCAAAGATTTATTAGAAAAAACAGTTATTTAAATGAAGAATGTATGTTCCAAAATGTCTATATATGTATGAGCAATCGGTTGTATGGTAGTTATATGTTATAGTGGCGCGATTCGGCCAATTCCGACAAAGGATCAGCTGCTCTTAAAAATACACAAAAACTGAAGAACTAGTTTGCGTTTAAACAAACGTATGGACGGACAGATGGACATGGCTTAATTGACTCAGTTCATGATTCTGATCGTATCGATCTTTTCATTCTGGTACTTTCGACAGTTCTGTTTTGGCACAAAGTTATAATACCATCTCATGTTCAATAAAGGTATAAAAATGCTAAACTCTTCCACTAGCTGTGCCTGCGTATGTATATTGCGTATACGCCCTGTAGTGCCGCTAATCAGTGATCATTAGGGCAACCAAATATATGCAATGTCATATTTTTTCTGATTCGTTCTATTGAAAAACTTTTAATTTATAAATTTGTTTCTAGAGAAAAACAAGTGGTTGACGTATATTTTTTAGAGCATATTTTAGTATATTTTAATAATGACAGAATATGTTACTTGTAAATGCATATTTTGTCATATTTTACATCTTTGAGGAAAATCATAGGTCCGATTTCACCAACCGGTCTCAATTTAGTTAAGCCGATTTTTTTGCGTTTTCAGTTTCACCGTGCAACTGATCTAAGTCACAAGTTAGTCAGCTTTTCTCTTGACTAAAAACAAACTAAGAATTTGAGTCGCTTTAGCAAATTCAACAACCAAAAGAGCGAATATGACAAAAAATGAGCAAATATAGCAACCAAAACAACCAAAAAAAAAAACAGTATTTGCCATAAAAGCTGGCAGGGTTGCTAGTTGAAAAACTATTTTCTTAGACTAGTTGGTGAAACCCAAAAGTAAGTTAGCCCCAAATCTGGGCTAACTTAAGTCAAAACTTAGTTTTAGCTTTAGTCACGTTGGTGAATCCGGGCCATATTATTTCTGCTAAGTTATAAAAAAAATTTCAGAATTAGTGCGCAAAAATGCAACCATGCTCTTGGACATCTTTCGATTTAATTATCGAACTATCGAAACATTTATGCAAATCTCATTTTATAACGGCACTTGAAAAATTTCAGTTGTTTTTGCATTCTCTGGTTTTGTTTTTTGCTAGCGTTTTCTTATTTTAAGAAACGGTAAGTGCTTGTTGAAATAAAGATTGAAAATATATACATTTATGTATATACATATGCAAATTCTTACAGATAATGCCAAAAGCTAAACAAACTATTTCGGGAAAGCTGAAGCAGATCGTTAAGGAATTTCCCGATCTTCAAACTGACGGTGAGGTGCTGATTTGCAAGTTATGCAGAAAGACCGTATTATTCAAGAAAACGTTTCTTGTAAAGCAGCATGTGCAGAGTGAAAAGCATATCAAACTCAAACGATCACTAAATTAGCCACAATCACAAAGCTTTGTAGCGAATAGCTTAACACCGTCATATGTCGAATTCGCAAAGGATTTGTGTAAGGCATTTGTATGTGCAGATATACCCTTATATAAAATACGTAACATAAATCTAGTGCAGTTTTTTGAAAAATGGGTTTCCCAGAAAATACCATGTGAGACAAGCCTTCGAACTACTTATGTTAAGCAACTATATAGCAATACTATGGAAAAGATACAATCGCTACTAAAAGACCACTTTATTTGGATTGCGATTAATGAAACTACAGATTCTGCAGGTAGATATGTGGCAAATGTTATAGTCGGAATTTACATGAAAACTTTGATATATCTGAGCAAAAGTTTCTTTTGAACGCTGCAGTATTGGAAGCTGCAAATCAAAAAACAATTGTTCGGCTTTTCGATGAATCTGTAAAACTTTTGGGAGAAGGCTTCAATAGAGGTTATTGTGTGTATCACCAACGCCGTCGGCGGCACCGAAATGGCGAAAGCCACGGCGCCGAACTCATCGAAAATGGCATCAGCAACCCCGACGGTTCGAAGTTCAGTGTAGCCAAATATGTGAACTGTGTTCGAATTAGTGTTGCCAAGTACTGATGCGAAATTCAAGACAGGTAGGCGCAGCGGCGAATTCAGAAACTACTTTTTTATTTACAAAGGTACAGTGTAATGTCAAAATCAAAGCAAATTCACACTATGGCCAACAGGAATGGGCGAGTCCCAAGCGAATATAGATTTTAACCAAGGCGAAACATTATTTTGACATTAAACTATACCAATTACAATATTAAAGTTCTGAATTCACGTATGCGCCTACCTTTCTAAATCTGGCTGGTAGAATTGAGCCGGATTTTCTGACGTTTCTTATCTTTCTAATAAAAGCAAATACATCGTTAGTTTATTTTACTAAAAACTATTTATTTAAATATTAAAATAATGGATTCTATTGCGATAGTGGATGAGGAAGAGCAAAGGAATCTGATAAACGAGAGAAAGTTTTTAAGGGATCATAGCAATCCTTTTACTTTAAGTAAACAAGCGTAAATTTAATTAGAGGCTGAAAATAAAAATAATAGTCTTCATTTTGCGTGAAAGAAACCTTTACCTTGTCCTTTTTTCTGTTTTTCATAGAATTATTTTGAACTACATAAGTAAAAGCAAATTGTATACAAAAACAGGGGAAAATTTCAATAACAATGTACCTGACACCGGAATTTTTCGTTTCTTTATTTTGGCGATAGATCACTAAAATGCAAACGAAATCTTGCGGAAACTTATAATTCATTAATAACACAGTATTTTTGCGTAGAGCACCCTAATGCACTGAACCGCGTTTTATAAATTAACCCTCAGCCGACAGAACTCCCTTTCTGGAGTTAGATCTGGAGAGATTTACAGTAATTTTGCGTAGTCGGGAGTGTTATAACTAGTAAAATTATCATTCGCAGAACTTTTACTGAAGGATTCATTGAAACATTCTTAGTGGTTTGAAAACATAAATATGGCGGGCGCATTATACTTAAGCCGACCTTCCACCACCTGCAATATTTATTTGAATGCGTCTTTATTGAGACGAAAGTTTTTACTGAAATGGTAAGTTGTTGGTAATACACATTCATAATTCGTTAGTTGCTTTTTTATAGTAGTCAAACAATAGTTATCAACTTCAGAAAATGCATTATTATTCTTTGGTGAAAATATATTTTAATTTCCAAAACCTACACACACGTATTTAGATCACTGTTATTATCATTATTTCACAATTTTTTCTCTGAAGTTTTTCTTTGCATATATGTAGCAGCAATTCAATCTCGGTGAAAAATGCAATGGACTCACGCCATGTTTGTGGCTTCTCGCGACCGGTTGATTAATATATTTACATATATTCACACTTATTAACACTTCTTCCAACTTCATACATGTATTTACACAATTTACTTAAACTTTTATTGTAATTTTTTGATATTTTGTTAATATCGCCGCAACCAAATACTTGCGGCAAATTTCGGCACGAAAAACTGTCAAAATGTTCGTTCATTCGGTGTTCATAATGCCGATTTACCGAACTTCGAAAGATTCGGCGCTCCGTCGGTTATCATAATGCCGATTTGCCGAAAACGTTATTTCGGTACCGCCGACGGTGTTGGTGATAGTGGCATATATTCTTTTATTTCTAACAGACGCCGCACCATATTTTTAGGTGGTGAAAAAGTATGGAACATATTACTGTGGCGTCAATTTAACGAAAATTTGCCCGAATTTGTTACAGAAACGCACTTCCGATGTCTTGTGCAATTTTCTGGGGTATATTTTTGATATATATTTCATATTTTATTGGCATATTTTGCCTTTTTTGTGGCATGTTTTAATTTTTTGAAGCATATTTTTGGTTGCCCTAGTGATCATATACTAATATGCGCCTACAAAGTGAACTGTTCACAAGTAAAATTCGCAAGCGTAAAATCTACACAGGTTTGCCATTTTCACCTTAACATATTATGCTTAATGCACTTTTGTTACAACCGCTTTGGTGATGTGTATTTTAATTATAATTATGATTAGCATTGTTTGCGGCATGTGAAATTAAAAACCATGAGAGAGCAGAAAAAATCTATGTACATTGACTAAGTGAAAACAATGAAAAGCAGATAATAACGTGAAGCTGAGTGAGTATTTCCATTAAATATTTAACTGAAGAAAGGAGATTATACATAAATACATTCATGGGTTTCATTTAATACGATTTCATTTTAGCAGTGACTGCTGCTGTAATGCACACAACACAACCATAAACATACTTGAAGAAGAAGGGATATTTAACAGCCATTATGAGAATATTGTAACTAGATACATATTCATTAGTTGCGGAGCATTTAAATGGAATTCCCATGAAAACAAAATTAGTATTTAAACATATTTATATATGTGCATACAAATGTAACGAGTGCAAATTAATGTGTGTAATGAGAGTTGGAGGGAGCTGTTCAGCATACACTAATCAAATGTAACGAGTGCAAATTAATGTGTGTAATGAGTAGGGAAGCTAAAAATGTGCACGGAAAATTTCAAAATATGCAT
The DNA here is from genome assembly GCA_960531455.1 of Urophora cardui. NCBI lineage: Eukaryota > Metazoa > Arthropoda > Insecta > Diptera > Tephritidae > Urophora > Urophora cardui. The sequence continues at coordinate 95,668,207 of OY482671.1, read as the reverse complement.
GCTAGTATGCCCGAAAAATAACTGAAATATGCTCGTAAATATGCACGAAAAAATCTCATTATATGCATATATGCCTAAAAAATACCTGACATATGCTCAAAAATGTATGTATTTCATTTCAAGCGAATTTTACAAAATAATAATATAAGAACTGAAACGTACAATTCACATTTTCCCCATTTAAAAAAATTGTTTTTAAATACTATAAAATACTTTAAATTAATTTTAGATTTGTATTCATGTAAATACATGAAATCTTTTTACAAAGCAAACGAAACCATTCATATTGCACAGGGCTGCATTGAACTATCGTATGTTTTACTATATTTTCCAGTGTGAATTTTTGTCGGTTTTCCGAGATAAACCTCTTGTATGGGAAAACGATTAATATTGACCATGTAGCATCGAGTATTGATGGATCGCGATTCTGGATCGCAAAATATTTTGAAATCCGCGATCCGGATCACAATATTGACAAGACTGTGTAGCATGGAAATTTTGCAACCCATCAAAATGCGTGTATATTTAGAAATTTTGTAATCTGTGATCTGGAACGAAATATTGGCAATAAGCGAATTAAAAGTGAAAGTGTGAAAAGGACGGAAGTAAAATATTTTAAACCTCAGAGCGAGAAAAATATCGCAATATTCATATTGAACGTGTAGCACTAGTCTGCGATTCATCAGACCATCGCGATTAATATTGACAGTGTAGCGTATGCCAATGTATGTCGATACATATTGCATATTATTATTCCCTTCAAAATTTCACACTAAAGCTGTTTTTTATTAATAACAGGGCATCGGAGCAAATTTTTTTTTATTCTGGGTTTGCTTCGAGGCTCTGATCAGCATACTAGAACTTAGTGTTTGTCGTGGTGAATTTTTATAAGGGAAAATGCTCCGCTCCGGGGCCAGATCAATAGCTAAATAGCCTTTTTTGTATGTATATATACGCAACTATCGATATTGCTCGATTAAGTGCCAAAATATGCCAAAATAAGCACGAAATTCATTTTGACCGTAAATATCCATCTTAGGTCTAAATATGCATTTGCATATTTTTAGCTTCCCTAGTAATGAGAGTTGGAGGGAGCTGTTCAGCATACACTAATCGCCATCAGATAGAGCTTGCTCTTTTTGGGTGTTTAGTTTTCAACGACATTCATACAAAGTTAGAAGTTATAGAAAAGTGAATAAAATATTGAATCACATATAAATTACAAACGCGTTTAAACCAACCAACCATACATAAGTGCACGAATGCGCGCTTCTTGTGGAACCTTTTCGGAGCCTGCCTCGCACTCCTCTGGCTGGCTGACATTTCTTTTATCTTTCATTTCCCTTTCTTTAATTTTCGTTTTCTTATTGAACACATTCCGAACTTGAGTTGAATTTATTTTCAATAATAGATCATTTATTAATTGTATAGTAAATAGAGTTCAATGCGCGCTTTAAATCGCTAAAAGCCTCTTAACCCTAGAACCATAACGATATTTCATACTACGTTATTACTAATGTACGTAAATTTTACGTAGTGATTAGAATCCGCCTAATACAACTCTCATTGTTCTCCATTTTGCAGCCAAAGTTGATTACACTACTTTACAAATGGTTAATTTGAATAAAATACCAAGAAATACCTGATCTCAAAACTTTTTTTTACATTTTTTTATGGTTATACATATGATGATGTGTAATTTTGTGTTTTTTTGGGTATCACTTCATTCAAAAGTATTTTTCGCTAAAGTTACAAGAGCGATAACCACAAGCAGTACCTCGTTCGAAAGGAAATTAAAATACGCTTCCAATGACGTACAACTTGTAGCGGTTGAACAAAACCTCGCTGAACGATAGCTGGTCAAAAATTTTTTAATTTCTTGCGATTTTTTTTTTTAATTTTTTTACTAATTTTTGTTCCAGGTCCAGAGATATAGGTCAAAACGTGGATCCGGATGACCCCGGAATTTTTTTGAGCAATATTGATATAAAAAAAAGGCTTTGAGCAGGGATTTTACATGGAGCTGTACTCATTATGATTCCTAGGTCGGGTCCCCAGATATGGGTCAAAATGTGGACCCGGATGACCCCGGAACGTTTCTGAGCAGTAATAATATAATATACTGTCGTGTTATACAAAAATTACATGAGAATATTACACTTTCATATTAAATACCATATCCTATTTTTTCGCTTATTACTAACTATACGTAAATTTTACGTACACGATTTTTTCGCTTATTACTAACTATACGTAAATTTTACGTATAGGGATTTGCGCCAATCGCTCTCACACCTTCAAATGACAACATTTGTTGTACTTTTATATTCGTGTATACGTAAAAATATATGCTGCAAGCACTGCCGGAGTTAGGTACCGTTACAGTATGTTATACTTGTGCAATCACAATTTGAAAATTCTATATACGTAAAATTTACGTACATTATGGTTCTAGGGTTAATGTTCTATTAGGCTCATGTCGGCACTCATAGTATCAGTAAATTAGCTGCCTACCAACTCTGCTAAATTTTTCCTCTCTCCAATCTTATTTCGCCTTTAGGCACCACTTTGTGCTGATTTGAAGTGATTTCGTATAAAGTTCAATTGATTGAATTTGTTTAAAATGTTGTGATGGGAAATAAGTAAGCAACTCGCTTACGAAGTGAGTTCATTTTAATAATAGGTATACAAACTCACACACAATTGTCTTCTTTTATTTGATTAAATCTCTCTTGAGGTTGTGCTTCAGACAGATTTCATTAGCTTTGCATCCTTTCTTTTCGCTGCTCTTATCTAAATCGTACAATACCTTTGATTGCGCATTTGCGTATAATTTTCGTTCTCAAGCTGTTTTGAGTTTTTTCATGTTATTGTTTTCCCTTTTATGTTGTCACTTCATTGGTATTTGTTTGGTTGTTTAGGTTTACTTTTAGTTGGATCATATTTGCTTTAGTATTTCTTGCACTTGATTGAGATAAGCAGCTTTTACATATCGTCGTACCATACGAAAACTAGCATATTTAAAATTTCTGGCGAAAGCTATCAATAAAAAAATTCTGTACGAAAAGTAACAAGTTCGACTTTTGGCCGACGAAAATTAACTTTTGGTTGACGAAAAGTATCAGTAATTATATACTGTTTTTACATTAAAATTGTTATTGTTTAAACGAAATTGATAGTTTTCGTCAGCCAAAAGTGGATTTTGTTATTTTTCGCGGGCCAAAAGTCGAACTTGTTATTTTTCGTCAGCCAAAAGTCGAACTTGTTATTTTTCGTCAGTCACAAAAAAAACGTATGTTAGTTTTCGTATGGTACGACGATCTCGTCCCCTCAATATAACAATAGCGTATGTGCTCATACGCCATTATTTTTTTATTGCATATTTAGAATCTCCATCATTGATTCTATGTCTGGTCAAAATTTCGTCAAATTCTACTTCCACAAAGTGGGTCAAAATGTCATTGGAAACAAGTAAGGAAGCCTAAGTTCGAGTGGAATCGAACATTAGATACTCAGCTGTATGCTTTCATTGTTTATTTGCGTTTGATGGAGCCACGCCCATTTTCAACATTTTTATCAGTCATCCAACTAAGCATATGAATATTATTCTTTGTGCAACATTTTATTTTTTATGACTTCTAATTACAAAGATGTCACGTTACAAATTCCCAAAGGGTGTTCCAGAAATATCTTTGTTAAAAAGTAGGCGTGGTCATAACCGATTTCAATAAATTTTTGCGTGTCTATTAACACAAGTTGTAAAAGTGTATAAACCAAGTTTCGTCCTAATACCTCAATTATTTGTCGAGTTATAGGCTAAGAAATCTCGTATATTCCTTTGCCTAAAAAGAGGCGGTGCCACGCCCATTTTCCAAAATTTTTATATTTTTTGTTTCCGGTCTATTGTGGAACTCATGCCACAAAATTTCTATGAATTATCTCTATATTTGACAAAGATATCGCTTAAAATGTTTTTATTAGGCCACTTTATAGTTCCCATGTATAAGAGTGGGCGTGTTCGTCAATCCGATTTCGCTAAAATTTTGAACATGTATTACCACAAGTAATAAAAGTGTACACACCAAGTTTCGTCATTATATATAAATTATTTGTCGAGTTATGGGCTCAGAAATCTCGTATATTCCTGTTTCTAAAAAGAGGCGGTGCCACGCCCATTTTCCAAAGTTTTTGTGTTTTTCGTTTTATGTCCGCAGGTGGACTCCTGCCATAAAATTTCAATGATATATCTTTATATTTGACAGAGATCTAGCTTAAAATGTTTTTATTAGGTCACTTTATAATACACCTATATAAAAGTGGGCGTGGTCGTCAACCGATTTTAACCATTTTCCGTCCAAACGTTTGCCTAAAGAAGTAAATCACGCTTACCAAATTTCATCGATATATCTTCAAATAGTTTCTGAGTTATGACTCATAAAATTTTCAATGTTTGCTTCTTAATAAGTGGGCGTGGCACCGCCCATTTTCCAAAATTCCATCAAATTTCTTCTTAGGGGCTTGAGCTCAATACGTGGGTAAAATTTCATCACTCTAGCTATATTAGTGGCTGAAATACCAAATTTCCGATTTTTTCTATATTGGAAAAGTGGGCGTGGTCATTATCCGATTTCGCCCATTTTCAATACCATCCGTGCCAGTGTCGATACCAACTTGCATTTCAAATTTCAATAAAATATCTAAATTTTTGCGCGAGTTAGAGTGTTTACAGACGGACGGACGGACAGACGGACAGACGGACAGACGGACAGACGGACAGACGGACAGACGGACGGACGGACGGACGGACGGACGGACGGACATGGCTCAATCGATTTCTCTTTTCACCTTGATCATTTTGATATAAGTCTATATCTATCTCGATTATTTCATTCTGTTACAATCCACCGTTATGTGATTAAAACTATAATACTCTGTGTACTAGTACAGCTGAGTATAAAAATAAGCCATTGTTGTTTTTCATTCTAATAACACTGCTCTACAGCCAAAAAATACTCTGAACGCGACCATCCTATTTATATGTAAAATCGGTCGCTGATTCCGAAAATCGGGTTCATTTTTAATTCTATGGGAAGGTTTTTGAGATATCGGCAATTTACCGTTATTTGGCTAATTGCTCCACTTAATCCTTTATACCTCTTTAACGCAGTAAGCTATCTTCCTTGGAGTGACAAATTAAATTTCCTTTTCATGGCTGCTATAACATTTTTCCCTAACTCTTATAGTTTCTGAAATATTAACGATTCAATTTGAATTTTTTCGATTTTTTACGATTTTTTGAAGAAAAAATTGACTTTGTCAGGCAATATCTTTAAAACCAATGTTTTCACCTTCGGTTTTACTCCTTTACGTGAAGCTCCATTCTATTGGGAAAAAGATAAGCTATCAACGAAGAAAATCCATGGTAAAATGGAAAAGTTATAGGCGATCAAGTAAATACAGCCAGGTCGCGCAATGCCTCTGCACGGGTATATTCTATGCATGTTAAGCCATGAAAAGGAAATTTAATTTTCTTTCGTATGGTGTCACTCCAAAGAAGATAGCTCACTGCGTTAAAGAGGTATACAGGATTAAGTGGAGCAATTGGCCAAATAACGGTAAATTGCCGATATCTCAAAAACCTTCCCATAGAATTAAAAATGAACCCGATTTTCGGAATCAGCGACCGATTTTACATATAGGTAGGATAGTCACGTTGAAAGTACAGACAAAAAATTTCATTTTGTGATCCAGTGTTATTATTAATTAAATTATTTTTGTGAAATAGCTATACACTCAATCTTCGCTGCAAATAGTTGTTAAAATATTTATTATAAAATATATTTTACAGACTTATTTCTGAGCTAGAAAGGTGCCGTTCTGGCTTTGGAACAAATTGAGTTTCCAAAAAAAATTTTCACTCCACCTTAATATATACGAGTATATCAAAACGTTCAGAATGAAAAAAATGATTGAACCATGTCCGTCCGTCCGGTCGTATACACTCTAACTTGCGCAAAAATAGAAATATTTTAATGAAATTTGGTACACAGATTATAATGGGAACAGAGAAAGTTGGGGTTGAAAATATGGCATATGTGTGTATTTCGAAAAACACGTAAAACATGATAATTCAGTCACTAATAAAGCCCGAGTGATGAAATGACGTTATGCCGTTATGAGGAAACGTGCTGAAATTTTGAAAAATGGGCCAAGAGGAGCAAATTTTCAAAGATTTATAAGTAAAAACTCAAGAACTGTAACAGATAAATCGAGTAAGCTTGGACTACTGATTTGCTTGCCAAGGCAAACGTGTGGAAAAAAAAATTACCCAAGTCGGCAGGGACCACGTATGTACATATGTATATATAAAAATATATGTAAAATATATAAAAATATAATACACATACATATATACATATATGTAGGTATAATAGAACATTTTATGCGATATGTTTGTCAAACATATACAAAAGTAATTCATTGAAAATTCCATAAGTTCCACTGCAGACATAAAACCAAATAAATATAAGTTTTTTAAAATGGGCGTGAGAGCAGAAACTATACGACTGGCGCCGTATGTTTTATTATATTTTGCGCAAGATGCGCACGGGTCCAGCTAGTAATAATAAATAAATATATAATTATAAAGAATAAAGAAAAATTAAAAATTTGTAGTGACTCGCTTAAATATTAGACAAAATCTTCGCACGTGAAGGAAAAACAATTACAGTTTGAAACCAAATATATTTTGAATAAAAATTAGGCAAGTGCATATTAGCAAATGAATTTGACTAGAAAAAAATACTAATACCTGTTATTTGAGAATTTTTTTCTAGTTGTCCTCTGCATTTTTTTTTCATGCGAATTTACAAGTCGAAAAAATTGCGTACTAGAAAATAATATAAAATTTCTACTCAAAAAGTTACAAATTTTGCTGAAATATTGGCGAATTTTCCAAACTTTTTAACTTTAATATATTTGGTTTCTGTTATAGGTTTTTTTTATTTAACAAATTAAAATAATTAAAAACACGTAAATAAATATATTTTACGAATAAAATCACTTTCTATTCTGCTTTATTTCATCACACACCACTGTATGTTTATTTAAACTGCAAATTTGTGTAACATGATTAAGAACTTCTATTATATAAAAATAAGTCGCATTTTCCTCCCTGATGATTTAACTCCAGAACGGCTAAACTGAATTAAATGAAATTTTGCACGTAGTTTTCGATTGAGCCCGACATGGTTTATGGCCAAAAAAAGTATAAGAATCCGGGAAGGTTTTGGAGATATTCCACAAAATGTGGACCAGGGTAACCCTATAACGGGTTCGTACGATATGGGTATCAAATGAAAGGTGTTGACGAGTGCTTGAACATGTTGTAGTTATTGGTCCCATATAAGACCCCGTATTCGAGTATTTCCCGAAATATGAACCAGGTGTGACCCCAGACGATTTTTCTACAATATGGGTATCAAATAAAAGGTGTTGGTGAATATTTATAAAAGATGTGATTTTCAAGACCCTATGCGACCCGTTTTCCGATATATTGATAAAAATGAGGACCAGGGTGACCCTAGAAAGTCTGGAGGGATAGAATAGGCACAGGGATAGGGCTAGAGATATGGATAGGGATAGGGATAGGTATATGGATAGGGATTAGCGATTCGGGATAAGGGATTAGGGATAGGGATAGGGATAGGGATTAGGAATTAGGAATTAGGGATTAGGGATTAGGTATTAGGGATTAGGGATTAGGCATAGAGATAGGGATAGGGATAGAGATAGAGATAGAGATAGTGATAGAGATAGAGATATAGATATAGATAGAGATAGAGATAGAGATAGAGATAGAGATAGGGATAGGGATAGGGATAGGGATAGGGTTAGCGATAGGAATAGGAATAGGGATAGGGATAGGTATAAGGATAGGGATAGGGATAGAGATAGAGATAGAGATAGAGATAGAGATAGAGATAGAGATAGAGATAGAGATAGAGATAGAGATAGAGATAGAGATAGAGATAGAGATAGAGATAGAGATAGAGATAGAGATAGGGATAGGAATAGGGATAGGGTTAGCGATAGGAATAGGAATAGGGATAGGTATAAGGATAGGGATAGGGATAGAGATAGATATAGAGATAGAGATAGAGATAGAGATAGAGATAGAGAAGGAGATAGAGATAGAGATAGAGATAGAGATAGAGATAGAGATAGAGATAGGAATAGGGATAGGGTTAGCGAGAGGAATAGGAATAGGGATAGGGATAGGTATAAGGATAGGGATAGAGATAGAGATAGAGATAGGGATAGGGATAAGGGATTAGGGATAAGGATACGGTAACACGGTAATCTAAGACTTTTCCTTTAGGCTTTATAGGAATAAATTTTAGGCAGAACAACGTCTGGCGGGTCAGCTAGTTACTTATAAAATCTTCACCCACCATACCAATATGGCACCTCTTTATATTTAAATTGTAATCCCGCCACTGAAAACAAACAAAATTCAAAAAAGGAGCATATTTTCAGGCGCTTGATTTCACCTATTTTTCCGAGCTCTAATAATAATGTAAGAACTCTAACGTACAATTCACATTTTCCCCATTTAAAAAATTTGTTTTTAAATACTATATAATACTTTAAATTAATTTTAGATTTGTATTTATGTAAATACATGAGATATTTTTACAAAGCAAACGAAACCATTCCATTAATATTGCACAGGGTTGCATTGAACTATTGTATGCTTTACTATATTTTCCAGTGTGAATTTTTGGCGGTTTTCCGAGAAAAATCTCTTATATGGGAAAACCATTAATATTGACCGTGTAGCATCGAGTAACGATTTTTTTACTCTGGGTTTGCTTCGAGGCTCTGATCAGCATACAAGAACTTAGTGTTTGTCGTGGTGAATTTTTATAAGGGAAAATGCTCCGCTCCGGGGCCCAGATCAATAGTTAAATAGCCTTATTTGTATGTATAAGCAACTATCTGAATTAGTGCAACTATCTGATAAGTGCCAAAATATGCCAAAATAAGCACGAAATGCATTTTGACCGTAAATATGCATTTTTGGTCTAAATATGCATTTGCATATGCAATATGCATTTGCATATTTTTAGCTTCCCTAGTTATGACTAAATTGATGTACCTACGTGCTTTATTTACTTTTCTGTTCCCGTGTTGAAACCATGATACTATATTTGAGTATCATATTTACTTAGACATAGCTTTGTATAAGTATTTTTAGAATAAAATTCTTTATTTTTGGACTGTGGTCTTTTTATTACCTAAGCATCTTTCTTACTTAAGACTGACAGTGTTTTACTGCACTCTGCATAACTTTTCTTTAAATTATTTGCACATTAAGTGTTATTTTTTTTGGCGTTTGTTTGTCGCTCGACAAGCGCGCGTGTCTGAGCGAAATGAAAGAAAGAAAAAAATATATAGAATTTTTGTGGGATTTTCCGTCGAATGTTTAATAAACAAACTTGGAATTTATTAAAAAAAAGTATTTAGGCCGAGCTTCTCTTTAGTGCTTTAGTTTTCTTTTTTAAGTTGCACTAACAATTTAGGAAGAACGACTATAAGCGACAAGTGTACCATGATTCCTTGACATCGCGTATAAAGGAGGATCACATTCGATGACAGCTGCACAATGTTGTGTTAATAAGACCCTAACAAAGGTATCACTGCTCTACAGCCAAAAAATACTCTAAACGCGACCATCCTATCTATATGTAAAATCGGTCGCTGATTCCGAAAATCGGGTTCATTTTTAATTCTATGGAAAGGTTTTTGAGATATCGGAAATTTACCGTTATTTGGCCAATGGCTCCACTTAATTATGTATATCTCTTAACCGCAGTGAGATATCTTCCTTGAGGTGAAACCAAACGAAAGAAAATTAAATTTCCTTTTCATGGCTCCTATAACATTTTTCTCTAACTCTTATAGTTTCTGAAATATTGACGATTAAATTTGAATTTTATCGATTTTTTACGATTTTTTGAAGAAAAAACTGACTTTGTCAGGAAATATCTTTAAAACCAATGTTTTCACCTTCGGTTTTACTCCTTTACGTGAAGCTCCATTCTATTGGGAAAAAGATAAGCTATCAACGAAGAAAATCCGTGGTAAAATGGAAAAGTTATAGGCGATCATATAAATACTGCCAAATCGCGCAATGCCGCTATACGGTACATTCTATGCATATTGTACCAATACCTAAACAGCTGCAGTAGCAGCACATTGGCAGCGCAGTAGATACAAGCCCATTTACGGGTATAACATGCATAAAATATACCCGTGCAGAGGCATTGCGCGACTTAGCTGAATTTACTTGATCGCCTATAACTTTTCCATTTTACCATGGATTTTCATCGTTGATAGCTTATATTTTTCCCAATAGAATAGAGCTTCAGGTAAAGGAGTAAAACGGAAGGTGAAAACATTGGTTTTAAAGATATTGCCTGACAAAGTCAATTTTTTCTTCAAAAAATCGTAAAAAATCGAAAAAATTCAAATTGAATCGTCAATATTTCAGAAACAATAAGAGTTAGAGAAAAATGTTATAGGAGCCATGAAAAGGAAATTTAATTTTCTTTGGTTTGGTTTCACCCCAAGGAAGATATCTCACTGCGGTAAAGAGATAAACAGGATTAAGTGGAGCCATTGGCCAAATAACGGTAAATTGCCTATATCTCAAAAACCTTCCCATAGAATTAAAAATGAACCCGATTTTCGGAATCAGCGATCGATTTTACATATAGATAAGGTAGTCACGTCCAAAGTACAGACAAAAAATTTCATTTTGTAATAAAAAATAATAAAATATACCCGTGCAGAGGCATTGCGCGACTTAGCTGAATTTACTTGATCGCCTATAACTTTTCCATTTTACCATGGATTTTCATCGTTGATAGCTTATATTTTTCCCAATAGAATAGAGCTTCAGGTAAAGGAGTAAAACGGAAGGTGAAAACATTGGTTTTAAAGATATTGCCTGACAAAGTCAATTTTTTCTTCAAAAAATCGTAAAAAATCGAAAAAATTCAAATTGAATCGTCAATATTTCAGAAACAATAAGAGTTAGAGAAAAATGTTATAGGAGCCATGAAAAGGAAATTTAATTTTCTTTGGTTTGGTTTCACCCCAAGGAAGATATCTCACTGCGGTAAAGAGATAAACAGGATTAAGTGGAGCCATTGGCCAAATAACGGTAAATTGCCTATATCTCAAAAACCTTCCCATAGAATTAAAAATGAACCCGATTTTCGGAATCAGCGATCGATTTTACATATAGATAAGGTAGTCACGTCCAAAGTACAGACAAAAAATTTCATTTTGTGATCCAGTGTAACCAACCACAACTGCATGTCCCTTTTGCATAAATTTAATTTATTTATAACCTTTTTTTGTACAAATTACCTTGCCCATGTGACCATTGTTCCACATACTTTTGTAAGCCACGAATACATTTTTCCACACCAAAAAAATGACCTTCACTTTGCGAACGCTTTTTGGGTGTGAACTAATGGGAATTTCGACATGCTGCGCGTGCGAACTGTGTGAAATTTAATTTCAATTTACAACTCGTTACCCAAAAAAACATTAAATGCAATAACAATAGTGTCAAAGGGAAAGTGGTTATTAGTTCGTCGATAACCAAAAATTGGACAAGAGTTACAATTGCACACATTCATAATTGAATTAGTCGCTTCGACTCTAACAAACACAAAACAACTAAATATGTACCTGCCAAAAGGGAGGTGGTGACATGAAAAATTTAAAACTTGAGTGTAACAAAATGTTCACTACCAAAGGCAATTTACAGCATATCCACTCGCAGCGATGACGTGATGCTTATCCGTAATTCGTTATATCTTTTGCATAAGAATGCAAAAAATAATCTAAGTTTTGTCTGAGGGTTTAACAGAAATATTTTTCCTTAACATTTTTGCATTTTATTTTCGATGACTTTTATTTCCAAGAATTAAATTAAATTAAACATTTTTAATGTGCCCATAATCGACTTTTGTATTTATCACTGAATATTTTTTATAGCATAGTAGAAGTAGGGCCGTTTATAGCTCAGCTTAATTTTATGTTGTTTGATTACAGATAAAACTAATGAAGTAATCAGCGCCGGAAATTTTAGATAAATTTTATGTGTATGTACCAGAGGCGGTCGCTTCATACAAGCCGAGAAGCCCGCGTGCGTACACATTTTGGTTCATTTCATACGAAATTCTTTAAAATCTGGTTATTTTACGTTTTAAATGTGTTTACTATTTAAGTTATCAATAATATAGCCCAACTGTAACATGACCTTAAAAGCCTGCTAAGAAAATAGCGCAAATACACCACCAATCCACCTCACAATGTGTATTTTGTTTGTACAGCCAATCACAGCACAGTGAGCATGCTTCAACGTTTCCACACACTAGCTTTTACCTGGCTTTCAAAACAGAATAACATAGCTTGGTTTTTCGCTTTCGCTAAGGAGAAACCAATTGCTTATTTTCAGACTTAAATTGAAAAAACTAGCAAAGCATTTTTTTATTTTTCACATCAAATTTGTATGCGAACATGAAGCTGGCTTCGGCATTCAAAAGTTCAGTATTCGCAGCCATATGCATATTTGATTTGATTTTCGTTTGCATGTACATACTTATGCACATAATTTCTTACATCTGCATGTGCATGCAAAAATAAATATCAAATACCAGATTATAAAAGGGTTGATTGTGATTTTTGGCGACTATTGGCACAATATCAAGATAATTTTAAAAAGCGGTGGAAATCAAATTGGACCTCAGTTTTTCAAACACTAAAGCACCCATTTTTTAGGCAATAAGCAAATACAATTGCTACTGCTGAAATTTCCGTCGGTAGGTATAAGGAAACTAAAAATACCTCTGCGCATTCGTGTAAGATTTCCCTAGCGCACGTTTTTATATTTAAGAATTATGTAAATACGAAATTTTTTATTTTAAAAATGTTCAGAGTAAAATTGCAAAATCAAGAAAAAACAATTTTAATTTAAAAATGTTTATTTTTATTTTAAGCACTATGAGATTTTGAAGGAAAAACTTTCGTTTTTATTCCATTAATTTTAATTTTTAATTTAAACATGTTTCTTTTTAAATCCTAAATACATTTTAATTTAAAAAATTTAATTTTTAATTTAAAAATTTTCATTTATAAAATAAAAATGACTTATAATGCACGTTTTAAAGCATTATAAAAATAAAAATTTTATTGTTGATTCCTTTTCTCTGAGTATACAAACAAAAAAATATGTATCAGGAAAACAAAAATAAAAAATACATATGAAAAAAAACAAAAACAAAATAAACGAGAAAAAACGATCTTCAAATACCCGAATTGTTCAAATGCCCGTACAAACATACGCGTATAAAACAAACAAACGAGCGTTCGAGCATTGAAAAGCATTTATTCGGGCCACTCGAAAATGTTAAAAAGAAATCGAGAACTATAAATCAAAGTCAATGACGGAACGCAATCAGACTTTTAAATAATACAGCAAAGGAAATTACATATGTAAATGGCTAATGGTTATGCTTCACACATAGGCTTGCCCAGGCAATTTATGCTAGGTCCGCCACTGGTATGTACATATGTATAACCATGCAAATACCGCAAAAGCACATTATATTGAGGAAATTAAAGACATATGTATCTATATATGTAAGTCATTTACTTTCATAAGCGAACATATGCATGTACATTAGGCCGTCTCGCCTTATATGGACCAAAAAAAAAAGTCCACCAATATCTTTGGCTTGAGAAGAGCGTTAGGTTAGGTTGCCGCGGCTGCTATAACTACATAGCGCGCACATAGCCCTGAGGTCCCATTGTGATACCACGTGGATCCGAAGACCCCCTACTCGAACCTTCGTGTGGATTCCATAAATCTTAGAATTTTCCTAAATTCTGTTGTAACAAGATCACCTAGTTCCTTAAATTGGTAAGGTCCTAAATGCTTCAGTCGCTTCCTTCCTAGTGCTGGGCAGTCGCGCAGCAAGTGTTTTACTGTATCAGGCTCCTCTTCGTCCTCACACCACTTACAGTAATCATAATGTGGAGAATTCATCCTTTCTGCATGCCTCCCCAGGATTACATGGTCTGTTATTAGCCCTATCATTAGTGCAAGCTCAGATCTTCCGAGTGCAAGTAGACTCTTCGTCCGTTTGGCGTCCCAGTTAGGCCATAAGAGCCTAGTATGGTTGCACGTACTCATACCATGCCACCAGAGGAGGGTTTCTACTTTATAATTGCATTAACCCTAGGTGCGCCATTGGGGTCACTTCCATCCAGTACTTGGGTTATATGACCTTAATGTAACTTTCTTGCCGACTTGTTCAACGTCGTCAAAAAGCAGTAATCTTTTGCAAAACAAGTATCTCTATCGATTCAGTAGAACCGGAAATAAAACATAACATTTCTCATTCTGTGGTATTTTAGGTTAATTTTACAAAAAATTTTACTGAAATGTTATGCCAAATAATTTTCTAGAACATTTTAACCAGCTAGCACCCATAAGAAAGGCTAATTTTGACCCATTTTTATACAGTCAGGAAATGCAGTAAGTCAGGAAATAGTATCATAGTCGCTAGAGGGCTAAAAAGTTCTCGAAAATTATTCGCCATAAAATTTTGGTAGGGGTCTCCTCAGAAAAAATCTTTGTAAAATGAACCTAAAACACCACTGCAATCGAGAAACTTATATTCCTCGGAACCATAAATACCGGAGCATAAATACCGAAGATATGAAAAAAAAAATAATTTAGCGACATCTGGCGGGGTCCAAAAAAAAATTAAAAAAAATTCCAGAAATGTTTTCGAAAAAGAATATGGAGGACGTACGGCGAATTTTTTTTGCCATACGCTCTAATGTACATATGTATGTAGGTACGTACTTTTGTATGTCTAAGAAAGCATATATGAAAAGGACTTGGTTGCAGATTTGTCTATTAGCCAAATCACACTGCTCTACCTGCAAGTATATTTTTAAATGTTTTGTAGCTTAATAATTCTGTAATTTTCGACTCTCATCAAAAAGACATTAGTAGCAGGCTTTACGTGCATAATCCCACCACTAATATTTCCACACATGCATTCAATTCAGCAGCTTAATTGAAATTTAATAACCTTAATTGAGAACTCAATTTAACAAAATCACACAATAGATATGAGCACGACAAAATATATCAAAATTTCAAATGTGAATATCAATGCTATCAAATTACATACTTAAATATGGACACACTGTGTTTCAACTGTATAGAAGTAAATAATTTTCTAGCCGAACTTTGTAGGAAGTAATGCAGAGTTTTAATTGAAGTTGGCGCAATTTAAAACAGACCCATTCAAAACGCAATGAATTTCATTCGGTATTTTAAGCTATTCATACACCACGTAAGGCCATAAGGTCATATCAGGCCATAATAAGGCCTTAAACAGGCCTTATTTCCCTAGCAATAAGCCTTACAAATAAGGTCTGCTCTCAGAGAGAGAGAGAGAGAAAGAGAGTGTATTCTTTAGGACCTGATGACATCAACACAGTATAGTCAGCCTTATTTAAGCTTTTGGCCATACAACTTAGCTTCCCTTAGAATTTGCAGACCTTATTTCGTAAGCCTGAACATTTTTTGTAATAATTCTTAAATAAGGCGTAGATTTTTTGGTGGGTATACATGCATTCAAACATAGCAATAGCAACTTAATAACAATGCCATAAATATGCAATTTACTCAAAGTACATTCATGGTGATTTATTGCTTTGCCAAACAAATATTTGTTCGCAGCCACATAATATCCATCTAAAATCACATTTTATATGGTTTCTGAATATTCTGTTTGGCAATATTGGTATGTAGATATGTATGTACATATACGTATGTATAAGCCTGATACTTTCAGAGCAAATGTGATTAAAACCAGACAATTGGGCCAGTGCACTAAATTTGTATAATGATTTCAAATTTAACAGAAAATTAAATACCCATCTGTATGTTGAGTGCAGACCTGGGTAATATCAAGTACCAGCACGACTAGTGACAAGTACATTTTAAAGGAATTGTACTGGACTGGTACTGGCATTCCCAAAATTTTCAAGTACAAGTACAAGTACAAGGAATTGAAAAATAATTGAAGTTTTAGCAAATACTTCAAAGTATTTGAAAAGAATTGAAAGTACTTGAAAAGAATTTAAAAATGTACTTGAATCGATTTTTCAATTATTTTCAAGTACTTTCAATTACTTGCAATCTTGAAAGCAATATTTAAAAAAAAATTACAAAAATAAACGATATTTTATATTTTTTACATGTCGCTTGTAGTCCATCTTATGTTTATTTAACAAAATGCATTTGAAATTTAACATAAATAAATAATTAAATTTAATTTAAAACAAAAAAAAAAAATAATTCAACATAGATAAAATTATATGAAAAAATATAACGTACTATCTTAATACTAAATATCTAGAAAAACTGTCGAAATTCCACAGCAGGCGCGCTCTAGTTTTTTTATACTCAGCTGTACTAGTACACAGAGTATTATAGTTTTAATCACATAACGGTGGATTGTAACAGAATGAAATAATCGAGATAGATATAGACTTGTATATATCAAAATGATCAAGGTGAAAGGAGAAATCGATTGAGCCATGTCCGTCCGTCCGTCCGTCTGTCCGTCTGTAAACACTCTAACTCGCGCAAAAATTGAGATATTTTGATGAAATTTGAAATGCAAGTTGGTATCGAGACTGGGACGGTTGGTATTGAAAATGGGCGAAATCGGACCATGACCACGCCCACTTTTCCTATATAGAAAAAATCGGAAATTTGGTATCTCAGTCACTAATATAGCTGGAGCGATGAAATTTTACCCACGTGTTGAGCTCAGGCCCCTAAGAAGAAGTTTGATGAAATTTTGGAAAATGGGCGGTGACACGCCCACTTATTACGGGTCAAACATGGAAAGTTTTATATGTCATAACTCAGAAACCATTGAAGATATATAGATGAAATTTGCGACGCGTGATTTACTCACTTAGGCAAACGTTTGGACGGAAAATAGTTAAAATCGGTTCACGGCCACGCCCACTTTTATATATGTATATTACAAAGTGGCCTAATAAAAACATTTTAAGCGATATCTCTGTCAAATATAAAGATCTATCATTGAAATTTTGTCGCATGAGTCCAACTATGGACATAAAACAAAAAACACAAAAAATTTGGAAAATGGGCGGTGCCACGCCCACTTATTAAGGGGCAAACATTGAAAGTTTTATGAGTCATAAAGTAGAAACCGTTAAAGATATATCGATGAAATTTGGTACGCGTTATATACTTACCTAGTCAAATATTTGGACGAAAAATTTCCGAAATCGGTTGACGACCACGCCCACTTTTATATATGGGTATTATAAAGTGACCTAATAAAAGCATTTTAAGCGATATTTTTTTCAAATGTAAAGATAATTCATTGAAATTTTGTGGTATGATTTCTAAAATAGACCGGAAACAACAAATAGAAAAATTTTGGAAAATGGGCGTGGCACCGCCTCTTTTTACACAAAGGGATATACGAGATTTCTGAGCCAATAACTTGACAAATAATTGAGATATTATGACGAAACTTGGTTTATACACTTTTATAACATGTGTTAATAGCCACGCAAAAATTTATTTAAATCGGTTTATGGCCACGCCTACTTTTTAAGAAAGATATATCTGGAACACCCTTTGGGAATTTGTAACATGACATCTTTGTAACTAGAAATCATAAAGGAATGAAATTTTGCACAAAGAATAATATTCATATGCTTAGTTGGATAACTGATAAAAATTCAGAAAATGGGCGTGGCTACGCCCACTTTATGCAGCACTCGCTTTATATTAAGCGCACCGTGTTTCCATCAAGCGCGAACAAACAATGAAAGCATACAGCTGAGTATCTAATGTTCGATTCCACTCGAACTTAGGCTTCCTTACTTGTTTAAATATTGGTTTCAACTTGACGTTCCGTCCTCGATTGTAAGTAATTGAAAGTACTTGAAAAGAATTGAAAAATCGATTCGAGTATATTTTTCAATTATGTTCAAGTACTTTCAATTCTTTTCAAATACCTTGAAGTATTTGCTAAAACTTCAATTATTTTTCAATTCCATGTACTTGTACTTGAATATTCTGAAAGTACTTAGTACCGACTAATTACTTCAAGATCAGAATATAAAGTCTTTAAGTACGTAAGTCCAATTACTACTCAGTATTACCCAGGTCTGGTTGAGTGTTTGGATATAGAATTTACATAGACCTATAAAATAGTCACTAACAGGGATGCTACCTATGTCATCCGCGTAAGGAAAATCCGTTTTTCACTTCTTACTCTAAACTGAATGGAACATCAAACCACAGAGGCTAGAGCTAGAATTAAGTGGATGTCCGGTAACTGCATTTCCATAATTGTAACTGTGCTGTAACCGTATCGGTACTACGTATTTGATGAAACCAAAAGAAAAGAAAACTTTATCCCTCTCATATCAAAACCTTATACTGGAATTTTGGCATTTGGGTCTGATTTCATTATTATTGTATTTAAACTTGTTAACGCTATGTACAGAGAAAAGTGAGCTATGTTTGATAAAATTAAAGAATTGGGCCAAGAAGTGCATTACGTGTATAAAAAATATACAAAAACATTCAAACAAATTCGTTGCCATGGTGATTTTTATGAGAATTCAAAATCAAGATTATGAAAATCAAATCTTCAAAACAAGGACAATTTGGGAATGAGATAGCGCTTAAGAAGTTGTTCCCTATTTTGACGTATGTATTTCTTTAGAGCAAGTATATGAAATCATGGCAACGAATTTTTACATACCTAATCCTTTTAACATGTTTTGTGGAAGATTTACTTAAAACAAAGCATACCTGTTAAATAATCATTATTAATCGTAATGATTACCGGTTTGATTGATTATTTTTTCAGGTATATTTTTAATGATTGATTACCCATTGTTTTCAAATTTTAATGATTATTTTGCAATTACCATTAAAAAAAATCAAAAAAAAATCATAAAAAATCAAAAAAAATGAAAAATAATCATAAAAAATCAAAAATAATCAAAAAAAATTATTTTGATTGTTTTGATTATTTTTGATTACTTATGATTATTTTTGATTTTTTTTTTGATTTTTTATGATTTTTTTTTGATTTTTTTTAATTTTTTTTGATTTTTATCAACATCGTTGTAAAGAAAGATGCACTTTTGTACGTATGCCGGTATGTATGTAGCCTTTTAAGGTATACTGAGAGCAATAACGCAACTATTAAACTTAAAGCCTGGTGCTCAACCAACCTCCCGACGGTAGCTTGATGATAGTACCGCGGGGGGAGGAGGGTTAGGTACAACGACAGCGGGTTTAGTGCGAGTCCCACACTGACAGGATAAATGCTTTAGATGCTTCCTCCTCGTGAAAAAAAAAAAACAAAACAAGTAAGAGCGCGGCTGTGTTCGGCCGTACCGAAGACTTCAAACCTTTCATGAATGGGGAAATGAAAAGTTACTTATGAACATAGCTTGATTTGGTTTAATTTCAATTCTGTGGGTTATTTATGGAAAGATTTATTAGAAACAAGTAAGGAAGCCTAAGTTCGAGTGGAATCGAACATTAGATACTCAGCTGTATGCTTTCATTGTTTGTTTGCGTTTGATGGAAACACGGTGTAGGTACTTTATATAAATCGAGTGCTGCATAAAGTGGGCGTAGCCACGCCCACTTTCTAAATTTTTATCAGTCATCCAACTAAGCTTATGAATATTATTCTTTGTGCAAAATTTCATCCCTTTATGAGTTACAAAGATGTCACGTTACAAATTCCCAAAGGGTGTTCCAGAAATATCCTCGTTAAAAAGTAGGCGTGGTCATAAACCGATTTCAATAAATTTTTGCGTGTCTATTAACATAGGTTATATAAGTGTATAAACCAAGTTTCGTCATAATATCTCAATTATTTGTCGAGTTATGGGCTCCGAAATCTCGTTGATTCCTTTGTCTGAAAAGAGGCGGTGCCACGCCCATTTTCCGAAATTTTTCTATTTTTTGTTTCCGATCTATTGTAGAACTCATGCCACAAAATTTCAATGAATTACCTTTATATTTGACAAAGATATCGCTTAAAATGTTTTTATTAGGCCACTTTATAATACCCATATATAAAAGTGGGCGTGGTCGTCAACCGATTTTGGCAATTTTCCGTCCAACCATTTGCCTAAGTAAATATATTACGCCTACCAAAATTCATCGATATATCTTCAACGGTTTCTGAGTTATGACTCATAAAACTTTCAATGTTTGCCCCTTAATAAGTGGGCGTGGCACCGCCCATTTTCCAAAATTTCACCATATTTCTTCATAAGGGCCTGAGCTCAATACGTGTGTGAAATTTTATCACTCTAGCTCTATTAGTGACTGAGATACAAAATTTCCGATTTTTACTATATAGGGGAGGTGGGCGTGGTCATGGTCCGATTTCGCCCATTTTCAATACCATCCGTTCCTGTCTTGATACCAACTTACATTTCAAATTTCATCAAAATATCTCAATTTTTGCGCGAGTTATCGTGCGCACAGACGGACAGACGGACGGACATGGCTCAATCGATTTCTCTTTTCACCCTGATCATTTTGATATATATAAGTCTATATCTATCTCGATTATTTCATTCTGTTACAATCCACCGTTAGGAAGTCAAAACTATAATACTCTGTGTACTAGTACAGCTGAGTATAAAAATTGTGTCTTAGCTATTTAAATTGAGTAGTTATACACCAAAATGTGTATATCTGAACAATCGGTTGTATGGGAGCTAAATGTTATAGTGGTCAGATTTCTCTAAAAAGTCACCCACGTTTCAAGTTGATATCTCAAAAACATGAGGGACTAATTTCCGTTTATGCAGACGCACATATGGACATTGCTCAACGACTCAGCACATAGCCCTCATCATATCGAATATATATATATTTTGGTGGGTTTGCCGTATGCATAGACTTACCGTCTGTCCTCTTAATCATCCGGTCTTAGCTTACAAAAGGTGGGTGAGCGCAGATGAGAGATTTGAGATGATAGCAATATTTTTAGTGTGGCTTGCACCACATATAGCGCACGTTTTATTCAATAGGGATTTAACTAAAAAAAAAAAATTATTTGGGAAAACGCAAACAAACTTTTATAATTTCAAATAGTTCCCTTCTACGGCTAACTACAAAATCACTTTTATTTCCACCATTTTTATCTTTTCGAGTATTTTGTAAGACTACACTCATAGGCACGATCCAGTTATTCAAATATATGGCAAAATCCCAGAAATCGAAAATTTACATACATATTATTATGCTTATAACTTCATGTTTCACTGCATTTTAAATTATACATTTACTATGTGCCAAAACCATATATTTTCACTGCATATAATTATGTGCATTTAAAATAAAGTACCTATCTTTTTTGGGCCCATAAGGAGACAATGGAACCATTGATTCTCTATACCATCGTGCTGTTTTCTAATACAAATTTATTGCAATTTAAACATTTAGACACATAAATAAATAAAGAAATGTATATTTCTTGTATTAGCTAATTCATTTTTAATTTTTATAAATATTAAGGAATATATAACATTAATCTTTAGTAAAAACTGAGTGAATTATCTCGGATTAATCATATCTGGATAAACATTTAATTTTCTGTAAACAAATTCTCTAAGCATCGCGGAACAATGATGCAAGCCCGCGATCTTCCTTTCCGTATAAAGTGAAAGACGTTGCTTCAAGAAATCCCTCCAAGGCCACAGATGCGTTTACGACATACCCATTTTTTCCTCAAATAGGATTATTTGGGAATTTGTATGCAGCTTCGCATGACTACTACATAATAAAGCAGTAGACGATTTGCTATGCTACAAATAGATTTGCGTAAAGATAATCTCTGTTATAATCCGAATTATTTATTCGCTCTTCCCTGTCCTTATCCTGGACCTAGAAATGAATCTGCCCCAGGTGTAGGAAGGGTTTTTATCCGTATCTAATACGAAAAAATTCCAACGAGCCAAGGTCTATACAAATTTTGTACTTCTAAATTTGTCGACATTTTAATTAGTGCAGTTGTCGCTGTAAAATACACAATGACTTGGATACACCTGTCCCCATATTTACTGCAGGGTTACGTACTTTAATATGCGTTCACATACATTTGTACAAACAAACTTTATGCCTCTCTGACCAAACATGCATGCCTACTTGAATACTTATGTGCATGCGTATCCAAATTTCTTTATAAACAATATTGAAAAAAATCAAACCAAATGAAAAAAAAATCAAAAAAAATCAAAAATAATCATAAAAAATCAAAAATAATCAAAAACAATAAAAAAAAATTATTTTGATTATTTTTGATTTTTTATGATCATTTTTGATTTTTTTTGATATTTTTTGATTTTTTTTTTGATTTTTTTTAATGGTAATCATTAAAATTACTTTTTTTCTGCAAAACAATTAAAATAATGATTACCAATTAAAAAAAAAAAAACAATTTAATTGATTACTAATCCTAATCGAAATTTAACAGGTCTGAAACAAAGTACCTAAATAGTAATCACAATAGGGAAGCGATTACTTTGAACCATACATACTATACGTGCACATACGTATATATATTTTTTTTTAGTGTAACACGGTGTTATTGATAGTAAACAGCTGAACAGTGACCAAATGACAAAAATAATCGATCTTACTACGAAAAACCCAAACTCATTTGGTTGATACCGATAGCGTTACGACTATCGTTACTATTAATGGATGGCCAGTGAAAGACATTGCTTCCCACAATTTTGGTTGATCAGCTGTTTTATAACGATACTGTTAGGGGATAACTAATTTCAGTTTAAACCAAGGCTGCTCAACAAAATAAACAAAAAAAATTTGTTTCAATAAACATATAAAAAAAATATCAAAAATTTATATTGCTTTGCTGCTTATCAAAACCAAAATATTTCCGATTCCAAAATTATCAATAAAATTGTATCACAATTAATTTTGCTAATTTGATATCAAAACAAAATAACAAAAAGGATTTCGTTTTGTTTATGTTTGTTTGTTTGTTGCTAAGATATACATACATATGTATGTATGAATACATATTTATATGATAGGTTTTCAGTT
Organism: Urophora cardui; assembly: GCA_960531455.1. Classification (NCBI taxonomy): domain Eukaryota; kingdom Metazoa; phylum Arthropoda; class Insecta; order Diptera; family Tephritidae; genus Urophora; species Urophora cardui. The sequence goes on along the minus strand of OY482671.1, from coordinate 95,644,938 downwards.
TTTTTTTTTTATAGGCACAGGAAACAAAATTATTTTGGTAATCAATTTTTTGTTTGCAGCTTAAACAATATTTTTAAACAAATTTTGTTTCGGCAATTATCGAAACGAAAAAAATTTTGATAATTTTTTTGATTTTTGTTGAAGCAGTCTGAATTTTGTTAAATTTTTTATGCTTTTAAAATGAAAAGTTTCAACATTAACAAAATTATTTTTTGTTTATCGTTAAAAATATCAATAAATTTCAGCCCTGGTTTAAACAACGAAATCTAGAATGGAGGGAAACATTTGCACTCACTTTAGTTTCATAAATTTCCTTAGCAAAAATAATCTAAAACTAAAAACACTTCACACTGAAAACCAACAAAAGTCAATTCGATAATATTCTGAATACATGTCATATCGTCGGTGATACTGCAAAACGTGCTATGTCGCCGTGACTAAATTTTTGAGGAAGGAGAAAAAACTATATATATTTTCGCGGTGTTTTTTACATTTTTATAGTATATATAATAGCGAAGTTATATATAAAAGCAAAATCTATGTGATTGACAAAAGTGTAAAAAGGTTATTTAGGTGTATTCAGGAAGAAGTGCAAAGTGACATGGAACGTATTGCAGTATCACCGACGATATTTAATCATAATTTATAAAGTTTGACGTAAACCGAGACGCCTGTCAGCAAAGTTGGTACGAAATGTAAGTGAAAGGAAAACAGAAACATGAATATAAATATAAATAAACAATACAAGTTAATACAGCTGCGCATTAGTGGCCTGCTTTATTTTGTTTTGTCACTTCAAGTGTATAAATCATTTATACAAAACATTGTTTATGTTTATTTTCGAATGGTAGATTTGACAGTTTCAAATTCAATGTTTATGTTGTTTACGACAAGCCACATTTATTAAACACAAAAGAGATCCACCGCTTGCTGCAACCACGAAGTTAAAAGTAAAATATATTTATGCGAAGTTGGCCACTGTGGTGTAGTGGGTAGAGTGCTCGCCTGCCTCACTAGAGGTCTCGGGCTCTATTCCCAGTTCGGCTCAACACCAATAAATTTTTTCTAATTAATTAAAATGCAATTATTGGGTTTTTAGAAATAGCGGTCATCTCTCGGCAGTGGGCGGCATACCCTCCGAGCGTATTTCTGCCGTGAAAAACTTCTCGCAAAAAAATGCATTCGCCCGGCTTAAACCTGTAGGTCCGACCAATTAGTAGGAAAAATAAAAAGTTAAGGTACACAGCTCGAATTGGGAGAGAAGCTCGGACATAAAACTCGTCAGAGTTATAAACGCTACAGTTTATTATTGTATTATTAAGTGAAGGAAAACGAGCGATGAGTTTGAGCATGTTGTTAAGTAAAGTTAAAAACGCTATGGAAATGTGTATATTTATGCAAAAAGAATACACAAGTGCTGCTTGTCGAAACATTCGTAAATTCATATATTTGCATGTAAAAAAAACACAAACACGAGCATCGGTGCTTGACTGAAGGTAAACAAAAGCTTTATTTATATTCGTTTATTGCATTTGACTTTTCGCTGCAGCCAACCACTCGAAACAAAAGCGAGAGTTAAGTGGTTTGAAAGAAAGCGAAAAGCTATGCTATAGTCTGCTCAGTGATGCTCATGGTTAAAAATAACGAGTGCACTGTGGCCGAAAAATTAAATTTTTGGTGCAAAAACAATATGAAAATAATATCAAGCAGAAATTTGGTTCGTGAATATATGCATCTAATATTGCGTTTCAAGATTATCTACAGAATTTCTTTTAAATTCAAGGCAGTATGGTATGATGAGACAAGGTAGGAGGTCTGATCGACACGCACCACCTTCATTGGGTTTTATGCTGTGCTCATGAGATTTCAAAAGCGTTACTTTCAAAAAGGCGAACAGCGTAGCAACTTTGATTATTCATACACGGAACTGCCTACATATTTTGTTAATAAATTGTGATATGGAATTTGGTGTATAGCAAATTTTTAAATACAAAACCAAAATAATTAATCTTATTGTTGATAGGCCATGATTTTCAGTATTAATAAATATTTTGAACCCAGAGCTTTTTGGCCGATTGAATTTAAAGGCAAATAATTATTTCCTTTGTCCTCCTACGCGTTTCGACGGTATTATCGTCTTCATCAGGGAGTCTAGTTTTATTTTGAAAAACATTAAAAGATACATAACAACATATTATTACAAATAAATTAATTCACAATTCAGATTATTTTCCCATACATTATTACATATATACATAAACATAAAAGACTTTTTACTTGCATTTAAACTAATTACGGAAACTTAAAACATTTTTGTTGAAAACACATCTATCCACATCTTAGCACAACTACATATTTATACCTATACTGCTTTTTGACATTTATTCTATTATTTAATTATGCTTCTATAGGCGCAATTAATTCTGTCAACATCTTCTTTGAAGTTTACTGCGTCTTGTATTCGTTGTTGTATGCGGAGACTTTCCAATGTTAATCTTACGAAACATTTTAACAAAAAACGGATACCCTTCCAAAGTGATAGATAGGTGGTTAACAACAATAAAACAAAAACAAACAACACGCCAAATAAATGTAAAAACGACTAACAATAACAAAGTTTTTAGGGGTATTACATACATACAGGGTTTAACGGATAACAACACATTACAAAAATGCATACACAATGACAAATTAATTTTCGCACACAAGCCTAATCACACACTCAACCAAATATTTAGCAAAACAAAAGATAAAGTTATTAAAGAACAACAACACAATGTAGTTTACGAAATAACCCAGCAGGGGTTTTCCATATTTTGGTAATGGCTTGAACCAGGGTTTGAATTTGCTTGCTGCAAAACAGCAATAGTCGATGTTTTTTGCTTATTGCTGAATTCAGCCGAGCCAAAAACGAAAACACGAATCATTCGCTTCAGTTTTCAGCTGAGTCGTGTTTGCTTGTATAGTTAAGCCAAGCAACTCAATTTGAGAGGGTTGCTTTTACTTCCAGCAATTAGTTGAGTGGTAAATTTTTGCTTACAGTTGCTTATTTTGCTGAAACTAGTTTTTAAGCAAAATTCAACATGAAAAGATGTTTATAAATGGACATACATACATATTATGTGTACATACATACATACATAATTAAATATGTATAAAAAATCGAAATATGCGTAAACAAATAGTTTCAGCAAGATAAGCAAAAGCAGCAAAATGCAAAGACACAACTAATTGCTGGAAGTAAAATGATATCTCCCAAATAGCGTTGCTTTGCTTAACTATACAAGCAAACACGGCTCAGCTGAAAACTGAAGCAAATGAATCGTGTTCTCGTTTTTTACTCGGCTGGCCGAGTTTGCTAATTTACTTTTCGTTAGCAAAAGCAAAGCAACAGCAATTGCAGCAAAAGTAGCTAAGCAATTTCAAACCCTGGCTTGAACTTGTATTCAATGAAATAATGCATTACAAATAGCTAAGAAACACTCCTTCGCTTACTTTGCTCATTACTTGTAATGCGACAGTTTTAAAATTATTATTTTTTCGCTTACTGGTAATGCAGAAAATAATCGAAAAGTCTGGAGTACTGCCGTTATTTTTTTGCAAACGCTTTGCTTTGATTTTAATTTTTCTAAATAGCAGTTTTGCGTTATTCCATCGTTGAAATTTTTTAAATAAGCCAATAGCTGTGCAAATACATAGTGTAATAATTATTATTCAAATAGTGTTTTTTTTTTTAAATACATTTTGCAAATAATGTTTTGATTCTTTATTCATTCTGTTTGCTATTTGTTTTCGGCATAAATTGCTCGCTCATAGTTTAAAAATTATTTTTTCGCTTACCGGTATTGCATAAAATAAGCGAAAAGATTTGGAACACTGCCGATATATTTTGCAAAACCTAAATTGATTTAAATTTTTGTAAATAGCAATTTTGTAAAGCAATTTACCCTCATTCTCGTTTATTTTGCCAGTTTTCATTATAATGCATTATAGATTATTATACTGGATTGTGTGATATATGCAATTACTTATACCAGTGAAAGAACTTACTACTTGTAACAGCTTACTTTTCCCAATATTAGTAGCGACTTTATAATGCATTACTGTCTACCATATTGTAAGACAATACCGCCAATGACATGCCTATGTTAAAGTAATGCAATCCGTATTCGAAAGTGTAAGCGATGAATCAAGATTTCTCGATGATTTTACCCATTACATGTAAGAGAAAGCCCTGCTGGGAAAATGCAAAGGCAGCATTAACGAACAATGTAACAAAACATATATAGGTACCACTAAACGTGCACTAGGTGTTAGAATAGGCGAGCATAAAACAGACGTTAGAAACAAAAAGACAACAACAGCATTAGCACAACACTTGACCAATACTGGACATACAGCGGACTTTGACAACGCGAAAATATTGGACATAGAGAGACGAACAAAAACAAGATTAACATTGGAAAGTCTCCGCATACAGCAACGAATACAAGACGCAGTAAACTTCAAAGAAGATGTTGACAGCATTAATTGCGCCTATAGAAGCATAATTAAATAATAGAATAAATGTCAAAAAGCATTATAGGTATAAATATGTAGTTGTGCTAAGATGTGGATAGATGTGTTTTCAACAAAAATGTTTTAAGTTTCCGTGATTAATTTAAATGTAAGTAAAAAGTCTTTTTTGTTTATGTATATATGTAATAATGTATGGGAAAATAATCTGAATTGTGAATTAACTTATTTGTAATAATATGTTGTTATGTATCTTTTAATGTTTTTCAAAATAAAACTAGACTCCCTGATGAAGACGATAATACCGTCGAAACGCGTAGGAGGACAAAGGAAATAATTATTTGCCTTTAAATTCAATCGGCCAAAAAGCTCTGTTTTCAAAATATTTAAAAATAATTAAATTTTATGCCAAAAATGTGAACATTTTGCCCACTGTGGAATGGATCTTTATGCGCCGCTGTTAACCTGCAGCGTTCTTAAAGCCAATTGCACTTGAAATGTGTTCATACAAGTCTGTTTGTTCGTTGACTTAACAATAGCAGTAATAGAAAATACTAGTAAACCCGGCCACGCGATGCTGTGGCTTTCAATTACACTGTGCGACAATTTGAGGGTGGAACACCACTTATTGCCACATTTGAAAATTTTTTTTATATACCTTCATAGCTACTGGTTATTTTTATTTTCTGTGGACCTAGACTTTTTATACATAGATTTTGACCAAGGAGCCCCATAGTGAAGTTTTGTGCCGAATATTTTTCTAGACTATGGTAACCTTAAAGCGGCCTACAAAAGGCCATTTGGCGCGCTCCTCCTTTTCTTTCTAGTTCTCTTTCTCTTCCCCTTTCCCCTTTATTTGCGCTTTATTTTCCGTTTATCCATTTTATTTTTCATATTTCCTCTTTCGCTTCCTGTCCTTCGCCATATCCGTCCCTTTCATTTTCCTCTTACCTCTCCTTTTATTACCCATCTTCAGTGCTAGGCCTTGCATGACACTTCAAATTTAAAAATGAGATAAACTGTAGCGTAAAAATGGATTATTGAACGGTGGCACCCTTTTTGTAAAAATTTTAATAAATTACTCATTTCCATGCCAAGTCCTTTCATATGACACCTCAAATTTAAAAATCAAACAAACCATAGCGTAAAACTGAACTTTTGAACAGGTGGCAACCCTTTTTGAAAAATTTCTATTAAATTGCTCAATATCAGGTCAAGCCCCTTCATATGGTACCAAAAATTTTAAAATCAAACAAACTATACAGTAAAATTAAATTTTCAGACAGCTGGCAACCCTTTTCAAAAAAATTAAACCTTCCTGCACATCTACAGGTCAAGCTCTTTCATCTGACACCACATTTTCGAAAATCGGTATAACGGTGTAAAAGTTATGGTGCTTACAAAAAATCGCTTAGCGTAATATATATAAAGATAGTTTCACACTGTTTGTGGCCAAGCGTCTTCATAAATTTGCGGCGTGGTTCTATTCTTCATGGCAGAAACGTGGGGCTTGACGACCTCAGCAGTGGTGTGAACGTTATTTTTCTGGTAAGTTTTTTTTTTTCTTTTGCTTTTTTTTAATTTTGGTGTTTACGGAAGCCAGGAATTGAATTCGTGTGCTCTTGCATGCTAGGCGAGCTGTAACCCACTATGCTATGGCCTGAACTTTTTGGCATACATTTGTAGATAGATTGGTATAAATGTACAAACATACTCGTACATACGTATTTATGCTTTTCAACTTTTACACCTGAAACTAGACCAAGTTTTTGAGGTCATTTATTTACAGTTTTGTACTTGGCACTTTCCGGTTGCGGTTAAATAATAAACATACATATTTAATTTAGACTAGAAAATAGAATTTGCTTTAGCAAGATTAAGTTTACTGAGTCGCAAATGAAGATATCCGCACCTACCAAAATTCTGGCTGCAGATTGCAGTAAGGGTATACGGATGGACCATAACGAATTCTCTCGTGTATCTACTCACCTCCGGGGGTAACGTAGTTGAACGTAAAGGAAAGTTTCTAATTTAGATTCTGCATGAAATGCATACTAATAAATAAGACCGGATCCGGAATAAACACCGCAAAGATTCTGACATTGAACTCGGCGTGGAAATATCATATTAAACTTGACCATATTAAACTTGATTCGAGCACCGCTCAAATTATGTCGAGTAGACCTGCACGGCGCAGTACGCCTTTACGACCAACAAGTTATCAAAGCAAACCCGATCATGGTCTCATATGCACATCCCGAGCCCACATCATGCGCTGGTATTTATTTCCTTTATTATGAGATAATTTTTACATCCTGAGAATATTTTACATCCATCGAAATAAGCGGTATAAATGCAATCCCTCTTGTTATAAACTGTTCCGTAGGAATAAAATTTGGGAGTTTTCTATAATTTGTTTTTTTTTTTTTTCTTTGTTTTCTGAACAGTTGTTCAAGCTTATTTCAATTGAATAATTGTTAATTTAAGAATTCTCTCTCGCTAAGTTTACTCTTCAGCGTTTTTAACTTTATTCCTTTTTTGATTTTTCTTTTATGTAACACTCCTTGTTTTTTGAATTTTTGCCGAAGAGCTCATTACATGAACTGTCCATTAAGTCATTAAATCGAGCGAGTGAACCTAAATTGAATTGCTCTTACATTGCACACACCGCACAACCACCCAACCATTCAGCTCATTTTCAAACGACCGATAATTCTGTTCAAACAGTCATTCAATCTGCGTTTCACATATCACTGCAATGAATGTGCCATGAATAAATCTTCAGTAGTGTTCAAATGGTCATCTGAGTTGGCGCCAAAGTTGCCAATGACTGAACTGCTAACACTCTCCAATTTTCTTCTCGCAATCTTCATGGTACATTTCCTCCTCCTGCTCCCTCAACCTCCTAAATAGCTTGTGTGTTTGCTTGTGTTTTTGGGTGTGAACTTTGTCGGTTCAATTGCGTGATGGACAATACATTTCTGGTTGGAATTCTGGGTTGATTGCAATGATGTGTTTTTTTTTTTTTTGGTAATGATGATGATCAAAACGGTAGAGATTGCTTGATTATTCGTTTACATAATATTTGCCATGTTGTTATGTTTGTCTACAGACAAGGCTTTAAGAGTCAGCAACTCTTATGTATGAAACATTTTTTTTTATAGATAATTTCGACAGTTTAAAGATCAGATAATAATCGAACTGTTTTCCTTCTGAATGAGAGTAAAAAGTAAATCTGTAGAATTTCATACTAAAAACTGCAAGACATGCATACATATTTTCTTAAAACCTCTACTGCGAGTTTTATAAAGTCTCTGAAGTTGATGATCAATCTTATCTACAAATACACACCATCCCAACTTTTAAATACTGCGCACTAAATTGAATACTTTCTACATCATCCTTGTGTGATTTTTTAACGTCGTCTGATAACCAAATTGACGTTTTATGTCTTAATTTTCAATCAACTGTTGTTCTTGACGCTTGCATAATTAGCTTTTTACTTTTTTATATGTATTATTTAATGTTTATGATGCTGATGGCGATGTTAGTATTGATTAGCTTGATAAAAAAAATTCAATGATTGTATACAAAAGAATCTACCACTGACAAAAAGTGTTGGATGTATTTTATAATTGGCTTCTATTAATTACATATGTACTATGTACATTTCAGAATACATATAATGGGAATGACCTATTACTATACCATTGCATACCGTATTGCAGCGCAACGCTAAGGTATCCCTCCGATAAGGATACCGGTTGCATCTCTGCATTGCTTTGCTTGATTTAATGATTTAAAAATAAAAGAAAATTCCACAATAATTTAAAAGTCGGAGAACTCTTCATTGAAAGCGTCAGCATATTATACATATGTATCATCATTTATATATACATACATTAGGGTGAGGCGATTTGTATGCAGGGAAATTAATCGATACCGCGCTATCGAAATTTGGATTCCTCTCATTTTTCTGAGTAGAAAACTCCTCCACGACATTTGTCTAAAATTAATTTTGATGTTCCGGTATTTGGTTTTTATGAACCAAGACGAATTTTTGAAAATAAAAATTGGGCAAAAATCGACAAAAAAATATCCAGGCCAATATGCACATTGAATTGAAGCAGAATTTTGTGCTGAATCCAGATATGAAATCCGAATTAAAATCGGATGATCCGTTTTTGAGATATATCCTGATTTCCGGTTATGGAGGCTGAATGCCCAAAATCGCATATTTTCGCTATTATCTCTTGTTGTGTACAACACATCTTAATTTTTTTGCAAACTTCTTAAAGATAAGTCAATTCAATATATGAACAGTATTTTAAAATATTAATTTATCTTGCGGTATAGGAAAACTAGAATGCACTCTTTTTTCCTTGGCCCAAAATCGCGGTATGGGTTCTCTATGTTGTAGTCATTTGATACCGATGATTTTCGCCGATCGCGCTTTGTGTACAATAAATTCTTCAAATCCAAAATTTCAGAATTTTAGAGTAATTTAAGAGTTATTCCCTAAATTCTTCAATTTTTGCAGCTCAAATTCTGAAATTTTGTACTTAGAGCATTTATTGTACACAAAGCGCTGTCGGAGAAAGTCATCGGTATCAAATGACTATAACATAGAGAACCCATACCGCGATTTTGGGCCAAGGAAAAAAGAGTGCATTCTAGTTTTCCTATACCGGAAGATAAATAAATATTTTAAAATACTGTTCGCATATTGTACTAACTTATCTTTAAGAAATTTGCAAAAAAAAATTAAGTTATATTGTACACAGCAAGAGATAATCGCCAAAATATGCGATTTTGGGCATTCAGCCTCCATAACCGGAAATCAGGCTATATCTCGAAAACGGATCATCCGATTTTAATTCGGATTTTATATCTGAATTCAGAACAAAATTCTGCTTTAATTCGATGTGCATATTGGCCTGGATATTTTTTTTGCCGATTTTTGCCCAATTTTTATTTTCAAAAATTCGTCTTGGTTCATAAAAACCAAATTCCGGAACATCAAAATTAATTTTAGACAAATGTCGTGGAGGAGTTTTCTACTCAGAAAAATGAGAGGAATCCAAATTTCGATAGCGCGATATAGGTTAGTAAATCGCCCCACCCTAACATACATACATAAATGTTGACGCTGATTTGTCATATTTCTGCTTCCTTGGCTCTAGAATTACCATAACAATGGCATTTCGTTGGAGACGATGAGTTTTGCATGTTTTTGCTAAAGTTTACTAATTAAAATAACAAAAACAAGAACACCATAGCTACTCTAGTATTTTATCTTCTACTAAACAAAAAGAAAACAAATTTTTACTATGCATAGATATTTTCTAATTTTACAAGTGCGCTGATGGTGATGATGAGGAAATGCAAAAAAAAAAAAACTAACTTACGGTAGTAAAATTTTCTGAGTATCGGCAAAGAGTTTGATAGATACCAAAGTTTTTATTAGAAGAATGTGCTAACGACATCTGCTATATAAAAATATGTGCTCGTGCATAAAACACCGAATTTGGCTATTATTCGTCGCAGTAAAGCAATTTAAGGACTCCTTAATGAAGTACTTGGTTAGTGATGTAACGAATAGTAGAAAGGGTGGTATCGGAGACAAAGTACTTGTGCACATAATGATGGTAGATTTTGTCTGAGAAATTTAAGCACTAAGAGCTAGTGCTGGAAAAACATCGATGTTTACGAGTATCGATATTTTCGATATTTTTGAGAAAAAACATCGATATTATCGATATATCGACCTTTATATTAGAGCTCTAGATACCCGGGTATCGAACAATTCGAAAATATCGAATTTGTCTGAGGCTCGTTTGTTGTTCAAATGCCCGTACAAACATTCGAGCATTCGAGCTTACAGACAAAAAAATTTGTATCAGGAAAACAAAAATAAACAAATACATATGAAGACAACAAAAAAAAAAGTAAACAAACGAAAAATACAAACTTCAAATGCCCGCATTGTTCAAATGCCCGTGCAAACACGGGTAATAAACAAACAAACAAGTGTTCGAGAATTTGAACAGCATTTGTTCGGGCTACTCGAAAATGTTCAAAAAAATCGAGAGCTCTACTTTATATAAACCTTAATTTAACATATCTATATATAACAGCTTTATTTTTCGAAATGTCTGCATTCATTATTGTGCCCTGAATTGAACGAGAGTGACATTACTCTAAAAATTAACTAAATAAACATTTAAACTAAATATTTCAATTTATTATCAACATAAATCTTTTTTGAAAAGGGAATTCAATAATCACAAAAAAAAAAAAAACAAAAAAGGTAAATTCTGTTCCAGCCAGAAAGAGTAGGTATCAATTACAGTGGTTCACTGAACTATTTCGCATTTAAGTTATTTAAAAAACCATGTTAAAGACTAAAAGGGTTGAAATTAATAACGAATTTTAAATACCTTTTACACTCAGAGAAAATAAATCAAAAATAAAATTTTTTATTTTATAATGCACGTTTTCAACCAAGTCATTTTATTTTGAAAATGAAATTTTTTAAATTAAAAATGAAATTTTTGGAATTAAAATGTATTTGGGATTTAAAAAGAAAATGTTTAAATTAAAAATAAAAATGTAAAAAAACTCATGTACACTCACACAATGCGAATGTAATAGAAACTTATAAAAATAATAAATTTTTTTATTATTATTCATATAAAACTATTAAAAGGCGAATTCCCCAGAATTACCCAAATCATAGCGCTCCCCAAAAATTACCCAAATTTTAAAAAAATCTCCAAATTTGGGGAATTACCCACAAAACGGCAATGCTGCCTTTTACCAGCTTCTTTCCGCGTTTATCAGTGATGGATCCATGACCGTCGATATATCGAATCGGAAAAAAATATCGATATATCGAAAAAGTTCAAAAACATCGATGAACCGATATTATATCGATATCGCTTCCAGCACTACTAAGAGCTAGTAATAAGAAGTTGACTAACTAGAACGATTTACGTACACATTTTTTGGTTTATCTTATACAATTTTACAAAATAAGAAAGGCTGAATTGTCGCTCATATAATATTTAGGTATATGCTAACTCATCCACTGCATCCATATTCATAACATTATTAAAAGAAAATTAACAAACCAGCAGCACTCCCAAAATTAGCTAACCAAATCCACTTTTAGTCCCGTTAATTCTGTTTCATCAGTAGGGAAGCTAAAAATATGCACGAAAAATTTCAAAATATGCATTTCATTTCAAGCTTACATTTTTATTTAACGAATTTTGCAAAATAATAATAATATAAGAACTGAAACGTACAATTCACATTTTCACATTTAAAAAATTTGTTTTTAAATACTATAAACTACTTTAATTTAATTTTAGATTTGTATTTATGTAAATACATGAGATGTTTTGACAAAGCAAACGAAACCATTCCATTAATATTGCGCCCGGTTGCATTGAACTATCGTATGATTTACTATATTTTCCAGTGTGAATTTTTGGCGAGAAAAAGCTCATGTATGGGAAAACGATTAATATTGACCGTGTAGCATCGAGTATTGATGGATCGCGATTCTGGATCGAAAAATATTTAGAAATTTTGAAATCCGTGATCTGGAACGAAATATTGGCAATAAACGAATTGAAAGTGGAAGTGTGAAAAAAATGGAAGTAAAATATTTTAAACCTCAGAGCGAGAAAAATATCGCAATATTCATATTGAACGTGTAGCACTAGTCTGCGATTCATCACATCATCGCGATACATATTGCACACTATTGTTCCCTTCAAATTTTCACACTATAGCTGTTTTCTATCAATAACAGGGCATCGGAGCAAAGTTTTTTTTACTCTGGGTTTGCTTGGAAGCTCTGATCAGCATACAAGAATTTAGTGTTTGTCGTGGTGAATTTTTATAAGGGAAAATGCTCCGCTCCGGGGCCCAGATCAATAGTTAAATAGCCTTGTTTGTATGTATACGCAACTATCTGAATTAACCACAGATAAGATGTTGCCAGCTTAATATTTTTCGACATTGCTCGATTAAGTGCCAAAATATGCCAAAATAAGCACGAAATGCATTTTGACCGTAAATATGCATTTTAGGTCTAAATATGCATTTGCATATGCAATACGCATTTGCATATTTTTGGCTTCCCTAGTCATCAGTTGAATTATCAAAAGCAAATATTCACAAAGTTTGATCGGTCTAGTTCACAAAAGCTTGCCAACTATCTGAACAGGCATGACTTGTTCTGCGTCCAAACAAACATTCAAGCATCAGAGTTGACATTTTCAATTCAACTTTTTGTTTGCAGACAGACAGTTATCCACAAAAATATGAATGTGAATAACCGGAATTCCTTACTCACTCTTCCTCTGTGAATGTGCTCGAATACTTTTGCCAACGTTGTGTGATGTTCGTTGTCAAAGTTTGATTCACTTTAGATTTGCTGATGAAAGTTTAGTTAAATGCTAATTTACCAAATCGGGTGGTGAAAAAACAAACAACAACAATTTGTTTGCAAACTAAAACCAAGAAAAAAAAAAAAAATAAAATAAAATAAAATAAAATAAAATAATCTTTTGGTCTTCTACATATCGACCCCTTTGTGTAACTTTATCTTTTGGTCTTTTTACTGCTTTTTATTGGTATATTTAAATGAAATTGACACGATTAGATAGTTCATTAATATACTGGATCTGATATTTTTTTCTTGAAAAAATTTGCAGTTTGCGAAAAAATTATAATTTTGTCCCTTACGATAACTTCGCTCTCAATGTTCTATGAGCATATCTGAATAAATGTCCCTTACGGTAATATTTAAAAAAGGTTGTATATGACAAATACAAGTCTCTTATTCCACACTTTTGCATTTTTAATGATGGTGTCATTGTAATATAGATCGCGCAAAGGGGTCTATATGTCCAATGTTTTCGATTGAATCGTTCTAGGGTATTGAGATGTGAACTCTACTTCAACATAGAGTGAAATAGGTTATATGAAGATTGGAATAGTGTGAGACAGTTTCGTGTACAACAATGCTTCGACTACAGTGTGACTATGCGACAAATTTACTCTTCCGAAGCTACTAATAGCATTTTGTATTCTGGAAAAAGTATCGCACTTATTCTGAACTTTTTCGGACTGTACCTAATATTTTTTTTCTATTCCACACAAATTCTACAAAATTTTTCAGTATTGCGTGTTCTATTGGCAATCTGTAAAGCTGTCCACGAATGCAGGGCAACATTTTCTACTATTAACATAATTAAAGAGGTTGTATTATTTTTGTTACTTTCATCACATGAAAAATGCAATATTTTCAAAGGCATAGGGCACATGTTGATAATGTTGCCATGTAAGTATGCAATATTTTTCTTTAGAATAGAAAACTCGCAGATCTATAAAAAAATTTTCTTTAAGAACGGTTGGAACTTAAAATTCTACCATGAAGTTTCCTTGAAAACTTTTACATACCAAAATTCCACCCAGCCTGTCCTCCGCATTTTATCGCTGCAAACCGAACAGGCAGATAGACAGACGCCGAGCAGACTGCTGGGCAAACAAGCTTAATGTATTGATCTGCTATTAAATAATACCATCTTTTCTATAAGTATGTATGTACATAAGTACATAAATGCATATACTCGCACATATACTTATCTATAATATGTATACGTCTCATTCACAGTCACGGACAAGAATGTTAGTCTTACCGGAAAATTGGAATAAAATTTATGGCCATGGATAAAATCCGTTTTCCGTTTGAACCAACACCATCGGCAAGCCAAAGGGTATCAATAAAATATATAAGTACATAAGCAATAACCTAAGAGGCACGATGTTAAAGTCGCAAGACGGGGGTGTGTATTGGGGCTCGTTTACACAAAGAAGTCATAGATAAATAGAGGACGAAAATGATTTGTGGTGCCGGGAAACATCCTTTGAAATATTAGCAGTTTTTTTTTTTTGATAAAAACTGTAATAAGTAAAGAAAAGAAAAGGAGTAAGTAAGAGAAAGAAGACAAAGATTTTAAAATCGGATGTTGTCAGGGGCGTTAAGAATGTTTAGATATGTACGTAAATATGTATGTACTTATATGAATGGATGTACATCGACTAAAGCGCTCGCATAGCAGCGTTAAAATTTTCTACTAGATGGGTAATGATGACGAGGACGTCATCAATTTTATAAAAGCCCGTCTCCACATAACTTGATTCGCCAACGAAACATCTAGCGAAACATCTCTCTAAATAACTCGTCTACACGTGGCTGATCGTTATTCAGTTTAACATTTCTCTTTCTTGTTGTTCTTAAATGTTTGTATGTTTGCTTATTTTTTTCTTTTTGTTGTGGTCTGTATGAGATTTCGATACAAAATTAGAGAAGGTATCGATATCATCGGGCTTGGCAAGAGGATTGAGAACGAAACAAGTGTTTCAATCTTTATTCGCTCTCAGAAATTTGTATGGAAATTAACGAGTTTCGGCACTGGTTTCTAGGTCGAACGAAGATTGAGAGGGCGAATGTAGAAAAAAAGAGCGAAACACGTTATTTGAAGACATTGTATAAGGTTCTTTCTTCGCCACAGCTAAATAGAGTATGGGTAAAGCAAATCAGTAAACCATTGGGCTGGACAGATTAAAATTTTCTTTATTCAGAGACCAACTGAAAGCCTTTCAAAAACATCTTTTCGACTTTTTCGTATAATTTAAAGAATATCAAGAGTAAGTATATGAATCCGAGCTTTCTTAGAAAGACATTGCACTAAAATTTGAATATGTATTTAAGTATTTAAAAATATATGTATGGATAAAAGTACATTTTATACAACACTTCATCTAAAACAATGGTCAATACATACATGTATATATGTATGTACGTTAGGGTGGGGCGAAAACTTCTGCACGACATTTGTCTAAAATTAATTTTGATGTTCCGGAATTTGGTTTTTATGGACCAAGACGAATTTTCGAAAATAAAAATTGGGCAAAAATCGAAAAAAAATAACCAGGCCAAAGTGCATATCGAGTTTAAGCAGAATTTTATACTGAATCCAGATATGAAATCAGAATGAAAATCGGATGATTCGTTTTCGAGATATAGCCTGATATCCGGTTATGGAGGCTGAATGCCCAAAATCGCATATTTTCGCGATTATCTCTTGCTGTGTACAATATATGTTACATTTTTTTGCGAATTTCTTAAAGATAAGTCAATACAATATAGGAACAATATTTTTAAATATTAATTTATCTTCCGGTATAGGAGAACTAGAATGCACTCTTTTTTCCTTATCCTAAAATCGCGGTATGGGTTCTCTATGTTATAGTCATCCGATACCGATGATATTCGTCGACACCGCTCTGTGTACAATAAGTGCTCCAAATCCAAAATTTCATAATTTTAGCTGAAAAAACTCAAGACTTATTCCCTAAAACGTATACGTATGCTTCTGAAATTTATTTTTTGCTTCTATGGCGTATGAGTAACCTTGAGTTTTTTTAGAGTTGAATAAAGCAAAAAAACAAGTCCCAAACAGTATACGTCTACGTTTTAGGCTATAACTCTTAAATTTTTGCAGCTAAAATTCTGAAATTTTGGATCTGGAGCATTTGTTGTACACAAAGCGCTGTCAGCGAAAATCATCGATATCGAATGACTATAATATGGAGATCCCATACCGCGATTTTGGGCTAAGGAAAAAAGAGTGCATTCTAGTTTTCCAATACCGGAAGATAAATTAATATTTTAAAATATTGCTTATATATTGTATTGGCCTATCTTTAAGAAATTTGCAACAGACTTTAAGATATATTGTACACAGCAAGAGATAATCGCGAAAATATGCGATTTTCGGCATTCAGCCTCCATAACCGGAAATTAGGCTATATCTCGAGAACGGATCATGCGATTCTGATTCTCATTTGGATTCAACATAAAATTCTGCTTCAATTCGATGTGCATATTGGCCTGGTTATTTTTTTGTCGATTTTTGCCCAATTTTTATTTTCAAATATACGTCTTGGTCCATAAAAAGCAAATTCCGGAACATCAAAATTAATTTTAGACAAATGTCGTGGAGGAGTTTTCTACTCAGAAAAATTAGAGGAATCCGAATTTCGATGGCGCGATTTAGGTTAATGAATCGCCCCACCCTATATGAATCAATTGATACAATTGCAGTTGTTAATAGACAGAAGTGCACAAAGACTCGTAATATATATAACGTTGTCTAAAGTGCAAAACCGCATATCGACCAAATACAATACCGCGTAAGTGACAAGTGCAAACTGCGTAAGTGACATGTTTGCTTAAAATGAAATTTTCCCAAAAACACATTCCCTGCATCCGCCCCATACATTCATACAAGAATATTAAAATTCGGACAACGCGTAAAAATTCGTGTATGAATGGATGGGGACGGACCACTAGGATTGTGCTTTGGGGAAATCCAATTTTTAGCAAAAATGTCACTTACGCGGTATTATGGTCGATATGCGGATTTGCACTTTAAACGACGGTAAGTTTGTATCGCGTGATGTTGCGAGTATTTCATGTGCAACGCATACATATTTACAAATTTCGCAATTTTCTAACATATACTACTTTTAACCGGCTAACTACTAGACGAATGCAGATATGCGGATTCAGTTATAAAGGCGAAGTTGGCGCGAATATGGAAATTTATTTTTTATTATTTCCAACTGATGCCCGCGAATTTGTCTGCGGAACTTAATATCTCAATGCAGCGGGTTCGTTTTTGTACCCATTACATAACAAACACACGTTACACAAATTAACAAAAACGGACCATAAATACGAGTTTTTTGAATATCTCTACTCCACCGTCTCCTAGCGGGTAAATTTTTTGTAACAGAGTTTTTGATTACATAACAAACATGCATGCCAAAAACGAACAGAATCGGATCAAAAATACGGATTTTGCGAATATAGTGACTCCAGCGCCATCTAGTGTTGGAAAATATAGCCTATGTCGAGCGGACTTATCCAAAGAATAAACCGCCAAAGTTTGGCCAAAAACCGTCGAGTAGGGTTTGAGCCATTTTCTTACAAAAAATCCACTATAATTTTATATACATATACAGCTAAGCGACAAAAATTCAAGCACTCAACAGAACCATCATATTGGATCACTGAGCAGGTTCCAAGCATGTTTTCGATTTCTGGAATTTTGCCATATATTTCAATAACTGGGTAGTGCCTTGAGCCTAGTCTTATAAAATACTCAAAAAGATAAAAACGGCGGAAATAAAAGTGATTTTGTAGTTAGCCGTAGAAGGAAACTATTAGAAATTATAAAACTTTATTTGCGTTTTCCCAAAAAAAATTTTTTTTTAGTTAAATCCCTATTGCATAAAACGTGCGATATACACTTATGAGTGAAATAAAGAAGCATATCGAAACATGAAACGTTGCAACAAGTCCAAATTTGTTAAATTTTTTTTTAAATATTTGCCTCTACTACCAACGTGGTCAGCGAGAAAATGCAAGGCGCACTGAGGAGACTGTTGAGCGGATGGGCGGAGGCCTCCGGTCTCAGCGTTAACACCTCAAAGACAGAGCTAATGCTTTTTACCACTAGGACGGATATAGGCAGACCAAATCACTTTTGTGCGGAGTCGATTCAAGCATAGAGGCGAACCAATGTAGCGGAAATCAATCTGTGCTCTCCAACACAAGCCCGCACAGCTTTTACGACCATTACACAAGGACCAAAGTTCCACATTTCAATGTTCTTATTCTCAATTCTCGAGAGTTAATTCTTTCCGGCAGAGCAAAATATATAGTAATTTTCTGACGTCTAAGTTAAATTGAAGGCTAATACAGAACATAGAGCTAGAAAGGCTTACGGTGCCTGTAAAAGAATGCTAGGCACAAAGTGGGGTATGAGGCCAGAACTCATTGCACTGTCTGCTTTCATACAACGAGATGCGATGCTTAACTGCAGTGTTCACAGGATATTGGACTATTGTAACCCACGCGGCTCGACTGGGATTTTACCATAACGCTCCATGCTGCAGTTGTAATCTTCCTGGAGCGGAGGAGATGGAGGATCACCTGCTCTGCGAGTGTCCTTCGTACTGCCAAGGGAAAATTAAACTACCTTTTAAGCCTTTCTTCCACAACCTCTCCAAACTCAAGGACGTCAGGTCTGAGCGGCTTCTTAGTTACCTAAACTCAAAATAATGAATATAGGGCGTAGGACTTGCACTGCTTCCCAATTAATATTCTCCTTTATTCTATTCTTCTTTTAGTGACGAGTCGTGGTATTGAAACTCTTGACTCTAACCAACCAACCAACCATATTACGAAAGACACGTTAAAGAACAGTAGAGATCATAGCCGAGTATTGCATTGAAAATAGTTCTGATGCCGAAATTAGAATGTCAACTCAACAGTCTGGGTTGCAATATGCAGAATTTTATCAGACATACATGCGAACATATATTTCACACATTTTCTCTGTTACTCACCTCAATCAAATTGGATTTCAATAGAGTGCCGCAGTACAATTCCGTAAAATTGTACGGTTACCACTATTGGGAATTATACACTTACATATGTAGTACATATGCATGTATGTATGTATGTATGTATGTAATTTACACAAGTGCATACAATTGTTACCTGCCACCACACAATCGCCGTGCCGCTGCGCGTCAAAATAACCCAAATCAATACACAGTGGAATTAATGTGCACTGAATTTGTTGGTGCAAGATGGAGGGAGGATATAATATACATACACTCAGGGAAAAAAAATTATAAATACATATGAAAACATGTTTAAAATCGGCAAACACGTATTTAAAAGTGATGTAAATACCAACATTTTTATTTTAAAAATGTTCATTGTAAAATTTGTAAATCAAGAAAAAACATTTTAAATTTAAAAATGTTTATTTTTATTTTAAGCAATATAAGAAAAAAAAAACTCTTCCGGATTCGAAATTGTATTCAACGGCATTCTCTTCATCTTCTCTCAATCCGAGTCCCAACTACAAAAATATAGCCTCCGCTTGTTCTTCTCTTCTTTTCTACCTCGCCTTAACTGTTTGCTATCTTTATTTCTTATTCTCCTTTTTCTTCTTTATTTTATATTCTCCTCCGGATTCGAACCACGACATCAACCTGAAATTCTATCCAACGCCATCACATAGTGCAACCTTAAACATTATATTGAATTGTAGCAACCTATTTATACTTTCATTTTCCTAAAAAAGGATCCATGAATTATATGAATCATTGTAAAAACAAAATTAAAAAAAAAAAATGATTCTCATTATTGTTTTTGTTGGATTTCTCACAAAAAAATTTTGAACAAAAGCGAGTTTTTCAATCAACATTCATTTTCATTTTTAATTTAAAAATTTTCATTTTTAAGATAAAATTAGTTTGGTTTAAAACGTGCATTATGAAAACAAAAATTTTACTTTTGATTTTAAAATGCTGTTTTACCCTGAGTGTATATATGTATGCATATCTCCATCATCGTCGGCCAGCTTACTGTTGGTGTTCACTTTGTATGGTTTTTGTTTTTGTTTGGCAGCGGTTTCAAGTGGAATATCGGAAATGCGTTTGTAATGTTAGACGGAAATTGCGCTGATTAAATTGTTCGGCTGCTGTTTGATTATTTGCTCAGTGCCTGAGGTGTGACAATAATCGTGTTGTGCTCGTACACGTGTGCATTACAATTGCATATGTTGAAGTTCAAGCCATAACAAAGGCCTTAAATCGTGTGCTTAATAAATCGATTTAATGTCAATATTAATTTCAATGGACACACACACACACATAACTGAAATTAAGCAAGGTTGCGGCTGTGTTCGAGTATATTTTTATGAAAAACTTAAACTCAATCTTAATATGCTATACATATCCGTTATTGGATATAGCATAGGAAATGCAACGTTTTCCTCGATTCATAGAATGTGAAAATACATACAAATACATATGACCATCAGGTGATATTCCCTTCTGTGTGAAAAATATGCCATTACGGTGGTATTAGACACCTCGAAACGGAAAACAGTACTTCTCACTTGGCTGTTAGAGCTACAGTTTTATGCCGAGAAAAGCACTGTTTCTTTAAATTATAGGTTTTTGTAAGGATTACAATCTTTTCTGGTTTTGTGGGTTAATTTGCAAATTTGTATAAATATCAAAATTGAAACCAACACTAGTTGATGCGGTTTATGTTTAGTACATTCCTTCTAACAATTTAAGTTCCATGGTGGCAGATCGATGAGAAAATTGTTATCGCATGTGAACTTTTTTCTTGGGCTATCTGGACAGATTCCAAATGAACTCACGGCATTATAATCTGTATTTGAATAAGTGCTTCAAAATTCTTCTGTAAAGAGAACGAAAGAAGACACTGAAGATGGCGCATATTAGCCGAAACCGGTTTGTCTCCAAACCAAACTTGACAAGGGATGACGGAAAATCGTTCCACAATACATCATATTCCTACCCTGTCGGAAAAACAAGCAACCAAAAAGTTATCAGTTAACATACTTATTTTTTAGTAAAAAAGCAAAAAATCTTAAAAACTAAGCGAAAAGTATTCGAAATTTGGTTGGGCAACGTGATGCCAAGCAACCCTTCGTGTCTTTCCATTAGACTTAAGGGAAATTTTCCCGCTAATAGCCATATTGGCGTACCCATAATGCCAGATAATCTTATAGAACAAACTGAATAGTTCACTCATGTAAAGTTTCTTTTTAAAATAAATTTATTCTTTTTCTTCATTTTTTGATTCTCGTAGAACCGTAAAAAATTTTATTGATAAGAATTCGAATGTGTCGGCATACACATATCTCCGATGCTTACACATGCCACAATATTTATTGAGCATCCGTGTATATAATTATTTTTTTTGGAAACCACATAAGTACAGATAGATACGTTTGTGTATGTGTGCTCATTTTTTTTCCAAAACAGTTAAATAACTTGTTCTATATATTCATTCATTTATGTTCGTTTTTCATTTCATAGTCGTACAGCAAATAGTTACCACGTTATTTGCTTGTTTTGATTCCGCCCCTTTACAGCCATATTTCGTTTTTCTCTTCGTTGCTTAATATGAATTATTGCGATTGTTGCCGAATTGCTGCAAGGCTAAGCAATCCATGAAAAAGTTGTTGGCTGCACAATTGGGTGAGCTTCAGTTAAAAGTAGTGTCCATTTTGTGGCGCAACGACCAAACTGAAAACATGCGAATTTTTGCTAAATGTATGTATGTACATATGTATTTGTGTACAAGTGTGTATACACAATCACGTATGTACCGACATATTCCACCAACAGTGGCGTACCCAGGGGGGGGGGAATTTTGGGGGTTCAACCCCCCCTTGTGGTTTATCATAGATCCCAAATTAATGCCTTTATAGATTCTGCGCCCAAATTTCCCAAACTGATCAAGGAAAACTCTATCATTCCAAAAGCAATGGTTGAATGGGTTTAGCTGTCCAAAGGAAAAACTCGACATTTATTTTCAGATTATATTTTATATGCACATATATATATGTGTGAAAAGACAATTGCGCACTTGTCGTCCATCGAAAAAGATGCGAGCATAGTAGGTAGTTGAAAGAAATACAATTAAAGTACAGCGTATGACATGCACAATGTAAATGGCTCGTTGGCGTAGCTGTAGCGCCTTTGACTCCCATTTTGTCGACCGCGGTTCGAATCCTGCCTGTGGCTTGTATTTTTTTTTTTGTTATTTTTTTTTTTTATTTATTTAAAAATTAAAAAAATATTTAAAAATGAATAAAAAAATATATATTTTATTCATGTATACTGGGCACACCACATAACATCCAAAATATGTACCTACATGCGAAAAAAGTGCATGTAGGTACCTTTGGACGCACGTGCATAAAATCAAATTTGTCAAATGCTATTCGCAAATTGCCAAATCGCAAATTTATTTTCTTTTCTTTCTTACCCCTATTTTAATCGGTATTTTACAGAATTAATTTGGTCAGTAATGTCTGAATCGTTGGAGAAATTGCTTTTTTCAGAGGTATTTCGCAATTCTTGTTTAAATTAACCTTATATTATTATTTTATTATTTGAGTATATAAAAACAAGAACAAGAAAAATTCTATATATATATATAAATGATTTGGTATTTAATTGTAACGCTAAAACTTGAAAACGGCTGAACCAAATCAAATACTTCCTTAGGGGGGTTTGTTTGTTGTTACCCCGCGAAGGTTTAGTCGAAGAAAAAATTAAAAAATGTTAGGGGGGCGTGGCACCTCCCATACAACCTTAATTTTTAAAGCTGATTATCTCTAAAACAGTCAAGGTAGGGAGCTAAAAATTGGTATAGAGCTAAATGATATCAAAACCTATTCCCACGCATAAAAGTGGGGGTTATCGGAAAAAGGGGCGTGGCACCTCACATACAAACTTAATTTTTCATGCTGAATATCTCTAAAATTGTTTACGCTAGGGGCTTGGAAATTGGTGTGGAGATAAACGATAACAATTCCATATTAACGCAAAATAATAGGAGTTATACGAAAAGGGGGCGTGGCATTTCCAATCAACACTTAATTTTTTAAGCTGAATATCTTTAAAAGGATTTAAGTCAGGGACCTGTAAATTGGTACAGAACTATATGATATCAAAACAATTTTTGCGCATAAAAGTGTAAGTTATCGGAAAAGGGGGCGTGGCACCTCCCATACAAACTTAATTTTTCAAGCTGAATATCTATAAAAGCGTTTAAGGTTGGGACCTGAAAGTTGATCAGGAGATTAACGATATCAATAGCATGCTTATGAAAAAAACAGTAGTTTTGGGAAAAGGGGGCGTGGCACCTCCCATGCGTTCTTAATTTTTAAGGCTAAATATCGCTAGAAGCGTTCATGGCATGTACATAGAAATCACTATGCAGATATACGATATCAATACCATGTTCATCCAAAAAAAAAAAGATTTATAGAAAAATGGGGCATTGCACCTCCCATACGTACCAAACTTTTGAGGCTGAATATATCTAAAAGGGTTGGCGGGGCCTGAAAACCATTATGGAGGTATACTATATCAATAATCTTACTTACTTAGTGAAAATAGCCAATACTCAGCGAAAATAATTATCCGGAACAGAAAACTAAAAATGTTCTGTATCGTGCAGCCTCAAGGCCGCCGAGAGAAAATCCGGGCCCGGGGTCAAAATAACTACGGGCCTCCATACTAAATGAACAAATTCTAAAAATCAAAATTCAATGAATATATATGTACATAGTTATGAACTTTAATTTATCTATACAATAATACAGATCAAGTAAATATGTTTACAAAGAAATATACATATTAGGGTGGGTCAAATGTATTGTTCAAAAGGCACATCCAGTTTCCGAATTCATGGGTCATACTGAGTCAGGGCCGCCGAGAGAAAATCCGGGCCCGGGGTCAAAATAACTACGGGCCCCCATACTAAATGAACAAATTCTCAAAATCAAAATTCAATGAATATATAGTCACGAACTTTATTTTATCTATACATTAATACAGATCAAGTAAATATGTTTACATAGAAATATATGTACATATTAGGGTGGGTCAAATGTATTGTTCAAAAGGCACATCCAGTTTCCGAATCCATGGGTCATACTGAGTAATATTGTCCATGGGACCATAGCACTATGGTTCAAAATTCAGTTTTTGAGGAATAAAATAGTTACAGTTAAGATATCGGTCTAAAACTTTTCATAGGGTATTTAAAGGTAAAAGTAATGTCTCATGACGAAAATGGGCGAGCCACGCCCATTTTTCGCTGCTGCTGTCATACATAGTGGAAACTGTAAATTTAGGTTGAATTTCAAATAGAGATAAAACTTTACTTTTCTGAAGGTTTCCGATACGGTGAATCTGAATCTGAAGTCAGATTTTCTATGCTACGTGTAGTTTTAGAGATATTGTTATTTTAAGTTCATTAACTTTGCGATAGGAAATTTTAAAGTTTTTTATTTTTTTAGCAAGTTAATGAAATTAAAATAACAATATCTCAGGTACTAAAGAAGATATCCGAAAAAATTTAACGTTATTTTCAAGGGAAATTATTAGGTTTTTAAACCCTATATATAAATGAGTTTTATATTTTTATTATATTTTTATTATTATCAATATAAAATTGTAAAGTATCGCCATTTTCGAAGTTTACTTTGCTCTGAAAAAAGTGAAATTGTAGCCTCGCTTGCAAACTCCCGCAGATAAAATAACATTTGCAGTAAAGAGGACACTATTAACTGTAACTACATATATAATTTGTATTGATCTTATTTGATCCAACTTATTTATATTCTATTTAACACAGAAAAAACTCACAAAAATCAAAACACAACACGGCTTATTTAAACTCAAAAATATATTAACGATTATTATTGTTTCAGAAAAAAGTTTGTTGTTCTTGATTTTACATACCTTTATGAATATTTTCCATTTTATAAACACACTTTATTCAAATTCGTTAGCTTTTTATCACCACTTGAGATTTTTATATAATTTGAGTAACATCTTTTTTACGAATACAAAAATCGAAACCAAGACTTTGAAAGCTTTCTGACAAACAAGTGATAGCCAGTTGACATTATTTTTTTTATTTTTTATTTACTACATTAATGTGTAGTAAAAGGCAATTATTTTTTTTTGGGAAAATCAAAAGTCGATAATTGGGTTTAATTCCTCAATATTTCGATTTTGAACCATAGTGCATAGGTCTGAATGAATTCTGTTTAAATACATATTGCCTTATTTGTATGAAATAAATTTCTTTAAATTGGAATACAAATATTTGTTGGTAGGAATTTGGTATATCAAAAGACTGATTCTGCTGAACGCTTTAGTGAAACAGCAATCGAATTCAACTGTACGAAGCACCAAAGCAAATTTTAACTTCGCAAGCTTCGTTTGTTTTCGGCGTATCGCTGTTTACATACATACATACACGTACATATATGGGCATTTTCTGGGCGTTTCGGACGGTATGTTCGCACGATTTTTTTAACTTTTGAGGCAGAAATATCGCGAAATATTGTATCGTTTTATGATAAATGGAAAGATTTAGGCCGCGGCTAATGATTAAAGTATGTTAGCGACAGAAATTTAGCTTAATGCCTCTGTTTTAGCCACTTAAAAAAAAATGGACGTGTTTTTGTAGCGTCCGGAACGCAGTTTAAGTGGCTAAAACAGAGGCATTAAACTAAATTTCTGTCGCTAACATACTTTAATCATTAGCTGTGACCTAAATCTTTCCTTCTATCATAAAACGATACAATATTTCGCGAAATTTCTGCCTCAAAAGTTCAAAAAATCGTGCGAACATACCGTCCGAAAGGCCCAGGAAATACCCATATCGCTGTATAAGAATTTGCATCATACCAAATTTTTCTGTTGCAACAGAAAACGAATTCAAATTTATGCTGCAAAGTCGACGCCAAAAACCAACAATTCCTTAAGTGGGGTGCAGACACGTTAAGAGATTTTTAAAATTTGTTGAAATTTAAAGTGATTGCTATCTACGAAAGGTGATTAAAGGTGTTGTTTGTTTATTTTCTGTAAGCAAAAACTTAAAAAATTGTTTTGAGATTCCCGGGCCCTCTAAAGCCCGGGCCCGGGGCAATTGACCCCCTCAGCCCCCCCTGTCGTCGGGCCTGTACTGAGTAATATTGTCCATGGGACCATAGGTCTGAATGAATTCTGTTTAAAAACATATTGCTTTATTTGTACGAAATAAATTTCTTCAAATTGTAATACAAATATTTGTTGGTAGGAATTTGGTATATCAAAAGACTGATCCGGCTGAACGCTTTAGTGAAACAGCAATCGAATTCAACTGTACGAAGCACCAAAGCAAATTTTAGCTTCGCAAGCTTCGTTTGTTTTCGGCGTATCGCTGTTTACATACATACATACACGTACATATATGGGCATTTCCTGGGCGTTTCGGACGGTATGCGATTTTTTGAACTTTTGAGGCAGAAATATCGCGAAATATTGTATCGTTTTATGAAAGAGGGAAAGATTTAGGCCACGGCTAATGATTAAAGTATGTTAGAAATTTAGTTTAATGCCTCTGTTTTAGCCACTTAAAAAAATGGACGTGTTTTTGTAGCGTCCGGAACGCAGTTTAAGTGGCTAAAACAGAGGCATTAAACTAAATTTCTGTCGCTAACATATTTTAATCATTAGCTGTGGCTTAAATCTTTCCTTTTATCATAAAACGATACAATATTTCGCGACATTTCTGCCTCAAAAGTTCAAAAAATCGTGCGACATACCGTCCGAAACGCCCAGGAAATACCCATATCGCTGTATAAGAATTTGCATCATACCGAAGTTTTCTGTTGCAACAGAAAACAAATTCAAATTTATGCTGCAAAGACGACGCCAAAAACCAACAATTCCTTAAGTGACGTGCAGACACGTTAAGAGATTTATATATTTAAGAGATTTATATATATTTTTGAAGTTGTATACACAATGAAGCAGTGAAAATTCGTTAATTTTCTATTAAAAATAACTAGTAAACCTGGCCACGCGATGCTGTGGCTTTCAATTACACTGTGCGACAATTTGAGGGTGGAACACCACTTATTGCCACATTTGAAAATTTTTTGATATACCTTCATAGCTACTGGTTATTTTTATTTTCTGTGGACCTAGACTTTTTATACATAGATTTTGACCAAGGAGCCCCATAGTGAAGTTTTGTGCCGAATATTTTTCTAGACTTTGGTAACCTTAAAACGACCTACAAAAGGCCATTTGGCGCGCTCCTCCTTTTCTTTCTAGTTCTCTTTCTCTTCCCCTTTCCCCTTTATTTGCGCTTTATTTTCCCTTTATCCATTTTATTTTTCATATTTCCTCTTTCGCTTCCTGTCCTTCGCCATATCCGTCCCTTTCATTTTCCTCTTACCTCTCCTTTTATTACCCATCTTCAGTGCTAGGCCTTGCATGACACTTCAAATTTAGAAATGAGATAAACTGTAGCGTAAAAATGGATTATTGAACGGTGGCACCCTTTTTGTAAAAATTTTAATAAATTACTCATTTCCATACCAAGTCCTTTCATATGACTCCTCAAATTTAAAAATCAAACAAACTATAGCGTAAAACTGAATTTTTGAACAGGTGGTAACCCTTTTTGAAAAATTTCTATTAAATTGCTCAATATCAGGTCAAGCCCCTTCATATGGTACCAAAAATTTTAAAATCAAACAAACTATACAGTAAAATTTAATTTTCTTACATCTGGCAACCCTTTTCAAAAAAATTAAACCTTCCTGCACATCTACAGGTCAATCCCTTTCATCTGACACCACATTTTCGAAAATCGGTATAACGGTGTAAAAGTTATGGTGCTTACAAAAAATCGCTTAGCGTAATATATATAAAGATATATAAAGATACCTGTGTAATAACAATTTTTAAAATGAAATTAATAAAGAAAAATTTAAGCGTGAATAACGGGTATTCATGAACATTGATGTGTAAACAGTTTCGAAATCGGATATTTATTCCCTTTTACTTATTCCTTTTTTTCCTGGTTTTCTATGGATTAAAAGGCGACTATCGTTTTTGTAATTTTTTGTTGGCATTGTGACTGCTACTATTTTGTGGTTTTTGTTTGTTTTGGTTTTTGGTTTTTGGCTTTTGATTTTTTATTTTGTTTTGTATTGCTCAGAAATATGCAAGATCATCCGAATCCACGTTTGACCCATATCTGAAGACCGGCCTAGGAATCATAAAGAGTATAGCTGCGTGTAGAAGTCCTACTCAACACCTTTCATTTGATACCAATATTGCTCAGAAAAATTCCGGGTTAATCCGGGGTCACATTTTGACCCATATTTGGGGACCCGACCTAGGACTCATAATGAATAGAGCTCTATGTGATAGCCCTGCTGAACACCTTTCATTTGATACCAATTTTGCTCAGAAACATTCAAGGATCATCCGGGTCCTCGTTTTGGCCCATATCTGGAGACCCGGCGTAGGAGTCGCAATTAAAAGAGCTTCAGATCAAAGTCCTGCTCAAAACCTTTCATTTGATACCAATATTGCTCAGAAAATCATATCCATACATTTGTATACATGTTCAAACAGGTTGGTCCTTTTTATTTTGCCTATTTGTCGCAATGTTCCAGAAAACAACAACAACTTCACTTCGCTTCGTTGCTCTTGTTGTTCGTATTTGCATTTGCACGGCTATGCATGCAAGCATTTGTAATTACATGTCTATCTACCTACCTACCACTGACAATGCCAAGCGATTCATACGGACACAGCAGCGCACTAACACAAAGGTCATTTACGGTTTACGCGTAAACTTTACCTGTTTTTTGAAATTACTCGTAGCTACAGCAAAGATGTTTACACATCAAAAATCTATTTTGGGCAGAACGAAGTTTGCCGGGTCAGCTAGTTAAAAATATAAATATAACCAAAAAGTACTGCATACATATATTCTTATTTATTTTGGATTTAAATGCAAGGGTAAGTGAAATTGATGATCAATTTGCCACCAATACCATACGATACTCACTCGCACGTACCAATGCAAAAATATACATACATACGTTACATGTTATTTAGAACTTCAATTAAAATCTCCTGCACTTTATGTGATGACATACATATTGTTAATTTTTAGGGTATTGAGTTTGGTGTTTTTAAGGTGCGGGAAATGGCGCAACTAGTATATAGAATAATAATAGTAGGTGGTATTAGTCCATATTTTCACCAGCGTCTGCCCTTAAAAAACATCTCCAAAAAAAGAAATTTTCAGAAACCCCCCCCCCCTTGCCGAAATCCTGGATCCGCGACTGTCCACCAATGATAATGGTGATAAATATATGGTTTCTATTTGTGAAAGCATGGCAAAGGGTAAATTAGTTTCTGGCGCGGATTTTTATTAACGTCGCCGACTATTTGGCTTGTATTAGCCGTGAAAAAGGTCACGTGCGCGATAATATGTAGCAATTTATCAAATGATACAATGGTTTATTCTATTGCTTTGTTAAGCATTTATTTATTTAATTTATTTAATTACGATTCATTAAATTACACTGGTCGACAAGTTTTTGTTACAGAAACAAAATTCTACTTTTCTAAAGGATTTCGGTGCGCTGAATCCGAATCTTAAGTCATATTTTCTGTAATACGTACAGTTTTTTAGATATTCATGCCCAAAGAGGCGAAAAACGCGATTTTTGGCTATATTCACTCCTGAATATCATTTAAATTACTTATTTATTTTAAAAATTGATTAAAGCTATTGAAAGCGCGGACATTTCTCTTGAAGAAACCGTTATAATATTTCAGATACCTTTCTTATAACTTGTAATATTGCACATTAAGCCTCATTAGTTTTGCAATATTTTCTCCATACAAAAATAATTTAAAATTTTGAAGCACGCTTTTAGGCAGTTTATTATATTATGGACGTATGTAAGTGGCTTCGTAAAACAAATTGTTCTGCTGAGCAACTACAAAATTTGATTGCGCCTATAACATGCTACAAATACTGCCGTTGTTTTCGACGACAAATACCTTATTGTGCAAAAACATATATTACTATATACCTAAATTAGATATCCAAAAAATTAAAACGTTGTCTTCAAGAGAAATGGCCGAGCTTTCAATAGCTTTAATCAATTTTTAAAATAAGTAAGTAATTTAAAAGATATTGTGGAGTGAATATAGGCAAAAAACGTGTTTTTCGCCTCTTTGGGCATGAATATATAAAAAACTGTACGTATTACAGAAAATCTGACTTCAGATTCGGATTCAGCGCACCGAAATCCTTTAGAAAAGTAGAGTTTTATTTCTGTAACAAAAATTTGTTGAAATTTTGTCGACCAGTGTTATTAAATATAAACCAGTTTTCAATACAATTTACATATGTTTCGCACTTCATTCACCTTTTCTGACATTTTTTCATTCGCGTTTATAACTTAAAAAATAAAAAAAATAAAAATAAAAAACAAAAATTATGTCATCAATTATACTGGTCGGCAAAGAAATCCTCTTTGTGGGTTTGATGATTGATTTTAATGGATTTTGGGGCGCTGATTGCGAAAATCATATTAAAAAAGTTTCATCACGACTCGTTTTTAAGTTATTTAGCAAAAAAAAAAAAAAAAAAACCTGGCCAAATTAGGCTAGGTCTTCCTAGTTTTTAATTTATATAATTTTTATTTGCCTCTTATTAAACAAAAAACGTAGTAAGCGGTTGCGCTGGACATCAACGAATAAGTTTTCATAAATATTAAATAATTTAAATATAACTTAATTGACTTAGTTTATTTTCGAAAAATATGTGGATTTTTGACTCATTTGCTTAAGACCTCATTTGTGGTAAACTTAATGCCTTTTTATTCTGAAATTAACTTAAATCGCTAGAAGAGGGTTAATGAAAGTAGATTCTCCTCACGGATGCCCCTTTTGGGCTTTTCTCATCAAACTGGTTTGAATTAAATTTTATTATTAATTTAATTTTATTTGTCTTTCTGTCTTAAAACACGTGCATACCTAAGATTTACATTTCGCTAGCTTAGAGTGCAAATTGGCCAAGTGATTTTTTCAAACTTTAATACTTTGCTTATCGCTGAATAACAACGAATAGAAATATTAAAATTATCACAAACCTATTTATCGTGGTGCGAATTATTTTTTCTACCGTTCTATATAAAATATTATTTTCATAACAATGGACTTAGCCAATTTGCACTCTAAGTTAGCGATTTTGATCTTTTTCTATTTTTTAAGTGTAAAAAAAATTAATTCAAATCAAAAAACGTTTAAAGATAATTTAAAGTGGCAATTGTTTAAGATAATCGGCAATTTTTAGGTGCCGAAAAGGCATTTTTTGACGCAATTTTTTGGTTGCCCTAGTTATCAATAGCTCATCACTGCTGTATTGGCAGCGTATTTTATGGTAAAACTTTAATAAAATGCGTTTGCAAATTCCTTCCCCGGCAACTAAGATAAAAAGGAAATTCCGAAAAAACTATTGGCGTCATGCTGCAGCGCGTTGTCAAGCTACAGGGCTGTTTACGTTGCTTTTGTTGCTTGTTGTTGTCGTTTTCTTGCAAATTTCTTAAATTTGGCTAACTCAGGTCGCTGAAGACGCAATTTGTCTGGTTGTTCGTTTGTGGATAAGCTAACTGCTTTTGACGATTATTCGCATTATCGTGGTAAATAAAGTTGTTTTCGCTGTTGGTAAATTATATCATTATTGTTGGCAATGATTGTGTAAATGGCCGCTGTGGTGCAGTGGGTAGAGTACTCTCCTGCTACACCAGCGGTCTCGGGTTCAAACCTCAGTCCGAGAAAAAAAAAACACCAAAATAATTTTGCTAACTAATAAAAATCCAATTATTGGGTTTTTTAAGAGCAGCGGTCACCTCTCGGCAGTGGTCGGCATACCCTCCGAGTGTATTTCTGCCTTGAAAAAGCTTCTCACAAAAAATGCATTCACTGTTCGGAGCCGGCGTAAAACTGTAGGTCCAC
The DNA here is from genome assembly GCA_960531455.1 of Urophora cardui. NCBI lineage: Eukaryota > Metazoa > Arthropoda > Insecta > Diptera > Tephritidae > Urophora > Urophora cardui. The sequence continues at coordinate 95,612,865 of OY482671.1, read as the reverse complement.
CCAATTTGTAGGAAAAACAATAATTAAGAAGCACACCTCGAATTGGGAGAGAAGCTCGGCCATAAAACTCGTCAGAGTTATAATAGCGCCATTGTATTATAATTACAATGATTGCTATTCATAAATATCTAATTCTTACATGAATTGTACACAAGTTCCATACGAACAAATCTTCTGCCATCCATTGTTCCACACTTTCGGGGTCATTGGGTACGAGAAATCGCATACAATGAAAGGTTAGATTGAATAGAATAATGGCATATGTATATAAGCGAAAAATCCAGCTCAGCAGGATCATCGGTGGCCGCGGTGCTGAGCGCTTCGCTAATATTCGGCTACTGATGGTTGGAGCGTAGGTTCAAAACCTGGTTACCTCCCGAAAAGAAGTCAGATGATGAAGAAAGTGGTTTTTCTTCGAAATGGCTATCACTGCTACCGTCGCTATATCAGTTACTTGGATTTTTACGCTTATCCCAAAGTATAGAAATTAAAATTAACAAGTAAGGAAGCCTAAGTTCGAGTGGAATCGAACATTAGATACTCAGCTGTATGCGTTCATTGTTTGTTTGCGTTTAATGGAAATACGGCTTATTTTACATAAAGCGAGTGCTGCATAAAGTGGGCGTAGCCACGCCCATTTTCAACAGTTTTATCGGTCATACAACCAAGCATATGAATATTATTCTTTGTGCAACATTTCATTCCTTTATGACTTCCAGTTACAGAGATGTCACGTTACAAATTTCCAAAGCGTGTTCCAGAAATATCTTTGTTAAAAAGTAGGCGTGGTTATAAACCGATTTGAATAAATTTTTGCGTGTCTATTAGCACAAGTTATAAAAGTGTATAAACAAAGTTTCGTCATAATATCTCAATTATTTGTCGAGTTATAGGCTAAGAAATCTCGTATACTCCTTTGTCTAAAAAGAGGCGGTGCCACGCCCATTTTCCAAAATTGTTCTATTTTTTGTTTCCGGTCTATTGTGGAACTCATGCCACAAAATTTCAATGATATATCTTTATATTTGGGAGAGATATCGCTTAAAATGTTTTTATTGGGTCACTTTATAATACCCATATATAAACGTGGGCGTGGTCGTCAACCGACTTTGGCAATTTTTAGTCCAAACATTTGCCTAAGTAAGTATATCACGCACACCAAATTTCATCGCTATATCTTCAATGGCTTCTGAGTTATGACTCATAAAACTTTCAATGTTTGCCCCTTAATAAGTGGGCGTGGCACCGCCCATTTTCCAAAATTTCATCAAATTTCTCAACACGTGGGTAAAATTCCATCGCTCCAGCTATATTAGTGACTGAGATACCACATTTCCGATTTTTTCTATATAGGAAAAGTGGGCGTGGTCATGGTCCGATTTCGGCCATTTTCAATACCAACCGTCCCAGTCTCGATACCAACTTGCATTTCAAATTTCATCAAAATATATATCTCAATTTTTGCGCGAGTTAGAGTGTTTACAGACGGACAGACGGACAGACGGACGGACGGACGGACATGGCTCAATCGATTTCTCTTTTCACCCTGATCATTTTGATATATATAAGTCTATATCTATCTTGATTATTTCGTTCTGTTACAATAAACCGTTATGTGATTAAAACTATAATACTCTGTGTACTAGTAAAGCTGAGTATAAAAATAAGAATTACGTGCTAGACACTAACATACATAATAATGTTAAATTAAACTAATTTCCACTTATTGTCGACAACTATCGCACATATACTCGAAAGTAATACATTATGTAATAATAAGGAAGAAAAGTGCAACCACAATTTTAAAAAGGCTTTCGTTCAAATAATCCTCTTCATATTCCTTTTTATCCTCAGCTTCTTCTGCAGTCAATGGTATAGAAGTGTACTTAGAAATAATTTCAAGTATCAAATGTTGCTGCCACAAGGAATAATCGATTTGCATAAATCTGTAAGAAATGTTAAGAAACCGCAAAGAAAGTTGCAAGTAAACACATTAATATGTACATCTTTGAAAAATAGTACGAACATATGTATGTAAGAATCTACATAAATGTGTACACGTTGTAAGTGGTAAGTGTTGCTCCAAAATGGTAGCAAAAGAGCCATTGCTGCAGACCATAGAATAAGAAGAAACCAAAATGGCGCGAAGTTACTTTTCATGCCACCATCAAAGCAATTTCCAATGCACTCAGATCACATATTGTTCTATATACTTTATGTGTATTTTAGTTCAATCGTTTATATCTAGCAATTTTCATTTTTTTGTTCATTTTAAAACGCACACTTTGCTTTCGGATTATTAAAAATGACCGCATCTGAGCCGTAAAAAAACATGAAAGCAATTTCAACGAATTTGTATCAAGTCTAATGCATTTGTAAAGACCTCTTACAAGTGCGACATTTTAGTGATGAACAGAAATTGATTTTGAAATGCAAATATGCATATAATATTGGTACCGATTATGGTTGCAAGCACACATAAAACTAAACGTGCTTATCGGATGTTCCAAAAAATTGTAGTTCGCTATGAAAAGCTCTATCCATTTTGTATTCATAAGATTATTAAAATTGCTAGATTTTCCCAAACAAATTGTGTTTATCTCATAGAAAAATTATAAAAATTAATAAACTCCCATCCAATAAATTTAAATTATTTCGTTATTTATCGAGATTAAAGAGCTCCGTTTCTATGCATAAGGTCAATCCTATATCAATTACTACTCGACCTTCACATTCGTGAAACTGCAACAATATCCGTTGTGTTAGAGTGTTAAATTATTCTACAAAATTAAAATTCTTGCAATTCTACTATATTTTTCCTTACAACATATTTCAATGTTTATATTGTGATTTGTTGTTTTTGTGATCGACGAGAACAACACAAAATGCTCAGTTTAATGGCGCAACTAATTGCTGCATCATCATTTTGCTGTCGAACATCATTGACAATCGTCAATGCATTGGAAATGTTGGTAATCAACAAGTGCACATAGCGTAAGCTCATACAAAATTAAACCGCAATTTAATGAAAAGCTCGAACAAAACCAACATATATTTTCGATTAAGCAAATAAAATTTTGGTTGTTATCTCATTTGTTTCAAAGTTGTGGTGTTGACGGGGGAGACTGGCCCATTTTTTCATTGTGTGCTGATAAAAAATAATAAGGAAATACACTTTTTTACAGGCTTAGTGGAGACCAGGCCTTACTTCTAAAGTAGGATTCTTGAAATGGATGGGCCCTTTTCTATAAGACTTGTTAAGGTCTTATGACTATTATTCAGCCTTGAGTTTAAGGATACCTACATTTTGTGAGCCAAAATTCACCATTAACATTTTGTTACAGATATAAAATTTCCTTCTATTCTCATGAGCAATTTGAAAATGTACATTAAGCCGTATCACGAAAATAAAGTTTGCGTGTGTCAGTTTTATTTGAACACTTATGTCGAAAAAATATTTTTGGTGTAAAAAATTTTTTTTAGGCCCGCGTTAAAAACAGCTAAATCGCGTTTTTTGTAATAACTTCCTTATTTGATGTCGGATCTCTATCATCTTAATGTCGCTGAAAAGGTCTCGCCCAGCATTATATTTCGCCCATATAAAGTTTCGACCTCAAAGGTTGTTCTGAGTTTTACCTTTAAAAGTTTTGGAGTGACTATCCCTAGATTTTTTTATTTTTATCACTAACACAAAGCTGTCAAAAAACCATGACGACACCGCTAAAAAAGTTGTAGCCTTTATTCACAAACAAAAAAGTTATACCATTTTAAAATCAGGGAACCTGCACTCAAAAAAAAAAATTACTTAGATTATAGAAAAATGGGAATGATTCGGCGCTAAAGACATATTTCCATATTTTGATGTACAATTTTCTTTAAAACGTGGTTTTTATTCCTTGATTTGAAGAAAATCGTACATCAAAATATGGAAATATGTCTTTAGCGCCGAATCATTCCCACTTTTCCATAATCTGAGTAAGTTGTTTTTTCAGTGTGTGTTTTTTGAAAAATTATCCCAAATTCTTATTTATATGAGGCAGTAACGCCATATAGCATGGGTTTTCGATTAAAAAGTATTCTAAGTCCTCACTTGACTTGAGTATGCTGTACCGCGATGGAACAGCTACCAATACTAAACACAGCGCGCTGGCTTACAACGGCTTGACGATTTCTGCATCCGTCCGTATCGTAAAATCATCCAAGTTATTTAGAAAAACTTCTAGAGTTCGTTGTAAAATTATACGCTCCTAAAGAGAAACGGAAGTCTAAATGTATTATCAATACTTGTGCTGGATGCGTCGTCTGCCCCTAGAAATGCAGTTAATTATTCAGCCTACAATTGCAAACAACGCATTTTACTTTAATCCCGAAAACATTTTCTTGTATATGATAACCGAGGCCGAAAATGACGATGCCCTCCAAATTTGAGATATTTATGAAAGAAGTTTCAGAGCTCTGAAAGTGAATTCTTCGTCGCTTATATTACTTTGCTCACACTCAAAAAAAATACTCAGATTACGGAAAAATGGGAATGATTTCATTGTTTTGAATACAATTTTCTTTCAAAATGTGGTTTTTATTTCTTGATTTAAAGAAAATTGTACATCAAAACAATAAAAATATGTCTTTAGCGCCGAAACATTCCCATTTTTCCATAATCTGAGTAAGCTGTTTTTTCAGTGCAGGTTTCGAACGTTTAAAACAAATTGGAATTTATGTGCAGGGTATTCTCTTCCCTCTCATATGCATTCATTATACATATATGTACGTATGTATATACTATGAACGATATTAAAAGCAGTTTATTCCCCTTTTCTTTATTTTTATTACCTCAACAATAGTTACTCATACGCCCCTCCCCCCTCCATCGGATTGCTTTGTATGTGAAAACTGAAAATTCTTTCTTAAATATCTCGAAAATGGGAGCTGGCGTGTTTCGCCGTTTCTCTGTGGTATTTTTGCCTCCCCACTGTGTAATTTTTTATAAAAAAAAACAAGTGTTTCATTTTACAACGTTATAACTTTTTTGTTTGTGAATAAAGGCTAGATTTTTTTTGGGGGATTCCTCGTGGTTTTTTGAGAGCTTTGTATTAGTGGTTAAAAAGAAAAAATCTAGGGATAGTAACTTCAAAATTTTTAAGGTAAAAATCACAAAAAACCTTTAAAGTCGACACTTTATTTGGGCCAAATATAGTGCTGACCGAGACCTTTTCACCGACATAAATATCTTAGTGATCCAACATCAAATAAGAAAGTTATTACAAAAAACGCGAATTAGCTGTTTTTAACGCGGGCCTAAAAAAAATTTTTTTACACCAAAAATATTTTTTCGACATATGTAAGTGTTCAAATAAAACTGACACACACTAAACTTTTTTTTTGTCCATATAACGTGATACGGCTTAATGTACATATGTATGAAGTACTGCCACATCCGAATTGAAATAGAACTCATTTGCACATTGTTACGTATACGCAGTGGATAATACAAATCGAGAATATTTACATTTGAAATACACACAAAATATGCATGTGCATAAGTGGATTAAGCTTGCGAGCGTGCTTGATGATAATCGAATTAAAATAAAACAAAAATCTTATCTTTGTCGGTGTTACTGCGATGCCTGGAAAATTGTTAGTTGTTGAACTTTGATTGCTTTGCATTTGTTTACCAATTAAATAAAATAAATTTTTATTGTATTTTTTATTTAGCCGTAGCAATTGAAATTAAGTGCAATTGCTGATTCGTGTCGAATTCAGTGTGAGTATTAAAAATTTGACAAAAAAAAATACTTTAATTGGTGCGTGATTTTTCAATTAAATAGTCGGTTAAATTGTAATTTATTAGTTGTTGGGGTAAGTGGAAAAAAATTCAACAACTATTCACAGCGAAGGTTGAGTGTATAGCTATTTCACGAAAAACCATTTTCGATCATCAGCACTCTTTTCGGAAGTGGATGCACCGGGGATCCACTTCCGAAAAGAGTGCTGATGATCGAAAATGGTTTTTCGTGAAATAGCTATACACTCAACCTTCGCTGTGAATAGTTGTTGAATTTTTTTCCACTTACCCCAACAATTAAAAATTGAATTAAAAATAAAAATTTCGTGCTAAGCACTAAAAACTCTTTCAAGTAATTTATTAGATTTTCAGTTGGAAAACTGCTTTTTTGTGGTTCGAGCATAGCATAAAAAGCCATCACTAACATAAAACTTATATTTTTTTTAATTACTTAAAATCTATTCATTGTCTTTTTTTTTTAAATAGCAGTTCCTCGTACATATTTCTGGAATTAAAAAGCTTCTCAAGAAAAAATGCATTCGCCTTTAGGACATTGTGAATGGCTCGTAGATTTCGCATTCATAGTTTTTAATCGAGTTCATGATTTTTTAAGAAATGCTGCTTATTCGTGGAATTCGTGGGACTGTCGCACATGCCCTTTAATTTTATCTCTGTTATAATTTTTCGTCTAAAATTTGCATGCTGTATTAAGAAACAAATTTTCTTAATTGGCGTTTTTTGGGGATTTTAAAATTTTGTTTCATCTTTCTTTCTTCTACAAAAAAATACGTAAAAAGATGCGCCACCACCAACTGGCCACTAAGTGTTTTAATGAGTTTTTCTCCTCCGCCCATCAAGGCTACTTAAATAAGTCATAACAAAGCAGCGAGCTAGCGAAAAGAAAAGTGAGCGCTCTGAACTCATTTATATGTTAAGAATGTAATTATATCGCCGGTTAGCTGCTGATTTTTTTGTTATTCTTTTGAGCTCTGCTTGACAGGTTAAGTGAAGAGATTTTGTGTTGTGCAAAAACCACGTTGGATTAATTAATCTTAGAAGCTTTCGCATTTTGAACTAAACTTATTTAGAAATAGGGATTTTTCAGGAGCAAATTTAATGCGGATTTGTTCTACTTTTTCGATTAGGCTTAAAGAGTCATAGAACCTCACCAGTTCTAAAGGAGTGAATTGAGTGAATATTATGCTTTGATTTGTATGCAATTTCGAAATGACTAAAATTCTACGTAATTTTTTTTTCGGTCTTGCAATTCTCAGATTGTTAATGAATCATAAGGTATAAAGAGTATATACTATTTTCCTCTTCATTCAATGATATTAAATACACAAGCCCAAGTTGACTAATTATGTTTTTGCGATCCCTCAGGCTTATATATGTACATATATATATTTATTTTTTCTTTTATTTTATTCCTTTTTAAATATAAAGATATGATTAATTTGATGTATTGTGGAACGATCTTCTGTCATCCCTTGTCAAGTTTGGTTTGTCTCCAAAGATCGTTCCACAATACATCATCCTACCCTGTCGGAAAAACAAGCAACCAAAAATTATATGATTAATTTCCTAGATGCTTTTCCTGGTTCTCATTTATTTGGAATAAATTATTCTCATACTACTCCATTTCAAAATCATGTAACATAAAATTTTAAAGGCTTAAAAAGCAGAAGAAATCCATCTCTTTAAAATATCTACATGGTGGAATAAATTTCATGCATTCATTCAAAATGGTAAAGGTCGCGTTTGATGCCACACACATCGCACATTGTAATACATCAACATATCGGCGGCCCCCTGCCAGAACCACGAATGTGCAATTTTTCCAATTTTGAGTTAAGCGGTTTTCCTGATTAATCTGTGTATGCTCTACATTTTAGTAAAACCCCCAGTTCCTTTGTGCACTGGAAGCCACCAACATTTTCGATGCCAGTTACACGAATGTGTAGATTAGTTATAAAAAGTTGTGGCACATTCGTGTTTCTGGCGCAACAAAAAATGTAAAAAATTTCTTGAAAATAAATTTCCAAAAATATATGGGGCACATTCGTGTTTCTGGCGCAACAAAAATTAAAATAATTCTTTGAAAATAAATTTCCTAAAGTTAGTAATACAAACACATTCAATTCAAATTCATATTTATTTGTGGAACTATTTCTAATCTTCAATATCCCAGTCTTCTGAAAAGTTAGGCTCAGGATTATGCTCTTCCGAACCTCGCTGCTAGTCTTCAAATTATTCTAAAAATAGTGGCAAAGAGGCAATCATGAAATGCACCTTGATCGGAAAATATTAGCTCGCCGATTGCGCGATGAAGACAAAGCTATTCCGTAAACTAATTATTTTATTAGCAATCAGTGCTATATATGCCAAAAGGACCTTGTAAGCAAATATTTACCTTCGAAAACTGTCGGTATATGTATACCATAGAAAATGGTGATGTACAACGCAAATCATCAGAGGGGCATGTAACTCTCCAAAACTATTTCAAGATCATACGCAACTACACGACTATTTATTAAACTTCATTTATTTCAACTGCCCTTTCGAAATATTTGCTGGTCGAGGTGCATATCGTCGTACTATACGAAAACACAATTAAACAATTCTGTACGAAAAGTAGCACATTTGACTAATTATATACTGTTTATACATTAAAATTTTTGTTGTTTAAAAAACATTTTTACCTTTCGTCAGCCACTAAAAATCGTGTGCTAGTTTTCGTATGGTACGATGGTATATAAAAGATTAACTCTACGACATTTTTACAAAAAAAAAATTATTCTGAAACAAAATTTTTAGTAGTTTATTTGCTATTGAATATTGGTGGCCCTCCGCAATAAAACCCACGCCCGTTTATTCGGAGACATTGCACATCGCTGACGCGAAAGCAAAAGATTTAAATAAAATTTGCGAAACCTTGGTGATTCCAAAGGAATACCACAATTTTTATAAAAATTTGAAGGCTAACAACGGAGTTCGCGATGCTCTACCTGAGCCTGACCTTTCAGAAGTCTCTGATTTTGAAGATTAGGAATAGTTCCACAAATAAAATATGGAAATTTGGAAATTTATTTTCAAAGGATTTTTTTGATTTTTGTTGCGCCAGAAACACGAATGTGCCAAATCTCGAAGATTATATGGAATAGAAGCATAAAAACTATATCAGGACATCGAGCTAAACATGGTTCTAATTTGCAGATATACTTTTATATTAAAAACAAATTTTTGAAATTTTGCGAGAAGAATAAACTTTAAAACTCGATTTCCCAACATTTTCATTTTAGCACATTCGTGGTTCTGGCAGGAGGCCGACGATATGTATGTGTATAAACACAAGATTACATAAAATATGTATATCTGAATGGCAAACGCTTCAGACAAGCCGAAAAGCCCAGCTTGACTAAATATTTGGTTTGTACAGCCAAAATCAAAATTAAATAAAATCAAAAATTTCACGTCTTTTGCTAATTCAACTTCAGGTTTTCAAACACTGCATAAAATACACCCATTTTTTAGTTATTCTCTTATGGTGATATAATAAGGAAATCCACCTGCTACTGCTGGAATTACTGTTGGTTAAATGGAAATCAAAAATATCTCTGCGCTTTCGTGTGAGATTTAGAGGTTTCTCTATAAGTTTGGCGTCATCAATCAATTCAATTGAATTTTTCTCAAATTACTCCAATAATAATTTTTCCTCTGCTTTTGTAGATAATTAACTTTCTGATAGTGAAGAACGTGAATTTACTTTCGACAGAGCTGCCCAAAGGTAGGTACAGCTAAAACAACAAAAGTCATATACTTACATATCTTCATAATATTATCTATTATATGGGTATCCAAACTTAATTATTCTGTATCATCTTCATCTTCTCGATTTACCTGTTCCAATACATTCAGTTTCATAGCTTACGAATGTAAACAACAAACCAAATATGCAAAACGAATTTAATCAAAGTCAATGACGGAACTGAAATCAGACTTTCAGATAATACATCAAAGAAAATTATATAAATGGCTAATTGATATGCTTCATGCATAGGCTTGCCCAGCCGGTTTATGCTAGAACCGCCACTGTATATATATATGTATAACATTAAAAGCCGTGTGTTGGTTGGCTTAAAATATGTACTGGGTGCATATTCAGTAGAATATTAAGTATGAACAATAACCTGAAACTGAGTTCAAAATTCATTGCTGAAAAAATAACTGAACACGCAGTGAAGACATCAGATGTACTGAAATATATGCTATGGAAGTTCTCCCTGCGTTTTTTCATACAGAAACTCTCACTTCTCGTTCGGCAGTTTTTAGGTGGTTGATTTTCGACGCCACCTTTATACAAAAACGAAAGAGAAAGTTCAGATTTGGGAACTATATCTCTACTGGATATTCCAGGGACCCAAACAGTTATAACTTTTAAAATAAAAGTCCTTGCAAAACAGTTATTTTTTGGCTTTTTAATATATTTGAAACAAAAAAAGTTATATCCGGACTTTTATTTTTTAAGTCCGATAATAAAAGTTAAATCCGGACTTTTATTTTTTCCGGGCAAAATAAAAGTCCTTTCTAATAAAAAACGAACAGCTTATGCGATTGGAATAAGATTGGCACAAGTCAATTCGTATTGATCTCCAGAATCCATAAATGTATACTTCTTCAACATTATATATTACTAATACTACGCATTTAGCATAAAAATACACACAACTATTTCCTCATATACTATGCATACCAAGTGGCAAGTGGTGTTCAGATGATCAAAAAGAACTTTGGCCACGAGGAACGAAATAAGACTTTTCTAAAGTAAATTTCATTCCTAATTCCGAATACCATTTCCATTTTTCTGTGTCGGATCTAGTTTCCGAGTTATCCTGACATGAAGATTACTTATTCATGCCCATATGAGAAAATAGATGTATGTCTGTTTATGCTAAATTCGCAGTATTAATAATGTATAATGTTAAAGAAGTATACATTTTTGGATTCTGGAAATCAATACGAATCGATTGGTAATTTTATTCCAATCGCATAAGCCGTTCGCTTTTTATTAAGAAGGACTTTTATTTTGGCCGGAAAAAATAAAAGTCCGGATTTAACAGTTATTCTTGGACTTAAAAAATAAAAGTCCAGATTTAACAGTTATAAGAGGACTTTTTCCCAAAAAGTTAGAAAAATAAAAAGGATGCATGATTGATGCTGTAAAGGTCCTGGAAGTCATTTTGGTGTCAAGGGCGTTCACTTAGCATCATTTTTTGGCCCAGACTTTTTTGACTTCCGAAAAAAAAACTGTTAAAATGGGTCCCTGGAATATTCAGTAGGAAATATGTGCTGTTTTCCAGCTGATAAGTATAAGGTATGTACATACTTACATATGTATGTACATCAATTCAAAGACATACTACATACATACCTACTTATTATATCTACTTATTCAGCGTCAAGCCTAGTTGAGTTGAGTCACGGTTTATAAAAAACAAAAATGTGTGTAAAAGAAGAATTTTTGATTTATCGCCTCGTTGGCAACGTTCCCGTCACACGTTGCCGTTTGTGTTACTTTCAATACATTAACAATATGACTGTTTTTATTTTCTGTTTGAATCAGGGACCGTAATCATTATGAGTTTTATAATAAAAATCGCCATTTAATCATTATTGTTTAAGCTTTGATGGGAGAGGGGAAGGCGAGTTGCTTTTTTGGAGGGAATTGGAGTGGGTTTGGCTACGGGGAGGTGTAGCATCTTTTTTTGGGTAGAGTGGGGGTGGCTACGGGGAGGTGTAGCATCTTTTATGCGAGTGTGTACATATGTACGTGTGTATGTACATATGTGCATATATTGGATGTATATATGCACATACATACCATATTTTATGTATGTATGAATGTATTCAGTTGGGGAGGAGCGTGATTGCGGCTCCAAGGTTGGGCGAGAGTGCCAACCTCTTTTTCGTTTGTGAAAAATCCCGTGTACGATTTGCTCATTCATGCTATATAGCTCGAACAATGCATAAGACGGCTGAGAATTACCGCAGTTTTTTCACAGCCGCATGCAAATGCACGAACGAAAGCTATACAGCATAAGTTGCATAAACAATTATATGTTGAGTGTTTTTAAATTTCATCAAAAATAATCATTATTTTTTGAGTTTTACTTTTTTTTTGATCAGAAATAACACTTATTCCTTGAGCGATATTTAATCTTTCAGAAATAATCTTTATTGTGTGAGTTTTAGTTTTTTGATCAGAAATAACACTTATTCCTTGAGTTATATATTTATCGTTCAGCAATAATCATTATTGGGTGAGGTTTAATTTTTTTCGATCAAAAATATCACTCATTGACGAAGTTATATCGATGGGATTTTTTTAATAATTATGTTCCAGAGCACTTCAGAGAAAATTTGAGTTTTTCGACCTAAGCAAAAAAATAAAACTCAAAAAATAATTGTTATTTCTGAGCGATAAATATATCACTCAAAGAATAAGTGTTATTTTCGATCAAAAAAATAAAACTAAAAAAATAATGATTATTTTTGAGATTTATGGATATCGCTTAAAATTTTTCGATCATAGTGGATTCGGATAGTGCTCTTTCAGACATGCACACACACAAATTCAATACTCTTCTACGATGTTTGCAAGTATTTGATTTTTCTCACTGAAAATATAACGAATAATGATTATTATGGGTCCCTGGTTTGAATGTATGTATGTATGCAGGCATGGATTCCTTGTTCCTGTTTGCCTGCAGCACGGAAGTGTAGACAATTTATTGAATATTAAAGCTTTGCAGTCCACCAAGAACAAGAACAGGGTCGCTAGGGCATGGAAGTGAATCGTTGTGGCGGTGAGCTCACCTGCCGGGAATGAGTAAGAGAACAAATTTGAACTTTCATTCATTTTTTATTAACCAGCAACGCTTTCATCGCCTTTCCGTCTTGCTTTTAAGTGGAGAACTTATGCTGGGAATTTAATCCCTTTAAGCGCTGCTGAATGGAAATGGACAAAATGTCGGCAACCAATGACCGTAAAATTTTGTAAACAATGGGTGACTTAAGTACACAAAATGCTCTTCGCAGTTTCGTCTTAATTGACGATTTTATTGGCATCTTTTGAATGGCTTAGCGGCATTTTTCCCAGCCAGCCAGTAAAGCAATTACGCGGCGCGGCTCACAGGCGTTTTCTTTAAATCATCAATCTGTTCTGTAGCTTAAGCGACTAATTTTGCTATTGATGGCAAACGAGTCAAAAAGAAGGAGAAGAAAAGAAGCACGGAAATTCGAAATAAAAAACGAAAAATAAATGCAAGCTGCTTTGAGGATAGCAAGTGGTTTCGGAGAGTGAATAAAGTTGTAAATTGTTTAAACAAAACAAGCAGCTTGGCTGCAGAGATTGTTGAGGTTTTGTAGTTGCCATGTAAATATTTACAATGAAATTAGCACTAATTAATGGCAATTATGGTAAGGTAAATTGAAATAAGGAAAAAAATAATGTAATTATTGTACTAGGTTATTGAAACGATAGCAAGTCGTCTTCCCTTCCTTCGCTACCTTTGACCTTTGTTATTTATGTTATTTATTCCTTATCAAGTGAGGATGCAATATTTATTATTATTATTTATATAACCGTCGTACTGAAGTCCGTGGTTCTTAAAAGGAACTACATATTCTCCTCTCAGAGATGTCATATCAAAATCTCAATTAGCGATGTTAGATCTCCACCGGCTACTGACTCTATGTTATATGAATGAATAGGTTGCATCTGAGTGCGTTTTGAGCGTCAGGGGACGGGGAAAACGAAAAATTACATTAAAGATGGCACATCGTCGAAACCGTTTTGTCTACATAATTCTATAATACATTCTTACCTTTCGGAAGAACCAACAATCAAAAAGAGTTGGGAATGACTTTTATTGTGTTAGAATGATCAAAGTCAGTTCTTATGGAGATAAAATGTGTTAGTTAAGTGTGGTGAAATATCATGGGGCAGAGCTCTGCAGGACATGGTATGCTCTGTAATTGTAAATAGCTACACTCAGAGAAAAAGCAAGCTAAATTTCAGTATAGCGGACTTGAATCAAGCCGAAAACGTTATGAAAGTCTGTTAAGCTCGAAAATGCTAAAATCGGGAATATATTCTTATTTTTAGGACAATGTTTTTTGAGAAAAAAAGCTTATATTAAGAATTTTCCGTTTTGAAATGAGCTTATATAAACTTATTTTTAGCATTGCCTATGATTGATTTAAGAATGTACATTCCTATTTTAAGAATGGTCAAATTTTTTTAGGAATACTTATTCCTGCTTTACCACTTTTTCGAAATTCCAAATTCGAAATCATTTAACCCACCTAACAAAACAAAAAAATAAAAGTGGTTATTTCAATGCATTGTATTTTATTTTGTTTTATTTTCAGACATGTATATACATAGTAGTTAATAGACATAAGTATATAATATACAATTCAGTTTTTACATACATATATACATATAATCCGCACACATCGTATATTATAGTTATGCAAAATAGGTCTTAAGGTATTGATATAATTATAACTACAAAAATTTTGGAGGATTTAAATCTAAAAAGGGATTCAAAAATTTCTCACAACAACAGACCATACAACCCATTGATTTGAGTTTGCCACACAGCATCATGAACACCCGATAGTCGAGCCACCACACCAAAACAGACCATCACAAAACCAATTTGACCGATGCCCAATGCGCATGAGAGTGAGCAATTGTTGTTTGCATTTCTTCATTTGACGGAAAGTGGCCGATAATAGCTCTATGTCCGATAGTTCTTGCTTACAGGGATCCAAGAAGATGGCAATAATGGCAACAGGAGCAATAATACATGCATGATAGATAAATTATAGATTTTATTGTCTGGTGGACGATTCGAGCTGCAATGGTCACTGCATCCATGCACAAAAGTTGGTGCCACAAAGCTGTAAATCCTCTTCGGAGATGGTTGCGCTGGAGTCACCGCCACTGCCATGAGCGGCACTTGAAAGCAGTGTAACACATAGAGAGATAGAAATGCCAATTAATAAGCAGAAGTTACATTAAGGCATAACGAAATCAGAAATAGATTTTTTTTTATTTTCTATTTTGCTTTGTACGAATAAATTTTTATTTTTTATTTTGTTAAAAAACGTTATATTTGAACAAAAAAACGACGACTATTGAAATTTGTTTACATATGTATGTACACATATACATTCATATGTATCTTTTCAGAGAACACTTGACCCTAGCATCTTAAATTAAGAATTTTATTCTTAAAACAAGATTTTTTCAGATTTTTATCTTGCTTCAAGAATGCCATTCTTGTTTCAAGATTGGAGAAACTTAAATTCTATATATTTTTACTTAATTTCAGTAGTTCTTAAATCAAGTACGACATAGCTTGATTTTAGGCCGCAACTTTTCTCTGAGTGTAGATACTCCTGACTTCGAACCAAAAACAAAAATCGTTGAATTTCAAATTCATCAAAATTCATTTGAATTTTTTCGCTTTAATTTTAATACCACTTTAATACCATCTTCTGCATCGAAACTACTAAACCGATTTTCAAACTAAGAACACCATTAGAAAGGTATTGCCCTCAAATAGAACTGCGCCAAGTTTCATTAAAATTTGTTGGAAAATGCGCCCACAGTCGTCGTTGGAAAATTCCCGTGTGGTTGTTGTTGCATGCTTTTGAACACTACAGAGCTGTGGCAATGCCCGTACATAGGTGAGTTTTTGTGTGCTCACCAAACTTACCATGCAATTGTGAACATGTTTGGCTGGAAGTGGTGTGTGGCTTAAAAGAAGTAGAAATATAAAAAAGTAGCGAAAGCACTACAACAAAAATACAAAGTCAAGTAATAAGAAGGATAGGAGAGAAAACATATAGAAAAACTGTCGACTTTCGACAGTAGGCAGCACTCTAGTAAGTACATATATATTTAGCTACACTCTTACGATGGTTAAGTAGCTCTATTTATTTTTATAAGTTAATATATAATGACCATAACTTTTTCTCTGTTTATCGCATCAACCTGCTTTTATGTCCATGAAGAGATGACATTTCGCCATCTTGATAAATGCCAGGGAAACTGTAAACAATATATCACAATTTCAATTTTTTGTTCATATTTAATCACGGATTTCTCGATTAATTTGTTAACCAGTGTACATGTAAAACTTTTTTGGAACAATCTCCTATTAATTCTGTTTGGAACGATGTATAACTTTTTCATATTCACGTAGGCGTTCCTAGGCTATTCTACTTTAATCAATTTCTACTCTGAAATTTTCCATACTAAAATTGTTAAATTTCTACTTACCCTGCTTGAAGGCTAGTTCCCCTGTCTGTGATCCAGATTCGCATACAAATTTTGCATGCAAATGAACCACAATTTTGTGATCCTGATGTTTATCTGGATCCATTTCTGGTCCGTATAGATTGTAGTAGCCGCTGTGGTGCAGTGGGTAGAGTGCTCGCCTGCTATGCCACAGGTCTCGTGTTCAAACCTCAGTCCGAGAAAAACACAAAAAAAAATTTTTCTAATTAGTAAAAATCCAATTATTGGGTTTTTTAAGAGCAGCGGTCACCTCTCGTCAGTGGGCAGCATACACTCCGAGAGTATTTCTGCCATGAAAAAGTTTCTCACAAAATATACATTCGCTGTTCGGAGCCAGCATAAAACTGTAGGTCCACCCAATTAATAGGAAAAACAAAAGGAGCACACCTCGAATTGGGAGAGAAGCTCGGCCATAAAACTCGTCAGAGTTATAATAGCGCCATTGTATTATTATTATTATTATTATTATTATTATTATTATTATTATTATTATTATTATTATTATTATTATTATTATTATTATTATTATTATTATTATTATTATTATAGATTGTAGTAGACTTTTTTAACCAGATAAACATGAGGATCAAAAAATTTTTGTTGCAGTTGCTTGCAAGTTTTTTGTCCGGATCACTGCCAGGGGAAATCATCTATTAATAAAGCATGAAAATACGCAGTAGGACTTTGGATTATCGTTTTATTAATCCGGGAGTACTTGTCAATAGATACTCTATTACTCCCTATACTTCGTGTATAAGCATACAATTTTGTATACTCGATTTTAACATTGCATGTCCTAGGAAGGGAAGTAATAAACACAAACAAAATAAAACAAAACTGAAAAAATTTTGATATTGCTCGGAAATGATATCAAATAGAGTACTCTTCTGCTATCGCCTGGGGAGATCTCGCTCCTAGTTCTACTGGGTAATTTCGTAATTTTTTTAGCTTCTTTTTTAGCTCTAAATTTTTTTTTTTAATGTGTGAAACATTTTTTTTTAGCTTTTTATAGCTTTTTTTTTGAGAATCTAGCTGGAACTCTGGAAAAGTTCTGGCAACACTAATTCTGAAATTTAATTTGCGTTTTCTGATTTCAATCTGGGAAAGGTGTAGAGCTCTAATTGTAATCAATGTAATGATTGATTTCTTAATTTTTTTTATTTCACAAGATAAAAACTGACTTCATGAGAATGATTTACTTCGAAATATTCGAAATTTTTTTTTTACTTTACCCTTTTACTGGTCCCTTGCTCATCCTTAAGGGAGCAGCTAACTTTTAGGCCCGTTGGATACATACTATATACGCATACATATACATATACACATATAAAAATAAATAAAAATATGAATATATAGTTGTACCTAATACTTACTTTTCACTTGTAACTCTTTGAGTGAAGTGAAATCTGACGTCAGACACACATGCACATGCAAAAATGCACGTTGACTGCAGCAAAGAAAAGTGACTGATGTCAGCAGCATGGGCAAGACAAAGAGTGACAACTTAAAATTAAATAAATTCATTACCATAAGCAAATTTATCTAAACTGACAAATGACTGGAGCGCCAAACGACGGCAAGCAGCGGTAAGCGGTAGTAAGGACTCCAGCCTGACAGAATGCATGCAATCATAGTTATATACAAGTACATACATATATGTAAATAGTATGTAAATACATACATATGTTCGAGTTTATATAACAACACTAACGGTGTATTAACTACTGCAGTTGAAATAAGTATGTAAGATGAGTTAAGCATGACGTCGGCAACGTGAAGTTCATTCCAAGAAGTTTTCAAAACTTCTGGATCATCAAAAAGGCAAAAAGTCGGGGAGCTGAAAATAAATGTAAGCATGAGGCATGTGTGCCTTAACATGTAAACTAGGAAACTTATTTATACATAGATAGATATGTGAGTAAGCAGCAGAAGAGAGTAAATTAAATGCAATATACCTAAGCAGTAGTCAGCTGTAAATACAAGCACAAATACTCAGTGCAGAAAAATGCATAATACCTGCAAAAATTATTGGACCACTTGGTACATTTGTGCCAAAGTCAACTAGCTACAAGCCTGTCACATGTATTAAATCATTGGGCTAGTGCCATGCAGGTACACTATCGTATTTTGCTACGAACATCGCTCGTTTTTTCACGATCATTGCTAGTTTTGACGATCGCCCTACAGTGTCACAACAAACTAACCCAAATCTAGAAACATTTCACATAAAAAAATTGGTCCAATTAACATTGCGATGTCCTAGGAGAGGATTAGCCCCTCCATGCCTATATAACAGCTAAGAGTAGCCACGGGAAGTTAGTTTATAAACTAGTTTGATGCAATCGAGAGCGGACCACTGGCTGTCTCTCGATCGCATCAAACTAGTTTACAAACCAGCCACAGCAAACCAATTCAGAAAACACCTATGAGCATATGCAATTTTCATTTGTAATTTTAGTCTCCACGTAAGTAAGATGATGGAATACGCATAAATACGTACAAAAAAATAAAATAGGAAACTAACAGAAAGAATAATACCAAGTTGTAGAAAATAACAGCTAAAGAGGTGCATAAATCAAAAGCAAACTAGAAGAAAACCTTAACAAAAAACTGTGCAAAAACAACGCAATGAGCCAAATTTTCTAAGATCGCACGCCACTCTAAAGCTATAAAGCAATAAGATTACCAGTTTTTTTTTTGTAAAATAGTTATTTTTCCATTTCTTTAACTCAGATGTTATTTGAGGTGCATTTAGAGGTTGCTAGAGTTGTTCTAAGAATGCATAGCTGATATCTGGCTTTTACTAGGCAAGTTTAAAAGCCTTCTAATCTTTTCACATGTTGGCACTTGATTTGATTGTCCAATTGGAGACGCGTTCAAAAATTCAAATACAATTTTTATGACATCAGATATACTTCAACACCTTACGAACTGCAGACTAAGTATATTGAGAAATGTGAAACTCATTTTAATTTAACTAAATTTATATTCCACTAAGTTTTGAATTTGAACAAAAAAAAAATTACTTGCATTACATTTACATTACGTTCAAACAAATTGTGAGAATATGTTTACTAAACCATTTTCTAACCTCTTTCTTTTAACATTTTGTTCGTCGAAGACTGGTTTAAGAATTAGCTCAGATTGATGTCCTTTAACCAATGTGTCTTACCGAAGGACCAGCGAAAATGAACATTACTCATACGCCCCGTCAACCAACAAACAGCTGAACATGTGAAATCTCAGCACTTTTGTTTATTTATACGTTTATGTGTCGGATAGCTATGCATTAGCCGAGTTTTCGTTGAGCCTCGAAATATTGAATCACTCGTAAAAAAAATGTATTGTGAAAACTTTTTTTTGTTTTCTTTTTTAATATTTACCATTACAATTTAAACGTATTTACTATTAGTCTGTTATATTTAGAATTTCTTTGGGTGTATGTACGCGTGTTTAAAAATGGGTGTTTAAATGAAGGGTGAGGATCTTGTTAAAGAAACTGGGGCGAATAATGTTCTACAAACTGTATGCAAAGAATATTAAAAAACACTTATCCTGTAAAATTTACGTTTTGTTGGATATCTACACATAAATGGCGGTTAGGGCTCGATATAAGTAAACTTATCAGTTTGTAGAATCATATAAAGGCATACAAATTGAAATATGTACATACATACATATGTGTTTATACATAGTTTGTAGCCCGCTGTTTGAGAGCGAATTGTTTTCTGTATGGTGTAATTTAACTATGCAAAATATGCAAACAAACAACGGCAGGCACATTCACACATCAGATAAGCAGCTATATGTAGGTATGTAGCGTTTCTTTTTTTTGTTTTTGGAAAAGTCATGCAGTTGCAGTGAAACTTAGTTTTTTTGCTTGACTTTTCTAATACTTTTTGTTCGTTTCCGTTTGTTGTGGAAATACTTTTTCCAACCACAAAAACCATAACTTTGTGTTGGAATTAATGTGGAAAAAGAAACAGCGGAAAGCAAGTTGCAGTTGAAAAATTTGAAAAAAGAACAAACAAGCAGAAAAACTGTGTGAAATTCTGACAGAAATCTGACTTAGCTAAGTAAGCTGGTGTGGAAGTGCTGAAAGTGTTTGATATGTGGATTTGTTAAAGGTCAACCAAGTGACAGTGATAAGCCAAGCGAATTTCATATTGTTTGTGAAAGTTCTTCTGCAGAGCTTTTACGCATTTACAAGTCCACATATTACACTCACTGGCGAACCTGTCACGTGCAGATGTATACTCATATATTCATATACATATATGTGCCGTTTAATTAGAGTAGCTTAACTCCAAATATGGTGAACGCAGAATAACCATTGGACCAATTCGGCTTTTTAAAAGCGGAAATAATGGATTTGTAGTGTTAGAGAAGGAATGGTTGTAAACAAGAAATTTTTACGAAAAGCAGAGTTAACTTTAGTTAAGTTTTTGTATTGAATTGAGTTAAGTGAAAATAGGTGGTGAAGGAGGAAAAGTTTATAGAGATTAAAAACAAGAATTGGAAAAATTTTGTGTTAATTATACATACACATACATACATATGTACATATTATTCGGTGAATTCATCCCAGAAAGAGTTCGTCGGAAAAAGATCGTAACAAAAGCTGTGGCACACAGCACGCCGGAGTCAACAACGCAAGAGAAAAAAAAACCATTGTCAACATTCATGAATACACGAAATTCATTTGCACACAAATAACTTACAACTATGTCAACATTTTACGGCAATGACAGTGATTTCGACATGATAAAACCTCAAAGTCAACTGTAATTTTTATTTTTGTGTCAAATTGAATGCAACACAAGCAGAGCATGCAATAAAATTATAAATAAATAAAATACTTAATAAATAGTTGTAATCTTTTGCAAGCAACATGCAAAAGAACACGACAAAAATTGAGGAATTGCCTACAAAAAAATAAGCGATAATTAAAAAATAAGCAGCAAGCGTATAACTCGGTAAGTCAACCAACTTGAAAACAGTGTTGAAAAGTTTAAAAAGGTGCGTCATTGTGAATGGTCAACGGAAAGTAATTGGAAAATTTCAAAATAAACGTCAAAAAATCAGAAATTGAAAAATTTCCCAGCCAGCATTTTTTGAAAATTTTGATCAAAAAATGTTCAAATGTCATACGCCCAGATGATTAAAAACGATCAAATTTAAAAACATTTTCTATTGGAATATGAGTGAATCGTCGGGAGAAAAATGTACCCTAAATATGACTATTCTTAAGTAATCATTTATGATACATAGTTTTAAACATTTTTCAATCATTTTTTGATCAAATTTGATATCATTGAAATCTCCTACTTCATTTTTTTTTTGGAATCGAAGATGCGCACTTTGCTTCAAGCATGTAAATCCGCGTCCAATAACAATAGATGAACAGGAGCCAGTCCATATTTCGCTCCATTTATGGAAAAAAGAGAAAAAATATTTGGGCAAACCCCAATAATATGAAATAACCACACGGTTCATTCTGGTTCCTGGCCATTTGGTATAAAATCTTCATCGATCCCGCCACAATCATCGCCGCCCTCATCACATATGACACCTTTATCTCAAACATCATCGCCCTCATCACCATCGTCGTCTTCATCACAATTATCTCCACCACCACCATCCACCCAAAACCGTCCCTACTACAATCATCTCCGTCGTCACTGTCATCATCACCATCACATCGTTCATCCTTCTCACAAAATCTATCCACACGCAAAAGGCTTGCAGCTCGAGGAAGGTATTACGAAGAAAATTTTGAAGGCTAAATTTGGAAAATACCTCGAAATAAAAAAGAAAGCTAGATCTAGATTCGCAAATAAATAAGTAACGCCTTTTTTCTTTCCATTAATACACATATTTAATTTTTATTTGGAACGATTTTACCGACATTCATTAGTTATATAAATATATGTACATAGAAATTTAAATAAATTTTAAAAACAAACCGCTTTTTTTGTTTCCTTCAATAGCCCTGTAAAAATTGTGCGATTTGTCCCGGACTCCTCTCTTTCGGGTACAATTACTCCTCAATTTTATAGGGAAGGGTGAAAATGTAGACAAATTGTTGACAATTGTACTCAGAAGGTTATAAACGAACTTCGAAATATGATTTTGTTCAGATCTAAAAGGGTACAATTAGTCTCCACATAGGACATGCTCAAACAAAAGGGGAAACTTCATTCCATATAAAGAGACCACAAGTTGTATTAGTCGCATGCTCCATTGCGAGTGATCCCGGATACATCCCGAATTAGTCGAATTTTTTGCAGGGATAGTGTTAATGAAAAAAGTCAAATTATGAAAGCTCACAGTAGTGTTGTAAATGAATCACAATTTGAAAAATTCCTCAACCATACCTCAGTAATCCCTCAATAAAAGCAGGTAGTGCATTCTTTTGCAGGTTGCTTACAAAAGATTGCCACTAATATTGAATGTGTTCTTTTTATGAAATATATAAAATAATATTAATAAAATCTTGTGATTGTTAAGCAGCACGCCAACACCGTTTGAAAATGACTGGCACATCATCGGGCAGCTGATACTCGTATTTATGTAAATTAATATATTTTTACACCCAGCAGCTAGCTGGAACTGAAAAATCCTTCAAAGGGCATTCTATACCGATATATGAAGTGCAGCCGCGAATAACGTTTTAAACGCCATTTTTAACGTAATACGTTTTTTTTTCATATTACAGTTTACAGTACTCTCAGTCTACATTACTCTCTTGCATTATACCGTCACCAAATCAGCTAAAATTATTCATCTTTTCACATGAAAAATGCAAATAGAAAGTGTCAGTCAGTGGAAGAACGTTTTAAGTTACACTAGTAAACCCGGCCACGCGATGCTGTGGCTTTCAATTACACTGTGCGACAATTTGAGGGTGGAAGACCACTTATTTCCACATTTGAAAATTTTTTGATATACCTTCATAGCTACTGCTTATTTTTATTTTCTGTGGACCTACATTTTTTATAGATTTTGACCAAGGAGCCCCATAGTGAAGTTTTGTGCCGAATATTTTTCTAGACTATGGTAACCTTAAAGCGATCTATAAAAGGCCATATGGCGCGCTCCTCCTTTTCTTTCTAGTTCTCTTTCTCTTCTCCTTTCCCCTTTATTTGCGCTTTATTTTCCCTTTATCCATTTTATTTTTCATATTTCCTCTTTCGCTTCCTGTCCTTCGCCATATCCTTCCCTTTCATATTCCTCTTCCCTTTCCTTTTATTACCCATCTTCAGTGCTAAGCCTTCCATGGCACTTCAAATTTAAAAATGAGATAAACTGTAGCGTTAAAATGGATTATTGAACGGTGGCACCCTTTTTGTAAAAATTTTAATAAATTACTCATTTCCATGCCAAGTCCTTTCATATGACACCTCAAATTTAAAAATCAAACAAACTATAGCGTAAAACTGAATTTTTGAACAGGTGGCAACCCTTTTTGAAAAATTTCTATTAAATTGCTCAATATCAGGTCAAGCCCCTTCATATGGTACCAAAAATTTTAAAATCAAACAAACTATACAGTAAAATTAAATTTTCAAACATCTGGCAACCCTTTTCAAAAAAATTAAACCTTCCTGCACATCTAAAGGTCAAGCCCTTGCATCTGACACCACATTTTCAAAAATCGGTATAACGGTGTAAAAGTTATGGTGTTTACAAAAAATCGCTTAGCGTAATATATATAAAGATAAGATAAACTGTAGGGTAAAAATGGATTTTTGAACAGGTGGCACCCTTTTTGTAAAAATTTTAATAAATTACTCATTTCCATGTCAAGTCCTTTCATATGACACCCCAAATTTAAAAATCAAACAAACTATAGCGTAAAACTGAATTTTTGAACAGGTGGCAACCCTTTTTGTAAAATTTTTATTAAATTACTTAATATCAGGTCAAGCCCTTTCATATGGTGCCAAAAATGTTAAAATCAAACAAACTATACAGAAAAATTAAATTTTCAAACATCTGGCAACCCTTTTTAAAAAAAATTAATTTTCCTGCACATCTACAGGTCAAGCCCTTTCATCTGACACCACATTTTCGAAAATCGGTATAACGGTGTAAAAGTTATGGTGCTTACAAAAAATCGCTTAGCGTAATATATATAAAGACATGTACAAAACCATAAAAATTAAATTGATGAATTTTTTTCGAACAAAAACTTTATTTCTCATTATTTTTGAGAATCCCAATAAAAATTACCAAAAACAATGATTTTCCCGTTTTTTTTTCTCCATAAAAGTTTATGTTTTGTAACTTACAACGTTATTCGCGGCTCGCCTTCATATCAAAGAATTCCATAATAACTTTACATGTCTTGAGTGACGTCCATATCTACATACATATTCGTATACAAATAGCTGCTTGTATGTTATTTCATTTAATTTTCAGCAACCCTGTACTTTTGACATTATCGAGCCCAAGTCAGACTGAGGAAGCAACATGAAACTATTTGCCTTATGACAGTCATGCGGTTTAGTATCGAGATATACATACACTCAGAGAAAAGTTGCAGACTAGAAACAAGCTGTGTCGTACTTGAATTAAGAATTATAGAAATTGAGGGAAAATAAATAAAATTTAAGTTTCCCCAATCTTGAATCAAGAACGGTATTCTTGAAATAGGATAAAAATATGAAAAAATCTTGGTTTAAGAATGGAATTCTTAATTTAAGAATACTAAACAAAGTGTTTTTAAAAAATACATATACATGTATATATATGTACATATGTAATTTTCGAATTTTATTTTTTTGTGAAAATGGAAAATATTTATTAAAAAATAATTTACATAGCAAGATGGATGAAATTAAAACATCATAATTATGTATGCATAATGCATATGTTCCATTGGACGCGTGCCAGGCGTATGTACATATTGATGAATCAGGATGCAACTCGTCGATGAAGTACATACATACATAGTATGTATGTGGGAACGCTGCGCTTAGATTCGGACCAAACAGTTCACAAAGCGGAGGTTAACGAAAGCCGTTTTCTCATATTTAAAGGGTGAGTTATCCGTTCGGGATATGTGCCCCATCGATTTGAGTGGTTAAACCCATTTTTTATATAAATTTAGGTGATTTATCCACTAGGTTGACTAAGCGCAATTACCCGCGAGTAATTTTAATTAATTTGAAAAATGCATTTTTGTGGGATTTTTTTCGCTTATTTGTTTATAAGTGAAAAAGTTAGATAAAAAAAATTCATTCAAAATTAATACAGCACCATATCCTTCATAGACAGTTTCGCTGTACTATCTCCAATCCTTAATACAATTTTATGCAACTAAATTCAACAAATTTGTCCATATTTTTACCTAAAAAAGTTACTCATACGGCTCGTCATACGAATGTTTTGTATGTAGTTTTTACGGAAATATAACAAAATTTATTTGTAAAAACAATATATGCGCTTAGGAATCCTAGTAGATAAGTAATCCACTTATGATGGATATAAAAATAGAGGCAATCACTCAACTCGTAGGTGTTTCTACAGTTGGATCTCGGACTAGTATAACTACATACATATGCGTGTATTAAAACTTGTGCTATACATTTATAAAGATAACATATAATCGACAATCGATTATAATTTAAATTTTTATAATAATTTTTAATTTTTATCTTTTATTTCAGATTCTCAAGATTATTTATCAATTGTAATATTCAACGCAGTGCTTCCCTCCCCATCTCGTTTCTGAAGCTGAATTGTTGATTTAAAACCTTTTATTACAATTAAATATCTGTAATAGTTATAATTATAGTTGTAGTTATAGTTATAACAATATCTGAATATGTAAATACTTTTGGGTTTAT
The DNA here is from genome assembly GCA_960531455.1 of Urophora cardui. Classification (NCBI taxonomy): domain Eukaryota; kingdom Metazoa; phylum Arthropoda; class Insecta; order Diptera; family Tephritidae; genus Urophora; species Urophora cardui. The sequence continues at coordinate 95,586,854 of OY482671.1, read as the reverse complement.
AATAACAATTTTATATGTAATGACTGAATTATATATATATATTATATATATTACTATATATGTATGTATGTAAATATCTGAAAATATCTGAAAATAAAACGCATTGCAAATAAAAATAGGTAAAAAAACTTTTTAAGTTAAACGGTTTTATGTTATACATACATTGCAATGTTTAAGATAAATGTACTAAAAACCAAAAAATAATAAAATAGATACAGTCGTGGGAATTATACATTTGCATAGACTAGACTAAAATAAAACCGTGGGGCACGTCAATTGTCTACAATCGTTGATTAAAATGTTTGTTTTGTAATGTTACACTATAATTAGGCAGTTGTTCAACCGACAACGATGGACGTGTGATAAGTAGGGCTAGAATGTGGAAAAAAGCTAGCAAGCTCGATTATAAGCGAGTTTTAGGCTTTCATAGTGGTGAGCGAGTAGTACTTTTATCATATGTTTTGTAGATTAAAGACAAACTACGAGCAGTGAAACGATTCCTCGTGTGAATGTCCAACGATAAACTAGTTGAAACATCTCTTTTATTAACATGGAGTGTATAACTATTGGAATTTCCATGAGCAAGAAAATAGTAAGTAATTTCCTCACCGTCTGCGGGCCAACTGCCTAACGACGAATTAAACGATTCTTCTATCGCACATTAAGTCGATAATTTGTAGACAATTGACGTGCCCCCGGTTTTATTTTAGTCTAGTCTATGCAAATGTTTATAATTCCCACGACTGTATCTATTTTATTATTTTTTGGTTTTTAGTACATTTATCTTAAACATTGCAATGTATGTATAACATAAAACCGTTTAACTTAAAAAGTTTTTTTACCTATTTTTATTTTCTAGTTTTTAGTTTTTATTTCGCATTCTGTTTAATTCATTTAGTGCTTCATTATTGCAAGGTTTCTTGCCCGTTAGTTTATTGCAGTCCAACGCCTCTATAGCGACCCACGCGCCACCTATCGGAAGTTTTTTTTAGGAAAATATTTCCTTTCAAGGTAGTAATACATGTTCCGAATTTCAGCCAAATCGGACCATAAATGCGATTTTTGTAAATATAGCGACCCATGCGCCACCTAGCGGAATTTTTTTTTAAGAAAATATTTATTTTCAAGGATACATGTTCCGAATTTCAGCCAAATCGGACCATAAATGCGATTTTTGTAAATATAGCGACCCACGCGCCACCTAGCGGAAGTTTTTTTTAGGAAAATATTTCCTTTCAAGGTAGTAATACATGTTCCGAATTTCAGCCAAATCGGACCATAAATGCGATTTTTGTAAATATAGCGACCCATGCGCCACCTAGCGGAATTTTTTTTTAAGAAAATATTTCTTTTCAAGGTAGTAATACATGTTCCGAATTTCAGCCAAATCGGACCATAAATGCGATTTTTGTAAATATAGCGACCCACGCGCCACCTATCGGAAGTTTTTTTTAGGAAAATATTTCCTTTCAAGGTAGTAATACATGCTCCGAATTTCAGCCAAATCGGACCATAAATGCGATTTTTGTAAATATAGCGACCCATGCGCCACCTAGCGGAATTTTTTTTTTAAGAAAATATTTCTTTTCAAGGTAGTAATACATGTTCCGAATTTCAGCCAAATCGGACCATAAATGCGATTTTTGTAAATATAGCGACCCACGCGCCACCTAGCGGAATTTTTTTTTTAAGAAAATATTTCTTTTCAAGGTAGTAATACATGTTCCGAATTTCATCCAAATCGGACCATAAATGCGATTTTTGTAAATAAAGCGACCCACGCGCCACCTAGCGGAATTTTTTTTTTAAGAAAATATTTCTTTTCAAGGTAGTAATACATGTTCCGAATTTCAGCCAAATCGGACCATAAATGCGATTTTTGTAAATATAGCGACCCATGCGCCACCTAGCGGAATTTTTTTTTTAAGAAAATATTCCTTTTCAAGGTAGTAATACATGGTCCGAATTTCAGCCAAATCGGACCATAAATGCGATTTTTGTAAATATAGCGACCCACGCGCCACCTATCGGAATTTTTTTTCATAATATTGCATTGTCATCGGGGTTATACATGCGTGCAAAATTTCAGATTAATCGGTTGACAGGAAGAGGGTGAAATTTGAATTACTAAATTTGACCCAAGAATAAAGAATAAATAATAAATAATAAAACAAACGGGGTGAGCTAAATAAAACCGTTTAAAAATAACCACTTTTATGTTTTATTTTTGTTAGGTGGGTTAAAAATTTCGAATTTTGAATTTCGAAAAAGTGGTAAATCAAGAATAAGTATTCTTAAAACGAAGTTGAACATTCTTAAATCAATCATGGGCAATGCTGAAAATAAGTTTATATAAGCTTATTTCAAAACAGAAAATTCTTAATATAAGCGTTCTAAAAATGAGAATATATTCTTGATTTTAGGATTTTCAAGCTTAACAGACTTTCATAACGTTTTCGGCTTGATTCAAGCCCGCTATACTTAAATTTAGGTTGCTTTTTCTCTGAGTGTATCGTCGTAACATACGAAAACTAACATATTTAAAATTTCTGGCGAAAGCTATCAATAAAAAAATTCTGAACGAAAAGTAGCACATTTGACTTTTGGCCGACGAAAAGTAATAAAATCGAGTTTTGGCTGACGAAAAGTCATAAAATCGCCTTTTGGCTGACGACAAGTATCAGTAATTATATACTGTTTTTACATTAAAATTGTTGTTTAAACGAAATTGATAGTTTTCGTCAGCCAAAAGTGGATTTTATTACTTTTCGTCAGCCAAAACTCGATGTTATTACTTTTCATCGGCCAAAACTTGAACTTTTTACTTTTCGTCAGCCACAAAAAATCTGATGTTAGTTTTCGTATGGTACGACGATATGTCCAAATGTATTTCTGTTTGTAGGAAAAGTAAATAATTCCATGTAAAATGATGGTGTGGATTTTATGGCAGCAATTTTTTATTTATTTCAACCACAAAAACTATTTGGAAATGAAAGGGAAAAAATACTTCCCAGCCAACCAGAAGAGGTGCTCCGTTAGAACTTCTTAAGCCCTTACAAGATAGAGTATCCGACGCAGAAAAGTGTCTTTTGAAATATATGCAAATAATTGCACCTTTAGGGCTCCTTATGAGTGTTTTCGGGGTCCTAAACGCTCCTTCAGATGATCCTCAAAGATTCCGTGCGGACTCAAAAACTCCTTTGAGGAGCTTTTTCGGACTCCACCGCATTTGGAGCTCTACGTCGACGGATTGTTTTGAGAGTGCCAATACGCTTCTAATTCGGAGCGCTCCATATTTAGTTAGCTGGGTTCTTATGTTATTGTTATAATTATGTTAAATTTCCGTAATATTAGTAGGTATATGAAATTTGGTTACCAACGCGTATTTTATTGAAGACACAAATATGAGGGGCGTGGGATGTTGACGGACTGAAATGACCAGCAAAGTAAGAGAATGATAAAAAGCTGATGAGGCTTTAGACCCAAATTAACTACATAAATCTAAAGTCAATCAGATATTCATGATGTGCCAGAATCAAATAGAATGAACGTGAAAAAAGAAATGTTGCCATTTATCTTGTTGTCGATAACAAAGCTTGTTTTTATTTATACGCGAACAACCTAAAGTATCGCAACAGCACTACTGCTGCCACCGCGACATTGGCGCAAATGGAAACACACTCAACCACTAAAAATGCTGCGCCATAGAGCATTTCCAGAATAGAGCTGTTAATTGGCAGCAATTAAAAAGTTTTGACTGGACAAACTTATATGTTCGACTACTTACAGCTTTGTTTGGTGTAGGATGGAATTGAGATGTTTGAGGTTTTAGCCGCAAAACTTAAAACGTGCCTAAACTTTCGATGCAAATAAATAAGTAACGTTTTAGTTGCTAACGCGCTAAAGCTTCACAGCTCAAGCTCTTTAAATTAAAAGCATGCAGTCACTAATGTAGACGAGACTATGAAATTTACATCTTATAATGACTTAAATCGTTAACTGGATTGCTCTTTGAACAGATCGACATTTTACTAAAATTACAGAACCTTATGGCTGTCAACTTTTGTCCGAGAGGCATAATGGAATGTTCAGAGTTTTATGATTATTCCATAGTGGTCGACTGTTCTTTATATTCGTGCTGCCATTTTCAATGCGTCACATATATTTTTAGACATATTTATCTATTTACTACGTTAGACATTCTACTTGTACAAAAATATATACATTTGCATAAACAAACAATTAATTAATACAATAATTGACTGGCAATACAATTTCACGCTTTTCATAAACGTTTAAACTCATCTAAAGCATCCTAGAAAATGGGTATCTTGAGTTCAGAGACTCTTCATGTATGAGTATATCTACATATATGTATTATACATATGTACATTAGAGTGCGTTTAAAATTCAAATTAACGATATTTTATTGTATCGCCCCCTCAATCTGTGGTAACATGGTCAAAGATATCACACATCAATTTTGGTACCGATTGGTGGCGGTTAAGGCGTGGCGCATTGAGCTGAAAATTCAGAAAACTCTATGAAAGGTCAAAAAATCAAAATATTTTTTTTAATTATATTATACCCAAAATTAATACTTCTATACCCAAGGATAACAAATATAAATTTTGGTTCCGATTGATGACGGTTTAGTGGTGTTTTAAGGGGGTCAATGTTCAGATTGCAATAGAAGACTTACATTTTTAGTGTCGCATAGTATTAATTTTGGGTATAATATAATTAAAAAAAATATTTTGATTTTTTGACCCTTCATAGAGTTTTCTGAATTTTGAGCTCAATGCGCCACGTCTTAACCGCCACCAATCGGTACCAAAATTTATGTGTGATATCTTTGACCATGTTACTACAGATTGAGGGGGCGATACAGTCTTTTTATGAACTTTTAAATATTTCATACAAATTAAAGTACATACATAGTATATAAAAAGTGTCAAGTTACATCAGCCAACGATGCCACACTCGAAATTTGCCAACTCGACACGAGTTGAATGAAAACGCAAACGCGGTCATAGTGACACATACAACACAATTTCAAGTAGGCAATGGTACTGCCTCAAAAACTAATATGGTGTCTCGACAAATAAAAGTTTTTATCAAATCAATATTTTCGAGGATTTTTTAACTTTCACGAATATGAAATGATATTTTAACTTTTGTTCAAAACACTATGAGGAGAGTTGGACCCACCATTGGGTCATATGTCTGTCTGTACGCCTCTCTCTGATTCCCCCAGATTTTGTGATATATGAATGAAAGTTGGCCTAAGGGTTCCTTTTAATTGATCACTTGACGGAACTAAGCAGGTTGGACTACTAAAGGTCAAGCTCCCATACAACCGATTATTCAGATATAAGCATTTTTGGCTAGAACTCCTGCAGTTAAACTGCTAAAGACATTAAAATTATGCACGATTATTACCATTGATAAAATTTTGATTTCATAAAAATAATTAATTTGGCATGAGAAAAAAGTTGCTTGTCGAGTTGCGTTGTAACTATAGTAAGGCAGCAATGTAATGGGTGCAAATATTGAGCAAGTATGTACAAACATACATATGCACAGACCCATTAAACATTGAAAAATAAATTCTCAAATGTTTGAGAAAATATTGCTTATCAATTTGAGAAGCATTTGAGAAATATGTATCTTTGAAATTGGTTTGAGAAAATGGAATTTCTCAATTTAAGGATCAGCCCAAAATTGCATATTAAAATTGTTTGAGATAATAAACGTTTGAGGTTTGAGAAAAGGGTTTATTTTCAAATGCATTAAATTTGGATAATTGAGAATAAAGAAAAATGTTTATTGGGGATGTATATATATGAATCTATGTGTGTTAGTGGCTTACAAGTAGACAACCACATCGGTTACACTCTCGCACACCCCATCCCCTGACTTTTGCGGTGCGACACCATTTGCTTGCTGCTGCAATTTGAATTATGCCGACTGACATGGACATATTTACGACTTAACAGCATCGCGGCGAAAATTTAAGTAAGTAAAACAGTCAAGAACAGTTACTGTCAAAGGGGAGGAGGAGGAGAGGAGTGTATGCAAGTAAGCAGCAGAAACAGCAGCAGAAAGTAGCAGTTAATGAAAATGTTGAACTGAAATTCTTGCAAGTTCGCTGAAGCTTTAGCTGAGCGGCCACAATTGGCGTAAAATGCGCAATTAGGCACTTGTGGTTGGGAATGTTTTGTGGCAAATGCAAAATGATAGATTCATATGTACTTACATATGTATATGTAACAATTGCTAGAATGGGTGAAGTTGAATATTAAGTATATACCTTTTTGTGGTTTTATGAAAAGTAGTTAAGGACTTTTAAAAATTCTGGAATAACTAAAAAATAATATCACATGACGTTCGCGTTGCGTTGTGGTTGTTGATGATGATGTGTCGCTGCTGATGCAGTTATGAGAACGAGAGCGGCGGGCGACGACCAGATGTCATGTGAAGAAAATATCTACTTTATTTTTGTTTCGGAAATAACGTAGAATAGACGAATACATTTTTCGGGAGTTTGTGGCTGATGGATGGTGATGATTTTCTTATCTATATTTCAAGATTTGAGTTTGGCTTTCTGTATGCATAGTCCTCAAATTTGAAATTTTGTTGAGGTTCCAATTACACATTTCAACTCAATGATATTTATTCTACTCTGCTTTTTACAATTATAGTTGAATATAATCCTTATTTCTTAAACACTTTTCATCACTTTCTTTGCCAACCGATTTAATATGGTACATTGAAGAGAAAATTTAGGCAACGATTAAGTTTTTCAATTTAGGTGTTTTAATTTTTCTTAAAATAAAATTGGTCAATAGCTCTATAAAAAACCACATGACGCGATTAAGTTTTTATTTTGTTCGAAGGAAAAACGAACTTTTTTCTTAGCGTTAAATACAATGCAATCTTAAAATGGAAAAGAAGTGTTTTTTTAACAGTTTCTTTCAATTGTTTTGAGGATTTTAGAGTTAAACCATCACAAGAACCAAAAATAAAACAAAAAACCACAAAAACCACAATGAAATGGAAAGAAATGTATTCAGTAAATACGCAGTCGGGCGCACTTGCCACATATTCGCTCAATTTTCGGGCAATTTACACTTGCCCATTTGTGTTGAATATGCCACACTCCCCCCAATCTCTACCCCCTTACTTTTCACTCAACAAATATTTGTTTCCGACTTGTTATACTCAGCTGTACTAGTACACAGAGTATTATAGTTTTAATCACATAACGGTGGATTGTAACAGAATGAAATAATCGAGATAGATATAGACTTATATATATCAAAATGATCAGGGTGAAAAGAGAAATCGATTGAGCCATGTCCGTCCGTCTGTCCGTCCGTCCGTCTGTAAACACTCTAACTCGCGCAAAAGTTGAGATATTTTGATGAAATTTGGAATGCAAGTTGGTATCGACACTGGGACGGTTGGTATTGAAAATGGACGAAATCGGACCATGACCCACCAGTGGGCACTTTTCCTATATAGAAAAAATCGGAAATTTGGTATCTCAGTCACTAATATAGTTGGAGTGATGAAATTTTACCCACGTGTTGAGCTCACGCCTCTAGGAAGAAATTTGATGAAATTTTGGAAAATGGGCGGTGCCACGCCCACTTATTAAGGGTCAAACATTGAAAGTTTTATATGTCATAACCCAGAAACCATTGAAGATATATCGATGAAATTCGGTACGCATGATATACTTAGGCAAATGTTTGGACGAAAAATTTCCAAAATCGGTTGACGGCCACGCCCACTTTTATATATGTGTATTATAAAGTGGCCTAATAAAAACATTTTAAGCGATATCTCTGTCAAATATAAAGATATATCATTAAAATTTTATAGCAGGAGTTCAACTACGGACATAAAACGAAAAACACAAAAATTTTGGAAAATGGGTGTGGCACCGCCTCTTTTTAGAAACAGGAATATACGAGATTTCTTAGCCTATAACTCGACAAATAATTGAGATATTATGACGAAACTAGGTTTATACACTTTTATAACTTGTATTAATAGACACGCAAAAATTTATTGAAATTGGTTTATGACCACGCCTACTTTTTAGCAAAGATATTTCTGGAACACGCTTTGGAAATTTGTAACGTGAAATCTTTGTAACGGGAAGTCATAAAGGAGTGAAATTTTGCACAAAGAATATTATCCATATGCTTAGTTGGATGACTGATAACAATTTTGAAAATGGGCGTGGCTACGCCCACTTTATGCAGCACTCGCTTTATATAAAATCCATCAAACGCAAACAAACAATGAAAGCATATAGCTGAGCATCTAATGTTCGATTCCACTCGAACTTAGGCTTCCTTACTTGTTTTCTTGGTGTTTTTATTTCTCTTAATCGCTAAGCCGAGGGCGCTTTCGAGTGTAATGGAAAAATCACTTGAGCTCATTTGTAATTCAATTCTCTACTCGTGTGTTTGTATGTAGGTAATCTACTTGCGTGCGATTGTGAAGCGAATTTATTGCACAAGTTATGTTGTATGTAATATGTTTGGCTGCATTCGCTGGCGTGCACGAGATTTGTTGCATGTCATGTGCAGCGTGTTGATTTACTTAATAGAATGTTATAAGTACATTAAGTGAACAAGTAAGTGTTTGCGGTAAATGCTAAGCATGTTAAAGCCAGAAAGCAAGCCAACATGTGCATGTGTGTGTGTGTGTGTGGTCGTTCTAGTGCATTTTGATTAATGCGAATCTGAGTGTGAAGTGGCGAATGTCGAAATTGCTGACGAAGTATTTTAATTATAATAATGGTTAATGGTTTTTATAGCCATAACTATGTGTGCACGTGTTTGCTTATGCAATTGTGCTTAAAGTTAAACATAAACTAAATTCATTTTTAAAATGTTACTTATATATTTTTTAAATAATTCCAATATGAAACAGTCAAAACAATATTATTTAGTTTTCGGTGAGGTTAGCGCGTTAAGCTCGTAATTTTCTTGAAAGCGATCGTTCACTAGAGCACTAGTCGTCGGCAAGCATTTCAGACGCAGGCAAACTCTGAGGAGCTGAATGAAAATGAGCGAACAAAAGTCATTGATTTAGTCATAACTTTGAAGCTTAAATACCTTTTCTTTTGCCACTTAATAACTTTGCAGTGATTAATGGCGTCCGGCGAGCCACATGCTTCCCCATGCCATGGCTTTTAGCTACGAAGTCATTAAACATAATCGAGACATACACTTCGAAGTACTCACAAGCAGTATCAGTTGTTATCTTCCAAATTCAGTCGATCTCTGTCTGGTGGCAATGTCATTTTGGTTGCTTTTTAATCGACTGATAACGATGGTCGCCTCTATAATATTGCTCATATTATTGTCCATATTTTTCACAAAAAAGATACAGTCCATAGGAAAGTAATTGCTGTGGAGTCTTTAAGCACTTCTCTATGTCCATATATGTACATTAGGGTGCGTTTCATTTGTATGAAAAATTTAAAAGTTCATAAAAAGAATGTATCCCCTCAATCGGTAGTAACATGGTCAAAGATATCACACATAAATTTTGGTCCCGATTGGTGGCGGTTAAGGCGTGGCGCATTGGGGTCAAAGTTCAGAAAACTCTATGAAGGGTCAAAAAATCAAAATATTTTTTTTAATTACCTAATACCCAAAATCCGTAAATCTATACCCAATGATAACAAATATAAATTTTGGTCCCGATCTTCAATCTAATGTACATATGTATGTATGCAAACTGCACCATTGATGAAGCAATTGATTTTTTCTGTTCTTTTGTGTCTTGCGCTCGCGGTCGGTTTCTATTCTTATTATTTCAATATATAGCTAGCTTAGAGTGCAAATTGTGTAAGTCCTTTTTTCAAACTTTGTAGGAGAGACAAAAACAAAAAATAAAAAAATTTCAATATGAAAAAAAAAATTTCTGTTCATGTAAATATTTTGGACTTACACAATTTGCGTATCACTGAATAACAATGAATAGAAATATGACAAGTATCACAGACTTGTTTAGCGTGGTGCGTATTTGATTTATCTAGCTTTCTACACTTAAAAGCACTTTTTCACTGGACTTACACAGTTTGCACTCTAAGCTAGCGATATGTATGAGCTTTCAATTCATTGGAATCTACATGTGCCATTGTGAATTGTATACGTGCTTGGAATTTGAATTCAAGGCCCATAAATATTTGCTGCGACATAAAAATTTAATTTAGAACAAAATTTCTTTCCTGATAATTTTATTAGTATTATCAACAGCATTCCATAAATCCAAGTCAGTACAAGTAAAAAGACTTTAGGCTCTCCTTATTCCGCACACCCTGAGACCTGTCAAAAATTCAAGAGTTACAATTTCTTTCCACCTGATTTTGTTGCTAACGGAAAACGCTTGCACTCGCTCCTCGCCGCGCTAATTCCGCTCTCCTTTTTCTCTCGAGCAGTTGCACATACAAATTGCCATTCAACAAGCCAGACCGACCCGTGTTGTGATTATTTCTGCTAATTTTTGTTATTGCCGTTACAAATTTTATTGTGTTGTTGTTGTTGCTGTTGGCGTCGTTGCTATTATTCTGTAGCATTTTATTTTGTTTCAATTTGAAAGGTATAAGTAAGAATGAAACGTTACATGGACGTGTCGATTGCTCAACATCGTTGGTTAAATATGAATAATACTCTTGTTGCTGCTGCTTGTTCTTTTTGTGCTTGTTGTTGTTGCCGTCTGTGCATTACTTTCTTTATGAATTGTGGACAGCTGCGTTCGGTTGCCACACTTCTTCTCTTGCAATGTTGCCACAGCTGTGGCCACTTTCCTTTTGCTTCTACTTTTCCTATTGATATTGCCTTCGTTACTTTGCAATTATGACAACTGTTTGGTATTTTTAGTTTACTGTTGTTGTTGTTGCATGTATGTATTATTGCCACACCGATAGTATTTTCGCTTCGGTTGCAGGTTATTCCTTTTTTTACTTAGCAATTTTCGTTATTATTCGTAACACTCACTGGCCGTTTAATGTTTCCTGTCTCCCTTACCCTCTTTCGGTATCTACGAATTGGTTTATTTGCTTTAAAGTGTTGTAACATAAATCATTTTTCCCTCTACGAGTTTTTCCATTAAAGTTTTTTTTGTGCGTTGTGTGCTGCACAAATGGACAACAAAGTTTATATACCGACACATGAGTCGTTAACCAACAAAAGTGACTAGTCCATGAATGTAATTTTCTTTACAGATTTTTGATGCAATGCACATATAGCTAACATATTAATAGTTTAAAAAGGCTTAAATTGTAGCTTATTTGACTTGCTGTGATTTTTAGGATAAAGCCAGACAAATACAAAAATTTGAATTTTTCCCTTTCTGAAAGTACCTACCTTCTTGCGTCGTCTGGCTGTACCCTTATGGTTTAAAATCTCTCTGCTCGACTTTTTGACTACCGATTTATTCAATTTAAACAGCACATTAGGGTATCGCTCCCACAGGATTTCGTAAAAAGGAACAAGTCTTTATTCAAGCCTACGGACACCAGGTTTTTGTGCTGTTGTTATCGTTGTAGTCACCTGCCTTACATCTTCTTTGTACGTTACCGCTTTCGCCATAATTTATGCATGAGAGTTTTGTTTCTTGTACGTAAACTAAAAAAGAATACATATGTAACTGCAAATGTCTGTATGTAAAATAATAAAAGAAACCAAGCGAGGTGAGAAACATTCTCCTAATATCTTTATGTGTAAGCAAATAATAGTAACAGCTCTTTTCTCCATAAGGTTCAGAGCTGAAAAGCTTAAGGTTCATACGAAAACTTAAAAATGAATTTTAAAATTTTAAGGCCGGTATGCATAAAAATAAAATAGTTTTAGCGATTGTATAAAGTGGCATTTTCATATAATTTTTCAATTTGAATTGTTTTATAAACCTATTTATATTTTATGAATACCGTTCTTAATATTAAATGTGAAGCTTTAAACTGAAAGTGGGAGTTGGCCATTACATGATTTCTAGTTCCCATTCATCAAAGCTTTTCTTGTTAAATTAAATTAAATATTGGCGAAGCGCTTACCAATTCAACCACTGAGGCCTGTGCAAGCCGGCTTGCATTACTCTGCTGACGGTGGATCTCAGTTCGAACCATGCTTGATCCCAAAACTAAGTCTGATGAAGAAGAATTGGTTTTCTTCGGAATAGCTGTCACTATACTATCGCTGTTAAGAGTTGTTTGGAATGGCTTGCTTTTCATCAATAATTAATTTAAAAAAAGAGTTTGTTTAAAATAAGCAAAAGATCTTGATTAATCAAAAAAAAAAGCTACGGCAACATTTTCCATTTACACACCAATAGTGTTGTTGTTGGTATAGTAAAGACCCATTTAACAAATTAATTGCCGCTTAATTCTTTGCAGCTACTTTCTCAAGTTCCATTCGCATTGAACGTTTCGTTGCGCGCTACAGTGGCACAATCCGGCAAATAATGGACCATTGAGAAAAATGTAAAACAAAAAAATACCTTGCACATCTACTAATTATTAGGCTTTATCAAGCGCATGTCGCATTATGGTGCCTACAAATTTAAGGGAAACATTTTTCTAAAAATGTGGCAAGAAAATTAAAAGAAAAAATGTTTGTTTTTTTTTTCTTTTTTTTCATGGCCGTTCTAATAATTATTTTATGTGTATTTTTATAGAGCTATTGGTCAGTTTTATTTAAGAAAAATTTAAAAATTTTTTGATTGAAGAAAAAATACTCTCATAACGAAAAATATCATTTTGGAGAATGTCAGGCACGATTTTTCTCTGTGGTCTACTTCCGATTGGCATCAGCCAAAAAAATCGTCCTAACTACAGCAGAGTACAATAACAACCAAAAAGGATCTAAGGAGAATGTGAAAAAAAACCCAATAATCATTTTGCTCCACTCAACTTTCCTTTTGGCTGCTTTGTTGTTGGTTGTTGACGCGGCAATCGCGCCAAATGGTTCAATTTAAATTAATTATTATTTGTGCCACAAGTGTTTTTTGGTGCACCAGCACACACCTACACCCATACTTACTTATACATGCACACTCGCCAATTCGCTCATAGTTGCCACACATTCAATAGAATAACTTTTAATTATGGTTGGCAACGACTCTTTGTGTGTGCAATGCCAAGTAATAAAATCGACTCTAGTTTTTTGTTTTCTTACCTACTTCGGTTGCTTTTGTTTTTGTTGCTGTGTTCTTTTTGTTAACTTTATGCAGCATCGATTAAAATGAATCGTTCTGTTGATGATGCCTCTAAGGGCGCTGCAATAAAACACAAACAGCCGAGCATTGCCACTTTCAAGTTTTGCTCAAGTGTTAGCCGTGACTGCTGCTGCTGAGGTCGCTTCTGTGGCAGCTGATGTTGCAAAATTTGGTTGTTGTTTCTTGCTTTCTCCCTTACTTTTTTGCTGCAATTGCTTCCTTGTTTTTGTTGTTGTTTTCAATTTAACGCTAATGTAGAGAAATTTGTTGAAATTGAATTTTGACAAAACTTTGCCATAATCATCTATGTACATATGTACATGTACGCCTACGGGCAGGTGTGTAACAAACAGAAACCGAGGCTTGCCATAGCGTATGCGGTTGTGCTACCACTTTGCATCCCATTTCGATAGTTTCGATAGTTTTTTCTGGAGAATAAATAGGCATATAAGTAGTGTAGAGTTTTGCTGAGTAGTTTTTTATGAAAGGGGAGAGAGAAACGCGGGAAGACAAGTCGAAGATATTGAAAAATGAAAATTTTTTGAATGGCGTGGTTGATGAAGTGTGACTAAATGAATATCTTCTAATGCCATCCACCTTACCGTTCAGCATAGATCCATCGGTATAGATTTGAAAAGCAGCAGATAGAATTTTTATTTGCTCTTTATCCTTGTTAGTTATGTAGAATGAAAAATGAATGAAGGTCCTCCAGCCTATAAAGTACTCGTATTTCTATCGAAACTCTCTAAAGACGCTGCGTTGAATAGATCAGGTGAAGACTGACTCGTCTTCTCTACGTACTTGAAATTGGCGCCAAGCAGGACGAAACAGAAACTACTGGCTCGTTTTATTGAACTTGACAAAAATTGTCTAGACGGTTATGTGCCAATTAAGAATAAGAAGAAGAAGAATTATGTACAATTAGTGTGCTTCAGAGTTAGTTAATCAATGATTGCAATTCACCACAAGCTCTCGCCATTTTGCTCATCACGAAAAGATACTTTGAAGCACTTTAATCGTGCTGCAAACTTGGCATGCAATGGCAAAGAATTAATGTTCGTATCGAAACACGGACACGGTCGCTATGTGTCTCTTTATGTCTGCAGCTTTAATTACATAAGCTCACATTCGCGTTCTTAATGACGCCATTGGCTTGACCACTTTAATTTATATTAGAAGCAAATGAATACTACAATGAAATGATGCAGGTACATAAAGTGAAAGGGAGACATTTATTTCAAACTGCCAATATTACTTTCGCCATTGTTGTACTGGAGTTTTTTTATTCTTTAAGTACATATATGAGTGCATGCCATTTATTTCAGTTAAAAATTGATTCAATTCGAAACCTGCTCGCAGTTCCATGTCAGTTTAGCCAACTTTTCAAACAACAGCCTTACCAAAAAATTCATTTGGGCTTACACTACACGTTGGCTTTCCTATGCTGCATCATCTTCATCACTGACCCATACCCGCTTGCCTACAAAATTACTTACTTACTTTGCTAGACTTAATATTCCAATTCAATAAATAGCACAAAATACCGCAATTGGTTCTGGCCAAGGTCCAATCGTCCTTCTGTCAGGTTATTGTTTATTTGTTTGCTTTTGTTTGCTTATTGTTTTTTGGCCTTTATATTGAACTTTGCTTTGTTTTTATTTTTGTGGTACGAGTGTGTATTTGTACTAGACCTCTGCACAATACCATTTGCCTCTTCTATATTTTCGAATACTCTGTGCATTGTACAATTAGTCACAGCACAATTTCAATGCAGATACGAATATAACCCATACTTTTCATTTGGAATACAAATACTATTTCTATTTGCTCTGTTGGAGCGATTAGTGTACACTATTCGCCACGATAGAACAGAACATAATAATAACCATGTTATGAAGTATTCACAAAACCTGTTGCTTCTTTGGTTTGTTTGTTTATTTAATGTGTATATGGTATTATGGTTGACCAAAAAATAAAAGCCCAAAAAATATATGTTCCATTTTTTAATGATAAGAAATGTTTTTCTTGTTCATTAAGGACTTTGAAAAAAATTATGTATCATCACTGATATAAAAGGAGAAAGAAATTTGGAGGCATTTGCACGACCTCTAAATTTTAATATATTAAGGAAAAATTTTAGGTATAGATTTCCGTATTATATTCCAAATCGGGTTGTTCTGCGAATTTCGGGAGAACTTTATTTCCTTCATAAAACCACCTTAATGTGCCAAATAAGTTTCTTAACTAATGCCAAAAAATCAAAAGAATCGAAGTATTGGTTACCGAGTTATTTTAAAATATATAGAACAGTTGGAAATATGTAGATCGTAAAAAGCTCTGGTTCGAAATTTATTTTAGACATATGGTTTCTTGGGCAAAAGTGCTTGAAATTACCCAAATTTTTATACATAATTGCGATGTGTCCCTGTTAATTTTTTTTTTGGCCCCTACCAATCGACCCGCCCTAGAGTGTATGCATATGCACATACACACACTCACACTAGCAGCGTAATTTTGCTGAACACAACGTCTGGATGTGTGTTTATGAAAATATGTATGTACATACATATATTTCGATTATATTCGAAGTATTCGCAAGTAGTGTACACTATTTGCAGAACCTTTTTAAGGTCATGTAATTGTCGCTACGAATAAGTAATTGTATTGCTTCTGCTTATGGTTGTGCTCTACTTGCGTTTATTCTAAAACGACAGAAACAAGTAGGTACTGTAATTGGACGGCCGCGAATATTTTGTTGGCCGTTTCGAATCCATTCGTGCAGCCTTCTAATTTGTACGCGCATAAGAGTATTCCTATACCGGAAGGAAGTATAAATGGAAGGCTAAGCGTTTACTATGTATGAAATAAGAAGATATGTGTGCACAAATGTATGTATGTATGGAAAATGAAACATTTGGCATGAGTTCATTATTTACCACTTGAGGCTCACTAACTTATCAAGTTTTGATTAAAATGAGTCTAATATATGTAGTAAATATATAATATACTCTACTTGCCATGAGTATCGCATAGAAGTAAAAGCGTTTGAAACAATAACGTATGTAGACTTGTGATTATAGTAATATCATTTGAATGGAGAAGATAAATAACCAGTGATATTAACTATAAGCGAAGTTGAAATTCTATATATCGCTAGCTTAGAGTGCAAATTGTGAAAGTCCTTTTTTCAAACTTTGTAGGAGAGACAAAAAACAAAATATAAAAAAATTTCAAAATGAAAAACAATTTCTGTTCATGTAGATATTTTGGACTTACACAATTTTCTTCACTTTTTAGACTTACACAATTTGCGTATCCCAGAATAACAACGAGTAGAAATACATATGTCAAGAGTCACAGACTTGTTTAGCGCGGTGCGTATTTGATTTTTCTAGCGTTCTACATAAAACTACACTTTTTAATAAAAGTGGACTTACACAGTTTGCACTCTAAGCTAGCGATATGAATACACATATCCTTACATGCAGAATTTCAACTTCCCTTATATGTACAATCTCAGTAGGCTCAAATTTACTACAAGCATCTATACGTGCCGTTCAACAGACTTTAGGAGTGCCTGCGGCTTATCTAGTAAAAGCAAGTATCCTGGCATGAAACAAAAATCGCACCACCTTACAAATGGGTCTAGTGGGATTCTACTATAAATACATTTAAGTATTCAACTTATCCATAATAATATATGTAATTTTTTTTTTCTTGAATCAATAAAGTTGACAACACCTTTTAATGGGTCAGCGTAATATTATTGTTATTACTTATTAAATTTGTTTAAGGATTTGCATTTACTTCGTTTTGCAGGGGAAGCTCTTAAAATTTACGTAAATTCGATACGAAACTTCAGTTGTACTATGCTAAGTATATCTTCACTTGTAGATTAAATTGTAAGTATCAAAACTTGATGTCACCTAGATAGATAGATAGTTCTTCGGAGGATGATACGCACCGCGACCTATGGGTCTATTGTGCCCTCCCACTCTTTATAATACCTCCTCTAGGCCAATCTCACATACAAAGTTGAGTATTGCGTTTGGACTTAGGGTTGGTATTTGGCTACTCTCAAGCTGATATTACTTAAGTGTCATCTGTCTCCTTCTAGATATGGCCGTGCATTCGAGGAGAATGTGCTCAGCGGTCTCATCTTCCATATCACAGAACCGGCACAAGCTACTCGAGTAGATGCCTATTCTGTGCATATGGCTTTTGAGTCTGCAGTGATCAGTTAAGAGTCCGGTCAGGATTCTCAATTTGCTTTTAGGGAGTTCCATAATCTCCTTGAAGCGTTTTTTACTGTAACCTCCCAGCAGCAGTTTTGCCTGGCGCATTCCAGCAGATTTTCGCCAGTGCTGCTCCCTTATTGTGATTTCCTCAATCCTGAGCTCTTCCCGTACCGTATGTGGTCCTGTACTTAGGAAAGGCTCAGGTCCTATTGGTTTTTCCGCTGCTGCCTCTCTGGCAAGGCCGTCAGTAATCTCATTACCCAATACTCCTCTGTGTCCAGGAACCCAGGCCAGAAGTAGTGGCGCCAAGTTTGTTAAGTTTTCCTATGCACTCTCGGACTAGCGATGAGTTGATATCATATGACGCTAGTGCCCTGAGTGCCGCTTGGCTATCGCTCAATATGGTAATTTTCTCGCCAAAGTATTCTCTCCTCAAATTTAACTCTGCACACTGACTAATGGCGAATACCTCAGCCTGAAAAATGCTCGCAAAACGCCCCAGAGGCATGGCTACCTTTGCTCACGGACAATAGAAGCCAGCACCCCTACCTTTTGGTGTTTTCGAGCCGTCAGTGTACCATATAATCGGGGTGTCCCTTAGAATGGCCTCCAGTCTGGAGTCATTCCAAGTTGATTTGTCCCCTAACTCAATTCTAAAACGTTTCTCTAATTGGATGTACTTAGTCATGTCATCTCTAAGAAGTACAGAGATTGGGAGTCTCTGTTCCAGGCTCTTCATACCTTGAGATGATAGGACCTTTCCTCGTCCACTTCCTTCCCTTGCTATATTTAGAAGGGTGCGCTTCCTAATTACGGTGTGGTACGCTGTATATAAAATCGCGAAAGAAGTAAAAAATCGCTAAGTTGTTTTTCATGAGAAGATCTCAATGTTTTTTTTTCTATAAACATCCTAAATTGTATTCGAGATACACTTTTGCATATAACTTTGGATTGGATTGTCCGATATCTAAATACCAAATTTTTACAGCATCCAAATTAAGATACTACTTAATACTTGAAAATCCAAAAAACGGAAAAACGTACTAAGTAGTAGGTACTGTATTTTTTGGAAGTGCCGATATATAATTTTTAGTATTTATATCTTATCTTTATTCTCCATGCTTATTAGCTTAATTTTCAAAAAGTTTTTCCCCCTCTCTATAAAAACGCACAAATAAGTTTTGTATTAATCATTGAACCAAAAACTTTTCGTTCAATAATTACTTACAACAGCCTACACAAAACGCGCGTTCATGTATTTCCGTTATCATTTTTGTATGTGAATATTATTTTTGCTTGTTCTAACGCACAAAGGGAGGAAATATTTATGTGCTTACCGCCAGGCAAATAAAAACTACATAAGTAAAAGTTTTCTACTTTACTTTCCAATACTTTCAATAATGCCATTTTTTGTGGTTTGCACCTTTCAACTTTTTTTTGTTCAGGACCGAAAAAATTTCATATTGGTTTCTTTTTAGTCAAAAATATAATATAGATTTGATTTCATGAGCATCGAAGTTAAGATTCCTTTTAATTTTGTGTTAAAACATGGAGCTGATTTTATATGGTGTTGTTGCTAGATTATAAATTCTACTTCTTCTTCTTAATTAGCGCGTAACCATCTACACGATTTTGGCCGAGTCCAATAACGCGCGTCAGTCGTATCTGTTTCGTGCGCCAATCGGAAATACCAAGGGAGGGCGAGTCAGTCTTCACCTGTTCCTCCCAACGCATTGGAGATTTCCATTTTAGATTATAAATTGCTTTGCAAAACTTAAATATCTTTTATCTTTTATGTATATGCAAAATAATAACTAATTTCAATAACGAAATAATGATGGTAATTATTATCCGATGGCGTGTTTCTTGTAAGAATAACCAGTTTTGTGCCAAGTTATCCTAACGGACTTACTTATATAGAAGTTTATATCTATCCACTTTCTTTGAGATCTTACAATCAACTATTGTCTTATAGAAGAAAATTTATTTTCCATTTTATAAGGCTCAAGCCAATTTTGATGCACCGCGGTGCACCGTAAGAAACATTAACAATATTCAAAGAGGGTCCACGAATGGTGAAAGTGTCGAAGAAATGTAATAGCATTAAAGTCTACAGTTTTCCTATAGGACTCAAACTGATAGCATGTAGGTATGTACATACATACATATATGCGTATATTTGTGCTTTCTAACTTGTCGAAAGTTTTCCACGTGAATTGATTGAGTTATTGAAATTGAAATGTGTTAATGTGGTTAACTGCTGACAAGTGCTGTGTGAATTGACATAAAAGCATAAACATGAACTTAGCAGAACTAATAATAAACTTCTTATGAAAGCTGCGACTTTCATTTGATAAACATATATTAGGATAAACACATCATATACCCAATGATCTCCTATACCATGCAGCTTAGTTAAAGTAGACTAACTCTCCGTCAGACACTTATTTCGATTGTCACATTCGGTACACTAAGGTCTGGCTGGACCCACATACAAATTGTATGCAAATGAAAGTGTGTGTGCGTGTGATGTTGAAAAACTTCCAAAGTATGCAATCGATTTTTATGAAATTTTCACAGTGGGTTCAAGTAGTCACTCCGCATAAGATGTGGTTTGAAAAAGTTGCCGGTTCCCGGAATTTTGGCCCAAATGTGGACCCGAATGGCCCCGGAATGTACTTGGGCAATATTGGTATCAAATGAAAGGTGCTAATCAGGGCTTGAATATAGGTTATTTTTAATGAGATATCTATGCTGGATCAAAACGTGTATTCGCTAACCTCGGAATATTTGTAAACGATACGAGTAGTAATACATAGAGATAGGAATAGTTACATAGATAGATGGAGGCATGTTTGTCGTACCGAAATGGCCTCGGAATGTTGTAGTGAATTTACGCGTAAATATAGGAATTTTGTGTGGCCGCTGTGGTGCAGTGGGTAGAGTGCTCGCCTGCTATGCCAGAGGTCTCGGGTTCAAACCACGGTCCGAGCCAAACACCAAAACAATTTTTCTAATTAGTAAAAATCCAATTATTGGGTTTTTTAAGAGCAGCGGTCACCTCTCGGCAGTGGGCGGCATACCCTCCGAGTGTATTTCTGCCATGAAAAAGCTTCTCACAAAAAATGCATTCGCCGTTCGGAGCCGGCATAAAACTGTAGGTCCACCCAATTAGTAGGAAAAACAAATAGGAGCACACCTCGAATTGGGAGAGAAGCTCGGCCATAAAACTCGTCAGAGTTATAATAGCGCCATTGCATTATATTATATTATTATATTATAGGAAGAATTTCTGAATGTTAGCTTATTTATATTATTATATTCAAATTTTTATTAAGCTTTTTCAATTTCCTCAGCAGCCCCCTTACGTCCTAAATCATTAGCTAATGCAGCTGCTAGCCGTTCATAAAATTCACTATCAAAGCTCCTTCTATGTGGTCTATAATTGCATATCAAATCAATTTCATCACTCAAAATTTTCTTGGTAAAAATAGTAAAAATAAAAAAATAATGTGTATTTTATGAATTATATTTGCACTTAATTTATCAAATAACCACAAAATCAGAACTGAAAAATATAAACTAAAAGGCAAATATCTATTGCCCCGATAATTCATAAATTTAAAAGAAAAATATGCAAACGATTCCACTTCTTCATATTAGGTAAACAATATAGGAATACTAGGGTATACCCGTCCCGCTTCGCTGCGCTGAACCCTCCCTCTGTCTACATATAGGTACATATGACTAGTATCTCTACCTCTAAAAAACCATTTGGGGCCCTCGGATCCACGTTTTCATCTACATCTTGTGAACCAGGTTAGAAAACCCAATAAAAATAACTCTATTTTCAAGCTCAGATTATTACCTTTCATTTGACACCAATATTGACCAAGTACATTCCGGGGCCATTTGGGTCCACATTTGGGCCGAAATTCCGGGAAGCGTCCACTTTTAAAAGATTATCTATTACTCTATATTCAATCCCTGATTAGTATCTGTCATTTGACACCAGTGGCGCACACAGCAAAATATTTTGGGGGGGGGGGTTTCCAATATCCAACGGAAAATTAAAAAAAAATACTTAAAACTCGTCCAGACAATTTTTACTTAAATTTATGTTTGGGGAGTGGACCTACGTATGCACAATTTAAACAAAGGCACCTTTTAAATCTCAATTCATTGCATTTTCTCTGTATTTAAACTAAAACTAACAAGTAAGGAAACCTAAGTTCGAGTGTAATCGAACATTAGATACTCAGCTGTATGCTTTCAGTGTTTGTTTGCGTTTGTTCGATTAGGGTGTATTTTATATGAATCGAGTGCCGCATAAAGTGGGCGCAGCCACGCCCATTTTAAAAATTTTTAACAATCATTCAACTAAGCATATAACTATTATTGTTAGTGCAAATTTGCAACCCTTTATGACTTCTAATTATAAAGATGTCACGTTACAAATTCCCAAAGGGTTTTCCAGAAATGTCTTTATTAAAAAGTAGGCGTGGTCATAAACCGATTTCGCTAAATTTTTGAGCATATATTACCACAAGTTATTAAACTGTACAAACTGATTTTCATCATAACATCTCAATTATTTGTAGAGTTATGGGTTCCGAAATGTCGTAGATTCCTTTGTCTGAAAAGAGGCGGTGCCACGCCCATTTTCCAAAATTTGTCTACTGTTTCTGAATTACGGCTTATAAACCTTGATCAAAATATCTAAATTTTTGCGCGAGTTAGAGTGTTTACAGACGGACGGACGGACGGACGGACATGGCTCAATCGATTTATCTTTTCACCCTGATCATTTTGATATATATAAGTCTATATCTATCTCGATTATTTCATTCTGTTACAATCCACCGTTATGTGATTAAAACTATAATACTCTGTGTACTAGTACAGCTGAGTATAACAAACCTCAGCTAATATCCACAGCATACTTTTAGGGAAATGTCTCCTCACTGCTTGTTTATAAACATAATCAGTAGTTGTTGACAAATCGTCGCCTGAGAAAACGAATGTCGTATATGAAAATCAAATTTGATGCAGATTAACTAAATCGGACCTAATCTTTTAATTTTTCCAATCCATTTTTTTCTATCTCTTTTAGTTATTGAGTTATTTAGTATGCATTTGTCGTATGTTACAAAAATACTACCATTTGGGTAAACTTTTGTCGTATGTAACACACATACGACAAATTTCCATATAAATTCGTGTTTGTTTATTTTAAACAAATGTCGTATGTGCCGCTGAGCTACTGAGAATAAACCAAAGTATTGTATCGGAGCTATAGGTTATAGTGATCCGATCTGAATGATTTTCACTGACATATTTTATTGTAGTATAATACCAATTACTGCAAAGTTTAGTATAATTTCATCTTTAAATATGGAAGTTATACCCGAAAACAGCTATATCTGAACAATCGGTTGTATGGGAGCTATATTCTATAGTGGTCCGATCTTGACAAATTCGGTGACATTTATTAGGTCCATATGGGTACAAATACTTCAAAGTTTCATGCCCTTAGCTGTTTAAATGGAGAAGTTATATCCGAAAATGTCCATATCTGAACAATCGGTTGTATGGGAGCTATATATTATAGTACTCCGATATTGACAAATTTTTGTGACATTTATTAGGTCCATATGCGTACAAATACTTCAAAGTTTCATATCTTTATCTCCTCAAATGAAGAAGTTATATCCGAAAACAACTATATCTGAACAATCAGTTATATGGGAGCTACATATATCTTATATTAGTACGACGTGGTGGATTCCGCCAAATGATCAAAGTATCATCAAAATGTATTCAACTGCAAAATTTCAAGTCCATATCTCAAAAAATGTGAGCCTCATAACCATTCCGGTTTGGAAAAAGAAAAGAATTTTTGTCGTATGTGCTATTAGTTATAAAGAGGTATTGCTGCTCAGACGTCACATACGACAAATGCATACTGAATGAAAAGTCGTCTATCTCCCATAATTTTAAAGATATCCAACTTTCGCAAATTGCAAGTCAAAATATATAATACTATCTACAGCTCGTCCAAATAACAGAAAAATCTGTTGTACAGTTTTTGAGAATTTCCAATTTAAACTTCAAAGTCGATTTTCTCGAAACTATGTTTTGCTACATACGACATTCGTTTTCTCAGGCGACGAAATATTGGCAATGTACATCCACGAATATTCATAGATTTTACAACATGTATTTACAGAAATATTTTTGCACGTACAATCTTTTATAAAAATATTTTTTTATGGTGTTGTCAAATTTTGGGGGGGGGTTTAACCCCAAAATCCCCCTCTTGTGTGCGCCAATGTTTGACACCAATATTGTCTTAGTTCATTCCGGAGCCATTCGGGTCCACATTTGGGCCGAAATTCCGGGAAGTGTCCAATTTTTCAAACCACATCTTATGCGAAGAGACCACATGATCCCTCTGTGAAAATTTCATAAAAATCTATAGCATACTTTGGAAGTTCTTAAGCAAAACCCGTACACACACTTTCATTTCCATACAATTTGTATGTGGATCCAGCCAGACCCAAGTGTACCGAATGTGATGTGTTAGTCAACATATCGGTATAACTAGCTTAGTATATGAGATATCAACGTACTTTTTTTTACAGGTTTGTAGAAAATTAAATTTTAGTAAGCTACCTGAAATTTCAAGCATCTAGCTCAATTTATAGTACTCTTTTTCGTAGTTTGAAAATGAAAAAGGTCTGGCTGGAACCAAGTGTCAGACGGAGGGTTAATATTGACAACCGTTGCAATCGGATAATAATAAAATAGAACGAATACATCTTCTCGTATATAAAATTCGTATCATAAGATCCCTTGAAAGAACTTATAGGTAAGGACGGTAATAATCCACAAGAATCAGGTGCTTTCCACAAGATGGAACCGCTTCAAACATACCTTTAAATATAAGGAACCCGCTGTGGTGCAGTGGGTAGAGTGCTCGCCTGCTATGCCAGAGGTCTCGGGTTCAAACCACGGTCCGAGCCAAACAAATTTTTCTAATTAGTAAAAATCTAATTATTGGGTTTTTTAAGAGCAGCGGTCACCTCTCGGCAGTGGGCGGCATACCCTCCGAGAGTATTCCTGCTATGAAAAAGCTTCTCACAAAAAATGCATTCGCCGTTCGGAGCCGTCATAAAACTGTAGGTCCACCCAATTAGTAGGAAAAACAAAAAGGAGCACACCTCAAATTGGGAGAGAAGCTCGGCCATAAAACTCGTCAGAGTTATAATAGCGCCATTGTATTATTATTATTATTATAAGGAACCCAATTTGGCCAAATCTAGTTCATCATGTTGACCCAACGGTGTAAATTTGGTGTTTCTGTTTAGAGAGCAGCACCAATGTATCCCAACCTTGGATGAACTATCTTCCGAACAAAACCGTTTCAATCTAAATTAGATAATGCCATGAGACAAAGCCGGTGTTACCTTTCGATAAGTGATCCTGGAACATTGGACCCCTTGGTTGGCAACAATTTACTCACTTAATGTTCCACTCTTTTCACTTTAGGTTTAGTTTTTTTGTTTTAAAATTTTCCTATGCAAATAAGTATCCCTTTATAAATGTGTTAGAAAAAAAAAACAGCCAAAAGCAAATTTTTAATACACTTTGCTCAATCATTCAGAAAACTATATATTTCCGCCGTTTTACTTACAAGTTATATATGTACATATTATTCCACACGATTCCGTCTTACACATTTGTACCTACACATGGATATACATACATACTTATGTATTTACAACGTATTCTGAGAATATTGCTTTTACATTGCTCTCTTTCCCAGTCATCAACTTTTGTTGCTGCTGCTAACTTGTCAGTTTTTTTTTTTGCCTCAACTAACTTGGCCGAGCAACCATATTTATCTCATAGTCACAGACGAGCTGATCGCGCGTGCAATTTTCCTCTATTTTGCAGTTCTTTCATTCCACTTGCTGTATTTGTCGCCACTTTGTTCAGATAAGAAAATGGCGCACGGTGTGCAACTTAACGGCAACTTCCGTTTCCGCTGCTACTTTCTCTGCGGCATTGCGATGTTGCACTCGTTCATTCAAATGACTTTTACGTGTGTGCATGTTTTTGTTGTAGTTTGTAAAAGAAGATGTAATTTTGAGTTGAAAAGTTGTTTGCAAAATACGCCGAGTATTGAATACTAAAATCGTTTGAAACATTAGAGCCAAAGTTTCCGGCTGATAATATTACTAATATGTGCGGCCAATGACGTACGCTTATCTCTTATCTTCCCTCGCTAGTCAAGAATGGGCTTTTTTGAAAGTGGGTATGTGAGCATGTAAATACTTGTAGACACAAACATATGGTTATGTCGCAAGTTATTTATACTGCTGTTGATTGCTGACAAGTTTATGTGGCAGCATATATCGGCCAAATTTTAATTTGTGGAATGCGACGAAAGTTGTCATATTCGTATAGTGAGAATTGCATTGGAATGATTTGATGAGCGAAAACATACAGAAAAAAAGAAAAAAAAAGACTGTCCTTTTGCTTTGAATATATGTATCTTCAAGTCGAGTTTTAAAGTAGATCATCAGTTTATAAGATATTACGTAACGCTATGGAAAACTCAAGAAAAATTCGGAAAAGAATACTACTACGCCTATTTTTCAAGAAGTATGGGAAAGTCTCTCATGTTGAATTTCGCATTCATGGCTAATTTTCGTCTCACTATCCTTTCTTTTACAGTCGCGGTCAATTTTCTTTTGCCATGTAAAGTTTATGTTCCAGAACTTTAGACAAATTAGCTGTTTGGCGAAGATATCACCTAAAGGAAGGCTAGTCCTTAGAAGAGTATTTGTATAGCACCACTTTAAAAGCGATCATTTTGTTTTCGACATTTTGGACAGTACGAGAAATATCTCAATAGGAAAATCTTTAAACGAAAGTGGGACGCAAAAAGGGCTATTTTTATAATATTAAAAACCAAAATCTATTAGAAATTTATAACAATAAACTCTTTATGTTGCATGTCTGCCAACTTGTTGGATCGAAACTGTGGCTGGTGATTGTCAAACCTCTTGCTTCTTGCCTGCTTTGCCGCAAACTTTAATAATTAAAGTTTTGTTAGAGCAAAGAATATAAAAATATCAATGAATATAAATTTTGTAACGCATAGAGAACCACTGAAATATATTTGGTTGTGGCGTGCAGTGTGGAACAGAAAAAAATACACATACCTAAGTACATTTGTAAATATGTACTACACTAAAAATAAAATTTCGTAAAATAACTACGAAACACTTTCGTAGTCTAGAGATTCGTAATATGTACGAAAGTTTCGTATATATTACGAAAGCATTTTTCTCAACAAAATCTAATTTTACGAATCTTTCGTAAATATTACGAAAGGGCTTTCGTAAACCATTTTCTAATATTTTTTTCGTATATATTACGAAATATTTCGTAAATATTACGAAACACTTTCGTAAATTTTCTTAAAATTATCTTTACGAATAATTTCGTATATTGTACGAAAGTTTTCGTAACATTATCAAAGGATTAAAAGATTTACGAAATACTTTCGTAATATATACGAAATACTTTCGTACAATAATATTTTACTGTACAAGTCTTCTTTCATTGTAAAGTGTTGAGTCGGTGCAATAATATCAAAAATTATTTTAAGTAGTAAGTGCGTAATGAAATAATGCGTAAAAGAATAATGCATTGTATATAAAAAGACAGTATTGATATACAAAATAAACTGTGATATTTTCCAACTTAATTAAACTTAAAGGTGAGTACATTAGTTGCATTTACTTTTTCCTTTTTTCGGTCTTATGTATTTTCCTAAATAAATACTCAATAAAATAATATAAAGAGATATTTCTACACTCAGAGAAAAAATTTTAAAAACATATGAAAATGTGCTTAAAATTGGCAAAAACGTATTTAAAAGTGATGTAGATACGACCATTTTTATTTTAAAAAGGTTCATTGTAAAATTGTAAAATCAAGAAAACATTTTAATTTAAAAATATTTATTTTTAATTCAAGCCCTATGAGATTTTGAACCTGAAACTTGCGCTTTTATTCCCTTCATTTTAAGTTTCAATTTAAAAATTATTCTATTTAATCCAAAATACATTTTTATTTCAAAAGTTTCATTTTAAATTTACAATTTTCATTTTTAAAATAAAAACGCCCTGGTTTAAAACGTGCATTATAAAAATAAAATTTTTTTTCTCCGAGTGTAGCTGCTTGAATTTTAAGGTTTTAAGTAGTTTCCCTTTATCTTTATCTTTATCTTTATCTTTATCTTTATCTTTATCTTTATCTTTATCTTAGTCTTAATCTTAGTCTTAATTTTTAATTTTTATTTTTCTTTGTTTTTTCATTTTCTTTTTTTTTTCTTTTTCATTTTCTTTTTTTCTTTTTCTTTTTCTTTTTCTTTTCCTTTTTCTATTTCTTTTTTTTTCTTACTTTTTCACAGGGGTATCTGTTTAAGTGGATCGGAACGACGTCCACATTTGCAAATTGCGATTTCCAAAGTTTCCTATGTTTGTAAGAACACGTATAGGCAATAAGTACCTCTTATTTTATTAGTTACTAAAATTAATATTAATATAAATATAAAATATTAAAATAAATAAAAAACTTTTAAATGAATTGAATAAATTAATTTCAGTAGATATTTAAAACTAAAATGAAATTATCTAAACTTATTTCTTATGCATATATAAAACATCTTTCTCTTAGCATTATTTTATTGATATACATATTTTGAAAAAGTTTTCAAATTTCATTGAAATATACATCATATGTACATAAATATATGTATGTAATAATTAAGGTATTTTTAACTTTAAGCTAAAAAATAATTTGGTCAATTGTACAACAATTTGACAGCTCTAAGAGCCTTCGTAAATGTACGAAAGCGGTTTCGTAATATTTACGAAATCTTTCGTTGCTCAAAAGTACGAAAGTATTTCGTAAATAGTACGAAAGCCTTTGTAAATACTACGAAAGTATTTCGTAAATACTACGAAAGTATTTCGTAAATACTACGATAGTATTTCGTAAATACTACGAAAGTCTTTCGTAAATAGTACGAAACCTTTCGTAAATAGTACGAAAGCCTTCGTAAATATACGAAAGTATTTCGTAAATACTACGAAAGTATTTCGTAAATAGTACGAAATAGCTTTCGTACTATTTACGAAACCATTCGTTGCTCAATTTTACGAAAGAATTTCGTAATATGTACGAAAGATTTCGTAATATTTACGAAATATTATTTTGAGTGTAGTCTTGCCCATTGCATTGTTGCTAAATGACTTTTAGAACTTTGCGCATTTTTGTTGCTAATTATTTTGTGTTATCCACTCTGACAAAATTTATAATTTTGTCTTCTGGTAGTATGAGATTTTTCGATTTTGTTTACTGTCATTCCAGTTACAAATTCTAGTTGTCTTTTGCTATGTTCTTTAGGTTTAGCTCGCAGATTTTTTCGAATTTATTAGTTGCATGCACCATTAGGGCGCACCACGATCTGTCTATTTATACTTCTTTCTGAGTCCCATTTTCGACTTTTAAATTTAACTATTCGAAGCTAGTGAAGCGTCTCTGGCCAAGTGTTTTATGTGCCCTTACGTGTTAGTTATTCTGCAGTAGAGTCAGTATTATTTTCTGAGCCAACTGCTTCCGTTCAGAAAAACTCAACTCAAACGATAATACTTTTGGAATTATCTGCTATTAATGCTCCACACTTATGCTTCTGATTCTTCCGTATTTTCCGTTTTGGTAATTGGTCACATTGAAAATACTTAAACTCCCCAACTTGCCTGCCCTCATTGACCTCTTTTGCTCTTTGATATTTGTCTTTCTAATTAAGTACTTTGTTTGTTGCTGCTCACACAAATCGCCTGTAATTCGGTTGTTTATTGCACTCAAAACATTTTTCTTTTTATACTCAGCTGTACTAGAACAGAGAGTATTATAGTTTTAGTCACATAACGGTGGATTGTAACAGAGTGAAATAATCAAGATAGATATAGACTTATATATATCAAAATGATCAGGGTGAAAAGAGAAATCGATTGAGCCATGTCCGTCCGTCTGTCCGTCTGTCCGTCCGTCCGTCTGTAAACACTCTAACTCGCGCAAAAATTGAGATATTTTGATGAAATTTGAAATGCAAGTTGGTATCGACACTGGGACGGTTGGTATTGCAAATGGGCGAAATCGGACCATGACCACGCCCACTTTTCCTATATAGAAAAAATCGGAAATTTGGTATCTCAGCCTAATAATATAGTTAGAGTGATGAAATTTTACCCACGTGTTGAGCTCAGGCCCCTAAGAAGAAATTTGATGGAATTTTGGAAAATGGGAGGTGCCACGCCCACTTATTAAGGAGCAAACATTGAAAGCTTTATGAGTCATAACTCAGAAACTGTTGAAGATATATCGATGAAATTTGGTACGCGTGATATACTTACTTAGGCAAATGTTTGGACGAAAAATTGTCAAAATCGGTTGACGACCACGCCCACTTTTATATATGGGTATTATAAAGTGGCCTAATAAAAACATTTTAAGCGATATCTCTGTCAAATATAAAGATAATTCATTGAAATTTTGTGGCAAGAGTTCCACAATAGACCGGAAACAAAAAATAGACAAATTTTGGAAAATGGGCGTGGCACCGCCTCTTTTTAGACAAAGGAATCTGCGACATTTCGGAACCCATAACTCTACAAATAATTGAGATGTTATGATGAAAATCAGTTTGTACACTTTGATAACTTGTGGTAATATATGCTCAAAAATTTATTGAAATCGGTTTATGACCACGCCTACTTTTTAACAAAGATATTTCTGGAACACCCTTTGGGAATTTGTAACGTGATATCTTTGTAACTAGAAGTCATAAAGGAATGCAATTTTGCACAAAGAATGATATTCATATGCTTAGTTGGATGACTGATAAAAATTTTTAAAATGGGCGCGGCTACGCCCACTTTATGCAGCACTTGCTTTATATAAAATACACCCTAATCGAACAAACGCAAACAAACAATGAAAGCATACAGCTGAGTATCTAATGTTCGATTCCACTCGAACTAAGGCTTCCTTACTTGTTTACTTTTAATACTTTGTTTTCACTAACGTGCCACAGTTAGTTTAATCTTTTCTAAATTTCCACAATCCCATTCGGTTGACTTGTAATAAATAGCAAATATTTTTATCTAAAATAGTACTTTGTGTTTTACATGAGCGGCTGGCTAAACTGAAAGAGACAAAACCATCAAAACAAAAACAGCAAAAGTAGTTCAAAATCTAGGGGAGTGCGGAATGCGGTAGCAGAGTTAGACAATCGGAAAACAGTTTTTCATCAAGAAGTACACACATTTCCAAAAACATTCGGTTGCTCTATGTAATTCTCTACCGATTGTTGTGCTGCTAGGCATCAACAACAGACCAAAACAAAAAGCATTTTTTCAATATTCAAATTTTTGCTCTTTCCCCATAAACACTTTTCTTAATTCTCAATTTGAGATGCATTTGAGAACTAACCTTATTCTCAAACCTCAAACGTTTGTTATCAAATGCACCTCAAATTTCCCTTGATAGCGTTCTCAAACAAAATGGCACATTTTTCTCAAACGTTGATGAAATTTTTGAGAAAATCTTTATTAGCAAATTGAGAATTAAGGTTTTCTCAAACGTTTGAGATTTTTTGGCCTGATTTTTATTGGGTTTCTACTTATTTCAATCATACATGCACCCAGCAGTTAGGCCAATCAATTTTAGAAGCGAACATAATGTCACATGAAATTTTTTTGACAGAAGTTCTTGGAAAAAATCATGCCTATTTTGACGTCGGAGTTTCTTATCAAGCTTTGCCTATAATTGTAAGATTGACTGATTGACTTATAAAATAACTCTGATGCAGTTAAATTTAGAGCGAAATTCAATAGAAAAGAATATTCATTTATCTAGTTTATTGTTTGTATTTTTATTGATTCGTCATACTTAAATCAAAAAGACGTGTCTTTGTTGAACCAAACTTCCTTTACACCTTTAAAGTATTTTCCAATAATCTAACAATGACCTAAAATTTATTGTACAGTCGAAGCATCTGGAACGAGTTTCGTTTTTTTTTTTCGTTTAGATGTGGTATGGAGAGTCGCTTTTGTAGATGGAAATAGCAAACTAGATCAATTTGGATACCTGCCTAGGGATGGTATAGTCTCTGAAATTAATTCTAAAACTTTTACGACGGGTCTGTCATGGCCAAAGGCATTATTATGCTGGAAAATATTCCAGTGCACGAATTTTGAATTAAATGGCGAAATTGTAACCTTGAAGTAACTGTTTAAAACAGTCTGCTTAAGTTGAAATGAAATAAATAAATTTGTACATACTTATGTACATACATCAAACAAATGTATATATATGTGTTAATTGAAAACACTCTTCCTTCTTAATGTTCAAACGCGTTTCGCAGAATCACAGCCACCAAATCACAAACATAATTTTCCTTCAGTCTACATATTATGCAAACGAAGTCACCGGCTTGACTTTGCAGACGCATAAAATATAAGTGTATATACTTACTTATATTTTATTACCTAAAGTTGTATGAAAGTCATGTACTTGTCACGTTATCAATTCACTTCACTAAGTATGTACGCTAACATACGCGTACGTTATATATTCAATAACTCTGTTCAAAGGTTTCGCAGTCGCGTGCAAAAAGAAAAACACATAAACTAAGTTAAAACTCACATTTGCAACACTTTATTATATACATATGTATGTATATACATATCTTCCGATTTTCTTTAAAGCAAATAAAATTGAATTGTAGAAAAGAAAAAATTTGTCAAGAAATATGTATCCATTACATCAGTGATGACATCATGTACATATATGCGCATATGTTTTTATGGAGCTGTCATACGCCTCACCTCCATAAAAGCTACCAATCGAACCAATTTAAGTTAAAGTGCCGCTGGCAATGGCATAAAATGGAATTAAAAAACCGCAATGTGCCAGGAAAGCAGTGCAGTGTGCGTGCGAAATTAAGTTTTATTCTATTAAAGTACTGCAATGAGACGCCAAACAAATCGCTACAAAGTGATGCGGTGTGTTAAGAGCTTTTTAAGCGCCAATAAAAATACGATTCAAATGTGATTTTGATGTGAAGTTGATGGTAAATGTGGAAGTGGAATAAGTTACCTGGGCAATATTTTTTGTGAGTAAATTTGGCACCAGCGCTTCAGAGAAGTAAGCTATGCGAAATTGATCAAAAATAACAAGAAACGACATTAATGTAGCAAATGTTGTTGTTGCTGATGTGAAGTATTTTCTGAATGTTGACGATGTCGATGGTAACGAAGTTGATTATGAAAAAAAGTGTTTTTCTTTACAAACAATGATATGGCGAATAATAAAAACCAAGCAAATATATTATATAAAAATAAGTCGCATTTTCCTCCCTGATGATTTAACTCCAGAACGGCTGGACTGAATTAAATGAAATTTTGCACGTAGTTTTCGATTGAGCCCGACATGGTTTATGGCCATTTTATAAGAATCCGGGAAGGTTTTGGAGATATTCCACAAAATGCGGACCAGGGTAACCCTATAACGGGTTCGTACGATATGGGTATCAAATGAAAGGTGTTGACGAGTGCTTGAACAAGGTGTAGTTATTGATACCATATAAGACCCCGTATTCGACGTATTTCCTGAAATATGAACCAGGTGTGACCCCAAACGGGTTTTCTACAAAATGGGTATCAAATAAAAGGTGTTGGTGAGTATTTAAAAAAGAGGTGATTTTCAAGACCTTATGCGACCCGTTTTCCGAGATATCGACCAAAATGTGGACCAGGGGTGACCCTAGAAAGTCTGGAGGGATAGAATAGGCATAGGGATAGGGCTAGAGATATGGATAGGGATAGGGATAGGGATCGGGATCGGGATAGGGATAGGGATAGGGATAGGGATAGGGATAGGGATAGGGATAGGGATAGGGATAGGGATAGGTATATGGATAGGGATTAGCGATTAGGGATTAGGTATTCGGGATTAGGGATTAGGGATTAGGGATTAGGGATAAGGGATTAGGGATTAGGGATAGGGATAGAGATAGGGATAGGGATAGGGATAGGATAGGGATAGGGATAGGGATAGGGATAGGGGTAGGGATAGGGATAGGGATAGGGATAGGGATAGGGATAGGGATAGGGATAGGGATAGGGATAGGGATAGGGATAGGGATAGGGATAGGGATAGGGATTGCGATAGGGATAGGGATAGGGATAGGTATAGGGATAGGGATAGGGATAGGGATAGGGATAGGGATAGGGATAGGCATAGGGATAGGGATAGGGATAGGGATAGGGATAGGGATAGGGATAGGGATAGAGATAGAGATAGAGATAGAGATAGAGATAGAGATAGAGATAGAGATAGAGATAGAGATAGAGATAGAGATAGAGATAGAGATAGAGATAGAGATAGAGATAGAGATAGAGATAGAGATAGAGATAGAGATAGAGATAGAGATAGAGATAGAGATAGAGATAGAGATAGAGATAGAGAAAGAGATAGAGATAGAGATAGAGATAGAGATAGAGATAGAGATAGAGATAGAGATAGAGATAGAGATAGAGATAGAGATAGAGATAGAGATAGAGATAGAGATAGAGATAGAGATAGAGATAGAGATAGAGATAGAGATAGAGATAGAGATAGAGATAGAGATAGAGATAGAGATAGAGATAGAGATAGAGATAGAGATAGAGATAGAGATAGAGATAGAGATAGAGATAGAGATAGAGATAGAGATGGAGATGGCGATGGAGATGGAGATGGAGATGGAGATGGAGATGGAGATGGAGATAGAGATAGAGATAGAGATAGAGATAGCGATAGAGATAGAGATAGAGATAGAGATAGAGATAGAGATAGAGATAGAGATAGAGATAGAGATAGAGATAGAGATAGAGATAGAGATAGAGATAGAGATAGAGATAGAGAATAAAGCTCGTGACATGCGCCGATGAGCGCTCGTACAAGCTTTACAAATTAGCTATGTCCGAGGTGGGTGAGCTGTGGCCCGGGTCTGACTTGGTTGCGGTCAGTAAGGAAGAAATTCCGAACAGACCGAGAGCCTGGGTCTGGGTCCCGGCTGAGCCATCTGATCCGGACAAAATTCTGAGGATCATCTCTCGATCTAACGCGGAAATGCCCACAAGCGATTGGAGGGTAGTACGTGTTGGTGACGTGAGGGAGATGCAACGCCAGGTTGGGCTGGTCATCAGCGAGGCGTCTCTCCCATGGATTGAGAAGCGAGGTGGTACAATCGGCTACGGCCTTTTTACCATCACGCCGAAAATCCGAAGGGATGATCCCCAGAAGGAGGATGAATTGGTAGCCGACGAGGACAACCCTGGTCTTCCGAGCCTTGGGGCTGAGGGCAGCGCCTTGAGCGCACCCGATCCGCAGGGCTCTGGGGATGGGGGGGTGTTCTACGAAAGCATCCGATTCCAATTCTGTGGAGGTAGGGGGCAACGCCATGAGCGAACCCACTACCCCCTTAACTACTGACGTCCGGGCTCCATGCAACACCTTGAGTGGACATGGGGCCGCTAATGAACGGGCAGACAGCACTCTGGACTACGAGAGCGATACGTTCTCGGTGTCTGAGTTGGTAGGCCCGTTCTACAACATTCTCGACGAATGCACGCTGCTGGATTCGGATCCGGAGGAGGCCGACTTTGACTCCACAGTCATTGAGGTCTCCGAAGGAGCGGGTACAGAAGCGGCGGACGTCGAGATGCATTCCGACGACCAAAATGATGCAGGTACTGCAAATTAACCTGCATCACTCCAAAGCAGCTTCGGCTGCACTACTCTTACGTCTCAGCAAGACTGCTGAGGCAATCGTTCTGGTCCAGGAGCCTTGGGTCGTTGGATCCAGGGTCTGTGGCCTCAAATCTGGGGACTACCATGTGGTGGCAGCACCTGCGACAGGTAGGACCAGATCATGTATTCTAATACACAAAACTCTTTCCTACTTTATGGTGTCTCTTTTCAGCGACGAAGATATGGTCTGCATCAGCCTCGAGCTGAAAGGCAAATCGATATGGATCGCCTCTGCCTATTTGGCGTATGACCGCCCCATTTCTGGGCAAGATCGGCTACTTGGTGCGGTTAGGGAAGCTGAACGCTTAGGGCTCCAACTGCTGATAGGGGCCGATGCCAATGCCCATCACACAACATGGGGCTCATCGGACGTAAACGCGAGGGGTGAGTCTCTTTTTGATTTCATTATTTCTAATAATTTATCTATATGTAATTCTGGAGGCAAACCTACTTTTGTCACCGCAAACAGGAGTGAGGTACTTGATATCACTCTGGTCACAGGCCCGCTCTCTGACTATGTCAAGGAATGGCAGGTGTCCGGAGAAAACTCCTTCTCTGATCATATGTATATAACTTTTAATCTACTCTTGAGACCTCCACTTAGAGCGGGATACAGGAACAGGAGGCGTACGGATTGGGCTCTGTTTAGTCAGAAATTGTCTGCTACGCTCCTTGAGCACGCTTCTCTCGGTACGTCAAGCCTACCGTTAACAACTGATGAAGCGCCTATCTCCAATAACAGGTCTGTTTCTCTCGGTGTGCTGGACACATCGTCAAAAATCGATGAAGCAGTTGACTTTGTTACAAAATCCTGTAACGCTGCTTTCAAGAGTGCCTGCCCGGAGGTCAAAGTTCGGGGTAAAAAGAAACCTTATTGGTGGAACCCCGAGATCTCCAAGCTTCGGCTTAACAGCAGAAAGCTCTTCAACCAGGCGAAAATAACTGGCAACTGGCAAGCCTACAAGGATGCCTTAAAAATTTTCAAGAAGTCGATCCAAAGAGCTAAAAGAGACTCATGGAAAAACTTCGCTAGCGACATAGAAGAAATCTCTGAGGCCAATCGTCTACGAAAGGTCCTCTCTACTAACCCAGTTCCCCCAAGCTGTATCCGAATGCAAAATGGGGACTGGGCCACATCTAGTACTGATATTCTGAACAC
The DNA here is from genome assembly GCA_960531455.1 of Urophora cardui. Classification (NCBI taxonomy): domain Eukaryota; kingdom Metazoa; phylum Arthropoda; class Insecta; order Diptera; family Tephritidae; genus Urophora; species Urophora cardui. The sequence goes on along the minus strand of OY482671.1, from coordinate 95,550,275 downwards.
CCTGGTCACCACACACTTCCCAGTGTGCACCTCGGAACCTTATAGAACCTACTCTAACCCCAGGACATTTAATGACTTGGAGCACATAATTACTAATACAAGGGTAAAATGGGCAATTAAATCCTTCAAACCCTTCAAATCTCCGGGAATAGATGGGATCTTTCCTGCTGAATTACAGGCAGCAAGTGATACTCTAATCCCTCTTCTTGTTCCTATCTATAAAGCCTGCCTCAACCTGTCGTACATTCCTCTGGAATGGACCAAGGCGAAGGTGATCTTTATTCCTAAAGGAGGCAAAGCCTCCTACAGCAGCCCAAAGGATTTCAGGCCGATAAGCCTGACCTCTTTTCTACTCAAAGTTCTTGAAAGATTGCTGGATGTCTATATCAGGCTCCGTGCGAATACTCTATCTCCTTTTCAACGCGCTTATTCCAAAGGCAAGTCCGTAGAGACTGCTCTACACGCTATCACTTCCAAGATAGAAAAGGGGCTAGCCTTTAAGGAATTCACACTGGGCATCTTTCTCGACATAGAAGGAGCTTTCAACAATGTTCTACCGGGAGCCGTTACCACCGCCCTACGGGACTTGGAGGTAGAGGAGGCTCTCGTGAGGTTTGTCGAACTTCTTCTTAGTAGAAGAGCCATTATTTCTGAAATGGGTAATTCATCGATAACTAGGTATGCCAACAGGGGAACACCCCAGGGTGGAGTTTTGTCTCCTCTGCTTTGGAACCTAACGGTGAACACCCTGCTCTCTAAACTTCAGCACACGGGCTGCCAGGTCATTGCGTACGCCGATGACATCGCCCTGACAGCGACTGGCAAGCATATACCGGTGCTGAGCGACCTTTTGCAAAATGCACTCAACATTGTAAAAACCTGGTCTCTGAAATGCGGGCTCAGTGTCAGCTCTGAGAAAACGGAAATGGTTCTGTTTATCCGCAAACATAAGATACCTGAATTCAAACCTCCGTCCATAAATGGGAAGGAGATTAAACTCTCTACCGAGGTTAAATACCTTGGTGTTATTCTAGACAGAAAACTAAACTGGAAACGGAACGTAGAAGTACGATCCCAAAAAGCCATGTTAGCACTTTACGCATGTAAATCAGCGATAGGCAAGAGATGGGGACTTAACCCCCAAATCGTCCATTGGCTGTACACAGCGGTAGTGCGTCCTATTCTCTTCTATGCAGTCACCATATGGTGGCCAGCACTGGAACTCGAAACCAATAAGAGCAAATTAACTAGAGTGCAGCGAATGGCTTCCATGCTTATTAGCGGAGCCCTTCCCTCCACCCCAACTAAAGCTCTCGAAACCATCCTATTTCTTCTCCCCACGGATATACAGGGGAAACTCATTGCCAGCTGCAACGCGGCAAGGCTCAATGCAACCGAAACCTGGAGGGACACCAGATTCGGGCACCCTCAAATTCTTAGTAACGTCCCTGCCAATTTTCTAAAGCTGGACTATGCAATACCAGCCTTTTGTTGGGATAACAAATTCTCCACAAGAATCCCGGAGAGGAGCGAGTGGAAGAACTTAGGGGATCCCGACCCTAATACACTGCACATTTACACGGACGGCTCTAAATTGAACAATAGAGTTGGAAGTGGGTTTTTCTGCGAAAAGCTTCATCTGAAAGTAAGTTTGCGCCTACCTGATCACTGCAGCGTCTATCAGGCTGAGCTCATAGCCATATGGGAAGCAGCTCGTCGCCTGACAGATCTGCCAGACATAAATTCTATCAAAATCTTCTCTGACAGCCAAGCTGCCATAAAATCCTTACAGAGTAACAATGCTACATCTATAGTTGCAATGAAATGTAGGGAGTCTTTGAACAAACTAGCCGAAAGGTGCGACCTGAACGTCATTTGGGTTCCAGGCCATAGCAACGTTCGGGGCAACTGCATTGCAGATGAGTTGGCAAGGGAAGGCACAAGCTTGCAGGATATCACATCTGCGGCATGGGTTGGCCCCCCGCTTAACTCATGCAAGCATTGGTTGAGATCTCGCTCCATTGAACAGGCTAACGCTAGATGGGCCAAGGAGTCAACTTGTGTGATTTCTAGGCAAATCTGGCCTAGACTGGATGAGGTTAGGTCTGTATCGGTGCTGCATCTGAATCGGCTCTCTATAGGTCCGCTGGTGGGACTTCTAACAGGCCATTGTCTTATGGGCACTCACGCCTCTCGCATGGGCCTATATAAAAACGACTTCTGCCGCAGCTGCAGGGACGTGGAGGAAATAGAGAGTGTTGAGCACTATCTATGCCACTGCCCCGCACTGTCGCAATCCAGGTACCGCTTTCTCCATAAACACTTTTTCGAGTGCCTGGCGGAGATGGAAAATGCAAGGACACTAGATTTTCTGCGCTTCAGGAAACAAACGCGCTGGTTTAGCTTAACGGGCATCTAATCTAATCATACTTTGGAATCTAATTTTTTTCCGGAAAGGTTTGTAAACAGGGATAAGGAAGCTAGGGCTCCCGTGTGGTATCACAATGGGCCACCTCGGCCTAAGTGTGTCCCCGCTTTCATGAATTGCGGAGACAGCCACCTCAACCTAACCTAACCTAGATATAGAGATAGAGATAGAGATAGAGATAGAGATAGAGATAGAGATAGAGATAGCGATAGAGATAGAGATAGCGATAGAGATAGAGATAGAGATAGAGATAGAGATATAGATAGAGATAGAGATAGAGATAGAGATAGAGATAGAGATAGAGATAGAGATAGAGATAGAGATAGAGATAGAGATAGAGATAGAGATAGAGATAGAGATAGAGATAGAGATAGAGATAGAGATAGAGATAGAGATAGAGATAGAGATAGAGATAGAGATAGAGATAGAGATAGAGATAGGAATAGGAATAGGAATAGGAATAGGGTTAGCGATAGGAATAGGAATAGGGATAGGAATAGGAATAGGAATAGGAATAGGAATAGGAATAGGGTTAGCGATAGGAATAGGAATAGGGATAGGGATAGGGATAGGGATAGGGATAGGGATAGGGATAAGGATAGGGATAGGGATAGGGATAGGGATGGGGATAGGGATAGGGATAGGGATAGGGATAGGGATAGGGATAGGGATAGGGATAGGGATAGGGATAGGGATAGGGATAGGGATAGGGATAGGGATAGGGATAGGGATAGGGATAGGGATAGGGATAGGGATAGGGATAGGGATAGGGATAGGGATAGGGATAGGGATAGGGATAGGGATAGGGATAGGGATAGGGATAGGGATAGGGATAGGGATAGGGATAGGGATAGGGATAGGGATAGGGATAGGTATAGGGATAGGGATAGGGATAGGGATAGGGATAGGGATAGGGATAGGGATAGGGATAGGGATAGGGATAGGGATAGGGATAGGGATAGGGATAGGGATAGGGATAGGGATAGGGATAGGGATAGGGATAGGGATAGGGATAGGGATAGGGATAGGGATAGGGATAGGGATAGGGATAGGGATAGGGATAGGGATAGGGATAGGGATAGGGATAGGGATAGGGATAGGGATAGGGATAGGGATAGGGATAGGGATAGGGATAGGGATAGGGATAGGGATAGGGATAGGGATAGGGATAGGGATAGGGATAGGGATAGGGATAGGGATAGGGATAGGGATAGGGATAGGGATACGGCAATACGGTAATCTAGGACTTTTCCTTTAGGCTTTATAGGAATAAATTTTAGGCAGAACAACTTCTGGCGGGTCAGCTAGTGCTTTATAATTTGTATGAACCAAATTTCAAAATTTGAGTAAATGGTCAGAAATCTTAAGCAAAACAAATGCTTGGCTTTTATTAATATGACCCAATGTTAATTTTTCAGTCAAAGGAGGAATTTTAAAAAATTTTATGGAAAGATTTTTTGGCCGTCGCTACAGACATGAGTAGTTGACTTTCAAACAAGGCTATGTTAATTTTTTTGTATTAATCCGCAAATTAGAAAAAAACACCACCATATCAAGCTTTATTTTATTTGAATATTTTTTGTTATTACCTGAAAGCTTGGCCCGCGAGGAATTCAACGATGTGGTACAGATATTAAACCGCGATATGATAAATTCAGCGTTAAATATTTCACTAACCAGTTCTGATACAGTACCTAATCTTTAGCTTTTAAATTGAAACGCATACTCGTAATAACTTCACAGATGTGTGGCGGGGCGTATGAGCAACTTTTTTCAGATAGAAACTTTTGAAAGTGTATAAATAAAATCATAGAGACTTGAAAGTGTATTCGCATTTAATACTAATTTTTCAGAACACGCAAAGATTATTTTGCAATAAATTATTAATAGCCATTATACAGCTTTAAATACTAGTACAAAATCCATCAAAAACACAAAATCGAAAAAATTTCACATAGCCCTGTTTGAAAGTGGAATACTCGTACATATGTTCTTTATAGCCGCTTATGAATAAAAGCTGAGATGTAATAATTTTTGATTTACCTTATACATACATATATAGCCGTCTGGTTGCCGCCGGTTGTCTTATGTTCGCTTTCATTCGAATTTAGACTTTTTGCATGCTTTTATTTGCTGTTGTTGCATTCGAAATTGAATCAATCAATGCATATGAATTTAACTTTTACGAGTATTAAAAAGTGAAATATGAGGCTTATATTTACTACGTGCAAACTACCTACATACCTACAAAACTTGTATTAATTTAAGCATGTAAAGCATTCATACGGATTTGCAATAAGCATGAAAATATAAAAATTGCTGTGGTTAAAGCGTATGTAAGTTTGTGCTTTTATAAATTCATGCAGGCGTATCTTTACACATCGTCGCCTGAGAAAACGAGTGTCGTATGTGAAAATCGACGATTTCTAGTTTTTGATGCAGATTAACTAAATCGGACCTCATCTTTTAATTTTTCCAATCCATTCTTTTCTATCTCTTTTAGTTTTTGAGTTATTTAGTGTGCATTTGTCGTATGTTACAAAATTACTACCGTTTGGGTATGTATTTGTCGTATGTGCCGCTGAGCTATTGTGAATAAACCAAAATATTGTATCGGAGCTATAGGTTATAGTGATCCGATCTGAATGATTTTCACTGACATATTTTATTGTAGTATAATACCAATTACTGCATAGTTTAGTATAATTTGTTTCTTAAATATGGAAGTTATACCCGAAAACAGCTATATCTGAACAATCGATTGTATGGCAGCTATATGTAATAGTAGTCCGATATTGACAAATTTCGGTGAAAATTATTAGGTCCATATGGGTACAAATACTTCAAAGTTTCATGCCCTTAGCTGTTTAAATGGAAAAGTTATATCCGAAAATGTCCATATCTGAACAATCGGTTGTATGGGAGCTATATATTATAGTACTCCGATATTGACAAATTTTGGTGACATTTATTAGGTCCATATGCGTACAAATACTTCAAAGTTTCATATCTTTATCTCCTCAAATGAAGAAGTTATATCCGAAAACAACTATATCTGAACAATCAGTTATATGGGAGCTACATATATCTTATATTAGTACGACGTGGTGGATTCCGCCAAATGATCAAAGTATCATCAAAATGTATTCAACTGCAAAATTTCAAGTCCATATCTCAAAAAATGTGAGCCTCGTAACCATTCCGGTTTGGAAAAAGAGAAGAATTTTTGTCGTATGTGCTATTATAAAGAGGTATTGCTGCTCAGACGCCACATACGACAAATGCATACTGAATGAAAAGTCGTTTATCTTCCATAATTTTAAAGATATCCAACTTTTGCAAATTGCAGGTCAAAATATATAATACTCACCACAGCTCTTCCAAATAACAGAAAAATCTGTTGTGTACACAGTAAAAAATGATAGTTTATTTCTAATATCATTTGGTACTTAGTTTAATCATTCTTGGAATTAAATTTGAATTTTAATACCAAAAAGTCTTATTTTTAAACTATGAGAAGTTTTACAAGTTTATTTATTTCAAAATAGTTTCAAAATAAAGCCTTGAAAAGTATTAAAATTCTCTCTAAAGAAGTTTAATCATTTATGGTTTAAAAACAAATCCTGAAAAGTATAAAGAACTTTCTCTTTCTCAATGTATATTACTATCAAAGCTTTTTTGGTTTGAAATCAAAACCAAAAAAATATTAAGAACAAATTATCAGCAAAAAGTCAAAATAAATAAACAAAATTTTTCTAAAATTACAATGCGAAGGAGTAATTAAATCGCCGAATCGAATTTTTTACGCCTGATGAAATAATTGTATCAAGTAAGTAATTTATTTTTACAGACATAAGGCAGTTGAAGGTCTCTCTTGCAGTACCACTGCCGCGTGAAATTTCCATGGACATCTCCAAAATATTGGTGTAAAATTTGACAATATGTATATACATATATCGAGTCCTAACTACCATACAAGTGTATCCAACAAAGTTATCGATTTCAGCTTTTTTATGGAAATCAACAATTTATTATAACATGCATCAACACCCAAAAATTTCATATCTGTGATATATTCAGTTTCGAAGTAAGAGACTAAATATGTAAGTTTCAAGGCTACATACAAACTGTATGCAAAACAAATAAAAAAAAACTGAGTCCCGTAAAATTTAGTTTTTGTTGGATACACATTTATGGGGATTGGCGAAACTTAGGGGCAAATGTTTGTTTTAGATTTTTATGTACATAAATAAACAATGTTAACGTTATTCAATTTCTCATTAATCTTTGGGATAAAGGGTTATTTGCGGTATATCTACTGGAAATTTTGTGGGGGTTTATTTCTAAATCCAAAAAAGTATAAAATTTATACCAATTTTCGGATTGATCTTATACCATTTCAACTATTTTTAATACCAAAAATATTCTAAAAATAATCAAAATTTGGTTTTGATTTAATTCCAAAAAAATATTAATTTGACACCAAGAATAATTTTTGTCTCTCAGATTCTCTTCCTTTTTTTAAACCAGAATGGTTTTAATTTTATACTTTTTGGCATTGTTATATATAAATACCAAAATGGTATTAAAATTAAAATAAAATTTTTACTGTGTAGTTTTTAAGAATTTCCAATTTGAACTACAAAGTCGATTTTCTCGAAACTATGTTTTGAAACATACGACATTCATTTTCTCAGGCGACGACATGTAGGTTTACATTATTTCGAGGATGTACATAAGTAATTAAAAGGAAGTGAATACAGTCCTACATATGTATGTACATAGAATATTATTACCATTAAAATATTATTATTCTTAATTTCTCTCGAAAAGTTTTTTATGTTTAATTCCTTTTATTTATTTGTAAATAGAAACGTATGTATCTTTTATGCGAAATCTCTATTATTAAATGGATATTAACTCTGTTGGATTAATGCTTTCACGGGTTTTGTATAATACATTGGCAAATAAAGCAGTTTTTCGCATGAAAAATAAATATAAATAAATGTTGTATGTTTCCACATTGAACTTCGGTATTACTTATTTGTTGTTTGATAAGATTTTCCATTTTCAAGGCATTTTCTCAATCTTGAATCGTAGTTTTTGTGAATTATGTTGAAATAAACTTTTGTCTAAGCCAGTGCACGTCATAGATTAGGTTAAGTTAGGTTAGGTTGGCCGGATACAGTGATCCTTTACATAGACCACATATGGTCCTTAGTATTGCCAACATCGTTTTGGAGGCGTTATACTAAATGTGGAATGCAAAACTTCGCAAGTTTTAATATTTTGTGTATTTTCCGAAGAGTATTTTGTGTAGGTGTGAAGAAGGTGAGGGTACCCCCCCCCCCCTTGTGTTGTGCACCTATGTGCTATCGGCGAAAGGCCCCACTCACGCGTCACCGTTGCGATCCATTCGAGCCTCTCCAACATCGGCAACGAAATGCAAGAAAGACATCTTTCGTACTCCCTGAAGTTAAGGGCATTTTCGATATGATGTACAACGTTGTGATTCTTTATTCTGTTTGTCCTCCATCACGACAAGATAAATGCGTTATATGCCTTCCGCCAGGCATCTCGAACCAGGACTGAGGTCGTCTCATACATCCACCCCTGGCTCTCGCCTTGGGGGACCTACTCGGTCGGACAACAGCCTTTGCTAGCCATTCGCGCAAGCACCAGGAACAGACATCGGGAGGAGAGACGGGGATCCATTGCGCAGGAAGGAACTTGTTGGAGATTTCAGCCGAGAATTTTTGCCGCCCCAGTGCACGTCATACATTGGTTAAAACCGATTTTAACTTTGGTTTTAATTTTTTCGTTTTTATTTGTGGTAACCACAAATATTTCAAAGAATTTTTTTTTTTCATTCACGAAAGATATGAATTCTTCGAATCAATATGAGACCGACACGACCTTTCTTGTTTTTTGCCCGAAACATCTTATTATGACAGTGATTAGTAAGTTAAACTAACATCATCTTTCAACGCAAATAGGAAGCTTTTATCAATGGCAAAAGCCCATAACTATTAATGAATTGTAATAATAGTAGAAACTTAAGAAAATACTTTCATTCCGGTTGTGGCAAAATGATGGCCCATAAAAGCAAAGTTTCAGCAAAAGTTTAAAGCGAGTTGATGGCTAGAGGATGAATGGGCGAACGGGAAGCGAATGAAATTGCAACAGAAACTTGACAATTGATTCAATTTGGAAGAACCCAAAAGCTTCTCAATGCACACACGCAACTACAAATAAATGTGGAAATGTGTATACATACAACTTACATTCACATGCGCATTAAACGCCTTTGCCATCATCTCGTTAATGCCTAAAGTTTGATTATGGGAAAACTTTCTCAAGTGGCCATAATAGCTCGTATGTATACGAGTATTCGTTGCATTGTACCTGTTGTTGTTATGGTTTTTGTTAGTGCAATCTTATATTTTTTTAAGAGCATTTCTGTAGTCGGTTAAGCTATCATTTTTATTGGCTGCATGGAAGAGTGCAAATCTTGTCAATTGCAAGGGCTAACATGACTGTGGAACTGCGACGCTCAAGTTCATGTTGGCAAGCACATTTTATAGTGTGCATGTGTTAGTAGCTCAAAAAGTGTAATTGTGCATTACTTTTATATATAAACACTTAATTTTAACTTGTGTATGAAATCTTCGGAGGTCTAATATGAGAGCCAATTATTCAAAACCTTGCGTTGGATCTAAAGGCTTTTTACTAAGCAAATCGTGACGACTTTGGTGTCATGGAGAGCGATTTCTGTGAAATAAAGTGGCCAAATGTATAGTTCGTAGATTTGTATATATATGGAATAAAGAGATAATAGACAATCTGGCAATGTTGCAATGTTGCAACAATAGATCTTCGTATCGGACATACTCAAATTGTCTTCGACAAGGAATTGTTTTTATCATTCTCTTCGATTTAATCGGTTATAATTAGGGAAGCTAAAAATATGCTAATGCATATTTACGCCAATATGCATATTCGTGCATATTCTGGCACTTAATCTAGTAATATCGAAATTATTAAACTGACAACATATTGAGTGAATCTGGCAAGCATATGACTAGAAATACAGCGTTTCTGCATAGAAGTTCACCACGACAAACATACAAACAAGGCTACTTGATTATTGATAGAAAACAGCTCTAGGTTGAAATGTCTTATACAAAAACCTTAATTTCACAGACAAGTTTATAGCAAGGGTTTCGCCAAAGGAATTGTCCTTATTTAAATTTTGTCCAACACGTAAAAGACATGATAGCTCAATGCAACCCCTCCCCAATATTAATGGAATAGTTTCATTTGCTTTGTAAAAAGAAACCATGCATTTACATATGGGCTAATCCTGGGTAACGCACGCGACATTCGTACGCATATAATCAATGATAAAGGAGGGAAACAACGAGAGGATTACATGTTTATTTTATCTAATGCAAAGCACTACCAGAGTACTACATTCATGAGAAAATTTAAGCTGGAGTAACAGTTAAGTTCTGATATACCCGCAAATATATAGTGGTAACACACGCGACAAAAAATAGAAGTTATATTTTAATGCGTCTGGAAGTATGCAACATTTAGCGAATTTTGCACAATAACATATTTACTAAAAATGAGGAAATGAAGTTCGAAGAGTACCATAGGTTCGTAGATTTACGAAATTTTAAAAATATTTCCCTAATTTTGTTTATGAACTATAATAGTAGTACTCACGCGACAGTAACGCACGCGACAAAATCTCCCAATGAAAAAATATAAAACAAAAATTTTTTTTAATTCTCATTTTTAATGAATTTTTAGCAAAGAATGAATAAAAAAAAGTACATTTAACCCTTTGTTTTCAATTTCTTTACCCGTGGAGGAAAAAAATCGATTGGCACATATTTCATTAATTTAGTCCTAAATAAGCATAATTTGTAAGAAAATTAAAAAAAAATTAATTAGTTTAGGTTTTACAGCCCTTTGAAATTTGTACGATATATCGTACAAAGTTCGTGAAATGAGCCAAAATCTTGCAAATTTTGCTTTTATAATTTGTTTAGACTTTTTTAAACAAACATTTTTTAAAGCAAGGAAATAAAGATATTTTTAATATTAAGCTTAAAAATTGTGACTTCTATCCAGATTTAATAAAATTCATACTTAAATACATAATTATTATATATAAAAAATACATATACACATTAAAAAAAATTTAGTAAAGACAAAATAAAAAAATATAATTTTAAACTTAAAAGCTGTAACCTCAATACAAAATTCATTGCGACACATATTTTTAAATTGTAATTTAAGTTAAGGATATAAAAATATGTATGCACTGAGAGAAAAAACGTTATATTTAGCGTTCAAAGGAATTACTTCCCTGTATTGAACACTTTCTTTGTTTTGAGCAAATTTTCCTTAAAACATGTTAAAAGGATTATGAAATAAAGTTACTTACATGGTTTCATATACTTGTTTTAAAGAAATTCATACATCAAAATAAGGAAAAATTTCTTAAGCGTCATTCCATTCCCAACTTGTCCTTGTTTTGAATATTTGATATTCTTAATTTGATAAGTTCAATTTTCAAACAAATCACCATTGCAACGAATATGTTTGAATATTTTTAAGATAATTTACTGAAAACAAAGAAAAATAATGTATTGGAACGCGTGTTCAAAATAATAAAAAAAAAATATATCTTAGATCGCGAGAAGTTTTTTTAGTGTATGCATATGCATGTATTTATTCGATAGGAAAGAAAAAAGATTTTATTTCTAGTGTTTTTTTTTAAATACATAAGTGAATATTGAACGGTTTTGTACTGATTTGACTAACGGACGAACTTTATAGAATTTGTCAATAAAATGTACACAGAAAAAAAAATTACTCAGATTGTGGAAAAGTGGGAATGATTCGGCGCTAAAGAAAATTTTCATTGTTTTGATGTACAATTTTCTTTAAAACGATGGTTTTATTACTTGATTAGAAGAAAATTGTGCATCAAAACAATGAAAATTCCCACTTTTCCACAATCTGAGTAATTTCTTTTTTTTGAATGTAGATTCTGTCGTAACAGTATGAAGCTTTTTAGTGACATCGTATCCTTAAAAGTCTGTATTGAAATCGTAGGATACCAAAATGTTGTCATTCTACCACGTCGCATGCAACCTATGGCTATTTGTAATTCAATTAACATTTTAGTTTAAAAATTTTGAGTTTGTTCAAATTCTGAAACTTCATTTTGCGCTGTGTATAACTATCTAAAGCAGCTACGTGCCACGCAACGTCGAAAAATTTGCGTTTGAATTTAACGTAACAAGCAGCACTGAGCAGCAACTTTCGCGGATTTTGTACGATATATCGACCAAATTAATTTTGTACGATAAATCGTACACTTTTTTTGCGCAGGTCTCAAATTAATTTTTACGTATATTTATTTTATTTAATATTTTTATTATATTCGGTAGGGCATTGTATACACAAAACTTCATAAATTTTGGGCACCTTTGCTTTTATTAAATTTATAAAAATCGATTTTTATGGTGACTCCTAGAACAATTGCATTCCTGAAAGGGAGCATGTGAAGAATATGTTTTTTTCTGAGAAACTTTTTACAAAAATTATATAATTTCTGGCTGTATTAGATAGGGAAGAGTTCAAATTAATATAATATTGCTTTCTTTGGCAAAAATAGTGCTTAGTTTTAACAAAAAAATCATGTAAAGGGACACGAAAAATTTGGTCGATATATCGTACAAAATTAAGCAAAGGGTTAAAGTATTTTGGTAGAATAAGTAAAAAATAACTTAAAACTAGGTACGTTGTACTTTAATTTTTTCTTCGGCGAATAAGCTGTTCGAGCAACCTCAATAAAGTCGCCATCGATGAATGAAAAGCAAGCAAACCTTTAATTCCGATAATGTTTTCCATAACTTAGAGAGATAAAGTTTGTATCGGAGATGCCACGCCCCCTTATCCAATAGCTCCCATTTGACATTTTTTATGTTCCTACAAATTTCCAGGGTCCTACCATGAACACTTCCAGAGGTATTGCGTATAAAAAATTTGGGGTATATGGGAGGTGCCACGCCCTTTTTTGTAATAACGCTCATCTCTATTTGTGAGCTTGGCATGACGTTAGTATATCATCCCAAGTTCTAAGCCTTACAAAGAATATTTTCAGAAATACGTATACAGTATGAAACGTTTTGTTTGTATGGGAGGTGCCACGCCCTTTTAACTTTTTTTAAATTATTTTCCAATAGAACTTTCTCCAGACAATATTAGAGTCAACAAAAAAAGAATTGTGGAAATGATTCCATCCCTTCAGGCGTGATGTGATTACCAAGGAAATAGTGATTAATTTTTTTATTATGTATAGATTGAATTTTTGCACTTACGGTAACGCACGCGACAAATTTAAAACACATATAAAGTGGTAACATTCAGCTTTCGGACAACACTGATTTTATTTTTGGAAAAAGGTACACAAGCTTACTTTGTCACTGAAATTTTTTTTATTTCAAGTGGTTTCCTAGGTTTAATAACTATTTATATATAATTTTTTGGTAACGCACGCGACAAAAGGATAAGCGAAATTTTAAAGTAAAAAATTAAATTACGTTCTAAGTAGAATGGTTAGAGCATGTTACAATAATATAACTCTCTTTTCAATAAACTAAACCCGCGAAGAAAAAAAATGATACTTTGCTAATAAAAAAGTCTTAGTGAAAATTATTTTTTTGGCGATTTTTCTCAGCCTGAGTTTAAGAACGAATAGAAAATGCTTATGTTTTTCAAACATATACATGCATTATCTTTACTAACAAATACCAAAAAAAAAGTTCGGACCATTTTTAATTTCATGCTCTTGGTTGACTTTTTCAGGATTAGCCCATATGTAAATACAAATCTAACATTAATTTAAAGTATTGTATAGTACTTAAGACAAGTTTTTGAAATGTCGAAAATGTGAGTTGTACGTTCCAGTTCTTATATTATTATTTTTTTTATTATTTTTGTTTTGCAAGAATTCGAGAAATATAAACGTAAACTTGAAGTGAAATACATATTTACTATATATCGCCAGCTTAGAGTGCAAACTGTGTAAGTCCACTTTTATGAAAAAGTGTATTTTTATGTAGTCTGTGATACTTGTCATATTTCTACTCGTTGTTATTTAGTGATACTCAAATTGTGAAGTCCAAAAACCGAAGAAAACTGTGTAAGTCCAAAATATTTATATGAACAGAAATTTTTTTTTTCATTTCGAATTTTTTTTATTTCTTGTTTTTTGTCTCTCCTACAAAGTTTTAAAAAAGGACTTACACAATTTGCACTATATGCTAGTGATATGTACATCTTTTGAGCATCCCTGTAGTAAATTTTTTTCACTGCTGAATGATCATTCATGATTCTTTGTTGAATATTCATCGCTGTCGTCATAACTGATCACAATTTAAATTTTTTTTTTTTTTTTTTTTTTTTCTGAGGAAAGCAAACCATTTATAGGAAAAATTCAGCAGTTTTTATATGAAAGTATTCACTGATGCCTCCTCAGTCATAGGTGGATTTCATCAGTGATTCATAAACGATTCATTTCGGATTTTACTGCCGGGATATTTCAGGCATTTTTCAGGCATACATGCATATAATGAGATTTTTTCGTGTATAATTCTGTGCATATTTCAGTTATTTTTTGGGCATGCTAGCATGCATATTTTGACCATTTTCTTGCATATTTTTAGCCACCCTAGTTATAATCTTCGAGGAGCGATCAGTGAAATAAATTGCAAATATTGTTGTGTGTACGTATTATTGTTCACGCGGATTTTATTGCATTCGATTGACTTCATTATTTATGAATTTTTGTGAAGCAGAAATCGACGGCTGAGAATAAGATCGCCCTATTTCAAAAATTGTTACAAAAATTCCCTATTTGAAAAATTGTTTCAAAAATGTCCTATTTCAGATTTTGCTTCAAAGACGCCCTATTTCAGAGAAAATTCCATATATATTTCTGCATTTTTGAAACAATTTTTGAAATAAGGCGATCTTATTCTCAGCCGTCGAAATATTGTTAATCGGCAAAACTACAAAACTACTATTGAAGATTTGTGGAAGATAATGCCTGTCTGACAAAATAATTTATAAAATTGATTGAATCTATTGGATTGAATAGAGAGCCCTTCGTAATCTGTGTATGAAATGATAGTATAGGAAATGTGAATGGAAAAAGCTTTAGAATGAGTAGAGATTAGTTTTTATGCCACATAGTCACTTATGGAGCATTCATAAATATTACAAAGTAAACTCATAAGGCCAGAAGGCCAAACACACAGTAAAAGTGTTAAAGCAATAATAAAATTATTATCAAAAAGTGGAAAAACATGAAAGCTAAGCACTAAAATATCAAACATAAATAGGTAAAATAGCACACAAAAAAAACAAAATAGGAACAATATAGCAACAAACAAAATTTCGCACAAATAACCCAATAAAACTTGTGGCAATATTTTACTAAAACTTGAAATAATAATTTCTCGATTATGGCAGCGCCAAAATTCCGGTTGGCTGCGGTTGTAAATTTGGTGATAAAGAAATTAATTTAATTGCAATGATGCAAAACGTTGATGGAAAAGGGCATAAGAGAGTGCGCAGAGAAAGCAATGAAAAGAGGAACATGCAGTGGAATATACAAAACAAAAAAATTTAAAAGTATTCGCATTTTCACAATTCCACTTTTTTCGAAGCGCTTTACAGTTTGATCTCTTCCTTTGTATCATGCGCGTCGTTCGATTTTATCCATTCACTCCTTTTTGCTTTCTTTCCTTATAGTTTCTATTTGTTTCCAGTTGTGCTTTAGTGCGTTTGTGTAGCACAATGTCTGCGCATTTGAATTTTTTTTCTTCTTGGTTTTACGTAACGCGTTTGTTTTAATTAACTTTGAAAATTGTCATGTAATTTCAGTGAATTGTTTAATTGTTGTATAGGATACTAGGTATAGTATAGGTTAGAGAAATCTGATGTGGGTTACCCTAATACATATGTACTTATATATGTATGTCTGTTTATAAATTTAGGCCTATTAAGAAATTTATTCAAGTTGAACATGTAAGATTTGTTCTTACACGATGACATTATGATATGCTTTGACAGGTGACATTTCCGCTGTGTGTACACACGTACCTATGGAAAATTTAATCTTACTTAGCATGAATTTTCTACTTTTATAAAGTAATAACAATAACAATTACGCAAAATGCTTCGTGTGCTGTGGAGACTGTTTCACAATGGAAACATAAATAGCAGGCAAATGTGCATCAAATATGGTTTACCATTATGTGGCTTAGTTTGTTTATAAACTCTTTTTGGTTAAATTTAATCGGATTAAAACATTAGCGACACATTAACGATGCGCCGCAACACCGACTCACTGTACAAAAACAAAAAAAAAAAAAAAGACACGTACTTAGGTAAGCAAAAGCAAAAAGCCGTACACGCTGTACTGATGTTGCGTATACGCCATGCAGTACCATAACATATAAGTGCAAAAGTTAGGTATAAAGGCTTTTTTTCTGCTACACATATTTCACTTAATGTGTTTTCGCTGCATACGCTTTGTTCGTATTTTAAATATAATTATGAGGCAGGCCGATGAAGAGAAGGGGTGACAGAGCGAAAATCGTATTCATTAAGTGAAAACAAGCGTATAATATGTATATTGAAATTGTATGGGTTAAAGAAAGTGTATTGCAGAAATGATTTTAATTTAAAGCGATTTCATTTTAGCTTTTCTTTTAGTCAACACTCTAATGCGTATCATTATGTAAAGGAGAAGTGATTGACAAGTTATTTCGAAGGTGAAAAGAAACTCATATCTACTTACGTAAAATAACTATGGCAAAAGTAAATAAAACAAAACTCGCAAAAGCGAATGATTTAAAAATAAGAAGAAAAGATGAGAAAAGAAAGAAATAATAAAGCACTTGAATAATTAAAATAATATTTCTAATATGACTATCGAATCAGTATAAGGCTCGCTTTCCACTTGGAAATACTTTCCGTGTCATAGAATTAGCAACTACATACATATGCATAAACATAAACATACATAAATATATATATGTACTTGTGTATATTTACGTGCAGTACATCTTTGTGCATTGTATATAGCATAGTTCTTTTCCATATAATATTTTAATTCCGCTTAATTTGTCAATTAACTTATAATCAATTTGTTAAGGCGATCATGGCTGGTAAACGTATTTAAATTTGATGAGAAATATTCTAGTGCATTTCAGCTGTTGGCTTCTCAATCAATGTAGAATATTATACACAAAGCCACTTAAAAGAATTTTAGAGCAAATATAGTAGGAAACAAGTAAATTGCTATAAGATGATGAGCAAAGCAACAAAATATTTGAAATATATTCACATTTACATTTTAAAATTAATTACTTATAAACACAATTAGCTTCAGTAATGGTTCGTTGAAAAAATGTGATTAAAAGTAGTAGTTCGATTTCTGAAGATAATTGTTTTCTGTGGCAGAATATGCCACATATGTCAAGTTGCAAAGCGGAAATATTTTCCAAAATATTTAAATGCAGATAGCTCGTTAACATGAAGAAAATCAAAACAGTTTGAAGTACATCCATCTATTCAATCGTATGTACTTTGATATTTTAATGAAAAAACAACTTTTTCTCTAATCAGAATACATTGGTATTAAAGTGGGCAGACAAACAAGTTTAATAACCCCAAACGTACCGTACATAACTGGTCTCCAACTATGTATGTAGTAGTCAGTTTTCTGTCAACTCTGGTTAAATCGCTTCCCTATAAAATTTAACTATTTCCTCAGGCACCACTTTGTGCTGATGTCATGTGATTGCATTGCCATTCCAAACTGATTGAATTAGTTTAAATTCAGTGCAAAAGAAAAAACAAGCCTCTATCTAGCGTTTGTATTTGTCTTGAGACAGGTTTGTTGTTGTGTTGCCTTCTTCCGGTTTTGGCCTTTTTCGGGTTATTTTCCTCTTTCACGTTGTCACTTGCTATCGCTTCGAGGGGAATGCAAAACTAATATGTTATTTCATTTTACAGAACCTAGACAATTTTCTTTATCCGAGAAACGGTTTTTGTAAATATAAAGAACCCCTCAGTTTGCAAGTTGTGAGCAGAATTCCAGCACTTGAGGACTGTAAACTGTAAAAATATATTTTAAATATGACTTTTGGCAAAAAGTAAATCGAATCTTACAGCATTTTCTCTTTAAATGTGATTGTACAGCTAATTTAAATCATAAATCGCCTATCTCTATTTCAATATTCAAATTTTCAAATTTAAATTTGGTTATTTATAACTTTCACTCTTTATATAAAAAAGTAGATTTTAAACCTGCGGTGGCTTTCCGTAATTCGATATTCGACTCTCGTCGGTTCGATATTTCAATTCGATATCGAACGAGCGACGATACCATTTTGCTTTCTGTATTTCGATAGGAAAACTTTTCTTATAATATTTTAAAAAGTACATGACAGGCCTTTATTATATTTCAAAAGTTGTGTTCTCACTTGTAAACTAATAAGAAATGATTTAAACCCACAAAAATATTAAAACCTTGAAGTTATATTTTTCTGCGGTTGACATATTCGATAAGGCAAAACGATAGCTAAGGTGGTGTTGAATTATTTCTGACGATATTTGTGTTTACGAAAAGCAAAAACGATGCTTCGATATCGAAAATGCCATGTTAGTACCTATATATACTAGTATTTAACGTACACTGCATTTTTTCATGCAAATCACAAATTCATTTAGACCGTTGTTTTGACAAAAACAGCCTCGCCCGCTTTGGCCATGACACCACGAACAGCTCTTTTGTCAGCTATGAATATAAATTTCCACACCAAAAAATGACCTTCACTTTGTGGACACTTTGTGGGTGTAAACTAATGAGAATTCTAACACGATATTCGTGCAGCCATGCGAAATTAAATTTTAACACGCTGCATATCTGTTGCCACAAAAAATATACATAAATGGCAACAATAACAACAGCAATGTCAACAGAAAGTGGTTTTCTCATTGTAAGCAAAAAATTATAAAAGTAGCATTGTACATATTTGTAAATGAGTTTGCCATTTAGCTACTAAGAAGATTCATGTATGTATGGCTTAACAAAAACTATGTTGAGTGTTACCTACAAGTTTAAAATGAAATTTACACTCTCGCGCACAAGGACGACGAGATGCTCATTCTCGTTAAGCACTTGGTTTTTTACATATGAATGGGGCAATATAGTTGGGGCTGTGAATAAATATTGCGGGACGTATAAAAGTGGAACTGCAGAATGGGAAGAAGATGTAGTTTTATGGCGAAGCGATGGCGACAGGACATTAGGTAAATCGATCGGCGGATAAATAAATCGTCCATAGAGCGAAACGTAAATTTAATTGAGCCAAAATTGCATACACGTATGAATATACAACGATATGAGGAGCTTACAATTTAAACAACAAAAATAAGCCTAAAAGCAGCAGAAATTTCGCTCAAGCACAATAATTACACAAGTCACTGAGTTAGATGAACAACTCAGAAGACATAGATACTTACATATCTATTTGCATGCCAAAATGTGTATCTAATATATGCATGGAGAACATACCAGCATAAATGAATGTACATATACATACATATGTGTGTCATCGAATAGCAATAACGATCTAGTTATACGAGGGTTGCTTGTTATATACGCGACATTTTGAATAAGAAATAGATAATTTTTTCGGCAAAAATTCGTTCTATTTTTCAACATATTCTCCTTTTAGCTCGATACACTTAGTCCAGAGTTTTTCCAATTTTTTATTCCTTACAAAGAATAGGATTTTTCAAGGCTCCCAAAATAGTCATTTGTTTCTGTGATGACCCCTTCATTTGTTCCAAATCTCTTAACAACCAGCCATTTCTTCAGGTTTGGAAACAGAAAATAATTGGATGGAGCTAACTGTGGAGAATATGGTGGGTGAAGTAGCAGTTCGTAATCCAATTTATGAACTTTTGCCATGGTGACTACACACGCATGTGATCGTACATTGATGAAACAAATTTCTTTTCGGCCGTGCGGTCGTTTTTGCTTCAAATCGAGACTGAATTTATCCAAAAGCTCTGAGTAACATTCAACGGAAATTGTGGCATTAACCTTATTGGTGGACATACTATGGGTTCCTTTGGAGCACGTACACTTGGAAAAAAACACTGTTTTGATTGTCACTTGGTATCTGGTAAGTTATGATGGATCCCAGTTTCATCTACGATAATAAAACGGCACAAAAAATCGTTCGGATTTCGTCAAACACGCCTTTGAAGTTGTCACCCGACTATGCTTATTATCGAGTGTAAGCAATTGCGGCATCCATCGCGCGGATAGCTCTTCCATGTCTAAATATTCATGTAAGACGCGATGTCTTCGCTCAGTTGAGATACTTGTGGTCTCAGCTATTTCATGCAATTTCATTCTCTAATCGTCCAATATCATTCCATGGATTTTATCGACGATTTCTGACGTGACTACTTCTTTTGGGCAACCAACTGAATGCTCGACATTACTAAATTGCGCAAGTTGTTTAATGTTTGAGAGTATTCTCTTAAGAGATGGTAGTTGAAGCGGGCAGTGTTGAATTAGAAAGTACTCTTCGCCAAGTTCAAAATGTCAAGGACTTATCATAAAACGCTCGTACAGATTTCTGTACAAACATACTTACAAAACACCAAGCCTCCTACGTATGTATGTTAATCAGGCGTGAAATTTATTCCGCTCCGCATTGCCGCATTAACGTTAATTACAAACTTATGTGTGTGAATATGTATGTATGTCCTCCGGAGCCACAACTGAAGCGATGCCAACGATGATACGGTTAACCCTACGCACATATTATGTTGCAACACTACTACATGTCTAAGCCCATCACACTACTTGCATATACATATGTACATAATGATTACACTTTGCAACAATTGCCGTTTGATTTTGCGTCA
Organism: Urophora cardui; assembly: GCA_960531455.1. NCBI lineage: Eukaryota > Metazoa > Arthropoda > Insecta > Diptera > Tephritidae > Urophora > Urophora cardui. The sequence continues at coordinate 95,529,802 of OY482671.1, read as the reverse complement.
TAACAGATCGGAATTAAGAGCCCAGTAGTTCAAAACATTTTTACCATAAATTTGATAAAATTTTATTGTCAGTTTCTATTACATACTGAAAATGGAATGAAATTCTTGCACGAATAACTTTTTATTGGAATATTGTAATATTTAGTTATGTGAAAAAAAAGATAAACAAATTTATCTGAAGTAGCACTTTAATGATGTTTTTTTTATGAAATTCTGGAAGAAGTGAATTTGGAAGACCACCGAGTTGGTCTTCAAACAGCTAATATTTTCGTGCAAAAAAATTTAATCAATTTTTAATGAAAACTTCTCCATAATTGCCTTATAATTGCTCAAAGGTACTGCAGAATTTTGTTTTTGTTTACAAGTGTACCAGACATATGGGCATATGGACATACAAATCGCAAACATACATGTGACTGTTTAACTAACTGTATAACTATTTGACCCTTCCATCGTCAGTTAAACACTAAATAATTTAATGTTTGGACTTCCCCTGATTACATACTGGAATCAATTACATATATGTATATGAGTATGTAAATATGTAGGTATGTAGTTTCGGTGAACTGATACTAGATTTGGCTTATTCACTTTAATGCGTCTTACTTCTCCAACACAGATTTGCTTATAAATACAATTTGTGTGTGCGTATTAATTATGCTGGTTTCATTAAATGGACATAAAAGCCATGTCAAAGCAAATCCTGTGGCCACGTAAAGCGCAAATTAGTTCCAGTTAGAAGTGTCTATGAGCTCTGCTTAACTAAGCACGGCCATGCCAATAATTTTCATGGTTCATTTGTAAAGTGACTAATGGAGGACTGTTGATTTGGATATATGTAAGTATGTATGAAAGTATTTACAATTACGTGCGTAAACGCATGACTTTTGATTGATTAATTGATTGATCTACGTCCAGAAAATACTAAAAGTGACGTTCCTTGTTTCAATACTTCTCGCAGAAGGGCGTCTTCATTTTTTCTTACTTGCGTTTCCTTTATATGTATGCATATTAATTCACTTAAATGTTTAATGCAGTACTAATAACTGCATTCATACCCCCTCAATGGAAAGTCGCTCAGATGAAAATGATTCTGAAACAAGGAAAGTCCCCCAATTCGGCAGCGGCTTACAGACCCATTAGCCTGCTGCCCATTGTCTCAAAAGTCTTGGAAGTTCTTTTCCTTAAAAGACTCCTACCCAAAATAGAAGAACGTAACATTATACCTAATCACCAGTTTGGCTTCAGAAGAGGGCACGGAACAATTGAACAAGTACATAGACTTACCGAGAAAATCTACTCTGCCTTTGAGCAAAAACAATACTGTACAGCTGCCTTTCTAGATATATCCCAAGCTTTTGATCGCGTATGGCACGACGGCCTCCTCTATAAAATAAAAAATACTCTCCCTACAAATTACTTTCTATTTATACAATCTTATCTAAAAAATCGCTACTTTTTCGTCAAAGAAGGAGCAGAGCAGTCTGAGCTTTACGAGAGCTTAGCAGGCGTCCCGCAAGGTAGTGTAATGGGCCCAATACTGTACCTACTTTACACATACGACCTCCCAATAGCAGAAGGAGTCACTATCGGTACTTTTGCCGATGACACTGCCGTACTGGCTGCAGACCTCAACCGTAACGTGGCCTCACTCAAGCTTCTGAGAAGTTTAAATAAAATTACCCATTGGCTGAAAGACTGGCGGATAAAGTCAAATGAATCAAAATCTGTCCAAGTGACGTTTACCACTAGACGTGACAATTGCCCACCCGTAAAACTCAACGGCATTGATATACCGCAAAGTGACGTAACAAAGTACCTTGGTATGCATCTCGACAGAAAACTAACATGGAGAACCCACATATTCACCAAACGAAAAGCTCTTGGTATAAAACTGAGAAATCTTTATTGGCTCATGAATCGAAACTCCCAACTATCAATCGACAACAAACTCCTGCTCTACTCAGCTATCTTAAAACCCATTTGGACTTATGGCATACAGCTGTGGGGAACAGCAGCAAACTCAAATATAGAGATTCTCCAAAGATTCCAATCGAAAACCATTAGAATGATTGTAAATGCGCCCTACTACGTCACCAACGACCAACTACATCGTGACCTAAAGATACCTACTATCGCTGAAGAAATCAGAAAGTATGCTGCATCATACAAAATGAGAATATTAGCTCACCCCAACCCACTCGTTCTAGCCCTAACGGCAAGACCAATTAATTTCGTACGCCTCAAAAGATCATTTACTGATCTTTATTGATGCACTGCAATAAATGGATGCGCTACTGAGAGCAATCCATACATGCCCACCATGTTTATTAAGTCATTATTAATTACTAATTACTTTTAACGAACCACAAAATTGTTAGATGTATTTTCCTTATACAGTTGGCAAAATATATTGCATGCTAAAAAAAAAAAAAAAAATTGAGTGATATAGTAATCCGTAGAATATACACAATGAGTGGCCATGACGTCAACTGATCTTATACTATAAAAATAGAGACATTTTAAATACAATGCATAAATTATCTCTGCCCAGACCCAAAATGTCTACATCATTTCCAGATGGATTTTAGAAAGCGTTAACTGGATTTTAGAAAAGACAATTGGATTTTAGATATGTCAATTGGATTTTAGAAAGGGAAATTGGATTTTAGAAAGAGGAAATTGGATTTTAGAAATGTCAGTTGGATTTTCGAAAGCGTGAAATGGATTTCAGAATGTGCGTGTAAAATAAATTTTACACAGAATTTTTCGAATCGAAATTCTTTATTGCGTATGAAAGTATAATGTACATATACGTAATTATATAAATTTTCGAAAATCGAATTTACAGTTTATAAAATCCAATTTCCCCTTTCTAAAATCCAATTGACATTTCTAAAATCCAATTTCCTCTTTCTAAAATCCAATTTACATTTCTAAAATCCAATTTCCCCTTTCTAAAATCCACTTGACGCTTTCTAAAATCCATCTGGAAATGGTGTAGAACACTAGAAAAAAAAAACTAAATTTTCATCATTCATTAGTTTTCCATACTCTAATAACTGTTTTTAACATAGTGATGGTATGCACAGATACATATAACACATTTAATCGCTGAATATTAGCAATATTAATAGATATTATTTAGTTAGTACCACCCCAAGAAACTGATAGGGTTCGTATAAATTTTATATTAAAATCATTTCTTTATTCCTGCAAATGAACATATCTGTCGTGGTTTTCTTGGAGAAGAAAGAAGAGGGTATAGCTACTGATAATACATATACATAAATCATTAACAGTTTCGGAGCAAATACTTATTAATGCTAAGTAAGTTAACGCGTTAAAATAAATTAACTTAGCTACTTAATGAATGCTCTCAATTTTCATGACGTGCCACTTATGAGCAATTTTTATGTGAGATAAAGATAATAACTTTGAAGCTAAACCAATTTAGCGGAATATTATTAATGAAATATAATTAAGGACAATATGATAATATATGATTTAAAAATCGTTACTCAGCATATGTGTAGCAAATATGTATGTCGATTAAGAAGGGCATGAATATTAGGGTGGGGCTATTTGTATGGAGGGAAATTAATCGATACCGCGCCATCGAAATTCGGATTCCTCTCATTTTTCTGAGTAGACAACTCCTCCACGACATTCATCTAAAATTAATTTTGATGTTCCGGAATTTGGTTTTTATGGACCAAGACGAATTTTTGAAAAAAAAAAATTGGGCAAAAATCGGCAAAAAAATATCCAGGCCAATATGTACATCGAATGAAAGAAGAATTTTGTGCTGAATCAAGATATAAAATCCGAATTAAAATCGGATGATCCGTTTTCGAGATATAGCCTGATTTCCGGTTATGGAGGCTGAATTTGTGCGTACAATACATCTTAAATTTTTTTGCAAACTTATTTAACATAAGTCAATTCAATATATGCACAGTATTTTAAAATATTAATTTATCTTGCGGTATAGGAAAACTAAAATGCACTCTTTTTTCCTTGGCCCAAAATCGCGGTATGGATTCTCTATGTTATAGTCATTTGATACCGATGATTTTCGTCGACAGCGCTTTGTTTACAAGATGCAAATTTTACATATTGTTTATACAATATGCTTCTCTAACAGTCTGAGAATTGCAGAAATATGCAAAGCCGACGGCAAATGAACTGGTGCCTCTTTGACACCTTTTCGCTAGTTCTGAAGCAGAAATTGTGTTAACTAGTTATAGATTTCCCTGCAGGATATGTACCTACACATACGTATACAACGCAGTTTTGTTAGAAAATTATTTCGTTGAAATAAATACATATACACGGTCGCAGATTTATCTATTAGCTAAATCAAAGTGTTATATTGCATAGTAGCGTTTTATTCGTCACATACTAGAAGTTAGTTTATCATTGCACTAACAAAAAAATGAAATAAATGCGAATGTATGTATGTACATGTATTACATACCACCGCCCATATACACATTTATCAATCTTAATAGCTTGATTGAAATTTAATAACCTTAATTAAGCATTCAAACTCCCACAATAGATATGAAAGTAAAATATATTCATACATACATACATAAAGTAAAATATTTAAGTGTGAAAGTTAATGCTACTAACTAAGCTACTAGAATATATATGTAAATACACACTGTGCTCCACTTGAATGGAACTTAAAACTTTTGAACTCACAATTTTTAAGAAAATGGTAAAGATATTTATTTTAGCAGGAAACATGATAAAAAGCATTTCATAGTACTGAGGTACATACGTAAAAAAGCAAATTCGATGATATATTTTCAAAGTACGTGTCAAATATACATACATACATATGTAAACTTATTTAGCATATTTTACGGCGTTTGTTATGCCTCAAAGCACTCACCTGTCAACAAGTTTTGCGTGAAAAACAAAGCGAATGGCAAAAGAAATATGAATATAAATCATAAAAGTTAAGCAAGTTGAAAGATTTATATCATTTCGAAGACGTCCATTATTGTCCTGTTTTTACGTGGCTTAGGCACTTCGGAAAATATAAATCACACAAATAAAATACTCCAGATGTGTTTAAATCAATTGTGCTTATTGTTGTTTATAACATGTGAAAGTTTTAAACTGAGTATTTATATTTTTTTAATGTGATGGCATTTTTAGCGTGGTTTATATACACAGAACCTATCAAAGTTATCTTAGTTGCTTGTAAACGTGCTCAAAAGTTTAAGGGCACACAAGTTTCTTCAAATACCAATAAATATAACATTAGCATATATAATGCAATGCGGGACATATATAAATACATATGTATGTAGAAGTTTCACAGTTTTATTAAGAAAAATTTTCATAGAGAAAACTACATTGAAAAAAAAAAACGGTAGTAGGTATTCTGCATTTTTATTTTTGTTCGAAATATTTGTTTGAAATCTTAGTAGTCTCTTCAGAATCTTACTCATTACAGCAATTAAGACACTGAAAATTTCCACAATATTCCTCAAAGATCGCTCGTAAATTTTTCACACAAAACATCATCTGCTATCCAGATCACATTAACAGAAATTAATTTCACCCGCGCTTCCGCGTTTTTTAATTATTCTCCTAATGGGCTAAAAGTGCATTTTTGAAATTACATTTATTATGACATATTCGGCATTAAAACACAAAATGTTTATACGAGATTTATCCTTCAATATTTCTCTGTAATATAGAGAATAATTCATATTATCAAATACAGTAACTCACTTTTGAATTAGCTGCACAAGTTTTATTATATATTGTTTTTTATGCAGGGTAAAAAAAAAAATATTAAAAAAAATTGCGAAACTTTAGAACGAAATAAAATAAAATTAAAAAAAACGTATCCTCAATTTTTTAATATATGTTGGCCCCAAGTGTGCTTTATAACCCCCCATATTCAGTTTCATCATTCACCCGAGCTCTTCTCACTTATTCATATTTTTCGACGAGGTCTATATGCGCGCTATCACTATGGATGTACATACATATGTATACATATGGCACACTGTGTAGCTAGAGAGAAAAGCATTGATGAGCAGTTTTGACAGATGTTTATGCTTTAAAATTGCTCATATATTAACTAATGCAATTTTATATAGAATATATACTTATATACACTTACTTTTAGCCTTTTTACTTCAAAAGTATCATAACTCAAAAACGCGAGTTTTCAGGTAAGTATGGGTATAAGTAAATAAATATGCATTTTTGTGTATATATGTGCATTATATGACGAAATTTTGGTCTGATATATTGAAAATTGAGAGTTTGAGATCAAAAAATTATCTTTGATTTACTATTGAAATATATAGCGACTGAAAACTTAAAGGCCTTTTTCGTAAAATCAGCCTACTGAGCTATGATAGTACTGAAGTAAATAAGAGATATACTCTCATTTGCTGTTTGTTATACCATTCATGAACATGAAGTAGTATTATCACTTTGTGCCAAAACACGACGTATTTTTATGTAGGTACAATTTATCTTTGCTAATTGAAGCACTAGCAATATATTTTAGGTTAATATTTTATAAAAATTGTGATATTTCAAGAAAAAAAAAATGCGTCCATAATATGGATTTCATATATCTAGTTTGAGAATTATAACTTAATTAGTTGCGAAAATAATTGCAATTTCATGGTATTTCGCGACACCCATTATATGGGGCTGCGAGTATTTATCATCAGATTAAGTTCCTTTTTAGACCATGTACTGATATTCATCAAAAAAGCTTGTATACCCAATTTGAGCATTCTAACTTAATTACTTTCGAAAATAATTGTAAAAGACGAGAGCTTTTATTATTAATTATTTAATTTAAAATAAAGGTTATTTAAAAAATAGTATTGTATACATTAATTATGTATGTATTTAAGTCAATTGATATTTCACGTTGTCAAGATTGATGACCGCTCGCTTGAGTTGACGCTTAACCACTAACTCGTTCTCCTCTCATGCCAATTTGACGATGTCTTTCATTGTGCTCTTCTACGTATGGATTCTAAAGGCGGATTCATCGTTCAAGTTCAGAACTTTTTTGCCATGTGGTTGTTGCTGTGTTTTCGGAGTGTGAGAGGAATTCCGAAAAGTTCTGAACTATTTTTATTAGTTAACTCAAATTCAACTTTAGTTCTGAACTCGAACGATGAATCCGGCTTAAGTGTCAATGTGTTTTGGCTGTTGCTATTTGCTTTTGCTTTTGTTGCTTATGTGCTTACAATCGAAATTGCATGGGTTTTCGCGACACCCTTTATATGGGGGGTAGGAGTATTTGTCATCAGATTAAGTTCATTTTTACATTTTACACCATGTAGATACTAATACTCATCAAAAACGCTTGTATACCGAATTTGAGCATTCTAAGCTGCTTCTCCTCCCCTCACTCCCCTCACCTCTACATCGACCGCGACAGCTTTATTTGAGAGGATGGAAAATAGTGTGGTGAAAAGGCTAGAGCAGCAGAGGGAGGAGATAGTAAAAATGCTCGAACAACAAAGAGATGCAATAGTTGACCAACTAACTGCAGTAGTGTGTCAGGCAGAGGAGAGAATGCTGCAGAGGGTTGGTGAGTTAGCGGCTGAAACAGCAAATTTAAAGAGCTCAGTAATGGCTCTTGAAAAAAGAGTTACTACAGTGGAAAATGCATGTGCAGATGTCCTCATTCTCCGTAGTGAGTTGGCCGCTGCTCAAACTCAATTGCGTTCGCTGGAGAGTGCTGCTGTTTCTGCTGACGTCATCATCAACGGACTCCCACAAAGTGCGGGTGAGTGTTTAACGCAGCTCTTTGCAAAAGTATGTAGCGCAGCAGAGCACAAAGCTCCACCATTAAGAGATGCTTTTCGCCTTCGGGGTGCCAGTACTGGGAACAAGAACAACAATGCTTGCCCAACAGTTTTTAAACTGTGTTCTGCCACGGATAGAAATGAGCTCTTAAAAGCTGTTGCGTTGTTCTGCAAGGCCCGAAAGAGGTCAATTTTACTTTCTGATATTGGGCTGCCAGGCTATGGGGCGGTTCATATTCATGAAAGCTTACCAAAAAAGGTGCGAGAAGTAATGCAGTACTCATCAGAGCTGAGGCGCAAAAACAAGTTGTTGTCTGCATACTCGGTTCGTGGTAAAGTATATGTGCGGCTTAAGGCGGGCGAAGGGCCAAAAATGGTGAGCAGCAGAGCGGAGGTGGATGCGCTTATTGGAAATGGAGTGCAAAAAAAATAATTATAATAATTAGGAATGTTAAGTGTGTATGATAAGTTATGTTGCTCTTTTCTCTTCTCTTCATCTTTCTCTCTTAATTTGATATTTTCTTTTTATGGTTCTTTAACTAACTATTGGTTATTATATGTGATCTTGCTATCTGCTCTGTGTATGGTCGTTACCTTTTGTGGTTGTTCTCCCAGTATATGGATATAAACCCCAGTAGGAAATCGGCTTCCAGCATTGACGAAAACCACAAGATAATGATTGATATTTTATGTAAACAGTCCATTGGACTGAAAGTGGTACATTTTAATGCGCGGAGTCTTAATGGTGACAAGTTGGACTATGTTAGGGATGTCTTTGTGAAATCAGATATAGATGTTATATGTATTTCAGAAACGTGGTTTAATAATGAGATTTCTGACTTTTATTACTGCATCCCTAACTACAGTCTCTACAGGGTTGATCGAACTACGAAAAGAGGGGGAGGAGTTGCAATTTACTGCAAGTCTTCCCTACAACTAAGAGTCTTATCTGAATCCAAAAATGCAGAAACTGAGTTTATTATTGTTGAAATTACTGACTATGTTAAAAAAATACTTGTTTCTTGTGTGTACAACCCTAATAGGTGTTGCATGTTGGATACGTTCTTTCTTGAGTTATCTTCGTATGTGATTGATTATGAATGTTTTGTTGTATGGGTGATTTTAATGTGAATCTATTAGTGAATGACTCCACATCTAAAAAGCTACTTGACCATGCATCATCTGCAGGTCTCTCAGTGGTTAATCAAGCTGTCCCGCCAAGATATGCACCAAACTCTTGCCCTAGTTTGTTAGATATCTTTTTGACTTCAAGCCCTGACCATGTCTGCAAATATGACCAAATTAGTTTCATTTCTGACCACGACTTAATTTTCTGTGCATTAGATGTAGAATTTAATCGTTCCGTTAATACTGTTATGTCGGTGTATCGTGACTTAAAAGCTGTAAAGATAAATGATCTTACAAATGACCTGTTAAGTGTTGATTGGAGTGTATGTTGGTATGTTGAAACAGTGGATCAGAAGGTTGCCTTCTTAAATAATTTGTTAAAAGATCTGTTTGATGTCCACGTACCTCAACGTATTGCTCGGGTTATAAATGTCTCTTGTCCCTGGTATAACTTTAAAGTGAAATCAGCCATAAAATTGCGCAATAAGTTATATGTAAAATGGAAGAGAAGTCGTACTGACTTTGCTTGGTTGCAATACAAGATAGCCCGAAACAAAGCTACCAGCATATTTAGGCAAGCGAAGCAAGCTTACTGTAGTAAAAAGTTGAATCCATCACTTCCATCCAAAGATCTGTGGCGTAACTTGAAAACCCAAAGTGTATATGGAAAGCACACAAATGAGTGCAAGATTAGTCCCGACGTACTTAATATTTATTTTATTAGTGCCAGCAGTGGTGTCAAAAATCCTGTAGCTCAGAACTTTTCGATGCGTTTAGAAATTGAAAGACGTTTTCAATTTGAGTCTGTCTCTGAGCTAGATGTATTCAAGTCTGTCATTGGTATCAAATCCAACGCCACTGGTGAGGATGGGATATCCTTGAAGTTTATTAAGCTTGTCTTGCCATTCATTATAGGAACTGTTACGCATATAATAAATCATTGCTTTACCACCTCGTGTTTTCCTGCGCAGTGGAAAAATGCAGTCATTATTCCTGTTGCGAAGAAAAATATATGCGTAGAGCCTTGTGACTATAGACCGATCAGTATATTGCCAGTTCTGTCAAAAGTGTGTGAGTCTTTAATGGCAAAGCAGATTTCATGTTTTGTTCAAACAAATAACCTATTATCTCCACTTCAATCAGGTTTTCGACCTAATCATAGTTGCTCTACGGCAATGCTAAAAATTATTGAAGATATGAGATCGCAGTTCGACAATGGTGACTTGACTTTGCTTTGCCTTCTTGACTTCTCAAAAGCCTTTGACCTTGTAAATCATGACTTACTTTGCATGAAGCTAAAATATATCTTTGGATTTACGGATAGCTCTGTTAGGCTTATGACAAGTTACCTTGCGGGAAGAACGCAGAAAGTGGTGTGCAGTGGCGTCTCTTCTGACTCTTGTAATGTAACGTCTGGTGTTCCGCAAGGCTCGGTGCTAGGTCCTCTTTTGTTCAGTCTCTTTGTAAATGATATATTTTCTGTGTGTCGTTACGTCAATGTCCATGCTTACGCTGACGACATTCAACTGTATCTGTCTAATCGTATTGGACTTGTTGATGACTTATGCTACAGAATTAACTGTGACTTGTCCGCCATCTCGCAATGGGCTTATAATAATGGTTTGTGTTTGAATGTAGAAAAATCGTTTGTGTTGCCCGTCAGTAGCAGTAAAGTTCATATTGTGGATATACCAAGACTATTTGTGGGTGACAGTGCTTTGGCGTTTACTGAAAAAATTAAAAATTTGGGCTTTGTTGTCAATTCGATGTTGAGTTGTTCTGATCATGTAAATAAAGTTGTGAGTAATGTCTATACTGTGCTTCGTAGACTAAGAATGTCAGCAACATATACCCCTCAAGAGACAAGAAGAAAACTTGCTATACAACTTATTGTGCCATATATAACGTACTCTGAGCTGGTATACAGCAAGCTTGATTCTGTATCATATCGCAAAATTGATGTATTGTTTAACAATGTTACTCGTTATGTGTATGGTTTGAAAAGATATGATCATGTTTCCTCGTTCAAAACAAAAGTTCTAGGGTGCACTATTTTTCAATATATAAAGGCCAGAAATTGCATATTCATATATAAACTTATGGAATTTAAAACTCCGAAGTATCTATATGAAAAATTGCAATTCCCTAAATCATCCAGGCTTCAAACTCTGATAATACCAAAATATTCTTGTTTGTCCTCATCAAGACTCTTTTTCGTCAATGCTGTGAGGCTCTGGAATTCCATACCTGACAGTGTCAAATCTATGTTGAATAGGAACAACTACAGGAAATTGATTCATGCCCACTTTACTGCGGAGTAAGATGTATGATAGCAACTTCACACTACGTGCTATATTTTTCACTATTGTCATTTTCATAGACTTTCACCTATAGTTTCTTCAATTTTTATCTCTTTGTAATTCTTCTCTATATATTATATTTTAATTTCGTGTTATTAATTTCAATATTAGGATTACTCTAAATTTTAATTTTAAATTTAAGTTCTAATGTTAATTTTGGTCATTGTTTGATATTAGTTTTATATGTAATTTCATGTGCCAACTTTAGTTTTAAGATTTATGTTATAAGCAATATTATACAGTTGATGTGTTGTAAAAGACATGGTCTTAAAATGCAGTCCATAAAGTTAGTTAAATAAATAAATAAATAAATCTATATATATAAAAGGAAGTGGCGTTAGTACAAACGCGTATAACTCAAGAACGCCTGCACCGATTTGGATGATTGAGACAAATTCAGATTGTTCTCTGGCCAGAATAGGAGAATATCCAATAAAATTCCCGAAAAACGCAAAAAAAAAAAAATATTTTCCCATATATTTTGTATATCTATATATATAAAAGGAAGTGGCGTTAGTACAAACGCGTATAACTCAAGAACGCCTGCACCGATTTGGATGATTGAGACAAATTCAGATTGTTCTCTGGCCAGAATAGGAGAATATCCAATAAAATTCCCGAAAAATGCAAAAAAAAAAAAAAAATATTTTCCCATATATTTTGTATATCTATATATATAAAAGGAAGTGGCGTTAGTACAAACGCGTATAACTCAAGAACGCCTGCACCGATTTGGATGATTGAGACAAATTCAGATTGTTCTCTGGCCAGAATAGGAGAATATCCAATAAAATTCCCGAAAAATGCAAAAAAAAAAAAAAATATTTTCCCATATATTTTGTATATCTATATATATAAAAGGAAGTGGCGTTAGTACAAACGCGTATAACTCAAGAACGCCTGCACCGATTTGGATGATTGAGACAAATTCAGATTGTTCTCTGGCCAGAATAGGAGAATATCCAATAAAATTCCCGAAAAATGCAAAAAAAAAAAATATTTTCCCATATATTTTGTATATCTATATATATAAAAGGAAGTGGCGTTAGTACAAACTCGTATAACTCAAGAACGCCTGCACCGATTTGGATGATTGAGACAAATTCAGATTGTTCTCTGGCCAGAATAGGAGAATATCCAATAAAATTCCCGAAAAATGCAAAAAAAAAAAATATTTTCCCATATATTTTGTATATCTATATATATAAAAGGAAGTGGCGTTAGTACAAACGCGTATAACTCAAGAACGCCTGCACCGATTTGGATGATTGAGACAAATTCAGATTGTTCTCTGGCCAGAATAGGAGAATATCCAATAAAATTCCCGAAAAATGCAAAAAAAAAAAAAAAATATTTTCCCATATATTTTGTATATATCTATATATATAAAAGGAAGTGGCGTTAGTACAAACGCGTATAACTCAAGAACGCCTGCACCGATTTGGATGATTGAGACAAATTCAGATTGTTCTCTGGCCAGAATAGGAGAAAATCCAATAAAATTCCCGAAAAATGCAAAAAAAAAAAATATTTTCCCATATATTTTGTATATCTATATATATAAAAGGAAGTGGCGTTAGTACAAACTCGTATAACTCAAGAACGCCTGCACCGATTTGGATGATTGAGACAAATTCAGATTGTTCTCTGGCCAGAATAGGAGAATATCCAATAAAATTCCCGAAAAATGCAAAAAAAAAAAAAATATTTTCCCATATATTTTGTATATCTATATATGTAAAAGGAAGTGGCGTTAGTACAAACGCGTATAACTCAAGAACGCCTGCACCGATTTGGATGATTGAGACAAACTCAGATTGTTCTCTGGCCAGAATAGGAGAATATCCAATAAAATTCCCGAAAAATGCAAAAAAAAAAAAATATTTTCCCATATATTTTGTATATCTATATATATAAAAGGAAGTGGCGTTAGTACAAACTCGTATAACTCAAGAACGCCTGCACCGATTTGGATGATTGAGACAAATTCAGATTGTTCTCTGGCCAGAATAGGAGAATATCCAATAAAATTCCCGAAAAATGCAAAAAAAAAAATATTTTCCCATATATTTTGTATATCTATATATGTAAAAGGAAGTGGCGTTAGTACAAACGCGTATAACTCAAGAACGCCTGCACCGATTTGGATGATTGAGACAAATTCAGATTGTTCTCTGGCCAGAATAGGAGAATATCCAATAAAATTCCCGAAAAATGCAAAAAAAAAAAAAATATTTTCCCATATATTTTGTATATCTATATATGTAAAAGGAAGTGGCGTTAGTACAAACGCGTATAACTCAAGAACGCCTGCACCGATTTGGATGATTGAGACAAATTCAGATTGTTCTCTGGCCAGAATAGGAGAAAATCCAATAAAATTCCCGAAAAATGCAAAAAAAAAAAATATTTTCCCATATATTTTGTATATCTATATATATAAAAGGAAGTGGCGTTAGTACAAACTCGTATAACTCAAGAACGCCTGCACCGATTTGGATGATTGAGACAAATTCAGATTGTTCTCTGGCCAGAATAGGAGAATATCCAATAAAATTCCCGAAAAATGCAAAAAAAAAAATATTTTCCCATATATTTTGTATATCTATATATGTAAAAGGAAGTGGCGTTAGTACAAACTCGTATATCTCAAGAACGCCTGCACCGATTTGGATGATTGAGACAAATTCAGATTGTTCTCTGGCCAGAATAGGAGAAAATCCAATAAAATTCCCGAAAAATGCAAAAAAAAAAATATTTTCCCATATATTTTGTATATCTATATATGTAAAAGGAAGTGGCGTTAGTACAAACGCGTATAACTCAAGAACGCCTGCACCGATTTGGATGATTGAGACAAATTCAGATTGTTCTCTGGCCAGAATAGGAGAATATCCAATAAAATTCCCGAAAAATGCAAAAAAAAAAAAATATTTTCCCATATATTTTGTATATCTATATATATAAAAGGAAGTGGCGTTAGTACAAACTCGTATAACTCAAGAACGCCTGCACCGATTTGGATGATTGAGACAAATTCAGATTGTTCTCTGGCCAGAATAGGAGAATATCCAATAAAATTCCCGAAAAATGCAAAAAAAAAAAATATTTTCCCATATATTTTGTATATCTATATATGTAAAAGGAAGTGGCGTTAGTACAAACTCGTATAACTCAAGAACGCCTGCACCGATTTGGATGATTGAGACAAATTCAGATTGTTCTCTGGCCAGAATAGGAGAATATCCAATAAAATTCCCGAAAAATGCAAAAAAAAAAATATTTTCCCATATATTTTGTATATCTATATATATAAAAGGAAGTGGCGTTAGTACAAACTCGTATAACTCAAGAACGCCTGCACCGATTTGGATGATTGAGACAAATTCAGATTGTTCTCTGGCCAGAATAGGAGAAAATCCAATAAAATTCCCGAAAAATGCAAAAAAAAAAATATTTTCCCATATATTTTGTATATCTATATATATAAAAGGAAGTGGCGTTAGTACAAACTCGTATAACTCAAGAACGCCTGCACCGATTTGGATGATTGAGACAAATTCAGATTGTTCTCTGGCCAGAATAGGAGAATATCCAATAAAATTCCCGAAAAATGCAAAAAAAAAAAAATATTTTCCCATATATTTTGTATATCTATATATGTAAAAGGAAGTGGCGTTAGTACAAACGCGTATAACTCAAGAACGCCTGCACCGATTTGGATGATTGAGACAAATTCAGATTGTTCTCTGGCCAGAATAGGAGAAAATCCAATAAAATTCCCGAAAAATGCAAAAAAAAAAAATATTTTCCCATATATTTTGTATATCTATATATATAAAAGGAAGTGGCGTTAGTACAAACTCGTATAACTCAAGAACGCCTGCACCGATTTGGATGATTGAGACAAATTCAGATTGTTCTCTGGCCAGAATGGGAGAATATCCAATAAAATTCCCGAAAAATGCAAAAAAAAAAAAATATTTTCCCATATATTTTGTATATCTATATATGTAAAAGGAAGTGGCGTTAGTACAAACGCGTATAACTCAAGAACGCCTGCACCGATTTGGATGATTGAGACAAATTCAGATTGTTCTCTGGCCAGAATAGGAGAATATCCAATAAAATTCCCGAAAAATGCAAAAAAAAAAAATATTTTCCCATATATTTTGTATATCTATATATGTAAAAGGAAGTGTCGTTAGTACAAACGCGTATAACTCAAGAACGCCTGCACCGATTTGGATGATTGAGACAAATTCAGATTGTTCTCTGGCCAGAATAGGAGAATATCCAATAAAATTCCCGAAAAATGCAAAAAAAAAAAATATTTTCCCATATATTTTGTATATCTATATATGTAAAAGGAAGTGGCGTTAGTACAAACGCGTATAACTCAAGAACGCCTGCACCGATTTGGATGATTGAGACAAATTCAGATTGTTCTCTGGCCAGAATGGGAGAATATCCAATAAAATTCCCGAAAAATGCAAAAAAAAAAAATATTTTCCCATATATTTTGTATATCTATATATGTAAAAGGAAGTGGCGTTAGTACAAACGCGTATAACTCAAGAACGCCTGCACCGATTTGGATGATTGAGACAAATTCAGATTGTTCTCTGGCCAGAATAGGAGAAAATCCAATAAAATTCCCGAAAAATGCAAAAAAAAAAAATATTTTCCCATATATTTTGTATATCTATATATATAAAAGGAAGTGGCGTTAGTACAAACTCGTATAACTCAAGAACGCCTGCACCGATTTGGATGATTGAGACAAATTCAGATTGTTCTCTGGCCAGAATAGGAGAATATCCAATAAAATTCCCGAAAAATGCAAAAAAAAAAAAATATTTTCCCATATATTTTGTATATCTATATATGTAAAAGGAAGTGTCGTTAGTACAAACGCGTATAACTCAAGAACGCCTGCACCGATTTGGATGATTGAGACAAATTCAGATTGTTCTCTGGCCAGAATAGGAGAAAATCCAATAAAATTCCCGAAAAATGCAAAAAAAAAAAAATATTTTCCCATATATTTTGTATATCTATATATATAAAAGGAAGTGGCGTTAGTACAAACTCGTATAACTCAAGAACGCCTGCACCGATTTGGATGATTGAGACAAATTCAGATTGTTCTCTGGCCAGAATAGGAGAATATCCAATAAAATTCCCGAAAAATGCAAAAAAAAAAAAATATTTTCCCATATATTTTGTATATCTATATATGTAAAAGGAAGTGGCGTTAGTACAAACGCGTATAACTCAAGAACGCCTGCACCGATTTGGATGATTGAGACAAATTCAGATTGTTCTCTGGCCAGAATAGGAGAAAATCCAATAAAATTCCCGAAAAATGCAAAAAAAAAAATATTTTCCCATATATTTTGTATATCTATATATATAAAAGGAAGTGGCGTTAGTACAAACTCGTATAACTCAAGAACGCCTGCACCGATTTGGATGATTGAGACAAATTCAGATTGTTCTCTGGCCAGAATAGGAGAATATCCAATAAAATTCCCGAAAAATGCAAAAAAAAAAAAATATTTTCCCATATATTTTGTATATCTATATATGTAAAAGGAAGTGGCGTTAGTACAAACGCGTATAACTCAAGAACGCCTGCACCGATTTGGATGATTGAGACAAATTCAGATTGTTCTCTGGCCAGAATAGGAGAATATCCAATAAAATTCCCGAAAAATGCAAAAAAAAAAAATATTTTCCCATATATTTTGTATATCTATATATATAAAAGGAAGTGGCGTTAGTACAAACGCGTATAACTCAAGAACGCCTGCACCGATTTGGATGATTGAGACAAATTCAGATTGTTCTCTGGCCAGAATAGGAGAATATCCAATAAAATTCCCGAAAAATGCAAAAAAAAAAATAAATATTTTCCCATATATTTTGTATATCTATATATATAAAAGGAAGTGGCGTTAGTACAAACTCGTATAACTCAAGAACGCCTGCACCGATTTGGATGATTGAGACAAATTCAGATTGTTCTCTGGCCAGAATAGGAGAATATCCAATAAAATTCCCGAAAAATGCAAAAAAAAAAAAATATTTTCCCATATATTTTGTATATCTATATATGTAAAAGGAAGTGGCGTTAGTACAAACGCGTATAACTCAAGAACGCCTGCACCGATTTGGATGATTGAGACAAATTCAGATTGTTCTCTGGCCAGAATAGGAGAATATCCAATAAAATTCCCGAAAAATGCAAAAAAAAAAAATATTTTCCCATATATTTTGTATATCTATATATATAAAAGGAAGTGGCGTTAGTACAAACTCGTATAACTCAAGAACGCCTGCACCGATTTGGATGATTGAGACAAATTCAGATTGTTCTCTGGCCAGAATAGGAGAATATCCAATAAAATTCCCGAAAAATGCAAAAAAAAAAAAATATTTTCCCATATATTTTGTATATCTATATATGTAAAAGGAAGTGGCGTTAGTACAAACGCGTATAACTCAAGAACGCCTGCACCGATTTGGATGATTGAGACAAATTCAGATTGTTCTCTGGCCAGAATAGGAGAAAATCCAATAAAATTCCCGAAAAATGCAAAAAAAAAAAATATTTTCCCATATATTTTGTATATCTATATATATAAAAGGAAGTGGCGTTAGTACAAACTCGTATAACTCAAGAACGCCTGCACCGATTTGGATGATTGAGACAAATTCAGATTGTTCTCTGGCCAGAATAGGAGAATATCCAATAAAATTCCCGAAAAATGCAAAAAAAAAAAATATTTTCCCATATATTTTGTATATCTATATATATAAAAGGAAGTGGCGTTAGTACAAACTCGTATAACTCAAGAACGCCTGCACCGATTTGGATGATTGAGACAAATTCAGATTGTTCTCTGGCCAGAATAGGAGAATATCCAATAAAATTCCCGAAAAATGCAAAAAAAAAAAATATTTTCCCATATATTTTGTATATCTATATATGTAAAAGGAAGTGGCGTTAGTACAAACGCGTATAACTCAAGAACGCCTGCACCGATTTGGATGATTGAGACAAATTCAGATTGTTCTCTGGCCAGAATAGGAGAATATCCAATAAAATTCCCGAAAAATGCAAAAAAAAAAAAATATTTTCCCATATATTTTGTATATCTATATATATAAAAGGAAGTGGCGTTAGTACAAACTCGTATAACTCAAGAACGCCTGCACCGATTTGGATGATTGAGACAAATTCAGATTGTTCTCTGGCCAGAATAGGAGAATATCCAATAAAATTCCCGAAAAATGCAAAAAAAAAAAATATTTTCCCATATATTTTGTATATCTATATATGTAAAAGGAAGTGCAAAAAAAAAAAATATTTTCCCATATATTTTGTATATCTATATATATATAAAAGGAAGTGGCGTTAGTACAAACTCGTATAACTCAAGAACGCCTGCACCGATTTGGATGATTGAGACAAATTCAGATTGTTCTCTGGCCAGAATAGGAGAATATCCAATAAAATTCCCGAAAAATGCAAAAAAAAAAAAATATTTTCCCATATATTTTGTATATCTATATATGTAAAAGGAAGTGGCGTTAGTACAAACGCGTATAACTCAAGAACGCCTGCACCGATTTGGATGATTGAGACAAATTCAGATTGTTCTCTGGCCAGAATAGGAGAATATCCAATAAAATTCCCGAAAAATGCAAAAAAAAAAAATATTTTCCCATATATTTTGTATATCTATATATATATAAAAGGAAGTGGCGTTAGTACAAACTCGTATAACTCAAGAACGCCTGCACCGATTTGGATGATTGAGACAAATTCAGATTGTTCTCTGGCCAGAATAGGAGAATATCCAATAAAATTCCCGAAAAATGCAAAAAAAAAAAAAATATTTTCCCATATATTTTGTATATCTATATATGTAAAAGGAAGTGGCGTTAGTACAAACGCGTATAACTCAAGAACTCCTGCACCGATTTGGATGATTGAGACAAATTCAGATTGTTCTCTGGCCAGAATAGGAGAAAATCCAATAAAATTCCCGAAAAATGCAAAAAAAAAAAATATTTTCCCATATATTTTGTATATCTATATATATAAAAGGAAGTGGCGTTAGTACAAACTCGTATAACTCAAGAACGCCTGCACCGATTTGGATGATTGAGACAAATTCAGATTGTTCTCTGGCCAGAATAGGAGAATATCCAATAAAATTCCCGAAAAATGCAAAAAAAAAAAAATATTTTCCCATATATTTTGTATATCTATATATGTAAAAGGAAGTGGCGTTAGTACAAACGCGTATAACTCAAGAACGCCTGCACCGATTTGGATGATTGAGACAAATTCAGATTGTTCTCTGGCCAGAATAGGAGAAAATCCAATAAAATTCCCGAAAAATGCAAAAAAAAAAAGTATTTTCCCATATATTTTGTATATCTATATATATAAAAGGAAGTGGCGTTAGTACAAACTCGTATAACTCAAGAACGCCTGCACCGATTTGGATGATTGAGACAAATTCAGATTGTTCTCTGGCCAGAATAGGAGAATATCCAATAAAATTCCCGAAAAATGCAAAAAAAAAAAATATTTTCCCATATATTTTGTATATCTATATATATAAAAGGAAGTGGCGTTAGTACAAACTCGTATAACTCAAGAACGCCTGCACCGATTTGGATGATTGAGACAAATTCAGATTGTTCTCTGGCCAGAATAGGAGAATATCCAATAAAATTCCCGAAAAAAGCAAAAAAAAAAAAAAAATATTTTCCCATATATTTTGTATATCTATATATATAAAAGGAAGTGGCGTTAGTACAAACGCGTATAACTCAAGAACGCCTGCACCGATTTGGATGATTGAGACAAATTCAGATTGTTCTCTGGCCAGAATAGGAGAATATCCAATAAAATTCCCGAAAAATGCAAAAAAAAAAAAAAATATTTTCCCATATATTTTGTATATATCTATATATATAAAAGGAAGTGGCGTTAGTACAAACGCGTATAACTCAAGAACGCCTGCACCGATTTGGATGATTGAGACAAATTCAGATTGTTCTCTGGCCAGAATAGGAGAAAATCCAATAAAATTCCCGAAAAATGCAAAAAAAAAAAAATATTTTCCCATATATTTTGTATATCTATATATATAAAAGGAAGTGGCGTTAGTACAAACTCGTATAACTCAAGAACGCCTGCACCGATTTGGATGATTGAGACAAATTCAGATTGTTCTCTGGCCAGAATAGGAGAATATCCAATAAAATTCCCGAAAAATGCAAAAAAAAAAAAATATTTTCCCATATATTTTGTATATCTATATATGTAAAAGGAAGTGGCGTTAGTACAAACGCGTATAACTCAAGAACGCCTGCACCGATTTGGATGATTGAGACAAATTCAGATTGTTCTCTGGCCAGAATAGGAGAATATCCAATAAAATTCCCGAAAAATGCAAAAAAAAAAAAATATTTTCCCATATATTTTGTATATCTATATATGTAAAAGGAAGTGGCGTTAGTACAAACGCGTATAACTCAAGAACGCCTGCACCGATTTGGATGATTGAGACAAATTCAGATTGTTCTCTGGCCAGAATAGGAGAATATCCAATAAAATTCCCGAAAAATGCAAAAAAAAAAAAAAAAAAAAATATTTTCCCATATATTTTGTATATATATATAAAAGGAAGTGGCGTTAGTACAAACTCGTATAACTCAAGAACGCCTGCACCGATTTGGATGATTGAGACAAATTCAGATTGTTCTCTGGCCAGAATAGGAGAATATCCAATAAAATTCCCGAAAAATGCAAAAAAAAAAAAATATTTTCCCATATATTTTGTATATCTTATATATATAAAAGGAAGTGGCGTTAGTACAAACGCGTATAACTCAAGAACGCCTGCACCGATTTGGATGATTGAGACAAATTCAGATTGTTCTCTGGCCAGAATAGGAGAATATCCAATAAAATTCCCGAAAAATGCAAAAAAAAAAAAAAAAATATTTTCCCATATATTTTGTATATCTATATATATAAAAGGAAGTGGCGTTAGTACAAACGCGTATAACTCAAGAACGCCTGCACCGATTTGGATGATTGAGACAAATTCAGATTGTTCTCTGGCCAGAATAGGAGAATATCCAATAAATTGCCCGAAAAATGCAAAAAAAAAAATATTTTCCCATATATTTTGTATATCTATATATATAAAAGGAAGTGGCGTTAGTACAAACGCGTATAACTCAAGAACGCCTGCACCGATTTGGATGATTGAGACAAATTCAGATTGTTCTCTGGCCAGAATAGGAGAATATCCAATAAAATTCCCGAAAAATGCAAAAAAAAAAAAAAAATATTTTCCCATATATTTTGTATATCTATATATATAAAAGGAAGTGGCGTTAGTACAAACGCGTATAACTCAAGAACGCCTGCACCGATTTGGATGATTGAGACAAATTCAGATTGTTCTCTGGCCAGAATAGGAGAATATCCAATAAAATTCCCGAAAAATGCAAAAAAAAAAATATTTTCCCATATATTTTGTATATCTATATATATAAAAGGAAGTGGCGTTAGTACAAACGCGTATAACTCAAGAACGCCTGCACCGATTTGGATGATAGGGATAGGAATAGGGATAGGGATAGAGATAGAAATAGAGATAGAGACAGAGATAGAGATGGAGATGGAGATGGAGATGGAGATGGAGATGGAGATGGAGATGGAGATGGAGATGGAGATAGAGATAGAGACAGGGATAGGAGAAATTAGGTTTGTCGCGGTGAATATATGTATATCTCTTTTGTTCAGAGAATTGACAGTTTTATAGCTTTATAGGAATAAATTTTAGGCAGAACAACGTCTGCCGGGCCAGCTAGTAAATAAATAAATAATTTAATTAGTTGCGAAAATAATTGAAATTTCATGGTTTTTCGCGACACCCATTATATGGGGGCTGCGAGTATTTATCATCAGATTAAGTTCCTTTTTACACCATGTACTAATAATCATCAAGAAAGCTTGTATACTGAATTTAAGCATTCTAACTTAATTAGTTGCGAAAATAATTGAAATTTCATGGTTTTTCGCGGCACCCGTTATATGGGGGGTAGGAGTATTTATCATCAGATTAAGTTCCTTTTTACACCATGTACTAATAATCATCAAGAAAGCTTGTATACTGAATTTAAGCATTCTAACTTATTTAGTTGAGAAAATAATTGAAATTTCATGGTTTTCGCGGCACCCGTTATATGGGGGGTAGGAGTATTTGTCATCAGATTAAGTTCCTTTTTATACCATGTACTAATATTCATCAAAAAAGCTTGTATACCGAATCTGAGCATTCTAACTTATTTAGTTGCGAAAATAATTGAAATTTCATGGTTTTCGGGGCACCCGTTATATGGGGGGTAGGAGTATTTGTCATCAGATTAAGTTCCTTTTTACACCATGTACTAATATTCATCAAAAAAGCTTATTTTCCAAATTTCAGCACTCTAGGTCAATTTTTACTATTTATGACCGTTTTTTGTATGAAACGTTCCCATTGTGCGACGATATGTAGTAGTGGATCAACCTTATTTGCCCTCACATTCGGTATCTGTTTTATTTTAAGTTCAAGCCAGGGTTACATTTATTGTTAAAATCGCCAGTAGGTGTCCTTTTCTCACACTATTTTCGATACAATTCCTGCGAGAATGTACATTAATTTCATCGTCTCACCCTCTATAAACATTCCATCTCTAAATTAAGTTTTCCGCACAGTATGAAAAAAAAAAAAACAAATAAAAAAGTGCTTTCTTAGATTTTAATCAAATGTTGTAGCGTACTCGGCGGTTGTCTACCCTTTTTTTACGTTACTTAACATTATCTATTATCTAATGCTGCTGGTGGTGATTAGATTGATCAGCAAAGTATTTATCCCGTAACCTACTTGATTAATAATGTATTATCAGAAGCTTTAGCTTCGATTGACGTTGCAAGTTAAGTTCGCATATGTGAAAGCTATTGAATATAGAAAATATTTGCATATTGTTATTTCTTAGATTACTGATACATATTTGAATAGAAATTAGAAAAATCATCAATTACTTAGGACCATTGAAAGCACCCGCTTTTACCAGATATATGTATGTATGTAAGCATGTTAAGAGATGAGTAAGTATATAATGCGAATATATGCGTATAACAATCACCACTAACTTGACGTATTTCTGCTTCCTTATCTCTCGAATTGGCATAACAATGGCATTTCGTTAAAGCCAGGCAGTTTTGCATATTGTTCCGAAAGTTTATCTACTAATTAAAATAATAAAAACAAGAAACTAAAATTTTCTACTTTGTATGTACAACTACTGCATATATTTACATACATATCTATATAAGTATGTATGTATGTATGTCGTTATTTACTCCCAGTAGAACCTGGGACCATATAGCTTTATTAATCCGGGAGTACCCACTCCCTTCGGAGTACTCCATTACAGCCTACACTGGCCGTTGTGGTGCAGTGGGTAGAGTGCTCGCTTGTTATACCAGAGGTTCTAACCCCAGTACGTACCAACAGCAAAATAAATTTTTTCTAATTAATTAAAACGCAATTATTGGGTTTTTAGAAATAGCGGTCACCTCTCAACAGTGGGCGGCATACCCATCCGAGTGTATTTCTGCCATGAAAAAGCTTCTCACAAAAAATTCATTCGCCATTCGGAGACGGCATAAACCTGTAGGTCCACCCAATTAGTAGGAAAAATAAAAAACCTTCTAGTAAATTAGAAGAAAATTGGCGCATGGCTGAAGTCGTCTCGACCTGTTAAAACTGTCATAGTAATTTATCGATAAATGAAATAAATGTAGTAGATTAAGTCCACGAAATAATCGATTTTCGACAGTAGCGATAACAGGAAGTATTAAACGCAAACTAAATAAAACAAAATTGACAAAATATTTAATATTGCTCGGAATGGATATCAAATGGAGTAGTCTTCTACTCATCACTTGAGGAGATCTCGCCCCAAATTCTACTGGGCGACTACAAACAAACTATATTTTCTATCTGTGCTGTTCTTCCAACATAATGTTGATGATGATGAGAATGTAAAACAACGGATTGATGATTACAAAAGTTCCTTAGTATCGACAACAATTCTGTAAGTATCTTTGACAAAAATAAACCAAAGTTTTTATTAGCAGCGTCGTTATCATCTACATAAAAATATATGCTCGTGCATAAAATATCGAGAGCAGAACAACGTTTAGTACAGTAAAGCACAACTCTACAATCAAATTGCAATTACTTGACTTGTGATGTAATGAATAGAACAAATTTTATGTAGAAAGACACGGGGCGTAATATGAAACAAACTGATTATTTAATGATGGAAGGCTATTGGAATCGGAAGTTAAATTGCAAATTTTCGAAGATGTATTTACTACTTTTCAGAGCGTAATTTACACATTATATATTTTAGTAGAATCAATACTTAAATAATGGAGTGCAAAACTGTAAATGTTAAAGTCTTAAATACTGAGCCATTTTGAAAAGAGCTCCAGGGTTGCCTATATTAGCTTGGAACTCTTTTAGAAACATTTGCCGCGGGAATTTTAGTATAAGTTTGGAGCATTTCTTGTTTACTTGCAGTGTTTCTGGTGTGCACGAATTTTGATCAACTCTCATCCATGGGAAACTAATAAATATTCAACTTAAAATCCCATACGAAACGCCTTATGTCATTTTCGCGTCGAAAAACACTCTTTTGTCCCGTTTGATTCGTTTGGAATTAGGAATAATTCATATGGACGTATGTATTCCTAGCGTTTAGTCGAGTTCAAGATAAGAAGCTGGCCAGCTAGTTGACCAAAAATGAATTCTGTGTGCAACCAAACATAAACTTAGAGCTCATAAACACTATGAGATCCAGATTAAAAATGTGCATAACCCAACAATGACCGTGGAATTAAGAGGGTAATCCCGAAAAACCCTGGCAATCGCTTCCACATTCGTTGAAATAATGCCTGACATTAGCATGGGCTTGTCATTGGAGGGAAGGACTTGCCCACTGCATTACCGCCGAACGAATAAATCACACAATACCTCAGGATTCTAGCGAATCAAATAAAGAATACCTTACAGGGAAGCTGAAAAAGAAGGCGAAAAATTTAAGGCGTGATGGAAATTTACAATGAAAATAACGGTATTTATTTCAATTCATTGTTACGCTCCATTCTACTTTGCATTACGTGGAATGGGTAATGGAAGCCTATTCCACTCTGCATTACTGGCAATGCGTGATGAACTCGTCAGATGTTCCATGGCAAGGCCTTCTGTCATGCCTGACAGGTAATAGCGATGACCAGATTTTTGCTGGGAACCGACATTTATCGCATTCCTTTCTCTTCCTCTGTGAGTTATTCCTACTACATTTTTCCCATCGTTTTGTGCCAATCGTTGTCAAAGTCTGATTCATTTTAGATTGGCTACTGAACGTTTGGTTAAATGCTAATTTTCAGACATAAGTGGAAAAGCAAATAGCAAAAAGAAAAGGAACTTGCAAACTGGGTGAGGTGTAATTTCATTGCAGCAAATAAAAAATGGACAAGCAAGCAGTGAAAGGTTAATAAGTATTTACATACATATATATGTGCGTATTCTGTTAGTTTGTGTAAAGTTATTGATATAAGATAGGGAACTTGTATTTATTTCGATTCCTATTTTTAGCTCAGTTGTGGGCTATTTAAATATATATTTGGAATTCAGTGCAGTCATAACCACGATAGAAATCATTCTTACAGACGAGTTGGATGAATTAGCAAGTCCACTTTGTACATAAGTATTTAATGTATCCAATGGAGTACGTGGGATCTGATTCAGCGATAGTTTTCTTAAGATCCTTTTTCAAATCGAAATACTTATTTATCTATTAGAAATCACCTACTTCTTCTTCTTGATTGGCGCTTAGCGTCTAGACGATTCTGGCCGAGTCCAACAGAGCGCGCCAATTGTTTCTGTTTCGCGCAGCATGGCACCACTTGGGAACACCTAGGGAGGCAGCATCGCTGTCCACCTGATTTTCCCAACGCAGTGGAGGTCTCCCTTTTCTTTCGCGTTCAGCGGGTTTCGATAGAAATGCTTACTTGTCCGGAGCGCTTTCATCCATTCTCACGACATGACCTGCCCAACGCAGCCGCTGGATCTTTATTCGCTGAACAATGTCGATGTCTGTGTAAAGCTCGTACAGCTCATCGTTAAATCTCCGCCGATACTCGCCCACGCCAACGCGCAAAGGTCCATAAATCTTACGAACAACTTTTCTCTCGAATACTCCAAGTGCCATCTCATCTGATTTTGAAATTGTCCATGCTTCTGCGCCGTATATGAGGACTGGAACGATGATCGTCCTGTAGAGTGTCACTTTTTAATTTTACTTGTATCGCTTTGCAGGCAAAGACCACATAATCAAATAAACAATTTTGTATGTTTCGAAAGTGTAAGGAATTTACTTGGTCCTGTATTGTTCCCAACACTGATGTTTCGAAATAATGTAATTCCATGGATTTCAGGATTGGTCATAATAAGTATGCAAGCAACATTCCTAAATTCTTCCATGACGCGGAAATGGGGTATATTATAGCTCAACCGTTATACTCTGTTCCCAATGGAAAGTTGCTCTGCTTTCTTTTCTTAGGACTCGCAGCATTATTTTACAATCGTACGACTGAGTTAAACAAAAAAATAAACACCAATTTAATGGTACACAATCTAAATA
Source organism: Urophora cardui (assembly GCA_960531455.1). Classification (NCBI taxonomy): domain Eukaryota; kingdom Metazoa; phylum Arthropoda; class Insecta; order Diptera; family Tephritidae; genus Urophora; species Urophora cardui. Next base: position 95,502,702 of record OY482671.1, on the reverse strand, counting down.
CATATAGATATGTATGTATATATAAAATTTTATACACATACATACATACATATGTATATAGATAAATAATTTTATACTACAACTCAAAGATTCAAAACCTGTCATTAATCCTGCAAAGCGTCGTTTCGCCTAAACTAACACTGAAAACAGGGACTGTAACGGTTATGAGTTATATCCAAAAAGTTGATTTTTAATCATTATTTGCAGAGTTTTATTTTCTGCTCACAAAATAAAAGTTATTTCTTGAGTTTTATTTTTCCCTCAGAAAATAAAAGTTATTTCTTGAGTTTTATTTTTCCATCAGAAAATAAAAGTTATTTTTCGAGTTTTATTTTTCGATCAGAAAATAAAAGTTATTTTCTGAGTTTTATTTGTTTGCTCAGAGAATAAAAGTTTTCCAGTTTAATTTTGGCTGAAATTTTAGATTTTGCCATATAAATAGGTAAAGTAGATAAATAAATTTTTAATTTTTTATACTTATAAATTTTACCTACGTGTTAATGTGGCAAAATCGACAGCTGCAGCTAAAATTAAACTTTTATTTTCTGATCAAAAAGATAAAACTTAGAACATAACTTTTATTTTCTGATCGAAAAATAAAACTCAAGAAATAACTTTTATTTTTTGATCGAAAAATAAAACTCAAAAATAACTTTTATTTTCTGATGGAAAAATAAAACAAGAAATAACTTTTATTTTTTGATCGAAAAAATAAAACTCAAAAAATAACTTTTATTTTCTGAGGGAAAAATAAAACTCAAGAAATAACTTTTATTTTCTGATGCAAAATAAAACTCAGAAAATAATGATTAAAAATCAATTTTTTTATAAAAATCGAAAAAATAAAAGTTAATGCACCTAGAGATAGTCTGCGTTACGGTGATTACATCTGTGTACTTCTTTTGCGTTTGGCATTTCTCCTTCAGTATGATTTTTTTGGTCAAAATTTAAAAAATAACGATTATTTGCAATCCCTGCTGCAAACCGAACCAACCCCGTCTGTGAAAACAAACAAGAATTATGTAACCGTGGAGAAAGCCCACAAAAACCATTTAACAACACATTTAACATTTGGCAGGACAAAGAATTTGTGACACGACGTAATAAAATTCATTATTTGTTGTTATACTATGTACACATTCTTTACGGTTGTCTGTTATTGCTGGGGGAAAATAAATTAGAATATTTTAATGAAAACAATTAATTACACAGTCGAGACTCATCAAACACAAGCCTCACATATTTAAATCCTTTGCTGTGTTATACAAACCATATACATATGTATGTACATGTACATTTGTATTTCAGAACCCATAGTGGTAGAGAAACTTGTTGCTTTACAAACTAAACCTAAACTGTCATGTCCACGCAAAAATTTGCATTAATCCGGGATAAATACGCAACTACTCGAAAGATAGCATGCGGCTACTATTTTCTCTATTACATATATATCCTTTATGTGAAAGGAAGTGTTCCCTTTTGTTCGAGCATGTCAACACCACGGCATTTTATGTAAATAAAAAAAATCCGTACTTCATGCGGATGCGTCCCTCGTGCGGTAGGGCGGGAGGTGGGCGCGGGTTATTATTATTTTAAATCTTATGATGAGACGAATTATCCAAGTAAATAGATACTTAGTCGTGTTTCGGCTCTTCATGAACATGAGCGCAGTCATTGAAGCCATGTCCGTCAGTTCGTGTGTTTGGTACTATTGACTGTGCTAACAAGGATTAGTTGGGGTTAGTTCATGCTTAATTGTACCCGAAAAAGATCAATCTAGCACAAATCTCTTTAGAGACTACTATTACTACTACTATAGATGAGTACATATACTTGACTGTACACTGAGAGAAAAAAAATATATGGAGGGGTCAAAGAAATTGTTTACCTATTTTGAACACTACTTTCTTTGTTTTGAGTAAATTTTCCTTAAAACATGTTAAAAGGTTTATAAAATATTGTTGTTACATGCGTTACCATGGTTTCATATACTTGTTTTGAAAAAATTCATACATTAAAATAATGAAAAATTCTTTAAGCGCCATTCCATTTCCAACTTTCCTTGTTTTGAAGACTTGATTTCTTTAATTTTGAGAAATTAAATTCCCATACAAATCCCCATGGCAACGAATTTGTTTGAAAGTTTTTTTATGTTTTTTCCACATTTTTGAGAAAATTTACACAAAACAAAGAAAATTTTGTATTGGGACGCGTGTTCAAAATAAGGAAAATTATGTCTTTGATCGAGAGAAATTTTTTTTTTTGAGTGTATGAATGTATATTTATAATGTCGCCCGTGGCAGTTTGCAAGTTGACAGGCAGTGGCGTAGTAACGGCGGAAAGATTCGTTTTGACCATAAAACCATCTTTGACTTTATTAGCATACATTTCTTTTTCAGGAAAAAATCAATGAGAATAGTAATTTTTCGAAATTGGTAATTCGAAATTTAGCGCTTTTTCACGAAGTATTACTTATAATTCTAGCGTTTGCTGAGCCGTAGGAAAGTGCAAGAACCGCAGGAATTTTACCACAATTTACATTCTTTGTACACTCAAAAAAAAATTTCTCTCGATCAAAGACATAATTTTCCTTATTTTGAACATGCGTCCCAATACAAAGTTTTCTTTGTTTTGTGTAAATTTTCTCAAAAATGTGGAAAAAACATAAAAAACTTTCAAACAAATTCGTTGCCATGGGGATTTGTATGGGAATTTAATTTCTCAAAATCAAAGAAATCAAGTCTTCAAAACAAGGAAAGTTGGTAATGGAATGGCGCTTAAAGAATTTTTCATTATTTTAATGTATGAATTTTTTCAAAACAAGTATATGAAACCATGGTAACGCATGTAACAACAATATTTTATAAACCTTTTAACATGTTTTAAGGAAAATTTACTCAAAACAAAGAAATTAGTGTTCAAAATAGGTAAACAATTTCTTTGACCCCTCCATATATTTTTTTTCTCTCAGTGTACTTATATTCGCTCTTTTGTGGTAAAATTCCTACGGTTCCTGCACTTCCCTACGGCTCAACAAACGCTACAATTATTATACGGTATTGCTGTTATTAACCAGCTAATAACAGAAAAGTAACGTCAATTATTTAAATTTCAAGTTTTCTTTCAATTACTTATTTTATTGGAAACCAAGGATATTATTGAAAAGTGTTAATAATTACTTGAACCTTTAGGATTCATCACGATTACTTAAATGAAATGCTTTAAATAATAAATATTCAAGTTGAAACTAGCACTTAAAAATATGTAAGAAAAAAAACAAAAAAATTAACTTCAGATATGCTAAGTTAAGACCATCTGGGGCAAGTGCAGAGTATGGGGTCGGGAAAAAAGCGATGAATTATTGTTCCCCATTCTATTTCCAATATGTGGGTATGTTTTTTTCTGTAATTGTAACAATTTTACAAAATTCAATTTTGGGCGCATAAAACTTGAAAATCTACCTATGCGCGTAGATTTCCAGAAGAGAATATGAGACTTACTTTTGAAGTATAGTTAAAGGCCCTTGGCAACTGACAATCTGGTATGTCAAGCAGTGTGTATGTGTGAGTTTTTTTGTGTGTGTTAGTGCAATCGGCAGTCGTCGTGCTACACGTTCTTGTTCGGGCTCGCGTTGATGAGAATCAAATATTTTAGATATTTGCGTCAATCACCCGACACTCACACATATGTATACACTTCTTAACATTCCAGATTTTAAGTGGCCAAGGGCCTTAAGAGTTTGATATATGTATTATAAGCGATATTTGTGTACTAAAATGTTAAATTATAGTCTGAAAAAATTACATTTCGCTAGCTTAGAGTGCAAACTGTGTAAGTCCACTTTTATGAAAAAGTGTATTTTTATGTAGAACGCTAGAAAAATCAAATACGCACCGCGCTAAACAAGTCTGAGATACTTGTCATATTTCTACTCGTTGTTATTCAGTGATACGCAAATTGTGTAAGTCCAAAAAGCGAAAAAAATTGTGTAAGTCCAAAATATTTATATGAACAGAAATTTTTTTTCATTTCGAATATTTTTTTCTTTTTTGTTTTTTGTCTCTCCTACAAAGTTTTAAAAAAGGACTTACACAATTTGCATTCTAAGCCAGCGATTTTTATCATTTGTAAAAAAAATTGTAGTTTGTTTTGGTATTTTTAATTTTGGTAAATTTTTTACATTGGCTGTGACCCCCCCCCCCCCGGAAAAATTCTCTAGCTACGCCACTGTTGACAGGATAATCGAACAAAAGTGTTAATGAAGAATTTCAATTACAACTTTAATGGGGCATAGCGGAGATTCTATTTATATTGTAAACATATTTATATTAGTGTGTGTGTGTGATTGCTAATATGTATTTGCATAGGTATGTAATTATTAGGGTGCCCAATCCTTGGGGATATTTTTGTAAATCTAAACAAATCTTGAGTTAATGAGTTTAATACATAATAAGTCTTTTCATTGAAAGTTTTGAAAATGAGTAAAAACAGGAAGCAGAGAAGGCAAATAAACACTCATGTTTCCAATTGCTGTGCTTTCTCGGTTTGTTCCATGCCTTTTCATTACATGCTTTGATTGCAGGTTACATTATACGATTCTTCTGCTTTACTACTACTATTAGTTTCATATTCAGATACATATAGAGATATTATGTAAATATTTAGCTTTTGTATTGGTATGCGAACTGGAAATTGTGTTACAGAAATAGTAACATAAAATAAATTCCCGTTGAGCATAAAAAATTCAGACAAACCTTAATCTATTTATAAGCGTGTACTTATCCGTACGTATTTGACTTAACTCTGTTGAAAGTATAAGCAAATAATTCCGTTTTTGTTCCGTATTTGTGTTTTCCTATACAAAATAAACTCTTTACTGTTGTTTACCGATGTGAACGAGTTAGGGACAGGAAGTCGAAAGGCAATTCCCATGCGAGTCGCCAGAATGTGGTTGATGAAAGTAACGCGTTTGCATAAAATCCCAACTGTTTGTCACACTATAAGCGTGAAGGAATAACAACAACAATGAGGTAAACGAAAATAACAACAAAAATAAATGTAAACGTAAATATTTCAGTATTTATGTATGTACATATGTTATTGCTAGTTACAGCAGCAAAATGCAAACAATTAAACCAAACTGCCACGAAAACAACAACAATAACAAATGACGATAATTGTGTTGAATTTTATGAAACCTAATTATGTGAAAATTCGTTACAGCTTTTTAACAGTGTTTACTTATTAAGCCTCTTTAAACCAAACGGAACTGTCATGGCTTGCTGCTGCAGCGATTAAAAATATGTCTACCAAAAAAAGCAGCTGAAAATAAAAAGTATTAAATTTTTTTTCTTTTCATTTAGCAAAGTGCCCACATATTAATTCATTTTCTTAGGTGGTGAAATATTTTTAGAACTTTTAACATATTTCAGAGCCCAAAATTTCCTAAATAGTATTGAATATTACACCCGAAATTCTCGTTAAATGTTAAAGCAAGTGCTAAAGTTTACCCAAAATATTCAAAAGGCAATCCAGAATTAGTGAAGCAATGGTATTGCATTAGTTCAGGCTTTTATTCCCAAAAAGTTTCCGAAAACTTTTTTCCAACTAGTGCAAATATTTTAAATCTTCCGCATTTCTTTCACGGAGATAAAAATAAATTAAAGCGTGAGTAAGAAGTACTCATGAACATTTATGTGTAAACAGTTCCGAAATCGGATTTTTATTGGCTTTCTTGCGACTATAGTTTCTTGGTTGTTGGTGCTGTTGTTGTTGATATTTGCATTTGCATTTGCATGTCTATGCGTGTAAGCATTTGTAAGTACATACATACTTACCGACCACTGGTAGTGTCAAGCGATTCACACGGACACAGCAGCGCACTAACACAAAGGTCGTTTACGCTTTTTTCGAAATCACTCGTAGCTGAAATAAAGATGTAGTTGTTTTTGGCGACCTATGACTTTAATATAAAATAAAGATATTTACACATCAAAAAGATATAAAGAGGATTAAGAGCGACAGTGAAAGATATATAGAACCCCGAATATGCTTGTAACTGAAAACGTTGGCGCCTAAATAGATACTACCTAAAGCAAATTTATCTTTCTGGCCATTTAAAGTATTCATGCTTTTGAGTTAAAAGATCTTAAGATCATAATATACTTTAACCCTAAATTCACCAATACCAAAGTGTGTGACCTTACAAAATTTCGAAATAACAGTGCTTATCTGGGCTTTCAGCAAAAAAGCTTTCTCACCTATAGCGCGATAACATTTTCCAATAAGTGAGACACAGCTTTTATTCCAGTTAAGACTGATGTACCTTTTGGCCAACACCACTTCTTTATTTGGGACATTCGGCAATATAATAAATTTGTTATTATCTTCCTATTAATTTAACGAATGCGAAGCTTATCCAATTTATACTTAATACATTACTTCTAGTTTTTATTAACAAATTAATTCGTATCAAGGATGCATCGCAACGTTAATATTAACGATAACCGAAATGTTAAAGTCGTTTCTGTTGAAACGACTCAGTTTTTCAACTTTATAAAAATTATCAAAATAATTTCTGTTTCGTTATCAACGTCAACGAAACTCAAGCGTTAACGCTGCAACGTTGAAAAGTTGAGCACTCTATATTACTGAGAGAATTGTCACTCTAACGAACCATCAAAGCGCTCTATGTTTATCATTGAGAGCATAGTTGCTCTACGCTGCTACTAAGCACTCTCAACTTTTTGTGAGAACAGAAAAAACGGTCATTTCAATGATAATTTTAAAGTTAATTTTCGATTCAACGAAAACGATTTCCTTTTTTATACTCAGCTGTACTAGTACACAGAGTATTATAATTTTGATTTCATAACGGTGGATTGTAACATAATGAAATAATCGAGATAGATATGGACTTATATATATCAAAATGATCAGGCTGAAAAGAGAAATCGATTGAGCCATGTCCGTCCGTCCGTCCGTCCGTCCGTCCGTCCGTACGCACGATAACTCGCGTAAAAATTGAGATATTTTGATGAAATTTGAAATGCAAGTTGGTATCGAGACTGGGACGGTTGGTATTGAAAATGGGCGAAATCGGACCATGACCACGCCCACTTTTCCTATATAGAAAAAATCGGATATTTGGTACCTCAGCCACTAATACAGCTAGAGTGATAAAATTTTACCCACGTATTGAGCTCAGGCCCTTATGAAGAAATTTGATGAAGTTTTGGAAAATGGGCGGTGCCACGCCCACTTATTAAGGGGCAAACATTGAAAGTTTTATATGTCATAACTCAGAAACCGTTGAAGATATATCGATGAAATTTGGTATGTGTAATATGCTTACTTAGGCAAATGTTTTGACGAAAAATTATCAAAATCGGTTGACGGCCACGCCCACTTTTATATATGGGTATTATAAAGTGACCTAATGAAATCATTTTTAGCGATATCTCTGTGAAATATAAAGATAATTCATTGAAATTTTGTGATATGAGTTCTACAATAGACCGGAAACAAAAAATAAAAAAAAGTTTATAAAATGGGCGTGGCACCGCCTCTTTTTATGCAAAGAAATCTACGAGCCTATTACTCGACAAATAACTGAGATATTATGACGAAACTTGGTTTATGCACTTTTATAACTTGTGTTAATAGACACGCAAAAATTTATTGAAATCGGTTTATGACCACGCCTACTTTTTAACAAAGATATTTCTGGAACACCGTTTTGGAATTTGTAACGTGAAGTCTTTGTAACTAAAAGTCATAGAGGGATGCAATTTTGCACTAACAATAATATTTATATGCTTGTTTGGATGATTGATACAAATTTTGAAAATGGGCGTGGCTGCGCCCTGTTTATGCAGCACTCGTTTCATATAAAATACACCCTATATCGAACAAACGCAAACAAACAATGAAAGCATACAGCTGAGTATCTAATGTTCGATTCCACTCGAACTTAGGCTTCCTTACTTGTTTTTATTTTGTTTCGTTTAAAACGTTAACGCTTGCATTTTAGTTTCGTGAACATAGCATGTTAACAAACGGAAAAATATTTTGATAGTTTGTTTAGCATCCTTGATTCCTATCAAATATATTTGAAGGAGAGACTTCGATTAGCTCAGTTCTTATCAATCATACCACCCACGATAAGTCCCTCAATTAAAAGCAATATTTTGATAAACCCAAGGTTAAAAGTACTGCACACTTTCAAAGGGGAAAAAAGCAAACACTCTTTCATGCCAAAAGAGAATATTTGTTTTCAATTCATGTGTAAGAACACGGATAGAATGATAACATAAACAACAATCGATAACAGCATAAACAACAACGAAAACAATGCAGGGGAATAGTACCAGACAACAATAAAACCAACAAGCAGTGGCAACAAACAAATCTCAATACCATTTAGCTATTGAAGTCGGAAAGTTTTCATTAAAAATTTCCACATAATTAAGCAACTGTAATAAATGATAAAAAGCTGGAGAGGGAAAGAGAGTGTTAAGGAGATGCAGAAGCAGGAAACCAAAGCAAAAACTTTTTCTATTTTTGTGTTACTATGTGCGCTTTTAACAGTTATGATGAAGAAAAATACACTAATAATATACAAGAAGGAGTTCAATATATACTCAGCTGTGTGCCGAGCGCTTATTGGGTGGATATTTGATTTTTTATAAGAGACAAATATCACAAATTTTGCGCTTTTATTGATTACTCTGTCGACGCTGGCTAAAGGATCTAATTTAATAAAGTCAAAAATCGCTTTTGATGCTAAGACAAGCACAATTGCACACTTTTCTCAACTGAGTGTACAATGTTAAGAAACAGTTAAGTAAGTAAAACAGGAAGCTGTAAAATGAGGAAAACCGCTAACGCAACGAATCGTCCAACACTTTGCTTGCAATTTATATTTTTTGTGTTATAATATCGTATACAATTTTGGTAGAAGGAAATCAAGTAAACAGACGCATTTCTGTTGCTGTCGTTGTAAGAGGAACTTGGCACTTCTAAAGAAAACTTTCTTGGCACTGATTGCGCAATTGAATTGCAGTTGTGACGCCACAAGCAACCAAATAACAACAACGGAAAAATACCAGAGAAAAAAAAAACAAAAGAGGATTCCACTAGATGTTCTTAACCCTGCCCCAGAGCTCCTTAGCTGCTTTAGCTTCCTGTCCAACACCAGCCATTGTGCGTTGTGCGGCTGGCGTCGCGTGCTGCGCCCGTGTGTTTTCGTGTTAACGCAAATGGCGCAATTGTTGTTGACGCAACAAGCCGCCGCAGCCAACGAAGCATGAACTCGAATAACCGTCAAGTTAAGTAAAAAGTTAAGTCATGCCACATCTCGTAATGCCCGCTATCATTTCAAAATGCTGGGTTTCCTGATTTAAAAGAGAGCAAAAAGAACAACGCTTTACCAGCAAGAGGCGCACTGAACACAACGAACTTCACTCAACAAAGCCTTTCTTCTGCATTTTCTTTGGCTGCTTGTCGCTGCTTGTCACTTCTTGTCCTTGCAAATTATGCTACGCGTGCTCACGCAAAATAAGTTTGTTTGTACTTGTATGTGCGCACGTACTCCATTACAAACGCTAGCATAACTATTCAAAGGAAGTTTTGAAAAACTTGCTAAAAAAAAGTAAAAATGACTAACCCATTCCTCACTTCATTTTTTCAACCTATTTAGAGTATTTTCTGCTTTAAAATTATAGCTTTCTCTATCCCCACTTACGGTGTGAAAATATACTTTCTATATAAAATCCCTGGGTGCGTTTAATTTGTATGAAAAAATTAAAAGTTGATAAAAAGAATGTACCGCCCCCTCAATCGATAGTAATATGGCCAAAGATACCACACATAAATTTTGGACCCGATTGGTGGCGGTTAAAGCGCGAGGTATTGAGGTCAAAGTTCAGAAAGCTCTATGAAATGTCAAAAATTTGTTTTATTTTTCCAATACCCAAAACGATGCTTTTATACCCAAGGATAACCAATATAAAGTTTTGTCCCGCTTGACGACGGATTCGTGGTGTTTCAAGTCCCTGTGTTCAGATTAACATATTCGACACTAAAAATTTAAGTCTTCTATGGCTATCTGAACTTTTACCCCATAAATTAAAAAAGTACTTTATCCTTAACACTTGCACGAAGGGGTCGTTTTTCCTCCTCTTTTAAAAAGTAAAAAAAAAAAATTATAATATTTTGAAGGTCGGTAGAGGGTTAAAATGTTCTAGAAAAATATTCGACACTAGGGTATCCTCAGACAAAATTTCTGTACAAAGAAGCGCATCCACATTTCCGAAAGTTTAACCATTAACCGTAGAAAACTACGTGGAACAAACGGTATATCGATATTATTTAAGGTTTCTTGATTTAATTTTTTTTAGTTTTGTTAAGACTTTCTACTTCTCGAAATCTTTTTTTTTTGGGGATTAAATAGAAGAATTTACATTGGTAACCCTTGCATAAATTTCTACGCATAGGTAACTGCAATACCTTTTTCGTGACATAAGTGACGTTTCCAAATAGTTTGAGTGAAAAGATTGTTGTGAAAAACATCAGCAGGTGAAGAAAATTTTGTTATGTAATCAAAGCTCTGTTACAAAAAAAAAATTACCCGCAAGGTGGCGCTGAATTCAAAATATTCAGACCAAGGCGATTTTGTCCTGAGTCACACATAGCGCGCCAGTCGTTTCTGCTTTGCGATAGTTGGTGCCTCCCTCTTTCTCTGCTGCCACCGTGGGATATGGATAGAAATACTTTCTCGGCCGGAGCATCGTTTTTCATGCGCATTATCTATTTACTAAAGACGAGCAAGAAACGGAACAGCTTCTATTATAATTATGAGGCATGTTCTTTAAATAAATGTTTGTCGTCATGTTGTCTTGAAAAATAGAAAAAAAAAAACAATGACAATAAAAAATTGCAACTAGGAAATATTATAAAGCCCTTAGCAAGGCTTGGCCTTTTTCGAAAATTGCTGCCTTGAAGTAGCACTTCACATATTTTAGCTGGTGCCGCGAATGCCGCTGCTGCAGTGCTGGCCGTGACAAATGAAAGCCACTAATCGTCAGAGTTAGTTCTAGTTTAGCCACTTGTGCGGCAATGACACTGAACTTGACAGTTCGGCATTTGTTTTCATTTATTGAGTTTAACGCGAACGCTTTTTGTTCGACAAATAGACAAATGGGTGCAGTTGTTTTGTAAAATGAAAGACATAAATTTTTTAAAATGCGCCATAATGGAAACTTTATAAATTTAATAGCTCTATTTTTTATCTTTCTGCTGACAGTAAAAATTACCAATCCCTTAAGAGTTCAAAGTCGAAATAAATTAAGATTTTCTCTTACATATACATATGTATGTTCATAAGTATAACTTTGGTAGTGACTGGGTTAATAAGTGTGACACTACAATGGGCTATTTTACAATGTATTGTAGAACGAATTTCCGTCATCTCTTGTCAAGTTTGATTTGGTTATAAGCCGGTTTCGGCTATGTGCCATCTTCTATATCGTTTTTATACTCAGCTGTACTAGTACTTACACAGAGTATTATAGTTTTGATTTCATAACGGTGGATTGTAACAGAATGAAATAATCGAGATAGATATAGACTTATATATATATAAATGATCAGGGTGAAAAGAGAAATCGATTGAGAAATGTCCGTCCGCCTGTCCGTCCGCCTGTAAACACTCTAACTCGCGCAAAAATCGAGATATTTTGATGAAATTTTAAATGCAAGTTGGTATCGAGACTGGGACGGTTGGTATTGAAAATGGGCGAAATCGGACCATGACCACGCCCACTTTTCCTATATAGAAAAAATCGGAAATTTGGTATCTCAGTCACTAATACAGCTGGAGCGATGAAATTTTACCCACATGTTGAGCTCAAGCCCCTAGGAAGAAATTTGATAAAATTTGGAAAATGGGCGGTGCCGCGCCCACTTATTAAGGGTCAAACATTGAAAGTTTTCTATGTAATAACTCAGAAACCATCAAACGTACATCGATGAAATTTGGTACGCGTGATTTACTTACTTAGGCAAATGTTTGGACGAAAATTTTCCAAAATCGGTTGACGGCCACGCCCACTTTTATATATGTATATTATAAAGTGACCTAATAAAAACATTTTAAGCCATATCTCTGTCAAATATAAAGATCTATCATTGAAGTTTTGTCGCATGAGTCCAACTATGGACATAAAACAAAAAACACAAAAATTTTGGAAAATGGGCGGTGCCACGCCCACTTATTAAGGGTCAAACATTGAAAGTTTTATATGTCATAAGTCAGAAACCATTGAAGGCATATCGATGAAATTTGGTACGCGTGATATACTTACTTAGGCAAATGTTTGGACGAAAATTTTCCAAAATCGGTTGACGGCCACGCCCACTTTTATATATGTGTATTATAAAGTGGCCTAATAAAAACATTTTAAGCGATATCTCTGTCAAATATAAAGATCTATCATTGAAATTTCATAGCAGGAGTCCAACTGCGGACATCAAAGGAAAAACACAAATATTTTGGAAAATGGGCGTGGCACCGCCTCTTTTTAGAAGCAGGAATATACGAGATTTCTCAGCCCATAACTCGACAAAGAATTGAGATATTATGACGAAACTTGGTGCGTGCACTTCTATTGACTGTGGCAATACATGTTCAAAATTTTAGCGAAATCGGTTGACGACCACGCCCACTTTTATATATGGGTATTATAAAGTGGCCTAATAAAAACATTTTAAGCGATATCTTTGTCAAATATAAAGATAATTCATTGAAATTTTGTGGCAGGAGTCCAACTATGGACAGAAAGCAAAAAACACAAAAATTTTGGAAAATGGGCGTGGCACCGCCTCTTGGTAGACAAAGGAATCTACGAGATTTCGGAGCCCATAACTCGAAAAATAATTGAGATATTATGACGAAACTTGGTTTATGACCACGCCTACTTTTTAACAAAGATATTTCTGGAACACCCTTTGGGAATTTGTAACGTGACATCTTTGTAACTAGAAGTCAAAAAGGAATGAAATTTTGCACAAAGAATAATATCCATATGCTTAGTTGGATGACTGATAAAAATTTTGAAAATGGGCCTGGCTACGCCCACTTTATGCGGAACTCGCTTTATATAAAATCCATCAAACGCAAACAAACAATGAAAGCATACAGCTGGGTATCTAATGTTCGATTCCACTTGAACTTAAGCTTCCTTACTTGTTTTTATTATATTTTATTTCAAATATCAAAATGTATTTTTAAATCCAAAATATGTAGTAGATGATATGGCATATTGCATGCAAGCTTACTTATTAAAATTTGCTTATTTATTGCATGTATGTGCTTTCACATGTCAACTGTCAAATGTTATCAGCATGACCTTTTTCACCGCTCATTGGTTGACGTGAACAAGTTTGGTTTTATTTATCTACCCTTACCAGATGTTTTTTTTTTTTGGTTCAAACATGTACATGAGTTTATGTTGGCATTTAATTTACCTGCCCGAAGGCGTAAACACATACTATTTGGGTAACATGTGTTATTTGACATAACTTTAAAATGAACATTTTGCTCTCGAAATTCTTGGCAAATATAACTTTCGGATACAATCGTAACTAACCTTGTATTTTACTTTCTACCTACGTTAAAATTAATAAAAAGTTTTAATTTCCTTCGGAATACACTTTGATGAGGGTTGAATCTAATGGTAATGTTACTTATTTTTATCAAAATAGTTGCGTGGTTTTATATTTCTTTTTTGGGGCTTGTACATTTCATAAGTTTATTAATCGCATTTAATATCTACAGGTATTTGTTGCGCAGGTGTTCGCATAGCTTATAAAGATACATACATATGTACATACATCGTTTCCCGCAAATGATTTATTCTTTTTTCTTAATTCAAGACATAACCTGCGGTAAGCAAAATGACCTATAGGCATGACTCGATCGCAAGAGTGTAAGATTGGGAAAAGCTATCTCGAAAGATATATGCAATCCCTACATTTATTCATCTTTTGAATATCCTTACGCGAATAAACTTATAGAATGCAAACACAGTGTATAATTTTTTTGCAGTCAAATCAGGTAGTGAAAAACTAGTTTTCCGTACAGCCTACATAGTTATTTCTTTCATACTAAAAACTAACATCAGAAAATCATCTCAATTTTCCATAACTTGCAAAAATATACTTACTATTTATCTGGAATATTTATAAACTGTCTAAAAAATTTAGTCATACAAGCAAAACAAATTAACAGCAGGTACTCTAAGTCACTTTAACTCCTAGCCTTTGAATCAGCATCAGTCGATTTTTTTTATTAAGCGACCGTGAAAAGAAAGCTCAACTTGCTAGATATTAATTTTAGTTGTATACAAGCACTCCAGGTTAGAGGGCTTCGGACGGATTCGAATTTTCGCCATTCGCCCAGCAGAGTTCAGTTGTGTTTAGGTAGTTACCGATAGAGTACGCTGGTGCAGCCTCTGTATAGAAGAATACGATTGGTTGATATTTATGCTATTGGTTGATGTTTACGCTACAACCATCTAATAGCATTGACAGACGGTAGCGATAATCCGGAATATCTAGCTAATTCGGACTTAACTTGAGAATTAACTGGAGGTAATCCGGAATATCTCTTGAGTTAGTCCTCAAAATTTTAGCGGATTAGACCATTTTGTACTGACATCCCTGGTGAAAAATTTCTATTGTGAATGAAAGGGAAGAAAAAGAAGAACCCAAAGCAGATCTAGGAAGGTAGGCGCATAAGTGAATTCAGAAATTTTGAATGTAATTTGTTAGTGTAATTGGTAGAGTGTAATGTCAAAATGATATTTCGCCTTGGTTGAAATCTGAATTCGTTTGGGACTCGCCCATTCCTATTGACCATGATGTGAATTCGTTTTGATTTTGACATTACCCTACCTTTGGAAATAAAACAAGAAGTTTTTGAATTCGCCGCTGCGCCTACCTTTCTTCAGCTGTTTTATTAATCCGCAATACTTGCCGTCTGTTAGGGTAAAATTTTAATCGAATTAAGTGTTGCGGTAATCGCGATTATCGCTGCCGTCTGTCAATGCTATAATGGATTTTTTGGAAATGGAATCTTTTAATTCACAATAGTTGATTTTTGTTATTGCTTTCCATGTTAGCTAACTACTCAGTCAATCTGCTCAAAATATTCTAGTTAATTAACTAGGGTATACATATGTATGCCGAGAAGGGAATGGCATAGTTGGTTGTTAGCACGATGCGATAAAAACAACCGCAAAAGCGCATAACACTTAATGCTAACTCAACTTATCTTTTTAATCTGAGAAGCTCAACTCGCTTTCCTTTGTGAACAAATCATTTATGAATGAAATTCGTAAAAGAAAAGAAAATGAAGTAAAATTTAGGAAAGCGAAAAAAAAGAATTTAGGAACTTATTTATTATTTATAAATTTTACGCGTAAGTCCGTGTTTGTTTGTTTGCGCTAATGAAAGAACTTAAAATTTAATCTCTGTTGAAAAGTGGAAAATTACAGTATGGAGTAAAAAAGCGAAAAATAAAAGCATTTGAACGACGACCACACAAGTGACACGTTAACAGCTCATCGTTTATGGCACAGCACAAGGGTTCATGCAAAGTAAGTATAACAGCACAAGGGGATAAAGATATTTAACAAATTTTCTTATCGCCCTTGAGGATGGATAAATCGCTCATTGTTGAGTTTGTGGGACTCCTCCCGCCTGAAGAAGCAGAAGAAGTATAACCATAAACATTTTGTCTCTTTTTTCATAAAAAGGTGAGTATATTTCACTTTGCAAGTCTTCGAAATTTTGCTATTTTCACATTGTGAATTATGCAATTCAAAGAACGCACATATAAAATTTATGGTCGCATTGAAACGTACCTACGTTCAACAGAAAATATGATTTCAAAATACGATTTGCGTGTACGTGCGGCAGTCGGTATGTTTTTTTTTTGTGATGTAACTTTAGCTTGCTTCTTCTTTTGTCTCGACCTGTCATTTGGATTGCATTTAGTGTAAAAGTGTGATGGCTTTCACATTTCGTAACGGTATAAGGCATGAGTACAACGTCACCGCCGAATTTTGTTTTTATTTTTCGCGGCATCTATGGAGCAATTTTCTTGACTTTGTTTTCCATTTCTGAAAACAAATTGTTTGGATTTATCTTTTACTCCTTGTCGGATGCATCACCGCGCGGCACGATGTTGTTACGAAAAACTCTTGCTCATGTTTGATGGTCTTGCATTGGTGCTGTGCTTCCACTTTCCTCACAAGGCTTCCCCTTACACATAATATGTAAGTAAGTGCTGCAGTCATATGTTAGACCTCGCGAGCTCAGCGTGTTCTCTAATTTTTTCCTACAAATTGAGGACACCTAAGCTAACCCCGGAGAAACAAAATCGTCATGAGCGTATTTATTTAAGAAAGGAATGGGTTTTATAGATAAAGGAAAATAACACTTTATCATAAAAGGTGACAAGCAACTCTATAAGTCCCTCTCTGCATTACTTTCCAAGTAGTCGCCATGGTGGTCACTGTGTGAATATTAACCGCTGATTTAAGCACGTTTACGCACTTACTCGGATATGTATATGTATGTACATGCCTCTGGGTACATGAGCACGCGTGGAGTTTGGATCGCCTTGCACCTTTTTATTAAACGGTTTTATTTAGCTCACCCCGTTTGTTTTATTATTTATTCTTTATTCTTGGGTCAAATTTAGTAATTCAAATTTCACCCTCTTCTCCTGTCAACCGATTAATCTGAAATTTTGCACGCATGTATAACCCCGATGGCAATGCAATATTATGAAAAAAAAATTCCGATAGGTGGCGCGTGGGTCGCTATATTTACAAAAATCGCATTTATGGTCCTATTTGGCTGAAATTCGGAACATGTATTACTACCTTGAAAAGAAATATTTTCTTAAAAAAAAAATTCCGCTAGGTGGCGCGTGGGTCGCTATATTTACAAAAATCGCATTTATGGTCCGATTTGGCTGAAATTCGGAACATGTATTACTACCTTGAAAAGAAATATTTTCTTAAAAAAAAATTCCGCTAGGTGGCGCGTGGGTCGCTATATTTACAAAAATCGCATTTATGGTCCGATTTGGCTGAAATTCGGAACATGTATTACTAAGGAAATATTTTCCTAAAAAAAACTTCCGATAGGTGGCGCGTGGGTCGCTATAGAGGCGTTGGACTGCAATAAACTAACGGGCAAGAAACCTTGCAATAATGAAGCATTAAATGAATTAAACAGAATGCGAAATAAAAACTAAAAACTAGAAAATAAAAATAGGTAAAAAAACTTTTTAAGTTAAACGGTTTTATGTTATACATACATTGCAATGTTTAAGATAAATGTACTAAAACCAAAAAATAATAAAATAGATACAGTCGTGGGAATTATAAACATTTGCATAGACTAGACTAAAATAAAACCGGGGGGCACGTCAATTGTCTACAAATTATCGACTTAATGTGCGATAGAAGAATCGTTTAATTCGTCGTTAGGCAGTTGGCCCGCAGACGGTGAGGAAAATACTTACTATTTTCTTGCTCATGGAAATTCCAATAGTTATACACTCCATGTTAATAAAAGAGATGTTTCAACTAGTTTATCGTTGGACATTCACACGAATCGTTTCACTGCTCGTAGTTTGTCTTTAATCGACAAAACATATGATAAAAGTACTACTCGCTCACCACTATGAAACCCTAAAACTCGCTTATAATCGAGCTTGCTAGCTTTTTTCCACATTCTAGCCCTACTTATCACACGTCCATCGTTGTCGGTTGAACAACTGCCTAATTATAGTGTAACATTACAAAACAAACATTTTAATCAACGATTGTAGACAATTGACGTGCCCCACGGTTTTATTTTAGTCTAGTCTATGCAAATGTTTATAATTCCCACGACTGTATCTATTTTATTATTTTTTGGTTTTTAGTACATTTATCTTAAACATTGCAATGTATGTATAACATAAAACCGTTTAACTTAAAAAGTTTTTTTACCTATTTTTTTTAAACTTATGTAAATAAAATATATATTTCGCCCGCATTAAATTTTCATTTTTATGCGGTTTTCATTCACTTGTAGGGATGATTGAATCACTTATATGTATTATAATAATAATAATATAATACAATGGCGCTATTATAACTCTGACGAGTTTTATAGCCGAGCTTCTCTCCCAATTCGAGGTGTGCTCCTTTTTGTTTTTCCTACTAATTGGGTGGACCTACAGTTTTATGCCGGCTCCGAACGGCGAATGCATTTTTTGTGAGAAGCTTTTTCATGGCAGAAATACACTCGGAGGGTGTGCCGCCCACTGCCGAGAGGTGACCGCTGCTCTTAAAAAATCCAATAATCGGATTTTTACTAATTAGAAAAATTTTTTGGTGTTTGGCTCGGACCGTGGTTTGAACCCGAGACCTCTGGCATAGCAGGCGAGCACTCTACCCACTGCACCACAGCGGCCACATGTATTAATGTAAATAAATAAGTGCGCGGAAAATGTCATTTATTTCTTTGAGCTCTTGCTGCTGCGATGAGTTCATATGAATATCCCCTCTTTCGTTTTTTCGGTATTTTTTTTTTGCTTTTAGTGCTATGATGTAGGTACATTTGTCGCATTTGTAGTTATTATATCTGCTTGAGTTACACGATGATTTGTCAAAGTAAAATGCGGGCTTAGTGATAGAGTTATGGCGTTTAAAAAATAAGTAAATATTTTTGAAGTTCCTTTTTATAGCTTATATTTTGATAAGCAAACGATGAGAGTGAGTATGGAAATGTGTGCATTCCCTGCAGCTAATACTTATAAGTGCAGTCCCGAAAAACCACAGCCTAGAACTAGAGAGTTCTGAAATAGCTCAGAACTGGTTTTAAAGGAATGCGGAGCGGGACAGTATATTATTGTGATTTCGTGTAAAATTTATGTTTACAGCTATTACTTTAAAGTTGAGCAACAAAAAATGTTGCACCTTGCAATAATGTCCCTTTTTGCTGTCCAAAGAGAATTTTGTTAAAAGGACGTACATATAACCAAAGTAATATTACTTGGCATTTGTAAGTGAATGGGGCTAATTCCACCTTTTGTATGGCTAAGTTTCAAAAACTTGGTATTTTATAATATAAAGCCGCATTTATTTGCATTATTAATAGTTCTGCCGGATGAGGATTATTATTGTAAATCGCGGTCAAAGACCGTTCATTTTTGAACTAGTGTTGGAGTACTTGCTTTTGAACTATCTCCGAAATATTGACTTTCGAACTATCCCAGGACTGTCAATGCCTTCCAAAGTTCTGCAGAGGAGGATAATTGCCACTTCATAGCACATCGCCGTGTTAAAAAAGATAGTTGAAAATATTGCGTTCGGATAGAACGGGAACCAACCCTGTCTCTTTTTGAACTAGTTCGCGATTTGCTGCAGGGTATATATGTACACACAGATACATAGGTATAGTACTTTATATTGATGCTGTAATAATATTTATTTTATTCAATTAATACCATCTTAGTTAATATGTATATAGATATGTATATGTTTTGGCATTTGTTATACTTGACCCTGAGGTGAGGGAAATTACACGTTAAGTTACAACAACGCCAACCTGCGCGCAGGAAGTGATTTAATAGAAAACGATAGTAAGGCAAAAATGACACAGTGATATTGCGATATGAGCGGAAATTGCCTGCCACTAAGCTAAAGCAAAAAAGCTAAAACGGTAATTATACGCTTTTCGAAAGTTTTATACATAACTCAGCATTTACTTATTTAGAACCTTTAAAGTTTTCCAATTTTGAAATTTTGTGAAACATACGTTTATACCAGATACCGGCATTTCGACTCATGTTAGAAATGAGAACATCGCACACATTTTAACCGATGTAGCGCAAATCGCTCTGCTCTCTCCCACACAATCTCTCTCACTATTTTGCCGGGGTCTGGTCTACACCAACCCATATCTGATCTCAGGGATATATTCCATGGTCTGAATATTATCAGTATGTTTATTATATATTTACGTCTACAAAATTCCATGTAAGTATTTACATATATTATAATCAGACAGCCCGATTGCGTGGTGAAGTCGTAATGAAATTGTATCCTTTGGGCAAACATTATCTGATTACGTTGTTAGAAAAACCTGCGATGCTAATAAATTCGTTTACTGAAAATACACAAAAGACATGCCCACTTAACAACCATTTTCCGCTATCGAATTCCACAAACATACAGAAGCAAGATCCTCTTACTGCTTTATACAATGAATACTCAGCCAGCGAGCGTGCATGGCGTTTCGCAATCAGGAAATTTGTTCATTATTATGGGGGTCAAGAAAGATTAAGGCCAATGCTGTTGGTTGGTGTATTTAGCACAAATGTTTGTTGAATAAACTCAAGACACTAAGGCACTAACAGGTGTAACTCTCGTTGGGGATGTGATGGAAAGGTATTTGTGTGTGCACATTTCATGGAATGTCAGCCCAGTAAGAAAGGGTTCATACTCTGAGCGATGTTGAAGCGTTAAAAGTGCTCCCGAAAGTATGCGCCCTTTTATATTTCATGTCCTAGGAGAGGGAGCCTTCTGTTCACGGTTTAAAAAATCGGAACCTGAACGCTGTCTCTGTTATCCAAAAAAAGAAAAGGAAGCTGACAAGTGTTGAACGTTTCCCTACAGTTGGTCACTTGCTCGTTTGAAAAGAGCGCTCTATTCCTGTTCATCACGGCAGCGCTTAAGATATTTTCTACTGGGAGACCCCATATCGCTAAATCTTGCATATGTAACAGCCGTATTCCGTTACAGTTAGAAAGGGCAGAGCATTACCAAAGAAAACCATACATCAAAAAGTGGAAGGTGTTGAAAGAAACTAAAATTACAACCACATTCCGATTTTTGTTCAAAAAGAAAAGCATTTGTATTAATAATACAGCCATTAATTATGTAGATCGCGTTACGAGTCTAGGTTTCAGGATTAATCGAACGCTAAGCTGCTGTGATCAAGTAAAGTACATTGTGAGCAGGATATACGCTGTTGTCAGGAAGCTCTGGGCTTCCTCCAGTTTTCTTACTAAGGACATAAAATTAAGATTGGTACGAGCTCTAGTTACTCCTTTATTGTCTTATAGTGTACTAGTTTACTGCAAATTAGACTCTGCCTCACAATACAAGCTCCGGCTAAGTATTAACAGCGCTACCAGATATGTATTCTCATTAAGAAAGTATGACCATATATCAAGTTTCTCGAACCAAATACTTAGTTGTGATATCACGACTTATTACAATGTCATTAACCTTACTTTTTTACATAAGGTAATATATACCCGCTGGCCGCTGTGGTGCAGTGGGTAGAGTGCTCGCCTGCTATGCCAGAGGTCTCGGGTTCAAACCACGGTCCGAGCAAAACACCAAAACAATTTTCTAATTAGTAAAAATCCTATTATTGGGTTTTTTAGGAGCATCGGTCACCTCTCGGCAGTGGGCGGCATACCCTCCGAGTGTATTTCTGCCATGAAAAAGCTTCTCACAAAAAATGCATTCGCCGTTCGGAGCCGGCATAAAACTGTAGGTCCACCCAATTAGTAGGAAAAAACAAAAGGAGCACACCTTAAATTGTGAGAGAAGCTGGGCCATAAAACTTGTCAGAGTTATAATAGCGCCATTATATTATTATTATTATATTATTATTAATATATTCCCAAAGCCGTGGTTATCTTTTCGAGAAACTTACTTTTGCCCATTCCTCGAGGACGCTCAACTTATTACCTCCCAAGTTTAATTATTTAGCTACATCTAGATTGTTCTTTGTTAGTGCTATCAAACTTTGGAATGAACTACCATATAATATTAAATCCATTCGAAAAATTAGACTCTTCAAGCTGGCTGTAGTTGATTTTTTGAACGAATGAGATTACTAAATTTCTTATAGTGAGTTAGTTCTAGGTTAGATTTAAGCTTTCATTTGTAATACATATACATAAGCACTTTGTAAACTATTATGTACTTCATGATGTACTACACGAGACTTGTCTCAATGTACAATTTAATTGAATAAACTTAAACTTAAACTTAAACAGTAAACAACTAAGAGTGCGGATGTCTTCGGCATGGTCTTAGAGTTGTTAATTTGTATTGCAATTCTGTGGGTTACAAAGATTTGTTTGACAAGTGCTCGTAGTTTAGATGGATAAGTTTTACCCAAGAATGCCTATATCTGAACAATCGGTTATATGGCGGCTATATGATATATACATAGTGGTCTGATTTGGCTGATTCTGATTACATTGGACATAAAAACTCACACGTATACCAAATTTCAATCCAATATCTCAAAAACTGAGGGACTAGTTTGCGTTCACACATAGTGACGGACGGATGGACAGACGGAAATGGCTTAATCGGCTCTTGATCCCGATCATATCGGTATATACTTTAGTGGGTCTGTAACGCCTTCTTCTGGTAATTTACAGTATCGTGTTTTGTTTGTTCATGAAAGATATAAATATACACATACATGTAAACTTGCAGTCAATGGATAAACGAATTGCAGTGAAAGCATTTAAATTCACAAATGTTGTTAAAACTCTTTTGCCAGGAAATATGCGCTACGTTTCATACAATTCTGGGTGGTAAATAAATTTCTTTATAGCGGTTCGTAAGCTAAGGAATATTGCATTTTTCTAACTTCGAATATAACAATGATTATTCTTTCCTTTTCGCGAATTCCTTTTCGCTTTTACATTTCAGGTAAGAAAAGCATTACTTTTTGTTTGTTTGTTTTTGTTGTTGGAAAAATATATTTTTAAACTCGGCATATGTAGATTGTGTGTTTTCCCTTGCCAAAATTCTTTGTTCTACCAAAATATGTACATCTGTATATATGTAAATATCGGACTAAAATTTATATGTGATATCTTTAAGTGTGCTGTTACCGATGAAGAGGGGAGGCCGACTACCCTAATAAACATACGATAGGTCACGAATAAAAAACTTAACAATGTGCATAATTGCTGTAACAAACATGTTCATCTTCAGATAAAAAAAATTAATTAAGTCAATTGGGCTTGATTGAGCATCTCTAGATTTGGTATTCTACTTACTTACTTACTTAATTGGCACGTAACCGTCTAGACGATTCTGGCCGAGTTCAATAAAGCGCGCCAGCTATTTCTGTTTCGCGCAGCATGGCGCCACTTTTCATTTCATTTTCATTTCATTTCATGTATTTCAGTCAATGGTTACAAAGCCTTACAGACTAGATATGTATGTACATATGTATGTTTTAAGAAATTGGATTTCGAGTTTTGATAACTTATAACTAATAGTTAAAAAATTATTGTAAGTTATTGTACCCATATTTTAAAGCACCGTATTCAAAAGATTTAAAAATGCGACTCGCGAGAGGGAAAAGTCAAGAGAAACGACATTACTCGTGGAGTTTAACTCAATTAATGCACGAGTGATTGGAGCATTACCAGCATACTTTGTTTTAAAGTTAATCCCATAAAAAGGGTGGAAATTCCGAAGGGATCGCAGGGGAACATTAAATCGAATCCTTTCCAACAAGTAAAGGCAGTCAATAGCACTAATTAAGATACTATGAGTAAATGACATGCACAGGATAGACCTCCGAGTCTCCAATGTCTTGAGACTTATGAGCATGAGTCGTGAAGAATACGATGGTACTGGATCCGTAAACCGCAGGGACCGAAGTGCATATTTTAAAAATATTTTTTGAACACGTTCAATTCGATTTATAGCTAGATTTGTAAATGGTCTCCAAATAAAAACAGAATATTCTAAGTGAGACCTGACAAAAGTAACGTAGAGCAGTTTCAAAGTATATGGATCACTAAATTTACAGGCATTACGCCTTACAAATCCCAGCATCGAAAAAGATTTGGAAGTAATATAATTAATATGGCTATTAAAAGAGAGATGGCAATCAAATATAACACCAAGGTCCTTAAATTCAGTGACACGCTGCAGGACACAAGTTGATATCTTGTAATTTGTGTGTAAGATATTAGCCGATTTTGAATATGTCATTTGATAGCACTTAGACTGGTTCAGAGAGAGTCTGGAGTTCTGGCACCAAATATGAAGTTTGTCGATATCATTTTGAAGTTTTAATGCATCATCAATGGAATTAACCACAGAGAAGATTTTGAGCTCATCCGCATAGAGTAAGCATTTAGCAAATGTAAAACAACTTGTGATATCGTTAATGAACAAGACGAAAAATAGTGGACCCAAAATACTTCCCTGGGGAACTCCAGAGGAGGCAATAAAGGGAGTGGATGAGACACCATCGATACTCACCACACATCGTCTATTACTCAAGTAAGAAGTAATCCATTTCAAAAAAATAGAATGAAATCCCAGACACTCTAATTTCTTTATCAGAACTTTATGAGATATTTTGTCGAACGCTTTGGAGAAATCTGTGTAAATACAGTCGACTTGATGACCGGCCGACAAAGATTCAGTACAGTATTCGGTGAAAACAGCCAGGTTAGAAGTCGTTGACCTGTTTGCAACGAACCCATGCTGGCTAGGACAAATTAAAGATTTAACCGCAAAGCTCAACTTAGCATTGACTGCGTGCTCAAAGATTTTCGAAATATTTGATAATTTCGAGATCGGCCTATAATTCCTTACATCATTTTTATTGCCACTCTTGAAGATTGGCGTTATGGAAGTCAGTTTCCATTCATCTATGAAAAACCCAGACGATAGTGACTTATTAAAGATTGCTTTAGGAGGACAAATCAAAGCTGGACAATTTTTTAAGAGTATTGCTGAAAGTCCATCAACATCTGGATGAGAGGAAGATTTCAGCTTTCAGCTGGGGAATACCTAGGGAGTCAGCATCACTGTCCACCTGATTTTCCCAACGCAGTAGAGGTCTCCCTTTTCTTCTGCGTTCAGCGGGTTTCGATAAAAATACTTTCTTGGCTGGAGCACCTTCGTCCATTCTCACGACATGACCTGCCCAGCGCAGCCACTGGATCTTTATACGCTGAACAATGTCGATGTCTGCGTACAGCTCGTACAGCTCGTCGTTAAATCTCCGTCGATACTCGCCCTCGCTAACGCGCAAAGGTCCATAAATCCTCCGAAGAACTTTCCTCTCGAATACTCCAAGCGCCATCTCATCTGCTTTTGATATAGTCCTGCGCCATACATGAGGACTGGAACGATGAGTGTCTTGTAGAGTGTGATTTTGGTACGTCGAGAGAGGACTTTACTTTTCAATTGCCTACTTAGTCCAAAGTAGCATTTATTGGCAAGAGTGATTCTTCGTTGGATTTCAGTGCTGACATTATTTTTGGTGTTAATGCTGGTTCCCAAATAGACGAAGTCCTTAACTTTTTCGAATTTGTAGCTATCATCATTGATGTGGCTGCCAAGGCGTGCTGTTTCTTTGTGTGATGACAGGAGGTACTTCGTCTTGTCCTCGTTGACCGCCAAACCCATTTTCTTAGCCTCTTTATCCAGCTTGGAGAAGGCAGAACATACGGCGCGAGTATTAGTGCCAATGATGTCGATATCATCGGCGTACGCCAGCAGTTGCACACTCTTGTGATATAAGATGCTTCCTGTATGGTTAAGTTCTGCAGCTCGTATTATCTTTTCCAGCATCAAGTTGAAGAAGTCACAAGAAAGGGAGTCACCTTGTCTGAAACCTTGTTTGGTCTCGAACGGCTCGGAGAGGTTCTTCCCAATTCTGACGGTGCTGGTGGTGTTAGTCAACGTCATTTAGCATAGCCGTATAAGTTTTGCAGGGAAACCAAATTCAGACATTGCGGCATATAGGCAATTCCTATTCGTGCTATCAAAAGCGGCTTTAAAATCGACAAAGAGATGGTGTGTGTCGGTTCCTTTTTCATGAGTTTTTTCCAGGATTTGGCGTATTGTGAAGATCTGGTTGATGGTAGATCAGACATGGGCATACTAAATTACATTTTGTAATTGTAATACTTCTCTGGATTAAAGTGATATAATGAATTACTTATCTACATCGTACACAAAAATGTAAGCGCAAAGGGTTGGAATAAAGCTATAAGTGCAACTCACAAAGGTTAAATTTATTTTTTCATGGTAATTCTGAACTTTAAAAATAAACAATTTTAAGTAAGTTGAAAAGACTACAATTCGGCCTGATGGATGTGAGATTCCTTTCAATCCTTGCTTACATCTGCAAAGCTTTGACTTTTAGATTTAAATGAATGTCACCTTGCAAGAATCGCGAAATAGATTTTCGAAATTCAATTTAATTCATGCAAGTCAAATCAACAATATTAGCCCTCAGCAAAGAACGCACACACACAAAACGTTATTTACTAAGTTTGATAGCACAGCTTTTCTCAGCGCAGTCATTGTCACGGAGATGTCATTGAGTTTGGCATAATGCATTTCGGTGTCTAACATTTCCCGTATTAAGGCCACTGATTCGCTTTTGCTGGCGATGGCGTTGACAGCAATTGACCAAGATAGGCAAAATCCAAAGTGGCTGAGTGCGCAAATCGTACTTGCATGTGTAGATACATTTCGTTTTGGCATTTGAGTTCGTTTGTACATATACGGATTTTCTTTTTCAAATTTGGATTTGTCAATCAATCTACATATGTACATATGTATTTATGTATGTATCTCGTTTTATTATTATGTTTTCTTGCACTGCATATACATATAAACCTCTGCGTAGGCAATGCGCCAACGTGCTTGTATAGAAAATAGCAACGTTTTAAAGTTTAAATCATTTGCACATTGCGCAATTTTGCAGTAACTATACAAATGTACATACATATGTATGTATGTATCTACATACATGATTCCTAATAATTATACATATCCCTATGTACATGGATATTAACATAATAAATCGTGTAATGAATTATGAGCAACTAAATTAACTTACTGACTGCGATTATTATGCAGCTGTTGCTATTCGCCACCATCAGCATTTTGTGTAATCCTAAGCTTACAGCTAAGTCCTTTGCACCGTATATGTATATACCAGAAGCGGTCGCTTCATACAAGCCGAGAAGCCCGGCTTGCGTACACATTTTCGTTCATTTCATACGAAATTCTTTAAAATCTGGTTATTTTACGTTTTAAATGTGTTTACTATTTAACTTCTCAATAATATAGCCCCCACTGTAATATGCCCCTAAAAGCCTGCTAAGAAAATAGCGCAAATACACCACCAATCCACCTCGCAATGTGTATTTTGTTTGTACAGCACAGTGAGCATGCTTCAACGTTTCCACACATTAGCTTTTACGTGGCTTTCAAAACAGAATAACATAGCTTGTTTTCTCGCTTTCGCTAAGGAGAAACCAATTGCTTATTTTCAGACTTAAATTGAAAAAAAAAACTAGCAAAGCACTTTTTTTATTTTTCACATCAAATTTGTATGCGAATATGAAGCTGGCTTCGGCATTCAAAAGTTCAGTATTCACAGCCATATGCATATTTGATTTGATTTTCGTTTGCATGTAGGTACATACTTATGCACATAATTTCTTACATCTGCATGTGCATGCAAACATAAATATCAAATACCAGATTATAAAAGGGTTGATTGTGATTTTTGGCGACTATTGGCACAATATCAAGATAATTTTAAAAAGCGGTGGAAATCAAATTGGACCTCAGTTTTTCAAACACTAAAGCACCAATTTTTTAGGCAATAATCAAATACACTTGCTACTGCTGAAATTTCTGTCGGTATAAGGAAACTAAATATACCTCTTCGCATTCGTGTAAGATTTCCCTAGCGCACATTTTTATATTTAAGAATTATGTAAATACGAAATTTTTTATTTTAAAAATGTGCAGAGTAAAATTGCAAATATAAAGAAAAAACAATTTTAATTTAAAAATGTTTATTTTTATTTTAAGCACTATGAGATTTTGAAGGAAAAACTTTCGTTTTTATTCCATTAATTTTGATTTTTAATTTAAACATGTTTCTTTTTAAATCCTAACTACATTTTAATTTAAAAAATTTAATTTTTAAATTAAAAATTTTCATTTATAAAATAAAAATGACTTGGTTTAAAACGTGCATTATAAAAATAAAAATTCTATTTTTGATTCCTTTTCTCTGAGTATACAAACAAAAAAATGTGTATCAGGAAAACAAAAATAAAAAATACATAAGAAAAAAACAAAAAAAAAAAAAAAACGATCTTCAAATACCCGAATTGTTCAAATGCCCGTACAAACATACGCGTAATAAACAAACAAACGAGCGTTCGAGCATTGAAAAGCATTTATTCGGGCCACTCGAAAATGTTAAAAATAAATCGAGAACTCTAAATCAAAGTCAATGACGAAATGCAATCAGACTTTTAAACAATACAGCAAAGCAAATTAGATAAATGGCTAATGGTTATGCTTCACACATAGGCTTGCCCAGGCAATTTATGCTAGGTCCGCCACTGGTATATACCCACAAGTGTGCGTGGTATGTGTGTATGTAAATGATATGCACAGCATATGCACCGTTATGCATAAAGTATAAATTTGTCAATTTGTACATATGTAATTCTCTGTTGATGATTTGCCGCTTGTCAAATGCAGCTGTTGGTTGCAAGGTTGAGTGCTTTCGCAAAGAGCATCTAAATGCCGGGGCAAGCCAGCAGCTGGAACATACTTAACTAAAACGACAGTTGCGTAACAATGCAAGTGTGCAAGAAGGATGAAAATCATAAGCCTTAAATACATATTTACATACATACAAACGCTCGCATATGTACAAGAAATAATTACGCACAAAATATATGTATGTATTTATGTGGGATGTGCCATTAGAAAGTTAACCTTGAAACCAAATTCCATTTTCTATATACTAACTAAGAAATATCTGTATAATAAGTTTGTAAATGTTTGTAATTACCCAAATATACTCAGACGACAAAGCGAATGAATGGTTCGACTCTGCTTCTGAGCCTTTAGCATCCTTAATTCATAGTCAATAAATTTCTGAAGTACTTGGAATTCGCACATGTCCCACCTGTTACACTAGTTACACTAGAGTTTTGGATTATAGCAATAAAAATAAAAAAAGTAAATTTGTTATATTTGTATTATTATAATGCTCATATGTCATGAAAATATGCGAATGAAAATAATTATGCGAATTAATTATTTTCATTTTTTTGTTTTGTTTTATTACCATAAATTCGCAGAGTTTTAGTAATAAAATTTTTGACCTAAAGATGGCTTCTATACTTTTTCCCACCCGTTACAATTTTAAAACTAATATTTTTTTAATATATATTGCATTAAATATTGCAGGATTTCCTTTTACTGTAAAATTATTTGATTGCTATATTTACAGACCGCTCTATCAAAAGCATGAATCATTAGTTGATTTTACAGAAATCTTTTAGCAAAGATAAAATTTCGTGTAAAACTGTCCCACCCGTTACGATGGAATAGGCCATGTATATATGTATGTACATAAATATGTACGTTCCCATTTAGTATGTATTCGACTCCGAAGCCACAGTTATTTATTAGTTTAATAATATCCATTCATATGTCAGGTTGTTTGACATCAATCGACGCTGTTTGCCAGATAAATTCAATTGACTTTAGTACGTTTTCAAAGGCGAAAAAAAGACGACAAAAATTTGACATAACTTCTTCATAAAAAAAATTAAAGCGTGAATAACGGGCATTCATGAACATTGATGTGTAAACAGTTTCGAAATCGGATATTTATTCCCTTTTCCTTATTCCTTTTTTCCTGGTTTTCTATGGATTAAAAGCGACTATCGTTTTTGTAATTTTTTGTTGTCATTGTAACTGCTACTATTTTGTTGTTTTTGTTTGCTTTGGTTTTTGGTTTTTGGTTTTTGACTTTTGATTTTTTATGTTGTTTTGTTTTGTATTGCTCAGAAACATGCAAGGTCATCCGAGTCCACGTTTGACCCATATCTGGAGACCCGGCCTAGGAATCATAAAGAATAGAGCTCTATGTGAAAGCCCTGCTCAACACCTTTCTTTGATACCAATATTGCTCAGAAACATTCAAGGATCATCCGGTCCCCATTTTGGCCCATATCTCGGGACCCGACCTAGACATTATAAAGAATAGAGCTCCATGTAGAAGCCCTGTTGAACACCTCTGATACCAATATTGCTCAGAAACATTCAAGGATCATCCGGGTCCTCGTTTTGACCCATATCTCGGGACCCGACCTAGGAATCATAAAGAATAGGGCTCCTTGTAGAATCCATGCTCAAAGCATTTCGTTTGATATCAATATTGCTCAGAAACATTCAAGGACATCCAAGTCCTCGTATTGCCCCATATCTCGGGACCCGACATAGGAATCATAAAGAGTAGAGCTCCGTGTAGAATCCCCGAACAGACCTTTCATTTGATACCAATATTGCTCAGAAACATGCAAGATCATCCGGGTCCACGTATTGATCCATATCTCCGGACCCGACCTAGGAACCATGAAGAATAGAGCTCCCTGAAGAAGGCCTACTCAAGATCTTTCATTTGATACCAATTTTGCTCAGAAACATTCACGGATCATCCGGGTCCTCGTTTTGACCCATATCTGGAGACCCGGCCTAGGGGTCACAATGAAAAGAGCTTCATATCGAAGTCCTGCTGAAAACCTTTCATTCGATACCAATATTGCTCAGAAATATTCTAGGATCATCCGGGTCCTCCTTTTGACCCATATCTGGAGATCCGGCCTAGGGGTCACAATGAAAAGAGCTTCATATCGAAGTCCTGCTCAAAACCTTTCATTTGATACCAATACTGCTCAGAAACATTCAAGGATCATCCGGGTCCTCGTTTTGACCGATATCTGGAGACCCGGCCTAGGGGTCACAATGAAAAGAGCTTCATATCGAAGTCCTGCTCAAAACCTTTCATTTGATACCAATATTGCACAGAAAATTAGATAGGTAGATGTAGGTATGCATATCCATACATTTGCATACTGCACTTCGCTTCGTTGCTGTTGTTGTTGATATTTGCATGCAAGCATTTGTAAGTACATGTCTATCTACCTACCTACCACTGACAGTGCCAAGCGATTCACACGGACGCAGCAGTGCACTAACACAAAGGTCATTTACGTTTACGCGTAAACTTTACCTGTTTTTCGAAATCACTCGTAGCTACAGCAAAGATGTTTACACATCAAAAATCAATAAATAATTGGTCTTAAAGCCAATGAAAACTAAGTATTCAGCATTCTATAATCTTGATGTTATTGTATAAAATATTGGATAACATTTTTTTACCAAATCCCGATGACCAACTTCAAGAATGTGTAAATAATAACTCGTATCTTGGTTCTACGCACAGCCAATTGTATTTCAACATAACAAGAAAAATCGGCCGCCAAACGGAGGAAACCGAGCGAGGAAGGCGACGTGGTGCTGAGGGTGTCTGTTTGCAAATATACGACCGATTTATTCATTATGCAAATAATAGCCGGTGAGTCAATCAGTGCAACAGGAAATAGAAAACAACAAAATTGCAAATATTTGCCTCACAAACAATCGATGTGCGCCAATTTTTGGCGGGTTTTCTGCGGTCGATCACAGCGAAGGCTTGTCGCTGCATGTTATGTCAGAAACGCTTAAACCTGACAGCAAATGCTAAGCTTTGATAATGCATTTTCGATTATTTTTAAGCTTTCGACGATGCAATTTCATGGACAAATAGAGATGTTCTCAAACAGCAGGCACCACGAATAGCAAAGATACAGCACGTGCGCTACTATGCACAAGGGTTTAATGGC
This sequence comes from Urophora cardui, assembly GCA_960531455.1. Lineage (NCBI taxonomy): Eukaryota > Metazoa > Arthropoda > Insecta > Diptera > Tephritidae > Urophora > Urophora cardui. The sequence continues at coordinate 95,470,844 of OY482671.1, read as the reverse complement.
CCGTGCACAATTGGCTTTGTCTGCTTCTACTTTGATAGAAAAAACCTTAAAGCAAAGCGAAATTCCAGATGCTTCATACAATTAACACTTTGACAATTTCCACTTCACTTCGTTTGCTTTAGTTTATAAAACTGATTTTTTGTAAAATATTTGGAGAACTTCCTTTTTTCTGCTAATTCGAATGTTATTTTTTACTTTTTACTATTCACTTTTCATGTACATAAATGCGCGAAATCGCTAAAATAAGTGTAGATATACAAACGATACATACACACACACTCCAGCAGATGTTTGCCAAAGTGTAAAAAAGTTGAGACTTGGCGAACTTTATACCTTGCTTCCCTTTGAAAAGCACATGCTGAAAGCAATTGTTAAAGCAAAACTCTGAAGCCAAGCGAGGTAGAAGTCAGTTGTGCACGGTCTATAAGAGTGATTAACTAAATTTAGAAATGCGATAATCACCAATTGGAGTGTAGTGTTCACACTCGACACATGTGGTGTAATGAGTTAGACCATTTGCCATACACACTACGTGGTAATGCTCATCAAGCAAAGGCTCGTATGCATTTTATTGCAATGAGATCAACTAGGAACTGAAGTAAATGTATGCACAGATAAACACATACATATGTACATATTATGAGAATGAGTTTGTGTTCCAAAAACGAATTCTTCTCTTTAAATGGCTTTTCAAAATGAATCTGTCTTCATGTACAAAGAGTCAGCCACTGAATGTAAATAAATCATCATAAATGACAATAACATAGTAGTACATTCAATCTTAATTGAGTGAGTTGATTTGAAAATGAGAATTTGTACGTATCCATCTAACGAAATTTTTAAAAATTGTCTAAACAACGAGTCTGAAGTAATTGAAATACATAATCCTAGATCGATGGTGAAATAATTTTACTAAAAATTATTCGTAGGAAGGATGTTACAGTAAAGAAAAGCAAACGGAAGTTTTGGCATGATGTAAAAATTTTAAATACATATCGGCCCTGCGAATAAAAGAACAGTTATGCATTTTTAAGTAACTTTTCAGGAGACCAAAAAAATTGATTCCTGTACCGGAATTCACTACCCAATTTTAACAACATGCGTTATCGTTTAGCGAAGTAAACGATATTTTTGTCACCTTTAATATTCGTCAGCTATTTCCTTAACAACATTCGCGATCGAACAAACAGCTGTTGCCGTCAACGTCAGTGATTTGACGACTTGTAGTTTTGTGTTGTTTATTTGTGAGAAAACTTGTGAGAAAGGTTTAAAGCCAAATATTTTTCTTATATTTGATAAATAGATATCCGGAGTTGGTTTTGAATAGATATTCAAATAAAATAGACAATAAATTACTTGAATTAAGCAACTTTTTGTAAATTAATTACCTCACATATGTATTATTGTACAAATGTTCTCACAAACATCTGCAGTGGTACACCAGCGTGAGAACATCTTAATAAATGCCTCATTATTTGATTAAAATATAACCGGAATTGATTGTGAATCAATATTCACATAAAATGGTTATTAAATTAATCGATTAAATTAATTAATTTAAATATATATATTATTGTACAAATGTTTTCGCAAGCATTTGCATTGGTACACACGCGTGGGGACATATTAATAAATGCCTCAATATTTGACTAATACATATACATATTAATACTAATTATATTTACTTAAATATTTATTTATATTTATTAAGAAAATTTAATTAAGAAAATTTACTTTTGCACTTTTGCACATTCCTTTTTGTGCTTTTCGTAATTATCAACGTTTCAAACAGCTGATGTGAGCAGAGTTACAGCTTTTTGTAATTTTGAATAAACACTAAAAGTCAGCTGTTTTATGTCGTGAAAAATAAGTTAGCGAATCCTACTGTTGTCACTGCAAACGTCATTGTTGTTAAGTTAACAACTCGATTTGCGTTGTCGTCTAATGTTACTGAATCCAGCTACTGGCGTCCATTGGCAAAATTTAGCAAATATTTAATTCAGAAGAATGGTGAAAATGTTATTGATTTATGAAAAAATAAATCACCTTTTTTTACCCATTTCGACGTGAAGAAGATTTGCGCCTTTTTAATGCATAGCTGTTTTTATACTCCATAATTATTTTTTTTTTTGTAAAAACGTATGGGTCAGAATTTTTCAAATCAGCACAAAAAAATTTTTTTTCTTTGATTTTTATGATTCGCGTCTTAATCGATAGCTCTCCGCGTCAAGAATTAGTTCCCGAAATATTTTTGCAAAATGAACATTTTTGCAATAGTTATTCGCCAAGAAAGTTTTACATCAACTTCTTTAAAAAAAATTATTGTTAATCGACGGTACAATTAAATTTAACGCGAACTACGTCAAATGGTAGGTAATTATGTATATTTTAAAATAGATTTTGAAAAAAATTAAAAAAAAAATTTTCTGTATCCTTTTTAAGGATAATTGTTGTTATCAATGTTCTCCGCCTAGGAAAAATTCGGAAAAAATATTGTAGATGTAATGATGCATCGTAAGCTGAATTCCGAAGAAAAAAAGATGGGGACTCTTACCGTTTAAATGCAAAATGCGATTGAACGATTCCCCTCTTCAGCTTAGTAACATTACACTACTCTAAAATTATTAATTTGAAATAATTCCAAGAGATTCAGGTATAGGGGAGTTGGTCCGGTCTTCCTGATCTCAAAAATTGTTTTCTTTATATTTTGTATGGTTAGTTTTCGAGATAACGGTAAATTTTTGCAGTTTTGGGTATCACTACATTCAAACCTATTTTTCGCTAAGGTTGCAAGTGCGATAACCGCAAGCAGTACCTTGTTAGAAACATAATTAAAATACGCTTCTAACGACATGCAACTTGCAGTGATTGAACAAACCCTTGCTCGTCAAAATCAGAATTTTGTTGGATTTTCTGATTCATTTTTTTATTCAAATATTTATCGTTTTTATAAAAAGGATTATGCACAGTATACAAGTTTTGGCAACGGTTGTTATGAACGAGTGGTACGATCGAGTTCCAACTATGGTCACAGTTGATAGTAAGTAGATCGTAAAAGGATAAATGAAAAAAGTGAGCCAGAAAATGTAAAAAAGTGGTAGGTAATTAAATGCTCATTAGAGGAGCATAAATCGAAAAGAATGCTTTAAGCACTCGTTTCTAGTAAACCATGACCTTAGTTGGAACTCGATCGTACCACTCGTTCATAACAACCGTTGCCAAAACTTTGTAATGTAGAGAATCTACTGTGTATACTGTGCATAATCCTTTTTATAAAAACGATAAATATTTGAATAAAAAAATTAATCAGAAAATCCAACAAAATTCTGATTTTGACGAGCAAGGGTTTGTTCAATCACTGCAAGTTGCATGTCGTTAGAAGCGTATTTTAATTATGTTTCTAACAAGGTACTGCTTGCGGTTATCGCACTTGCAACCTTAGCGAAAAATAGGTTTGAATGTAGTGATACCCAAAACTGCAAAAATTTACCGTTATCTCGAAAACTAACCATACAAAATATAAAGAAAACAATTTTTGAGATCAGGAAGACCGGACCAACTCCCCTATACCTGAATCTCTTGGAATTATTTCAAATTAATAATTTTAGAGTAGTGTAATGTTACTAAGCTGAAGAGGGGAATCGTTCAATCGCATTTTGCATTTAAACGGTAAGAGTCCCCATCTTTTTTTCTTCGGAATTCAGCTTACGATGCATCATTACATCTACAATATTTTTTCCGAATTTTTCCTAGGCGGAGAACATTGATAACAACAATTATCCTTAAAAAGGATACAGAAAATTTTTTTTTTAATTTTTTTCAAAAACTATTTTAAAATATACATAATTACCTAAAATTTGGAGTAGTTCGCGTTAAATTTAATCGTACCGTCGATTAACAGTAATTTTTTTTAAAGAAGTTGATGTAAAACTTTCTTGGCGAATAACTATTGCAAAAATGTTCATTTTGCAAAAATATTTCGGGAACTAATTCTTGACACGGAGACCTATCGATTAAGACACGAATCATAAAAATCAAAGAAAAAATTTTTTTTTGTGCTGATTTGAAAAATTCTGACCCGTATGCAATCTGTATACAATACACCGCTAGGCCTAGTTTATATGTGAAAAATTTTATTATTTAACTAATTAACTAACAGTTGCCATTTTGCTTAAATGTCTGTAAGCGCATACCCTTTTCTCAGAACATTTATAGTACTACACGCGCATACTTCATGTGATAGATATCTTCTAAACCAAACCAGATATGAAAAAACTGCAAACACAGAAATGTGGGCAATGAATAGGGCTAGTAAAAAAAGCAATAAAAAACATTTCCTAAAAATTTACATAACTGTTTTTTTATTAGCAGGGAGGATATGTATATATATGTATTTTGATAATTATATTTGCATGTGTGTTCAAGCGTTCGCCAACCACAGAAAAAGCCTATACAGTCGGAAAACTAATTCGAGTATTGCTATTTTAATTAAGCAATTATTGTATTGTAATTGATTGTTTTTGTGGACGACGAAAACTTCACAGAATCATTCATGTAATATGACAAGTAATTCCAACAAGGGAATCCCAATAAACACAACGGATTCGCCTCGAATTCGAGACGAGTTCGCTTCTCTGATTATATTATCGCGGCGATAGTTCGCGACAATAGATCGGCGAATCCGAATTCCCAGGCGAGTCACCCCTCAGTAGCGATTCGCGCATTTTTATATTCTCGGATCGTTGGCGATTCGAGATTTAGACTCATTGGCGAATACATTCTGGAAAATCTTCTTCTGCGAATCCGCCTCGAATTCGCCACGATATCATCTGAGCTTTGCAGTCGCTTGAGTAGAGTTTTAAATGGTAAATTAAAGTCCAACAGGGAATTTCTTCGTGTAAAGCAAGATTTAATAAAATTAATAAATGCTATTGCGATAATTGATTTTTCTCGAGTCCATCTCGAACTCGATACAAGTCCGAAAAATTACATTCACCTCCGCGAATTCATATCGAATTCGCCGCGATATCATCCTCGCGTCTGTGTTTATTGGGATTGAGTTGTTATGAGCAAAGATATTACAATGTGTGGCGAACGTAATAACTCCGAATTGTAGATTTTTGTTTCAGTTTAGAATTTCTACTGACATCCCAGGAGGTGTTTATATACATATACATTTGTATGTACAATTTGAAGGGAGAGAAACTTGGCCACAAAACGCGTCAGAGTTATAAATATGCCAGTGGACTATTATTATTATTACTATTATTATTATTATTATTATTATTATTATTATTATTATTATTATTATTATTATTATTATTATTATTATTATTATTATTATTATTATTATTATTATTATTATTATTATTATTATTATTATTATTATTATTATTATTATTATTATTATTATTATTATTATTATTATTATTATTATTATTATTATTATTATTATTATTATTATTATTATTATTATTATTATTATTATTATTATTATTATTATTATTATTATTATTATTATTATTATTATTATTATTATTATTATTATTATTATTATTATTATTATTATTATTATTATTATTATTATTATTATTATTATTATTATTATTATTATTATTATTATTATTATTATTATTATTATTATTATTATTATTATTATTATTATTATTATTATTATTATTATTATTATTATTATTATTATTATTATTATCATCATCAGCCTTATTTAAGCCTTAGCCAATACAACTTAGCTTCCCTAAGAATTTTCAGGCCTTATTTCGTTAAGCCTTAAATCTTCTGTAGTAAAACTTGAATAAGGCGTAGATGTTTTGCTGGGATCACTAAAAAACGAAAATGTATACACAAACCGAAAACGAAGCAACACTTTTACAGCACAAATGAACAAGAGCAACATTTGTTTTCAATTAAAGAAAATGAAATTGTGGTTGTTATCTCATTTGCCGACGGAAAAGGGGGAAAAGTGATGCAGAATTCCCAATATTATCGAATGCACTAAAGTTAAATGCGCTGCTCCATTTTGTTATTGTGTGCTGTCAAAAATAATAGTACGGCTAACATCGAGGAGCTAGAAAGAAAAGAATGAGATAATGTTTATTTTAATGGGCTTAGTTGGTAACCTCGATTTCCCATCTAAATACTTAATATTGCCGGGGGAAGAAACCGACCTTATTCCTCTACTTTGTGATGCGAGCTTTTTCCAACCTTTATACATGATATGTACATATGTATGTATGTATGTATGTATGTACATATGTATCTCGGAAAAGTCAAATTTCAATTCAAAACCAGAAAAATACAACAACAATCGTAGATTCAGCACTCAACATTCGTAGTTGCATTTTGATTGCTTTGTCATTCATTAAGTTAAGCCAATTTTTACTAGAATATATCAATTGTGAATAAAAGAAAAGTGCTAACTCGTAAGACCAGTTCAAAGGGTATAAACACTCATTACACACGTACATGAATGCAAAGTTTATTATTTAAATTAAGTAATAGATTGGACAGCAATTTATTTGTTTGCCAATTGGCAAATTGCTCTTCTCGGAAAGCCTACTAACTGCAATTGCTCTTTTGGTAACTTTTTAGTAAATATAATAAATAATAAAAATAAAATAACACAGGATTTTTATTTGTGTTGACCAAATTTTTGCCTTAAGCAAAGTTTCCTTAACCTTCCGTTACTAACATATGTACATGAATGAAAATATAAAACAAAATGTGCTTTCTTCATAAAACTCGACGGCACGGAAAGTGACGCTCCTCAACAACATGAGGAGAAAAGAGATGGAAGAAAGCTGAAATTTATGCAAACTAAAATGAAACAAAACTAAACAAGATTATGTAAATAAATTTACTACCATAAACAAATTTGTCAGAGCGTGAAAGCGCGTTAAGGCAAAGTGAATTTCCAGTGAAGGAGCACTTAAAAGTCTCGAATGAAAAAGTAGTAGGTAGAGTACCGAGAAGCTGATAAGATAAAAGATTGCAGTAAGCAGAATGCATCATAGGGTCCTTGCAAATAACATAATTAATATGGAATTAGTCCGAAAATGCATGACAGAAAATATGCATTGATGATAGGTTTTTCCAACCTCTTTTCTTGTGTACGGTGCCGCACTCATGCTAGTTTAGAAGATACGACGATGTTGTAGAAAGGAGTTTTGTATGTATGTATGTATGTATTATAAACTTCAACTATACTCATCAAGTCCCAAATATGAACTTTACACTGTTATAAATATTGGAATATTTTTTAAACCTTGATTTGGTTTGAAAGAAATTTAAAATTTTTTTAGGGTTAAATTTTGAACCTTCGAAAGTTTAAAAGTTTCTTATTCCTTTTTGGTTTAAAATTCAAACTTACAAAAGTTCAAATATTTCAAAGTATTTTTTGGAATAAAATTCACACTTTTTTGTTTTAAATCTTACACTTTTTATCATTTAAACTTTTAAGGTTTAAATTTTAAACTTTCATTGGTCGTAAAATTTGGTTTCAGCAAAAAAATTTTAATTTTTGATTTGAAATTCCAACTTGCTTTTTCGAGAAATGAACAATATAAAAAGCTCACTTATAGTTATTAGACAATTTGAATGAACGACTGTGTGGCGTTTTTTGAATGGAGGAACAAACACAAAATAATTATGGAAACAGATAAAATGAAGAAGGAATAAAAGGAGAAGAAGAGGATAGGAAAAATGCATAATATGGAAAAGGATTAAGGGGACGTTTGGGGGGAAAACAATATATAAGAAAAGGAGAAAAAAGGATAAGAAAGAAGATACAATAGGTTGAAGAGGATTTGGGACCAGCAATTTTTTTTTTTATTTAAACCAAAAAAGGTTTAAATTTTAAACTTTTGAAAGTCTTAAAATAAATTTTAATTTGGAATAAAATCTAAACCTTAAGGGCCGTTTTCACCATCTCCGGTTAAATTAACCGGTGGTTGTTTTGACGTAAATTGTATGGCGAACTGTCAAATAAATTGCTTAACCGGGAGAAATCCTCCGGTTAAGCACTTAACCGGAGATGGTGAAACCGGCCATAAAAGTTTAAAAATCTCTTAAACTTTTCAGTTTAAATTTTAATAATTTTTCGGTCGTGTCCTATATATCGACCAAAAAAGTTTAAAATTTATACCCAAATTTATTTGAGTGTAGCTTGGAGCTTCTGCTTGAATCACACCGTCAGCGGCAGAGGTACATGTCATTCAGAATAACAAGTAAACTAACAAAAGGCAGAATTACGAGGTGAATAAAAGGAAGGCGCTGGAGGGTATTTGAGTTAGCGGGGGTAAATAATGAGAGGATTTCTAGCAGCACACAATTGCAGTTATGCACAAAAACGAAATATTCGCATTCACATGTGCATGTTGCTTTCATGTATGTACATAGATGTGCCTCGAGGTTCAGCAAGAAACTGCAGCAAAGGGCTAACGAGAACATCGAGAGAGTGCTGCTAAATCTTTAAAAAACATTTATCTATATTTCTGGGTGAGTTTGATTTTTTCTATTATTCTTAAAATATGAAATGTTAATTGCATGAATAATTGTCAGTGGTCGATTAAGGATCATCGTCTCTGGCGGTCATAAACTCGATGTCAATGTCATTTGTTAATTTTTCCAACAGAAATGTAGTTACTTAGCATACCAATTGCATATGGTTTATTTTACTTAAACAAATTCTTTTCAGCACCTCGGTTTTTACTCCTTTCTTTCTAGTAACTCTTTATAACTTTTCTGCCACATTTATGAAAATCAAAATTTCTCTAATTAATTTTTATTTCAATACACTTTGTTTGCATTTACTCTCTTCCACTCTTAACACCTTTACAATGAATGGTCAACTTAATCGTTTTTATTTACCGATTTACTTTCATGCTTAATTTGAGTAGCGTTAAACACTATCACAACTTTTTTTTACCTTTAAGCGCGTGAGTCGCATTTTAATGAGCTGCCAGCTGCAGATCGTACATATTTAGCAATTTAAAATTAAGGCTTTTGGAAATTAAGTTTTATTTTTCCTTCTAGTAAACTTTTAAAACCTAATGCGTTTTGTTTTAATTTGCTGTAAATGCTAGCAATTATTTCTTACAAAATTTTCGAACCTTAATGGCGCTCAATTGGAAGTCAACGTTACTCATACGCCCCACCGTCCACCAACAGCTGAGCTGAATGTGTGCAAATTCACGGGGAGAGGGTTTGTCTGTGTTATTGTGTGAGTGTCGGATAACTACATTTGTATTAGTTGAGTTTTCAGTTGAGCGTCGGAAATTTTACTCGTTACCACAAAAATTATTGTGAAAACTTTTCTTTTGTTTCCGCTTTTTGGAATAGTTAGAAAGTTTGCCCTCAGTCATACAGATTTTAGTGAATGTTTTTAGCTTGGAAATATGTACGTTAGGTAGGTGTGTAATATCGTACAGAGTGTGAAAGCATTTTAGTAATACTTAATTTTTTGTGGAGCTTGGCCAGTTTTTTAAGCGAAATTTGAATTTTGCACACTGTGTGCCACGCCTTAACCGTCTCGAATTATGACCGCAATTTATTTATTTATTTATTTATTTAGTCTATGAACAATGATATTCTTACAGACTATTTACATTAAAATATGAGTTATTAAAAAATTAATAAATACCTAAACAGAGATAACAATTAAAAAAATGTGTTAAGGTTATGTATAAAAAACCATTTCGGTGATGAAAAATCAAGTTGGACAGAATTCGAGATCAAATTAAATTCACTTAGGGCTCTAACCATGGGAGCATTGCGCGCATATTCCGTTCTACAACTTATTCCATAAAAAGGCAAGTAATTCCTAAGATTACGCTGTGGGATATTAAAGTTAATTTTTTCCAAAAGAAGGGGGCAGTCAATGTCACCTCTAATGATGTTGAAAACAAATGAAAGTGAGAGGACTGTTCTTCTTGCTTCCAATGTCTTTAGATTAATTAAGAGCAGACGGGAATTATAGGATGGCATAGGTTCATTGAATTTAAGAGACCGTAAAGCAAATTTCAGGAAGACTTTTTGAACCCTCTCAATCCTAGAAATATAACATTTGTGACTCGGCCTCCAAATAAAAGTAGCATATTCTAGGTTGGAACGAACGAAAGCTGTAAAAAGTAATTTAAGAGTGTAGGGGTCAGAGAAGTTGGAGCTATTACGCCTCAAGAACCCTAAAACCGAGTAAGCTTTCGAAATAATAAAGCTTGTGTGCGTACTGAATGAAAAATTACTCGAAAAAATTACGCCAAGATCCTTAATCTCATCAACACTTTGCAATAAAGAATGTGAAATGTTGTAAGATGTTGGCACAGAGTATACAGACTTCTTAAAAGTAACTTTGAAACATTTTTTTATATTTAAAGCTAGCCGTGAAGCGGTGCACCATAAATGTAGTCTATTTATGTCATCTTGCAACATAATAGCATCGTCATTACTCGTAATTTTCGAGAAAACTTTTAAATCATCTGCATAGAGCAAAAAATTTGCAAATTTAAAGCAGGTACTAATATCATTAATAAATAGTACAAACAATAGTGGGCCTAATATGCTCCCCTGGGGAACTCCAGAGGTGGCAAAAAAGGGAACAGAAGTCACACAATCAACTGCAACTACACAACTTCTATTATGTAAATAAGATTTGATCCATTTTAAAAAATTAGAGTGAAACCCCAAACAGGACAGTTTATATACCAAAAGTGAATGTGAGACTTTATCAAAAGCCTTTGAAAAGTCCGTGTAGACACAATCTACCTGAACACCAGCAGAGAAGGACGAGTGGCAGTATTCACTAAAAACTGCAAGGTTCGAAACTGTAGATCGACCCGGAATGAAACCATGCTGGTTTGGCGAAATCAAACTTTTACATGCAAAGTACATTTTATCTTTAACGATGCTCTCAAAAAGCTTTGCTACCGTTGATAATTTTGAAATTGGCCTGTAGTTGCAAACATTGTTTTTACTACCATCTTTATGAATAGGGCTAATTGTAGTAGATTTCCACTCATCAATGAAGATACCAGTCTCCAAAGACACATTAAAAATATGTTTTAAGGGTGTAATTAAAGCTGGGCAATTTTTTAATAGGATAACAGAGAGCCCATCAGTGTCTGTTTTCGAAGATGGCTTAAGATTGCTAATTCCAGTAGCAACATCATCAGGTGACAGTATAAGAGATCCGAAGCTCAAACAAGAGTTAAAATTAAAATTAAATGACGAATGAGAATGAGATGAGCTATCATCTGCTGTAAAATTTGCACTGAAAAATTCCGAAAACAAATTAGCTACATCAGATGGTGTGCTAGCAAATTTGTCCTGAAAGAAGACTGCTGATGGAATATTGGATTTCGATTTTTTAGCTTTAATATAATACCAAAACGCTTTTGGATTTGATTTTATATTTTCTTCAATTCCAAGAATATAAGTTTTGTACAAAAATTTATCCAAACAATTAAATTGCTTTGCATATCGATGATATTCACAGAGAAAGTGTTCATTGTTAGTAAGCTTAAATTTCTTGAAAAATTTGTTTCTACGATTCTTTAACCTTTTCAATCTACTGTTATACCACGGAAGCTTGTAGGGCCTCTTCTTTATCATGGGTATGTTGACGAGGCAAAAGTCAATCATAACAGATTTAAAATTACTATAACAAATAGACGCATCCGATGAGGACAACACACTGTCCCAATTAGAATGTTCTAATATAGAATTAATCTTATCAAAATCGCAAGCCGCAAAGTTAAATGATCTACTTTCATCAGGCGCTATAGAAGAAAATTCATAAACTTTAAGATTTAACACCAACGGAACATGATGTTTATCACACAGCATTATTGGAGATATGCATTCAGAAATAGTATGGTTCAAATTATCACTAATGAAAATAAGATCAAGAATTTTATCCAACTTGTTGACAAAATTGTTAACTTGTATTAAGTTATAGCTTAAAATGCTATCAATAAAATAAGCTTCATGCGGAGAGATTACATTTAAGGGTAATAGACCCGATTGAGAAAAACTACCCGACCAACCCACATTGCTCAGATTAAAGTCACCCAAGATACATAGTTGATTATCACCTAACTTATCATTTATTAAAGATGTAATATTATCCGCATGCAGGCCATACAGAGCATCACCCCTATTTGGTGGAATGTATGAAACAACAAAATATATTGAGGCATGTGTTGACATGCTGCTTACGCATACACATAGTTGGTCAATCACGGAATCACCATTCGCCAGCCCTACCAAGTGAGAACTATATTTACGTTTGACGGCGATGAGAACACCACCTCCTCTTTCTAAACCAGTTTTTTGAATATCTCTATCCTTTCGATATACAAAGTACAAATTGGGATCAAAATATTCCTCATCATAAAAATTGGAATTTAGCCAGGTTTCTACAAAAACAAAAATATCATAGTCCAGTTGTGAGCTGGCCGCAAAAACAATTCCAGATTTGGTACGTAGACCAGATACATTTTGAAAATAAATGTTTAGGCCATTGCGATTTTCAACAGTTATGCCTGATTTTGTTGTTTCCCCTCTTTTCGAAAAAAACGAAAAGGGCGTATGTTTGTGCCTTCCGGCCAAAGATCGGCTGATAACACATTTTTATAAAAAGCCGCCGAAACCCCTAATTTAAAATTAACTCTGCTTAAAATATTCAGCGGAGTGCCATCTTTAATCAATGCATAGCACGATAAGTGTTTCTTATCAATTCCTGCATGATTAACAACATAATTAATAATATTGTCAACTGTGACAGTAGGCAAAAACGATGATAAGTGCAGCCATTTCTTACGACTCACCACACCAGTATTCGCATTAAGACCAATAATATTCAATTGTTTTCGGCGTTTAGGATTCGTTACTTTTGTCCAACCATCTGGCATCACTGAAACAGCAGAGGGAGCATTATCTGAGTCTCCAACAACTAAAATTGAACGATCATCAACATTGCTAGCATTGCAAATCTCAGCCGTATTAGAAAAAGCAACAACTGATGTACTCTTTGCTTTATCCATTACATTAGGAGTCAACGGCTTTGATAACACATTCTCTGCAGTAGCCGCAGTAGAAGACGAAGACGTTGACGATGAAAGACCAGCATTTGAACCAACTAAAGCACGCGTGAGAGTGTTAGCAGCAGCAGCAGCGCCAGCAGCAGCAGCAGAATAGGTAAACAGAGAGGAGCCATCGCTTGCATTAGCCAATGCTGACGAGGGAGTAATTATGTCATCGGACGATTTGAGCGCAAGAGACGAAGATACACTCTTAAGGCGGATTCATCGTTCGAGTTCTGAACTAAAGTTGAATTTGAGTTAACTAATAAAAATAGTTCAGAACTTTTCGGAATTCCTCTCACACTCCGAAAACACAACAACAACCACATGGCAAAAAAGTTCTGAACTCGAACGATGAATCCGCCTTTAGCATTATCAGCCGAATATATACGTTTGTCACGTTGTGCAGAAACAGACAATGCAGCCATACCAGCACCCCTTTTTGTTATCGAATATGCCGAATTATTAGCATTTGCAACAACAGTGGTCGAAGCAATGAACTTAAGAAATTGAGCCTTCAAGTCATTAACCTCTTTGGTTAAGCAAGCAATCGAGCCAGCCAAATTCGTTTTGTTTTGTAGACAATGATCACAAACAAAAACAATGTTATTATTATTTAGAAGTAAATCACACATTTCTTTACTATCCAATTTTGCACAAATTTTATGTAGTTTATTATTACACTGATGGCAAGAGATTTCAAAGCCATCACGTAAAGATTTAAAACATTTAGCACACTTCAAATTATCCATAGCGGGAGCGAACAAAAAACACGACCGTCCGCTTTGAATGCAATTCGCTATTTTTTTGATATTTTTTGATTTGTGTGATATCTTCGATTAAGTATAACTAGTTGCATCGAAGTCGGAGTTGATGTTTAGGAAATTTGATGTAAAACAGATTTTCACTACGAAGAAGCACCCCAATGTAAGTACTATCGAAATAGTTTGAAAAAAATATGTTTCTTTGTATACACATATGTAATGCATTGCAAAATCGTATGGAAGCTTGCATGTGTTAGCATTTGGTTGTTCACTCTAATATGAATCTGAGTGTTATTTTCCCTATTTTAACAATTTTAAATCTGCGAAAATACTCAAATACACATGTATGTATGTACATACGTTGAAGGGTGAATAGAGTATGCCATGCATTTCTGGCAAACGTCATACGGCGAAGGTAAATAAAACTTTATTTTTGTTCATTTATTTGATGAGAAAAATATTTTGAACCGTAATACCTACAACTTTGATACAGAAAAGCAAAGGAAAACAAGTCTCAGGTGAAAATAAATAAAAATCATATCTCGACTGAAACCTAACAGAAAACAAACTGAGCTACATAAGTGAGTAAGCGGAAGTGTTGAAAGTATTTATAGTGCGGATTTGTTCTGAATCAGCAAAGCGGCAAAGATTAGCCAAGTGAATGGCAGTAGATATTGTTTACAAAAGTTTTGATTCGCAGCTTTTACGCTTTTGCACACCCACATACACACACACAGATGAGCAAACTTTTTGCAAGGGCAGGTTTGCTATTGAAGACAAGTATACTTGTACATATGCTGTGTGTATTTATGACAGACCTGGGTAATATCAAGTACCAGTACGACTTGTGACAAGTACATTTTAAAAGAATTGTACTAGTACTGGTACTTGCATTCCCAACTTTCAAGTACTTGAAAAGAATTGAAAAATCGATTCAAGTACATTTTTCAATTCTTTTCAAGTACATTCAATTCTTATCAATTACTTTGAAGTATTTGCTAAAACTTCAATTCTTTTTCAATTCTTTGTACTTGTACTTGTACTAGTACTTGAATATTCTGAAAGTACTTAGTACGGACTCATTACTTCAAGATCAAAATATAAAGTATTTAAGTACGTAATAGTTACTACTCATTATTACCCAGGTATGATTTACGATTACATACTTAATTGTAGATTTGTCAGTAAGTTCATGCCATATGTGCGATTTGTGCTTTTCACAGTTGCAAATTGGCTTGCTTATTTGTTCGGCATCTCTAAGGCATAGAAACGTATGCTAGAAAGCAAATTCAGATGTTGTAATGTCGTTGCGTACTTAAAATCCTTTATATGTAACAATATATTAGAGTTGTTCAAAGTACATATTATCTATTAAATTAAAATATCTGTTAATAGATATCATATCGTCGGTCTCCTGCCAGAAAAACGAATGTGAAATTTTTTCTAAGTACGATGTCTGCTCTTTATCGGGTATATATTGATATAATAACAATTAATATTTGTATATATACTTATGTACATACAAGTATATATTATGTACGTATGTTTACACAAGAATTTATACCAATATTAATTGTTACTAGTATCGCCGGTTGTCGAAATTCGACCATGCAATTTATTTTTTCAACTTTGTATTGGTACAAAAATTATTCCTTTTCGCGGAGATAAGCAACACTTTCCAAATTCCAGTTGTACCGCAACACTGATTTGCCCTTTTGATCACGTTCCGACACGAAATCATGGTCAAAATCAAGGCAGTTCTAGGATGGTAGGCCCGGTGGTGAGCGCTTTTAAATTAAAGCGACTCTTCAACTGTGTTTACGATATTTGTAAACACGTTTACGATATCTATTTCTCTTAACTAAAAACTTTATTTATTAATTATAAAGAAACTAAATAATTTATAGAAAAAATTATATGCCTATGCACTGCTCCTCACTCATACGAACAATTCCATATCAATTTTATGTGGATATGAGTATGTTAAATGTGCAAAACAGCCTGGCAATTGTTTGTATGGGAAAAATGTTAGCCTATTAATATATAGATTACATCGATATATACCCGATAAAGAGCAGACATCGTACTTAGAAAAAATTTCACATTCATGTTTCTGGCAGAAGACCGACGATATATATATATACATACATATATGAGTTTGATATTTCGATCAGAAAATAAAAGTTATTTTTTGGGTTTTATTTTTCCTTCAGAAAGTCAAAGTTATTTTCTGAGTTTTATTTTCTGAGTTTAATTAGTAAAAAACCAATTATTAGGTTTTTTAAGAGCAGTGGGCGGCATACCCTCCGAGTGTATTTCTGCCATGAAAAAGCTTCTCACAAAAAATGCATTCGCCGTTCGGAGCCGGCATAAAACTGTAGGTCCTCCCAATTTGTTGGAAAAACAAAAAGGAGCACACCTTAAATTGGGAGAGAAGCTCGTCCATAAAACTCGTCAGAGTTATAATAGCGCCATTGTATTATGTATAGAATTCGCAGGACAACATACACGCATTCATACATACATACAAGCAATACATAATTGAGAAAATAGTAGCTAATATAAGGGACAGTCCCGAAAAACGTCAGTCTAGAACTAGAGAGTGCAAAACTACCTCAGAACTGGCTCTAATGGGACGTAAAGGGGGACAGTTTATTATTGTGACTTATGAAAAATTTATGTATAGAGCTATTACTTGAAATTTGAGCAACAACAAATGTTGCACTCTACAATAATGTCCTTTTTTTAATGGGTAGTACCAAATAGAAATTTGTTAAAAGTACGAAAATATGTATAACCAAATTAATATTTCTTGGTGAGTGGGGATAATTCCACCTTTTGTATGGTTAAGTTTGAAAAGCTTGTTAATTTATATATTGCCGCATTTATTTTCAGTCTGTTAAGAGTTATGCCAGCTGAATATTATTTTCGTTAAGCGCAGACAAGGACCGACCATTTTTGAAATAGTCCTGAAGTGATTATTTTTCATCTAATGATTTTTGAACTATCACACGACTGTCCATATAGGAGGTAGTTTAGAACGTGTTTCAAAGTTCTACAGAGGGGGATAATTGCCACTTCGTAGGACATCGTCGTATTAAAAGACAGTTGAAAGTATTGCTTTACGATCGAACGGAAACCAACCCTCCTCTTACTCAACTAGTTCTGCCCTAGCCGAGAACTAGCGCGATTTGCTGCAGGGTATGAACGAAAAAATTAAGTTATATTCCTTATTTCGTATACGCTCTTATATGTTTTAGAAACTGGAGTGAAATTTGCCATTCTTAAACATTTTTCTGGGAAATAGTTTTATGTTCATGCATACATACATACATACATACATTTTCTTGTTGCCTTAGGATTCTTTTTCTTTTTCGTGTATAAATAAATATTTAATGAATATACTCGCATCTGGATGATCATAATATACAAATTTATGCTTATCAAAGCAATAGCATTTTCTAAGAATCTTACAAACATTTTTTTGCTTGGAATGTACATTAGATGCGTTTTTATACTCAGCTGTACTAGTACACAGAGTATTATAGTTTTAATCACATAACGGTGGATTGTAACAGAGTGGAATAATCGAGATAGATATAGACTTATATATATCAAAATGATCAGGGTGAAAAGAGAAATCGATTGAGCCATGTCCGTCCGTCCGTCCGTCCGTCCGTCTGTAAACACTCTAACTCGCTTTCCTATATAGAAAAAATCGGAAATTTAGTATCTCAGTCACTAATATAGCTGGAGCGATGAAATGTTACCCACGTATTGAGCTCAGGCCCCTATGAAGAAAGTTGATGAAATTTTGGAAAATGGGCGGTGCCACAACCACTTATTAAGGGTCAAACATTGCAAGTTTTATATGTCATAACTCAGAAACCATTGAGGATATATCGATGAAATTTGGTATGCGTAATTTACTTACTTAGGCAAACATTTGGACGGAAAATAGTTAAAATCGGTTGACGTCCACGCCCACTTTTATATATGGGTCTTATAAAGTGACCTAATAAAAACATTTTAAGCGATATCTCTGTCAAATATAAAGATCTATAACTGAAATTTTGTCACATGAGTCCAACTGCGGACGTAAAACGAAAAACACAAAAATTTTGGAAAATGGGCAGTTCCACACCCACTTATTAAGGGGCAAACATTGAAAGTTTTATGAGTCATAACTCAGAAACCGTTGAAGATATATCGATAAAATTTGGTACGCGTCATATACTTACTTAGGCAAATGTTTGAACGAAAAATTGCCAAAATCGGTTGACGACCACGCCCACTTTTATATATGGGTCTTATAAAGTGACCTAATAAAAACATTTTAAGCTATATCTTTGTCAAATATAAAGATAATTCATTGAAATTTTGTGGCATGAGTTCCACAATAGACGGGAAAAAAAAATAGAAAAGTTTTGGAAAATGGGCGTGGCACCGCCTCTTTTTAGACAAAGGAATATACGAGATTTCTTAGCCTATAACTCGACAAATAATTGAGATATTATGACGAAACTTCGTTTATACACTTTTATAACTTGTGTTAATAGACACGCAGAAATTTATTGAAATCGGTTTATGACCACGCCTACTTTTTAACAAAGATATTTCTGGAACACCCTTTAGGAATTTGTAACGTGACATCTTTGTAACTAAAAGTCATATAGGAATGAAATTTTGCACAAAGAATGATATTCATATGCTTAGTTGGATGACTGATAAAAATTTTGAAAATGGGCGTGGCTATGCCCACTTTATGCAGCACTCGCTTTATATTAAGTACACCGTGTTTCCATCAAACGCAAACAAATAATGAAAGCATACAACTGAGTATCTAATGTTCGATTCCACTCGAACTTAGGCTTCCTTTCTTGTTCATATATGAATCTAAACCTATCATGGAATTTAAAAAAAAATCGCTGTTTTTGGAGTAGCACACTCAGTTTTTTTTTCTAAAAAAAAAAAAAAACTGCTTAGTTATCCTACAACAACCTATTTTCATATTCTGTGGCCGGAAGTAAGATCTGAGAAACTTTGCCGGAAAAAAACGCATCTAATGTACATATGTATGTTGGAAATAAGAATTTTTAGTAAATTGTTAGTTAAAACACCGGCGCAGAATAATAATTAAATAAACACGTCTTGGCCGATTGCAGACGTATCTCCAACATCATCCTAGTTTTCCAATAAAGAGATCATTATCTTATAACCGCTCTGTACAGCAGAGAGTGGGCCACTAGGAACACAAGTATATGTAGTTAAATTAGATGACTTCAGTTTTCAGATTTTCGTCTTCAGGCGTTAGGAGGGAGTGTAAGAGAAATCTGTTGCGTACTCTAGGAAATACTAAATTTAAAGGTCATCTTCCTCTGTGCCTTTTGTAGCAAAAATACTGAATGCAAGAAATTTGCAATTTATTTGTTTTAGAATTATGTATTTATTCTTATCTGCATAACAGCCTTATAAAAATTACCCAGCTACAAAAACTACTTAAGTTAATCAACAATTCATTTTATTCCGAATTTAGTTGTTGCCGCGAGCGATAATAAACCAAAGCTATAATAACAATAAGGAGATGGGTGTGTGTATCAAAGATGCATATTTGGCTATGTGCCATGTCTATATGTATAGCATTTTTATTTGTCTGCCACGGAAGCATATACTTATGCATGTATGTAGACCAGTGGTGGGTAGAACTGACAGGCAACAATCAATACAAGGGAAACATTTTATTTCTTAGTATGCGTGTGCAACCATACGATATTTATAATAATAATAATAATACAATGGCGCTATTATAACTCTGACGATTTTTGTGGCCGAGCTTCTCTCCCAATTCGAGGTATGCTCCTTTTTGTTTTTCCTACTAATTGGGTGGACCTACGCTTTTATGCCGGCTCCGAACGGCGAATTCATTTTTTCTGAGAAGCTTTTTCATGGCAGAATAATAATTGGATTTTTACTAGTTAATTAGAAAAATTTTTTGGTGTTTTGCTCGAACCGTGGTTTGAACCCGAGACCTCTGGCATAGCAGGCGAGCACTCTACCCACTGCACCACAGCGGCCACCATACGATATTTGCCTTGTACAAAAGTGTTGAGTTCGCTAGTAGCGCAAGTACATGAGCGCCAAGCAACCCCCATCTTATTTTTGCCTTTCGATATCTACCAAATAAATCCCAAAATTGTTAGGTTTGCATGTCACAAATGCTCCACATGATGTAGATGACTGCATCTCTTTGCTGGCAGTTTGCGTAGAGTTTCATGCATCTGCCAGAGTTGGCAGTGGCAGTAGCAGCAGAATAGCAGCCAAGTGCCAACTGCAGTGGCAGCTAAAGTATCACACCAAACAAATATTTGAAGGCTTCTGAAAATTGTTTTTTTTTTGTTTTTTTTTTTTTTCTGTGAATGAGAATCTAGTTTCATTTCGATGGGCTAGTGCACAAACCGGATAAGAGCAGGTTTTGGCGAAACTGAGTTAATTGCATTTTTGGAATCATCAACACTATACCTACCTCGTGTGTAATTTTTGTAAGCAAATTATCAATACTCACTGTGGCAGTCACTGAAAACTTTCAAAAGGCCAGTTTTGCAGGACCCTCCAGTACGAATCGAAAACGGTGAATTTGCTCGAAGTGACCAGGAAAAAGGAAATGCATTTGCAGCCTACCTTTCGCGGGTATTTACTCCAAATCCAGGGGACAATTTCCTCCCAGAACATGCCCTTCGCTTACCAACAGTCTCTCTCCAATTCAACATAAATGACCTGAATAACGTTATCTGTAACGACATCCAAAAAAATAAGGCACCCGGACACGACAGAATAACCGGTGAAATGGTAAAACAACTCCCTCCAATTGCTACTAAGTTATTACTATATGTTTTCAATAGTCTCATGCGACTAAACTACTTTCCTGAATCTTGGAAACTTTCCGAAATCATTATGATTCCAAAACCAGGCAAAAACCCAACGCTGTTAAACTCTTACAGGCCAATTAGCTTAATTTCAATATTTTCCAAACTATTTGAAAAGTTGTTGCTGAAAAAAATGCAGCCCATCCTAGTCACACACGGGACTATACCAAGTCACCAATTCGGGTTTAGGGAGAAACATGGAACGATAGAGCAGGTGCATAGAATAGTAACTCAAATACGGTCGGCTTTTGAAACCAAAAAGTATTGCACTGCACTGTTCCTAGACGTAGCACAAGCTTTCGACAAGGTATGGCTAGAAGGACTATTATTTAAAATAAGACGTACACTTCCGTACAATATATACCTTATTTTAGAGAACTTTCTAACGGGAAGAAAGTTTCGAGTAAGGCAAAAAAGTTATACCACTGAAAGCTATCCAATCTTCGCCGGAGTTCCACAAGGTAGTGTTTTGGGGCCCATTCTATATTTAATATTCACAGGTGACTTGCCCACTAATGAAAATCTCGTTACTTCAACATTTGCTGATGACACAGCAATACTTAGTGTGCACTCAAATCCCTCAACGGCTGCCAGACGGTTGCAAAGCCATCTAAGAATTGTGGAACAATGGCTTTCAGATTGGAGAATTAAGGTCAATGAATCTAAGTGTGTACAAGTCACTTTTACTCTAAAAAAAGATACCTGCCCCTCTGTCTCAATTAATGGCAAAATAGTAACCCAAAAAGATTACGTCACCTACCTTGGTGTTACCTTAGACAGAAGGCTTACTTGGAAATATCATATTGATAATAAGATAATGCAAGCAAAGCTGAAAATAAGCAATTTACAATGGATCATTGGTCCAAAATCTAAATTAAGCCTAGACAACAAAATACTTTTATTCAATATGGTGATAAAACCATCCTGGATATATGGAATACAGCTTTGGGGTTCAGCATCCAAATCTAGTCTAGAAAGAATACAAAGGCTACAATCTAAGATACTAAGATCAATATGCCGGGCGCCTTGGTACGTGAAAAATTCCACTATACACAGGGATCTAAAGATTAACACAGTTGTTGAAGAAGTAAAAAATATACAAACTAATTACGCCACAAGACTAGGCAATCATCCAAACATACTGGCTAAAAGCCTGTTAGAACAGAGATACCCCAGGCGGTTAAAGAGAAAGGATATCCAGCTAAATTGTGATCAAGGCTAGAGCCACTTTAAACTTCGAATAGCCTATCCTATTAGGCCGTAAAACCTCTAAATTACAAAAAGCAGCTTACTGAAATTCCTTCCATTCAGAAAGCTACAACAGCATTTACTAATACATGTGTATAACATATATATGATTGTGTTCCGGACGAGCCTATCCCATTAGGCCGATAAAATTCCTAAGTTCATACACGCAGCTTATTGGAATTCCTTCCATTCCGAAAGCTGCAACAGCACTTACTAATGCAACACACGATTGTGTCATCGATAAGCCTGTCCTGTCAGGCCGTACGAACTTTTAATACTATACAATCAGCTGCTTGGAATTCCATTCCATTCCATTCCGACGGCATAAATACATGTATAATGAAAATGAATAACATAATAAATGAATATAAAATAAAATAACGTACATACTCTTAGTAAAAACAAAAACATTCACATACACATAATAAATGTATTCATAAGTATTTATTTTATATCAAATAAAATTTTCATCCATATGTTATTTGAAGCAGTGGCAACGAATAACGTCATTGTGTTCTAGGTTAAGATTCTATAAAAATTGTCATATTCCCCAAGAATGATACAATAAAAACTGTATCCGAGAAAAAAAAAAAATTATCAATAATGGCGGAAATTCCAAGTGCCACAAAATAAAAATTTATGCTCGGTATCCTATAGATTATTATAGACTTATATAGTGATATTTACACAAATAGTTGTGTTTTAATGGCTAGTATATATATATATATTTATATGTACCTATGTATGTATGTATATTAGATAGGGTCGAAAAAATAAAATGTAAAAGTCCGCCCTAAATTTGAAGCTTATGTTGAGAGGGTTAAGGGACACAAAAATAAAATATTTTTTTTGATCCCGCGAAATACCGCCGAAATTTTTTTTCTTGTAACTTTGTTATTTAACATTTCCCATTTTTAAAATTGATACGTCATTAGTTTCGTATTTTGAAGCTCTAGACTTCCTTCTAATGTCCTTTTGAGCCCTGAAGTCGTTTTCACATAGTTGGGTCAGCTAACTTATTTGTATGTGCATGAATTATCCTCTTTGTTTTGTCAAATGATGCTTTAAAATTCATGACAATGTTACCTTGAAACGGTTTTACTAAATTGATAAACAAAGAAGTTACGTCACGACGAATATTTAACGTAGCTATTATTTAACTAATTTTTTTAAGCAATTCAGTATATGTAATAACAAAGTTACAATAAAAAAATATTTCGGCGGTATTTCGCGGGATCAAAAAACAAAAAGAATAAAAAATTTGTCTTTAATCCTCTCAATATAGGCTTCAAACTTAGAGTCGTACTTTTACAACTTATTTTAATTTTTATGATTTCTACGACTTTAGTATATTGCAGCAGAAAGTGTTACATAACACAACTTTAAATACACAAAAAGAGGGCGTTAAATGGTTGAAAATTAAATGGTTAAGATTTCAAAAATCTGAACCATTATTAATAAAATATAAATAAGGTGTATCGGATGACGGGTTCATGGAGATAAAAATAAATCAGCCAACAAGAAAGAGAAGAGGATTTAATGAATATCCACATTTTGAATGGAACACAATAAATTTAAAACCAAAAAATTCGAGCCCCCTCCCTATTTCAAGTGAAAAAAAGAGAGACCTAATTTTTTACTATGAAAGGGCGTAATTCCTGCAATTTATGAAAACTTTTTCGCCAATTTACCAACAAGTAATAATTTTTCAAATGATGAAAATTGATTTTTTTTTAGTTTAACTATGTTAGCATGGTAAATAACCCATAAAAATGTACTATTTGAATTTAATAACTATATTAGTGCTTTAATTGAACAATAAAATATGTACTAACAGAAATAAATTGAATACATTTTTCATAGAAGAGCTCTAACAAAAATATTTGAAATTAAAAAAAGTTAGCGCCAAATCGGCTAAGTGCCCAACAAATTTTAATCACTAAAAAAATAGTATAGGTACTGAAGCCATCGATATAATTTTAGTACATTTGGATTCTACATTCTCCAACTAACTATTCGTAATCGTTATAACCGAAAAAAATGTGACAGTTAACAAGTTATTGCTATTTAAACACAAAATTTGCTCTCCTGAACATTTTTCAAAATATCACTTATCCGGTTTGTGCACTAGCACATCGATTTATCTTGTTACGCAAGACATCGCCAATCTAGTTCGTTTACTGTTGGTTTCTTTTCTTGTTCTTGTTTGTCTGCTATTTTGATGAACTGCTGGCAATTGCTGAAAATAATGCACACTTTGTCAATCACCAGACGCACATTTCGTTGTACATAAATATCGCCGCCAGAATAATAAAGCAACGTATAATATATAGAGCAGTCATACATTACACAGCTCAACAAAAAAGTCGATGTTTTGGTGCAGCCCTGCTTGTAACTGCAGTTGGTAGTATACGATGCACTGATAAAAAATGATAACAACTTTTTTTAATCCCACGTGTAGTTTTTGAGATATGAACCCTTAATAGGTTAAGGCATATTTGGCCCGATAACTTTTTTTCTGCTAAACTTATCAACACACGTTTGATGTCGTTGAAAAGACGACATTCCACCGCTACTATCGGTGTAATCAATATTAATGTATCTAGATAAATGTCAGAGAAACTGTAAAAACAATCTCAAAAATTCAATTTTTTATAAATTTTTTCAATTTTTTTCATTTTTAATCACGGTTTTCTCTAATAACACTGGATCACAAAATGAAATTTTTTGTCTGTACTTTGGACGTGACCATCCTATCTATATGTAAAATCGGTCGCTGATTCCGAAAATCGGGCTCATTTTTAATTCTATGGGAAGGTTTTTGAGATATCGGCAATTTACCGTTATTTGGCCACTGGCTCCACTTAATCCTGTATACCTTTTTAACGCAGTGAGCTATCTTCCTTGGAGTGACACTCAACGAAAGAAAATTAAATTTCCTTTTCATCGCTGCTATAACATTTTTCTGTAACTCTTATAGTTTCTGAAATATTGACGATTCAATTTGAATTTTTTCGACTTTTTACGATTTTTTGAAGAAAAAATTGAATTTGTCAGGCAATATCTTTTAAACCAATGTCTTCACCTTCGGGTTTACTCCTTTACATGAAGATCCATTCTATTGGGAAAAATATAAGCTATCAACGAAGAAAATCCATGGTAAAATGGAAAAGTTATAGGCGATCAAGTAAATACATCCAACTCGCGCAATGCCTCTGCACGGGTATATTCTATGCATGTTATACCCGTAAATGGGCTTTTATCTACTGCGCTGCCAATGTGCTGCTACTGCAGATGTGTAGGTATTGGTATAACATGCATAGAATATACCCGTGCAGAGGCATTTCGCGACTTGGATGTATTTACTTGATCGCCTATAACTTTTCTATTTTACCATGGATTTTCTTCGTTGATAGCTTATCTTTTTCCCAATAGAATGGAGCTTCACGTAAAGGAGTAAAACCGAAGGTGAAGACATTGGTTTAAAAGATATTGCCTGACAAAGTCAATTTTTTCTTCAAAAAATCGTAAAAAATCGAAAAAATTCAAATTGAATCGTCAATATTTCAGAAACTATAAGAGTTACAGAAAAATGTTGTAGCAGGGATGAAAAGGAAATTTAATTTTCTTTCGTTGAGTGTCACTCCAAGGAAGATAGCTCACTGCGTTAAAGAGGTATACAGGATTAAGTGGAGCCATTGGCCAAATAACGGTAAATTGCCGATATCTCAAAAACCTTCCCATAGAATTAAAAATGAGCCCGATTTTCGGAATCAGCGACCGATTTTACATATAAATAGGATGGTCGCGTTCAGAGTATTTTTTGGCTGTAGAGCAGTGTAATTTGTTAACCATTGCATATACAAAGTTACTTCGATATAATGTCCTATTAATTCTTCTTTCAACGATGTATAACTTATTCATATCCGCCTAGGCGTTTCTAAGGTATTCAACTTTAATTAATTTCTGCTGTGAAATTTTTCATACAAAAATATTTACCTTGACCTGGGAGGTCCATACTTTAGTATGAAAAATTTCACAGTAGAAATTGATTAAAGTAGAATATCATAGGAACACCTAAGATCATATCGAAATAACTTTGTGTATGCACTGGTTAACCAATTATTCGAGAAAACCGTGATTAAATATGAAAAAAGTTGAAAAAAATTTAACAAAAATTGAATTTTTGAGATTGTTTTTACATTTTCTCTTGCATTCATCAAGATACATTAATAATTAATATACCGAAAGAAGCCGTGGAATGTTGCCTTTTTAACGACATCAAACGTGTGTTGATAGGATACGCAGAAAATATGCCTTAACCTATTAAGGGCTCATATCTCAAAAACTACACGTGGGATTAAAAAAATTGTTATCATTTTTTTATCAGTGCACGTATACTACCAACTGCAGTTACAAGCAGGGCTGCACCAAAATATCGACTTTTTTGTTGAGCTGTGTTATACATTGTTTCATTATTCCAGCGACGATATGAACCTTCTGCGTTCCCGCTGTTGCTTTTTCACTTTCAACGCTTCCATTGGATTCGACTTCTTTTGGCTGGCAGTTTTGTCAGTTCCATTGCTTCTTAATCGATTCATAATGATAGTCAGTTCTTTGCTCTTTAGCCTTGTATTTACTCCAGGGAGAAAACCTGAGCACTTGATAACTAGTTTTTATGCTATTTGTTCTTTATTTTCGCATAAATGTACGCATATACAAGTGCAATGTTGATGGAACGCTTCATATTTTCCTGCTTGTTTTTGTCAACTTGTGTTCCTGATTATTTTCTGCAAGAAGAGCATTTTTGAAATAATTTTCGTTGTAAGCAGAGTCTACAGAAGCATTTTATTTTATTGAGCTGTTGCCACTAAGTGTTCGAATTAAAGTCTTCTTGTTACATATGAAATTAGATATCAGGTTGCCAGAATTTAACAAAGCAAACGCGTTAAAGCCCGTCTCCGCATAAATTGATTCACCAGCGAAACATCTAGCGAAACATCTCGCTAAATAACCCGTCTCCACGTGGCTGATCGTTATTCAGTTTAACATTTCTCATTCTTGTTCTTCTTAAATGTTTGTATTGTTGCTTATTTTTGCGTTTTTGTTTTGGTTCGATAGATTTTCGATACAAAATTAGAGAAGGCGTCGATATTGTCTGGTTTTCCAAGAGGATTGAGAACGAAACAAGTGTTTCAATCTTCACTCGCTCTCAGAGTATATATATATGTATGGAAATTAGCGAGTTTCCGCACTGGTTTCGAGGTCGAACGAAGATTGAGCGAGCGAATGCAGAAAAAATAGCGAAACACGTTATGTGGAGACATGGTATTAGAATTTAACTTATTTCCTTAGTCACAAAAGTGTTTTCTTGAACTTGGACGGATATTCTATTCAACATTCACTAGGGTACTTATGAGCAGCTTGGAATTATCTCTTATTAAAAAGTGTTTGCTTTCCTTTCAGGTAATTTTAAAGTCCAATTTTTACATCATACTGAAGGTAAAAGCCTATAATCTAATTTCTATACTTTCAAACGATTGGCTATAGCAAATTATGGCGCAAGTCGGTCTTTCCATTAAAAATTGTTTGCTGTAAAAATCACGCCATTTCTTGAAATTATCATAAGCAATAATGAGTTCTAGTCTTTTACAAAATCAGTTGCATTTTTAGTCATACATAAAAAATAATAAATAATAATAAATTAAATAAAAAGGATGCCAAGCTTTTTAATGGCGTTTTCTTTTCTCGAAATAATGTTGCCCTGTTTGATTTTCTTAGCCATTTTGTAAGTTTGTCAGGTCCTTTCACCAAATATTGACCTCTAACTAAGTAATAGGGCACCCTTATCTACAAATTCAGCCACTTTATGGAAAGTCAGGATACGTAATTCGATAATTAGGATATAGGAGGGCAACATTTTTTCGTAGAAAAGAAAACGCCATAAGCTTCTCTCTCTCTCTCTCTCTATCTTCATTTTTAATTTTCACATCGAAAATTGCCGCTTCATCCCACTAAACTCGTACTGTGATTGTTTCTGCAATTTTTTTTAGATACTTATGTATTTACCTATGCTATAGTGGTTTCCGATATCTATCATTTACATTCCATTAGTTCATAATGAGACGGTAAGCAAAACGAAACTGAAGTAGGTACCTACACACGTATTTTAAAAAGTTTCCTAGGCACATCGATTGCTCAATTTAACTGAATATCGTTATTGTTGTTTTATGCATGGCTTCACATTGACGGCGCTGTTTTTAAATGTTGTTGTTATTTTTGTGTGCGTTCTTGTACACATCATTGCCACAACGATGGAATATCTGCTTCGATTGCGGAACGAACGCTCCTCCTTCATTTAAACATTCCCTCTTTCTCAATTCTCTGCCGCTTTTTCAATGTCGATGAATTTTCTTATTTGCTTTAGTTGTTAGAAATAACTTACATAAATCATTTTTGCATCTACAAGTTTTTCAATTCACCTTTTTTTGCTGAGTTTGTAGAAATTTGCAACAAAAATACGTAAAAAACTCGTGTGTGTGTGTGTGTGTGGGTGTGTGTGTGTGTGTGTGTGTGTGTGTGTGTGTGTGTGACTGGTATGGCTCTGAAAAAGTACTACATGAAAGAAGTTGAGGTCATAAGTTATTTTAGCTACTCAATGTGTATAGGTAACAAATGCCACACGTGCTTTGGGGATTCCATGGATTATAACAGCTTTTGGCCGCAAAACTCTTGTACAGTGGAAGAATATACGTTTTTCGCTGTTATTTCTTTAGTGTAGTATTTCAGAAGTACTTTAATAGCGCAGATTGGAATAAATCAATCTTTCTGTAATAAAAGATATAAAGGAACTGCCAGAATAAACGGCAAAAAATTGCCTAAACATATTTCAAAAACGATGTTTCTGTTGGTAAACTTTCACTATGCAATTTTAATATATTTCTTTCCATTTTCTTCAAAAGTTTGCTCACCTTTATTTAGGATTGAGAGAAGTGGAATAGTCACTTCTCACAACCCTAAGTAACATTTTTGAAAGATTTTTCGAGTTTCACGTGAAACTGTACTGAGTTAATGCCGTGGAAGTATCACGCACCGTGAGGCCAGCAACATGAAGTCAGCAAAATTTTTTCAAGCCTATTTAAGTGACATTTAAAACGGAGAGCCCCAGAATACTTTTGAGCGACATTAGTGTCATATTAAAAGTGCTGCTCTCAATCTAGAACCATTTTAGTGGTGTCCATAAATGGGACGAGCCATATTGGTGTTAAATGAATGGTGTGGGAGAGGGAAAGAGTTTTGACAAGGACGGGACAGGGTTGGGTTTGGTAAGAGGGAGATCTGTAGCAGCAAAGTGTAACGGGTGTTTGCTAGTGTTTTAGCGAAATTCGCCATTGATCCATTGCACGCTCTGGCATCTAAGATTAGAATGTAGGTAAGCTTCCTGAATATGAATTTTTAAATGTGTAGCGAATTTGTTTTCTTAACTCAAATATCTATACATGTGTACATATCGTCGGCCCCCTGCCAGAACGACGAATGTGCAATTTTTCCAATTTTGAGTTAAGCGGTTTTCCTGCTCAATCTGTGCGTGCTCTACATTTTAGTAAAACCCCCAGTACCAAAATTTTCAATGCCAGTAACACGAATGTGTAGATCTGTTATAAAAAGTTGAGCCAGAAAAACGAATGTGGCACATTCGTGTTTCTGGCCCAACAAAATATGTTAAAAATTCCTTGAAAATATATAAATTTCAAAAAATATATGGGGCACATTCGTGTTCTGGCCCAACAAAAATCAAAATAATTCTTTGAAAATAAATTTCCAAAGTAAGTAAAACAAACACATTCAATTGAGAATCTTATTTATTTTTTGGAACTATTTCTAATCTTCAAAATCAGAGTCTTCTGAAAAGTTAAGATCAGGATTATTCTCTTCCGAACCTCGCTTCTAATCTTCAAATTGTTATAAAAATAGTGGCAAAAAGGCAATCATGAAATGCACTATGAACGGAAAATATTAGCTCGCCGATCGCGCGATGAAGACAAAGCTATTCCGTAAACTAATTTTTGATTAGCAATCGGTGCTAAATACGCCAAAAGGACCTTGTGAGCATATATTTACCTTCGAAAACTGACCATAGAAAATGGTTCTGTACGAAACCATTTCAAGTTCATACGCAACTATACGACGCTTTTTTAAACTTCATTTATTTCAACGAAGGAGAAACTGCCCTTTCGAAATATTTGCTGGTCGAGGTGCATGTCGTCGTACCATATGAAAACACATTTAAAATTTCTTACGAAACTGGCAATTAAACAATTCTCTACGAAAAGTAGCACATTTGACTAATTATATACTGTTTATGCATTAAAATTGTTGTTGTTTAAACAAAATTTTTACCTTTCGTCAACCAAAAGATTAAAGTGCTTGTATTCCTCAACCACAAAAAATCGTGCTAGTTTTCGTATGGTACGACGGTATATAAAAGATTAGCTCTACAACATTTTTTACAAAAAAAAATTATTCTGAAACTAATTTTTAGTAGCTTATTTGCCATTGATTATTGGTGGCCCTCCGCAATAATACCCACGCCCGTTTATTCGGAGACATAGCCTATTGCTGACGCGAAAGCAAAAGATTTAAATAAAATGTGCGAAACCTTGGCGATTCCAAAGGAATACCACAATTTTTATAAAAATTTTAAGGCTAACAGTGGAGTTCGCGATGCTCTACCTGAGCCTGACCTTTCAGAGCACTCTGATTTTGAAGATTAGGAATAGTTCCACAAATAAAATATGAATTTGAATTAAATGTATTTGTTTTACTTACTTTTGGAAATTTATTTTCAAGCAATTTTTTTGGTTTTCGTTGGGCCAGAAACACTAATGTGCCAAATCTCGAAGATTAGAAGGAATGGAAGCATAAAAACTATATCAGGGCATCGAGCTAAACAAGGTTCTAATTTGCAGATATACTTTTATACTAGAAACAAATTTTTCAAATTTTGCGAGAAGAATAAACTTTAAAACTCGATTTACCAACATTTTCATTTTAGCACATCCGTGGTTCTGGCAGGAGGCCGCCGATATGTACATTGAAGCATATGTGTGTTTGTAAAAAGAATAAGATGCCCATGTGAAACATAAGTTTCGCTTATTATACCTTTTAGCTACATGTTTAAATTTCATATACAAAAAGAATATCGACCTCAACTGTATCCTAGTTATACCTTTCATGAGAATGAAATGGTATTATAACTTAGTGCCAAAAAATTTTTGTCGAAAGTACCAGAAGGAAGCGTGGGGGACCCACCAAAATATATACCGATATGATCAGAATCACGAGCTGAGTCGATTAAGCCATGTCCGTCTGTCCGTCTGTCCGTCCGTCCGTCTGTGTGAACGCAAACTAGTCCATCAGTTTTTGAGATATCTGAATGAAATTCGGAATACAGGTATTTTGTTATATGCAGCTGATCATTTGTCGGAACCGGCCGAATCGGACCACTATAACATATAGAAAACAACCGATTATTCAGATATACATGAAATTTTTGGATGTAATTTGCGCATAACTTCCCCATTTAAACAGCTAAGGACATGAAACTTTGAAGTAGACGTACCCATTTTGGCCCAAACAAGGTTACCGAAAATTGTCAAGATCGGACCACTATAACATATAGTTCCACAACATCCGATTATTCAGATATACACATTTTGGTGTATAACTCCTCCATTTTAACAGCTAACGGCCTGAAATTTTGAAGTATTTGTACCCATATGGACCCAAACGGGATTGCCGATAATTGTTAAGATCGGACCACTATAACCTATAGCTCCCCTACAACCGATTGTTCAGATAAACACATTTTGGTGTATACCTCCTCCATTTTAACAGCTAACGGCGAGAAATTTTGAAGTATTTGTACCCATATGGACCCAAACGGGATTGCCGAAAATTGTTAAGATCGGACCACTATAACCTATAGCTCCCCTACAACCGATTGTTCAGATATGGACATTTTGGTGTATAACTTCTCCCTTTTTTAACAGCTAACGGCGTGAAATTTTGAAGTATTTGTACCCATATGGGCCCAAACGGGATTACCGAAAATTGTCAAGATCGGACCATTATAACATATAGCTCCCATACAACCGATTGTTCAGATATGGACATTTTGGTGTATAACTCCTCCATCTAAATAGCCAAGACACCATTTTTTCTAATAAATCTTTCCATAAATAACCCACAGAATTAAAATTATAAATTAAACTTAATCCGGCTATGTACATACATAGGTAACTTTTCATTTCCCCACTCATGAAAGGTATGAAGTCTTCGGTACGGCCGAAGACAGCCGCGCTTTTACTTGTTTTTTTTTTTTGTTTTTTGAAAAAGGATCAATAGTTCGTTTCACTGCATTCCTCTATATATCCACAAATACATACCTACCAGGCACGTAGCCAGGGGGGGGGGCTCGGGGGGCTCAAGCCCCCCCCCCCGAAATTCGAAGGAAGTATTTTTTTTTGTAATTTCCTCAACTCCTCTCCAAGAAAAATCTTTAGACTTTATCTCTGCTATAAACCGCACGACAGAAGTAATACAGTCTTTGCGCGAAATTAGACAATCTGCTAATGATTTCTTCGGGCAAATCTTAGTTTCCGCATCAAAAATCGCCGAAGACTTTTTTGACGGTGAAATCCGTGCTCCAAGAGTGGTATCGCGTCAAAGAAACCGAGCTAACCCGGGAACAACGTCGAGTGAAGAGTATTTCAGAATCGCAATATTTCTGCCATGCATCGACTTATTAATTGAAAACTTAACGCAACGATTTTTAGAAAACGAAGATATTCTACCGAGCTTCCAACTGCTTCTTCCAGGATTCGCTGATGTAAGTAAAGCAGATGAGCTTGACAACTTGGCGCCATTCTTCGAAGATCACATATCATCATCAGCAGTAAAGGCCGAATATAGGTTGTGGTGTGCGAAAATATCGTCGATTAAAAACGAACCCGAGGTTTTAAAACTATTGGAGTACTGCGATGGAAACTATTTCCGTGGTATAAAAATTCTTCTCACTGCCTTGGCAACTTTGCCCGTGACAACGGCGAGCGTGGAAAGATCATTTTCTACCATGAAAAGAATCAAAACTTTACCTCGGAGTGTAATGGGTCATGAAAGATTGAGTTCACTCGCTATGATCTCCATTCACTGGGATATTGCTGTTGATCCTGACCATGTCATAGACATTTTATCAAAAAACAAATCCAGAAGGCTACTTCTTTGATGAAAAGGTTATTGTAAAAGAAAGTTTTATATGAAATTTTGTACCACATTCCATATGTATATGTATGTATGTATGTACATAATAAAAGTCAATTAAAATAGCTTTTCAGTAATCTTGTACATATGTACAAATTTTTTCCATATTCATTTTCAAAATAATCAACCAATATGAATAACTTTCATTTGACCTATGTATGTACATATGTATATGTATGTGGGGGGGGGGGAGTGCAATTTGTCCATAATTTCTGTAAGCCCCCCCCCGAAACGAATTCCTGGCTACGGGCCTGATACCTACTACATGACCTTTTATTCAAAGGTTTTGCTTATGGTGCTCGATTATTTATTTTCCTTTTACATATTTATTTTCTTTAACTGTAGGCCAGTTCTCTCTTTTTTTCTTTTGCGTCTGCAATATATGTAAATGTGCATGTTTGTTTCTATATACATATGTATGTTTTCACTTACTGGGATCATAATTTATGCATGAGACTCGTGTTTCTTGTACGTGTCAATAAGTTTCGCCTTCTAGGTCAGACATGTTAGCAACATGAAACCCCACAAGAATACACATAGTTACGTAGATATGCATGTATCTATGTATATGTGAGCATATGTGGTCAACCAAACGGGGTAAAGAAAAGCTGTCTGGTCTGTTTTAAATGCAATGTTAAACACTTGCTTTACCTAAACTAAATCATACTGTAGGTGTGTTCCTTTCCATTTTTGTGTATTCCTTTTTTTTGCTTTTTTTTAGCTATTAGCGCTAAATGGCATCGCCGGTTATGTATTTCTCTGTTTAACTGGTTTCACTTAATGCGTTGGGCCTTCGTAGATGCAGAAATTATTTATTTAAAGGTTGCTTAACAGTTTGCCATAAATCAAGGCTACACTTGTTATTTATTTATTTATTTTAGCCATGGGTAATGTCGCAATTTTTTTTTGGCGCTGATACAATAACACCAGCGCCAACCGTGGCGCCGCGCACGTTTCTGGCGCAATAACACCTTTAGCGCAATTGCCATGGAATAATCGATAAATAACACTTGTTCGCTTCTTACTGTCTACTATACCCGTTTTATTTCTTTTGGCGCAATTCTGCTTACATACACGCTGGCAGAATAATTGTGCCACAGTTAAATTTAATTTTAAAAATAATTTGCGTATATTTGTGAAAATATGCTGGCATCTCGTTTTTCGGCATCTTCATTATGAAATACGAGGGTCGGCTCCACCCTATTAAAAAGAAAGATTCCGGGTCCGGGCGCATTATATCGAAATTTCCCCTTACCATTTACCATGCGTAACAAAAATATACTATATGCTAATATTATATTTTTCTCTCCTATTCACAGATAATGTCAATTTTGTCTTCTTTATTTGTGAAAGTAAAATATCAATACCCTTTCGTATTAGCGATGGTTCGGTATTGGCGTTAGCATACATAATTGTGACGGTGTCATATACGCTGTGCTGTTATTGGCTTTGTGGTGGTGCCATTTTACACAAGCGCTATATTGGTGCTGGTGTTAGCGCACGAAATTGAGTCAGTGTTATATTGCAATTGCGCATCATTGAGTTGGCGCTACATTGAGTGGGCGCTATATTGAGTTGGCGCATTTTCCAAATCGGAGTTAGCGCAATAACACCAGGGTTGGCGACAGCGCAATTGCGCGGCGCAGCGCAGAGTTACCCATGCCTAATTTATTTTCTTAACTAATGTTTTGTTGCTAATTGAAACCGTGTTTACCGTCGGTTGTGAATTTACTAAAATTGATTGCCAATCGCCGCCATTGTTGTTGTACAACGTTGTGAGTACAGCCGCGGCTTTACTTTTTTTTGTATGACTTCTTATCAGTTTTGTGCAGCACCGATTAAAATGAACAATTGTGTTTTTTGTTTGTTTCTTGTAGAGAAAACATTTTATGTTGGTTGGCTGAAATTCAGCGCTAATGCAGTAAGAATTTTTTTCATTTTACATACATATTTCAATTTTATTAAAACTTTGCCATAATCATCTGTGACTGTGGGCAGTTGTGCACAAAGCATTCCCTGGCTTATGCGGTTGCAGTTATCAACTGTTGTGCAACGAATTTCAATTCTATTTCGATTATTTCTGCATTTTAGCAAGTTGTGCCAAGTAGTTTTAAGTACGGGGAAAAGTCAGGGAGGAAGAATATCAAGTTTTATTTTGTATATTAACCGACTATGTTGTTTTTTATGTTTGTTGATGATGCGCGGCTAAATTGTGTCTTTTAATGTGAAAAACTTGATTGTTTGAGCTCTTTTAGCTTTTCTCATTGACTCCTATTTTTGAACCTAATTAACGTTAATTTCAGTTTAAACATGCAAAATGATTTACGAAGTGACTTGCGGTCATTTTTGCAGGTGGGAGCTCGTAGAAAAACAACAAATAACATAAATAATGAGGTCTTCGAAATTTTGTTCCGTAGTGTGTTCCTCAGACACAACTGTGCTTCGCGCCTAAATGCAAACAGGGTGGATGGAGCATCAGTGCCTCATTCCAAAAGCTATTTTGTCAAAAGGTTGGCCTCTCGGTACCAACTAGGCTATCAATGTACGAGCGACACGTTCGTCAATACGGAAATCGAAAAATTGCTTTACATTTTAATTTTAATTCCGTACTGATACAATCAATACAGTTTTACATATCTGTGCCCGCAAATTAAAGTAGCCTAACTGGAGATAATGCGAAATTGAGTTATTGTTATAGTGTTAATCTTTGGAGGAAAACCCATCGATCTGTCTTATCCCCATTTAAATTGGAGTAATATTTAAAAAGTTATTAAGATATAAAAATTATCCTAATAGAAACATTTTGCACCAGTTAAAACATCTTATCTTCTAGCAAATCTCTTAAGTCTAGTATTGTATGAAAAATCGTTTTATTAAAATATCCTAACTAGAGTTATGAGGACATATTTATTTGCGTTTTCAGTTTATTAAAAACTTAACTTTAGTTAGGAATTATAATTTTTTTTTGTCAATTTTGTTTTCATAGCCTAAGTGGAAATAGGTTGTTTTAAGTGATTTTTTTTTTATTTTCACACAATTTATCTCGAGCTAGGTTTTTTTGTTGGAACACTTTTCTCATTTCATGCGTTATTATCTTCAGTTAGGTTTTTTTTGTTGGAAGCAAGTGGATATGATAAACTGAGATAATAGATTTTTCAAGAATATATATTATAGAAATTCAATTAATTATTATATACTGTATACATAAAACACCTTTTTTCATCAATTAAACTTTAATGTGGCCGCTGAGGTGCAGTGCGTAGAGTACTCGCCTGCTATACCAGAGGTCTCGGGTTCTAACCCAGTCCGGAAAAATACCACAAAAATTTTGTCTAATTGATTAAACCCAATTATTATGTTTTTATAAATAGCGGTCACCTCTCGGTAGTGGGCGGCATAACCTCTGAGTGTATTTCTGCCATGAAAAAGCTTCTCACAAAAAACCATTCGCCGTTCGGAGCTCGCATAAAACCATAGGTCCACACAAATTGTAGGAAAAACAATAGTTAAGAAGCACACCTCGAATTGGGAGAGAAGCTCGGCAATAAAACTTTTGAGAGTTTTAATATCGCGAGTGTATTATTATTGTTATTTTTTTATCTATTTACTAGCAGATACCCGTCCCGCTTCGCAGCGACGAAAAAATTTGTATGTTATAAAGAGGGTTTCCCTCTACATTTCCCTTTCTCTTTCTTTTTCCTTTAGTTTTACCTTTACCTTTCTCTTTCCCTTTCCTTTAATTTTACCTTTACCTTTACCTTTACCTTTACCTCTACCTTTACCTTTACCTTTACCTTTACCTTTACCTTTACCTTTACCTTTACCTTTACCTTTACCTTTACCTTTACCTTTACCTTTACCTTTACCTTTACCTTTACCTTTACCTTTACCTTTACCTTTACCTTTACCTTTACCTTTACCTTTACCTTTACCATTACTTTTACCTTTACCTTTACCTTTACCTTTACCTTTACCTTTACCTTTACCTTTACCTTTACCTTTACCTTTACCTTTACCTTTACCTTTACCTTTACCTTTACCTTTACCTTTACCTTTACCTTTACCTTTACCTTTACCTTTATCTTTACCTTTATCTTTACATTACTGAGACCATCCATCACCATCTGGGCCCACTATTTCATCCATTTCTGGGAAAGCTGTAGGTTGAAGCCCTGCTCAACGCCTTTCATTTGCTACCAATATCGCTCGGAAGCATTCAGGGGTCATTCCGGTTCATGCTTTGACCCATATCTTGGAGAGCAGCCTAAGTGTAACTATTTAAAGAGCTTTTTATTGAAGTCCTCCTCAACAGCTTTCCTTTGCCACCAATATCGCTCATAAATATTCAGGAGTCATCCGGGTCCACGTTTTGACCCATATCTCGGGACCCGGCGTAGGCATCGCAATTAAAATAACTCTATGTTGAAGGCCTGCTCAGCACGTTTCATTTGATAACAATATTGCTCAAAGACTTGCTGGGTCACTCTGGGTTAATTAGATTAATATTGATAGTTAAGCATAAAAGCTAGAAACTAACAGATATTTTTATACTCAACTGTACTAGTACACAGAGTATTATAGTTTTAATCACATAACGGTGGATTGTAACAGAATGAAATAATCGAGATAGATATAGACTTATATATATCAAAATGATCAGGGTGAAAAGAGAAATCGCGCAAACATTGAGATATTTTGATGAAATTTGGAATGCAAGTTGGCATCGACACTGGGACGGTTGGTATTGAAAATAGGCGAAATCGAACCATGACCTCGCCCACTTTTCCTATATAGAAAAAATCGGAAATTTGGTATCTCAGTCACTAATATAGCTGGAGCGATGAAATTTTACCCACGTGTTGAGCTCACGCCCCTAGGAAAAAATTATTAAGGGTTAAACATGGAAAGTTTTATATGTCATAACTCAGAAACCATTGAAGATAGAAAATAGTTAAAATCGGTTGACGGCCACGCCCACTTTCATATATGTATATTACAAAGTGACCTAATAAAAACATTTTAAGCCATATCTCTGTCAAATATAAAGATCTATCATTGAAATTTTGTCGCATGAGTCCAACTATGGACATAAAACAAAAAGCACAAAAATTTTGAAAAACGGGCGGTGCCACGCCCACTTATTAAGGGGCAAACATTGAAAGTTTTATTAGTCATAACTCAGAAACCGTTTAAGATATATCGGTGAAATTCCGTACACGTGATATACTTACTTAGGCAAATGTTTGGACGAAGAATTTCTAAAATCCGTTGACGTCCACGCCCACTTTTATATATGTGTATTATAAAGTGACCTAATAAAAACATTTTAAGCGAGATCTCTATCAAATATAAAGATATATCATTGAAATTTTATAGCCGGAGTCCAACTGCGGACATAAAACGAAAAACACAAAAATTTTGGAAAATGGGCGTGGCACCGCCTCTTTTTAGAAACAGGAATATAAGAGATTTCTGAGCCCATAACTCGACAAATAATTGAGATATTATAACGAAACTTGGTTTATAAACTTTTATAACTTCTGTTAATAGAAACGCAAAAATTTAGTGAAATCGGTTATGACCACGCCTACTTTTTAACAAAGATATTGGAAGATTATGGAACACCCTTTCGGAATTTTTAAAGTGACATCTTTGTAACTCATAAAGGGATGAAATTTTGCACAAAGAATAATATTCATAAGCTTAGTTGGATGACTGATAAAAATGTTGAAAATGGGCGTGGCTACGCCCACTTTATGCGGCACTCGCTTTATATAAAATACGCCGTGTTTCCATCAAACGCAAACAAACAATGAAAGCATACAGCTGAGTATCTAATGTTCGATTCCACTCGAACTTAAGCTTCCTTACTTATTTTATATAGCACTGGCAACTCAGGCCTTCGGCTGGTTACTATTGTTATTAAACTTTAATCGTGTAGCCTTTTACAAGGTATGGATCCTGGTAACATGGAGGAAGAAGACTTTCTAAATATGGATTATAGTAGCGACGACTCAATTAAGGACTCATTTTTTAACGATAGTCAGTCGGAAACGGGGTCAGATAGTGCTGATTAGCCTATGCCTTCCTACACCTTTTTGCGATCTTCTGAATATTTTTATAAACGCTTTATACACTTTTTATTTACTGTACATGACTGTGTTTCCGGACAACCTACGTGTTAGATGTGGCATGAGACCCTTGCAAATCGTGGTGGCAATGGAATAGCATCGTGCTTATTCAAACACATAAATAGTTTACCATTCAATATTAAACATGTCGTTTTTTTTGGCGATTGCTGTGCTGGCCAAAACCAAAACTCTTTTATTAGTACTATGTTTTAAATCTTCATGCAAGGTGATACTAACATTGACAAAATTTATCACAAGTTTTTAGTTCCTGGTCATACGCATACAGAGTGTGCTGTAGACATGCCTTAATTGAACGAAAAAAAAAACAAACGAATAACTATACAGATTGATCACTAGGTTTATAAACATATGTATTTTGCACATGACTCTATATGTCGATTCCATCACAATTACCAGCTGTTTTCTATCAAACAGCAGTGCTACCGCGCCCCTTTTTTCGGCGGTTATAGCTTTGAACCTCTCGCATGGGAGTCTTCATTAATCATTTCTGGATAAACCAAGCTTCTTGTGGTGATTTCCCTAGTACCATGCCTTTTTCAGTATTCGGTAAAATAAAACGCAAATTCAATTCGGGTTGAAAACGATCCGCGGCGTAGGATTATGGATTATTTTTTTCAGGCCCAAACAACAATGATTAGCGAAACGATTTTTATTTTATTTCATTCATTTCAAACAAAAATTAAAAGTCAAAAACTCTAAGACTTCTAATTCCACTACTTACTTAGTTATATCCACTTAAATGGTCGTTTCGGGTCGTTTTCGACCCGAACGTAGGTCTACGCTTAAAAACGCTTAACTCGAGTTAAATGGAAATAAAAACTTTATTAGGAAGAATTCAACACAATAAAAGAACTTAACTGGAGTTAATTCTGCTTTTCGTAGAAATTGCATCCAATAAAAGCACTTAAGTTATTAAAGTAAATTTTTTACCATTAACTTTGCTTTACGATTTCTGGTTCACAACTATTCCTTCTCTAACACTACAAATCCATTATTTTCCCTTTTAAAAATCCGAATTGGTCCAATGGTTTGAATTTTGACAAAAAATTGAGTTTTCTCCGTTCACCATATTTTGAGTTAGGCTACTTTAATTTGCGGGCACAGATATATTACTATAAACTTCTAAATTTTTCTCATTTCTTTTTTTTTTTTTTTGTTTTCATTTTAGTTTAGGTTACGAATTTGCTCCAGAAAATACTTAAACTTTCTTTGATTTTTTGATCTTCTGCATACAAAAATCGTTGGTAATTTGAGCTTTGCTTTCATTTAAAACAATTTTCAATTCTTTTTTTTAATTGTTTTTACCATCAAAGCCACAGATAGTTTAATCCTTTCTGAGTTGCAACAATTCCACTTTGTCGACTAAAAATAAATTTTAAATACTTTTATAGGACTGAAAGCCTGACTGTCTGATTGACTCACTGACTGACTGTCAGGCCGATTATGCTGACAGTTTGTCTGCATCGTTTAAAAAATATGCATATAAAAGAGAATAGTGAAAGCAAGGTGGAGCATAAATAGGGAATGGCAGGATGTGCGATGGTCGGCAATTGGCAATTGGAAATCGACCTGCGGCCTGCGGCAGCACACAAAGCACATTGCCTAATTCCATCTGCTGCTGCTGCTGCTACTCTACGTAATCTTTCGTTAATTGTTTTGCTGCCAAGCATCATCAACAACAAATCAAAATGTACATATGTATGTATAGCAATCATCAGATATTCTCTTTTCAGCTTCCATGCACATACTCGTATGTACGTATGTATGTATGAATGTATGCATATGCACTCACCCTGCAAAAATTCCGAGTACTTCATTTGCTAATCCATGGAGTACTCGCTATGGACCAACCGATTACTCCATAACTTGCCACATTTCATACAAAAAATATGGTCCATTTAACATTGCATGTCATTGCAATGGAGTATATACTCCAGCCCCGCATAACAATCAAATTAATCCATGGAGTACCTACATTGGATTAATTGATGGAGTACCTAACAGTTAGCCGAACATAACAACAAAAGCCAAATGTTTATCGCGATGACGACGAATGACGCGTATGCAGTCAAACATATGTACCACAAATGGAGCATATAATCGAATGATTTTTGCAGGGCAGTGGCTGGTACCC
Source organism: Urophora cardui (assembly GCA_960531455.1). Lineage (NCBI taxonomy): Eukaryota > Metazoa > Arthropoda > Insecta > Diptera > Tephritidae > Urophora > Urophora cardui. The sequence continues at coordinate 95,429,204 of OY482671.1, read as the reverse complement.
AGTAAGGAAATCAATAAATAATGATCAAAGTTGAGAACTAGCGAAAAGGTGCCCTAGTCTAATTGCAGGTAGGCCTTCACCAGTTCAAAAGTAGTAAATTTAATAATGAGACACACTTTGCTTGGATGCAAATTTCGAAGTGACAAAAATTCTATGTATGTACTTTTTTCGGTTGTTCATTTGCCATTGGCCAGTAGGCCGATTCCGAAGTCCGATGATTTAGCCCAGACCTGCGCAACGCTCTCGTATTGAAAGTACAAAACCCAGTACATCTACAAATTTTTTATATGCACTGAGAAATTTTTTGCTCATTTAAATTTTTTTATGAATTCCAATAAAATTTTATTGTAGAATTTATTTTCAAATGGTAGTATCACATACATACAAACAATTTTTTATTTTTCATATGAAAATTTTTTGAATACTAATTTTTTCGAGTGCTTTAATTTTTTAAATTTTTTTCTTTACACATTTGTTAGAGTAGATTTCGATTTTTACGGCAGTGCTTGAGCTTCCTATACAAAGTGCCTTTGCTCTGCACATACAATATGAATCATAGGCACGTTCATTAGGGTGTGGCGATTTGTATGGAGGGAAATTAATCGATACCGCGCTATCGAAATTCGGATTCCTCTCATTTTTCTGAGTAGAAAACTCCTCCACGACATTTGCCTAAAATTAATTTTGATATTCCGGAGTTTGGTTTTTATGAACCGAGACGAATTTTTGAAAATAAAAATTGGGCAAAAATCGACAAAAAAAATATCCAGGCCAATATGCACATCGGATTGAAGCAGAATTTTATGCTGAATCCAGATATGAAATCGAAACTAAAATCGAATGATCCGTTTTCGAGATATAGCGTGATTTCCGGTTATGGAGGCTGAATGCCCAAAATCGCATATTTTCGCGATTATCTCTTGTTGTGTACAATATATCTTAATTTTTTTTTTGCAAATTTCTTAAAGATACGTCAATACAATATACGAGCAGTATTTTAAAATATTAATTTATCTTGCGGTAGGGAATAACTCTTCAATTTTTGCAGCTAAAATTCTGAAATTTTGTTTTTAGAGCATTTATTGTACACAAAGCGCTGTCGGCGAAATTCATCGGTATCGGATGACTATAACATAGAGAACCCATACCGCGCTTTTAGGCCAAGGAAAAAAGAGTGCATTCTAGTTTTCCTATACCGGAAGATAAATTAATATTTTAAAATACTGTTCATATATTGTATTGACTTATCTTTAAAAAGTTTGCAACAAAAATTAAGATGTATTGGCATGTATCTGTGCCTATAATTCGGAACAGAACAAAATCAATTGTACCTGAGTGCCTATGAGCTGAGCAGTCTTGCTTTAGCCACTAGTAGCAAACAAGTAATGGACTAGGGATGCCCACCACAGGATAGCTATAAAGTTTTTTTTAACGATAACATCACATCCATCCATTATGATATGAATTATATGATAAATTTATTTCTTTCTAACACAAACAATTTTGTACACTAAAAGTTATATGTACATACATATGTAACTTTTTAAAAAAATTGTGTTGATTCAAACATAAATTCAGTTAAGTTACAAGGTGTTAAATTTAAATGGGAACATGCAGATACTGAAAAGAGTTTTCATTTGAAGTTTAACAAGACCAAATTGTATGCAATACAGCATTTTATGAGACTACTCTCGTTTTGAAATTAATCGCGCAAAATGTTTACAGGGTTTTTGGTATCTAAATCATTTACGTGCAGCTATGTGTATTCATAACTTTGATTTGAAATCTGTTTTGCTTGATGTAGTCCATTTAATTTATTTTTCATCATTTGTATACAATTTGTATACAATGTTACATGTAACATTTCTTTTGATATGGCTTTTGCTTTGTTTTGTATATATGTAGGAATTTCGTAAAAAGATTTCGTCCATTTTAACATGACATTTGTGTTGATTTTCATTCATTCCCATTTACGATTACATTTGCATATCCGATTCGGTTTTGTTTACTGTTAAATTCTATTTCCGAAAAAATAAAAATATTTGTTTTCAAGATAAATTGCAATTTTTCCAGATAAAATTGCTCAAAGTAAAACTCAAAGTAAATGGCATGCATTATTCAATTGTAGCTTTGTTGTGCACACACCAAACCTATTTAGGTGCTGCAATTAAGTTAAACAATGTTTGCACTCATTTTCCGAAAAAAAAGAAATGATTCAAATAAGAAAAAGCCGCAACAATAAATTGAAATTTAAATTATTTTACCAATCTTCCCAATTAGCAATCTCTACAATTCTGGCCTTGAAGAAGGTATTCAACTTCAGTACACCCAGAAAAAAAAACCGTATGAAATCAACCAAAAATCAAAAAATTTTGTGGTTAATTTTTTTCAACACGTTGCTTAATGGGCCATATTATTAAAAACCAAGCAAATGCTTTTACTCAAGATTTTATAACTTTGACATTAATTTGTATGAACTAAATTTCAAAATTTGAGTAAAAGGTCTGAAATTTTAAGCAAAAGCAAATGCTTGGCTTTTATTAATATCACCCAATGTATGCCATCCTGTAAACGTGAAAATTTAACACTACTGTCAAGTGTTAGTTTAACAGGATGATAACTGTGGAATTAACACTAAAAATTATTGAGTTTTCCTGTTCATTTTACAATTTTAACTAGTTAATGTTACAATTTGAGCTGGTTAAATTAACACGAAATTGTCCTGTTGAATTAACAATAACATTTTTTGATTTTGCATTAAATTAATTGTTAAATTAACTGTTGATTGTACAATTTATTTTTTTAAATAAAGAAACATATGTAAAAAACATAAAATATATAATCATCACTTCAATTAACCATATTCGTACATCACCCGCGCAACTGACCAAATTGAAAGCGTCCTTCTCATACGAACACAAATGTCTCGGCGATAGTTTATACATGGGCGATAGTACTATCATTTGCACCGAGTAATGTTTGGCTGCTAACGCAACCACCGCATGCTGCACGCAAACCCCCATCCGCTAATAAAGCACCTCCTCGCGGTATTGCAACCTATGAAGAGGAAAAATAAAATTGAATATTTAAATACTTTTAGAAACAAAAATGCAATCCACTTTTAACTCACCTGCAAACTGAAAATATAAATCGAAAACCCATTATCGCGCACTGACAATGATGCTAAACTCGCGTCACTGCCACGGCACAAAATTTTCCTTTTTTTTTTTTAAATTATAATAATTTGCGTTTTGCATGAAAATCAGACTTCAAAAGATCAAAAAAATTATGTATGTTTCAAAATAGTTTTGACGATCTTTTTTAACACTTTTTTAGAGTATATTGACACTATCATCGTGTTGAATAAACCAAAATTCCAAATGACGTTTATGTTTCAACATTTTTTCGTGTTATATCAACCCACTTTTATTTTTAAATGTGGCTGTTGTTGTTTTAACATTCGTTTTCATGTTGTATTAACACTAGAATTGGGATGTACTTTTTTTTAACATTTTTTAGTTTATATTGACACTATCATCATGTTAAATAAACCAAATTCCAAATGACATTTAGGAATAAAATTTTATATTTGAATCATCGTGTATATTTTAAAATTGCTTTATGTTGTATCAACAATAAAATTTGGTTGAATTTACCAAATTTTCAGACGACACTTACAAAGCCAAAATCATATTTCAAACATCGTGTAATTTGAAAAAATTGTTGCTGTTCTATGTCTAAGAATCGATCGTGTTAATTTAACATGAATCGTGTTGATGTTTATTTTTCTGGGTTTAGTTGCTAAGCAGCATTTGTGAACTTTTAAGCATTCTAGAAAGAATTATATCGAAAAACTCTGTTTGCCATAAGGAAAACTGCTATGACAACCAGTAAAATTATGTTTGTTACAAATTTTGCACATAAGTACTTATTAAGAATAATCTGTGGGTTACTTCCGACAGTAATTCCAGCCATGACTTAGCGTTTTATGTGTATGACTTTGTCCCTTTTTTCGAAGGACTTTGTTGATATGTTTATAAAATATGTAAATATTAAAATTATTAAATTTATTTGCGTAGAAGGATTTTCAAATGTGGAGAATAGGGAAAAAATAGTTCTGTAAGATTTAAAAGATATTCGAATCCTTCAATAGAAGATTCAAATTAGGTTTGTGCTAAATAACGTAACCAGTGAAATGATCGACCATGTACTGTTCCCTTGAAGCCTTTGGATACAATTATGCATCATTCTTAGGCCCGGTTTCACCAACCGGTCTCAACTTAGTTAAGCCGATTTTTGTACGTTTTCAGTTTCACCATGCAACTGAGCTAAGTCACAAGTTAGTCAGCTTTTGTCTTGACTAAAAATAAACTAAGAATTTGAGTCGCTTTAGCAAATTCAACAACCAAAAGAGCGAATTTGGCAAAAAAATGTGCAAATACAGCAACCAAATCAACCAAAAAACCCAGCATTTGCCATAAAAGATTGGTTGCAAAACTATTTTCTTAGACTATTTGGTGAAACCCAAAAGTAAGTTAGCCCCAAATCTGGGCTAACTTAAGCCAAAACTTAGTTTTAGCTTTAGTCACGTTGGTGAAACTGGGCTTTATTCCTGATTTTTATTTTAAGCAAGACATTTATACTTGTCAACTAATGTCGTTTTACGTTCATTTGTATGTCAGCAGTTTTGTTACTCATACGCCATGTACGCTCTATATGTTCAATATTCTCATACATTTGACAAAGCCTTCGTCATCGTTATTGGCAAGGTATCTTTTTGCAGATTTTCTGCTTTGCTTAAAAGTGAACAAATTCTATTGAAGTACTTTTTTGATATGCTAAAAATGCCAAAAAGACATCTAAGTAAACGTGAGTGCTGACATAAGTAATAGAAGTATATTTGTATGTATGTGTATGTGTGTGAAAATTTTGATATCGTCTTGTCACATCTTGTTCAATTTTACCTATTCATTATGATAGCACTCAATTTAATGAATTTAAATCAAATCAAATCAACGCTGCAAATTATATCAACATACATAAATAGCAACAAATATGCCAAAAGTCAATGAAGTGCAAAATCGATGAACGACTTACGCAATCATATTCACTTAAAGTTATATTTTTATAAAATGTGATACGTAGACACCCTAGAAATACATATTTAGGTAAAATTGAGGGTAAATAAATGCTATCCTGGTACATGCGAAATGCGAATTGTAGCAGATTTCATGCCTAAAAATGGAACCACTCTTAAAGTTAAGTATCCTAAACGGAAAGACCTAGAAGGCTCTCGCCTTTGTACGCAGAAGACGTACATGCATATGTCCTGCAATATACAAAACGGCTCTGTGGAAGCTTATAAATTAAATTCACGCATTTGAGCAGTTAAATAGGTAGAAGGACACAATTGAGAACAGGGAAACAAATATTGAAAGGAAACGTCCCAACACGCTTCTCTTATTCCTCCAGCCTTGATAATTGAGTTCTCATACAAATTTTGTCAGTTTATTCATACATATAGTATATTTCTCAACTCTTAAAGTTTAGAAAACCTTACCAATTAATAGAGCACCACTATTATAATTTTAAATGGTAGCGTTTTGTGCGTAGTTAGTCCGGCCAAGTGAATATTGCTCATTTCGTCATTGAATGAAAACACAACGAGATTGATTGACCCCTAACATGGCAATGTCGCACATCAGACTTAGCCAATGCAAACATTTTTGGAAATGAGTGGAAGCAAAAGAATGGCAATAGAAGGTCCACTATTATAAATAACAACCTTTTTGCTCTTTCTGTTCTACTTAGCCCCAATACCATTGAAAAGGAAAAGAACGTCGAGCTAATAGCTATTTAATTTAACCCATTAGAGAGTGCTCAGAAAGAAGCATCAGCCTCAGCCTAAGATTATTATTATTATAATTATATTCAAAACCTAAATAAGTCTTAATGAATTTTGGTACAGTATGTCGGAGGTATAATCGCTCAAATTGCTAGACGGGCCTTCTCTTAACCAAAAAATATCAGGCGAAAAGCTGTAATTTATTAACGGTGTTTCATTTCTAAACTGCTTTGCCCTCATCATGGGCTAAATATCCAAAGGCTTTTAAACCAAATTAATGTTACTGCAACGTCATTCCAATGGAAATATTGAATTTTTTTATTGTCAGCAATTAGTATTCAATTTAATATTCTGTGTATACAGGCAGATAATAAATTGGATACATCAAAAAAACAAAGCAACACTTAAGTGATATTCCAAACACTTATAAATCGTGCTATAATTGAAAGAAAGTATATTTGGCAGAAACTTTGGATAACATTCAATATGTCATTTTATGAATTGGTACTTAAATAAACTAATTGAATGGTTTTGTTTCATTTAAAAGGAATAGCAATGAATTGACACATCGAAAAAGCTAAAAGCTTATTGCAAAACAGCACGAAAGAAAGGAAGAAACAGAAGCTATTAAATAAAACATTTAAGCCGCCACAAAGAGTAAAACTAATGTCTGTAGACTTTTTTGTGTTACATATACTACGTACGGAAATGTATATGTATATGTATATGTACACTTGTACGTCAAAAATATACGAAACGCAAATGTAAAAACGCCACATTACCTTTTTTTCTCACATTCACTAGAATTTCTTAATACGTACGAGTATTTCGAGCCCATGTAACTTGACACTTAAACACAATTGTCTGCTCTTATTAAAGTGAAGTTCGCTTAACCACGAAAGCGAAAGCACAATGGCGTATAATTTTCTTTAGAATATACAATATTTTGTCACTGCCGTTAAGGGAAAATTACTTTTACTTGGATACTTTACTTAATTGACGTTAAACCGGGTAAGCGATTTTGGCCGCCAAGTCCAACAAAGCGCACAAGTCGTTTCTGCTTTTTGATAACAGATGATTATTTAGCAAAAAGAATTGTCGTAAATAAAGTTAAAAACGGTCAATTTATTTGTACATATGTATATCGGCTTTGTATATATACATATGTACATACATGCATTTAATTTGCAGCTTATTACTATTTTTTTTTTAATAGGCTGGAGGTTGCAAACCTTCTGAATGTATTTTAATTACGTCCTCAATAATCAAATAACCAAACAAAACACTAAAAATAAAGAAATTAAAAGGACAGCCAACAATGCAACCCGGAGTATCCTATAGCTTACCAGGCGATATTGAGTGAGCAAAAGCACACCTTGGAATATCAATCAACGTGAAGTACACAATCTGTTGGCACTCCAATATCTACTTTGTAACTCAACCATTTTACCTGAATCAAATCAAAAATAAAAAGCAATGATAATAAGAACATGTAAGGAAGCCTAAGTTCGAGTGGAATCGAACATTAGATACTCAGCTGTATGCTTTCATTGTTTGTTTGCGTTTGATGGAAACACGGCGTATTTTATATAAAGCGAGTACTGCATAAAGTGGGCGTAGCCACGCCCGTTTTCAACATTTTTATCAGTCATCCAACTAAGCATATGAATATTATTCTTTGTGCAAAATTTCATTCCTTTATGACTTCTATTTACAAAGATGTCACGTTACAAATTCCCAAAGGGTGTTCCAGAAATATCTTTGTTAAAAAGTAGGCGTGGTCATAAAGCGATTTCAATAAATTTCTGCGTGTCTATTGACATAAGTTATAAAAGTGTATAAACCAAGTTTCGTCATAATATCTCAATCATAGGCTAAGAAATCTCGTATATTCCTTTGTCTAAAAAGAGGCGGTGCCACGCCCATTTTCCAAAATTTTTCTATTTTTTGTTTCCGGTCTATTGTAGAACTCATGCCACAAAATTTCAATGAATTATCTTTATATATGACAAAGACATCGCTTAAAATGTTTTTATTAGGTCACTTTATAATACACATATATAAAAGTGGGCGTGGCCGTCAACCGATTTTAACTATTTTCCGTCCAAACGTTTGTCTAAGTAAGTAAATCACGCATACCAAATTTCATCGATATATATTCAATGGTTTCTGAGTTATGGCATATAAAACTTTCAATATTTGACCCTTAATAAGTCTGCGTGGTACCACCAATTTTCCAAAATTTCATAAAATTTCTTCATAGGGGCCTGAGCTCAACGCGTGGGTAAAATTTCATCGCTCCAGCTATATTAGTGACTGAGATACCAAATTACCGATTTTTTCTATATAGGAAAAGTGGGCGTGGTCATGGTCCGATTTCGCCCGTTTTCAATACCAACCGTCCCAGTCTCGATACCAACTTGCATTTCAAATTTCATCAAAATATCTCAATTTTTGCGAGAGTTAGAGTGTTTACAGACGGACGGACAGACAGACGGACGGACGGACATGGCTCAATCGATTTCTCTTTTCACCCTGATCATTTTGATATATATAAGTCTATATCTATCTCGATTATTTCATTCTGTCCACCGTTATGTGATTAAAACTATAATACTCTGTGTACTAGTACAGCTGAGTATAAAAATAGAAAGCAGAGTGAAATAAGTAATAAAGGCTTATTCATTGTATATATGTATGAATGTATTTATGCAAATATATACATACGCAGGAGAACGAGAACGAGTCGATTTGTTCATGCGAAAGTTATTCGCCAATTATTTTAATATTCGTATGTACATATGTATGTATGTATGAACCCTTTCCGGTTAAACGTAAATATGCGCATCGCATACCTTGCCTCGACACACAAGATGCTATCACTCAACCTTAAGTACACATAGAAAGCACCTTATTGGCTTTAAGTAGCACTCCAGTACACGCTACCCCCATCAGCCACTAGATTATGTACACTTAGCCCCTTCCCTTCTTATCGTACGTTATTGTTGTACTTACGTAAGCTTGGACAGCAAAAGGCAAGCAGTTTGTAACTCTTCAAGGGCTCTAGTGCTTTAAGTGGTAAGAGTGATATATGTACCCACTCGCTTATGGTTGCGAAAGAGCGGGGAGGAGAGGGTGTTGCTCGCTTACGAAACAGCAAGAAAGTCATTGTGAGAAAAAAAAAATAACAAATATTAAATATTAACAAAGTGTGACGGACAAAAGTCGAAAGTCCGAAAACAAACAGAGATTATGTCCACCAAGGATAGCAAGTAAGAAGGATGCTAAGTAACCGGCGAAAAGAACTTTCTTTTTGGCACAAAAAATAGCTCGAAGGAGTGGCAGTATTGCTTGTGTCAATTTGTATTTGAACTTTTCGATTGCCCTCTATTCGATCCTTTGTACTATAAGCGATTCGAAGAAATGGATAAAAGTGTGATTATGTGTGAGCAAAGTGGGCCTTTATTGTGTTACGATTATTATGCCAGGCTGTCCCACCTTGATTGTATCAACAAGGAGTAGCCATTAGCCAATGGCATATTACCCATCACCACTTGTTGTTTTTTGTTTCTGCTTCTGCTTCTACTTCTGCTGACTTTATTTGTAGTATTCAGACAGGTGTGGTTATGAACTTGCCTTATTGCAAAGTCAGTCACCAACAACTTCGGCTAAATAATTGTATCATTTCCTATGAGGCCATTTACAATATTTTATGACTTTATAGATATAATCATGTGATAAACTGAACTTTAAGTGACTTGCTTTGATTTGAATGGCTTGATTTGTTGGAGTTAATACGACTAAATCATGCACAATGAATAGGCCATTAAGAAATGTGAATGAGGTGTGAAGCGCAGTTAATTGCCCCTTTTACCCAAGAACTCGAGACGCACAATACAATTATTAATTTATCCATCTACTTGTATATATGTTTTATCATTTATTTACCATTTCATTTTTTGTTTGCTTTCACTATTAATAAATCATATTAACACGTTAATGGCAATCGGTATCATAAAAAAATGCAAATGCAAACAGAAAATGCAAAACTCCTTCAAAAACTATTTAAAGGCTGCGTATACTCATTACCTGGTTTTGATAAGGACAGTGCATAAAAGTGTGTGTAAATAACCTATAACGTCGCCCGGATAAATTAATGTCGTATGTTGCATTTAAAGACTTTTGGGAAAAGAGGTTTGAAGTTTGGAATTGTATTTCTCCAAAACGTCTCATTAGTTTTTCTCCAAAGTCTGGCAGAACACTAATAAGCCTCAAAATTCTTAAATTATTTTAATTTTGTTATATATTGTTTATTATTTTGAAATTTATAAAAGATTTTCTTCAGTAAAATTTTGTCGTATGTTACCTTTAGCAACAGTTTCGCAGGAAATTTGTATGACGTACGACAAAATGTGCTCCTAATTTGGACTAAATTAAAGATTTTTTAAATTAACTAAATATTCTATTTTATTTCTTATAAAAGTAAATAAATTAAATAAATCACAGCAATTAAAAGCACATTGGACATTAGACGAAATCGCTTGCGACCTTGCACAAACGACAAAATTCTGGTCATTATCTCTTAAACTAAAAGAGATAGCAAAAAACGGATTCATTCGAAAGATCTTGATTAGTTTAGTATAACTGCATTATTAACTCAATTCGGCCCAAATTTCACATACGACACTAATTTATCCGGGCGACGATAAATGTTTTAAATGTAAAAGCATAATCAGGTTAGATAGCTCCTCTTTTATTGCATGATTACCATAATTTGTAGATACAAGGGAGCAAAAATGAAGGAAACTGTGGAGAGGTATACAAAAACCCTTATTTTCACTTAAAAACTTCGGCTCTGCTTTCAATAAAACACGCTGAAATTTATGGCAATAATGAATAAGGATAAACATTGAAGTCTATAAGCAGTGAAAAAAGTCTTAAGTCAAAGCAACTACTACCTCGTTTATAGGACTTTTTTTTCAAGGCCGACCACGAACTCACACCAGCCGCACTGGCCGTATATTTTGATAAGAAAATTTACGACGCACGTCAACCGTTGCTCTTTTTGTTGTTCGTAATTTTCGTATTGAAATTACGTTACACATAAGACTTAGTTTTTAAATACGACGATGGTATCTACATTGTAGCGTATCTTAACTAGAGTTTGAATATGGAATATATAAATTTCTTAACGACTTTCCGATATACTGGCTGATAAGTGGTCCAGGATGACTTCAGAATATTTTAAAGAATAGCGGCGGCATTTGAGTTTAATTTTTGGCAGTGGACACAGCAAAATGGAATGGCTTGCCATTGAAGTCCTAGGTAAAATCTTTCATCTGATACCAATATTGCCCACACATGTTTTGGCGCCCATTTTTTCCGTTGTCAACGGACGCAGTTTTTAAATTTTTTTTACATTTGTCGAGTTATCCATCCCCATAAAACTATCACTAAGTACCAAACAACCGCCTTCGACAGCAAAATTATTAATTTTTTTTGTGGAAATTTTAAGGTATGTCAGCCCTATTATACCCGACTTTACTTCACTTAAACTTGATGAGCTCATCCAAATATTATTAGATTTTTAATTAGAACTAGTATCGCCGGTGGTCGAAATTCGACCATGCAATTTATTTTTTCAACTTTGTATTGGTACAAAAATTATTCCTTTTCGCGGAGATAAGCAACACTTTCCAAATTCCAGTTGTACCGCAACACTGATTTGCCCTTTTGATCACGGTCCGACGCGAAATCATGGTCAATATCAAGGCAGATCTAGGAAGGTAGGCCCGGTGGTGAGCGCTTTTAAATTAAAGTGACTCTTCAACGGTGTTTACGATATTTATAAACACGTTTACGATATCTATTTATCTTAACTAAAATTATTTTTATTAATTATAAAGAAATTAAATAATTTATAGAAAAAATGATATGCCTATGCACTGCTCCTGACTCATACGAACACATCCATATCAATTTTATGTGGATATGAGTATGTTAAATGTGCAAAACAGCCTGGCAATTGTTTGTATGGGAAAAATGTTAGCCTATTAATATATAGATGTGTTTTTTAAAACTGCATTAAGTTACGCAGCCTCCTGCGTGATTAAACTAAAAAAATCATCCGCTAACAGAAAGAATATAGGGCAAGAAATTTAAGATTCGTGAGATAAAAAAGAAAATGATGACTTTAGTCTGCGATATTGCCTTCCCTTGGGAGTGTACCCAAAAATGAATACGCCATCTGCTTCAGCGAGTAACTTCACGGTAGATTTAAATTTTTTTCTTGTGCAAAATCAAAACTTTTTTCATACATAAATCTAGACTTACCTCGTAATTTTTGAAAACTGCACGTTTTTTGGTGTAGCTCCATTGAGCTTTTACAAAAGTGAAATTTTTTTTCAGTTTACTTACTCTAAAACACCATATTTTCATTTTCCGGTTCCGGAGGGAGGATCTGAAAAAAAAACGCATCTGATGCACATACACATTAATCCATTTAAACAAAAAAACTCCATATTTTCATTAATTCAGTAATAACAAATTTTTAAATGCAATTTTGCTTTCTTTGTTAAGGGTTCGAAAGGGAATAGTAGTTTAATTAAAAAACTTTGTCAATAATACGATTTGCATAAACTTTATATTAGTTTAAATAACATAAATGTAAAACGTTGCTAGATCGCGGTTGCCGCGGAAAATTTGGTGTTCATTATTTGCCATTAGTTAATTACTTTTTTATGTTTCATAATCCAAAATACGCGTAAGTAGGTTCATACAGCCTAAAAAAAACTAGAAAATCTCTGAATGGAACACATTAACGCATTCTTAATGTCTGTCGGCATTCCATCAAAATTAGGCACATAATTATTTAATAGCTCCTTGGAGACCGCGGCAGAGCATTAGATTAGAAGTAATAAAATTTTATGCGTTGCCTGCCAAACCAATTAGAAGATTAATATGAAATAAGTAAAACTGCGGTTGTCTTGGCAGAAGAATTCACACTTTTCATGAATAAATGCGAAAATATATTCTAGTATATACATATGTTTGTATGTTTAAATAAAAAATTGAAGCGTTAGTAGCGAGTATTCATGAACATTGATGTGTAAACAGTTTCGAAATCGGATTTTTATTCCCTTTCGCTTATTATTTTTTCCCTGGTTTTCTTTGGATTATAATGCGACTATCGTTTTTATTATTTTTTGCTGTCATTGGTATTGCTACTATTTTGTTGTTTTTGTTTGTTTTTTTTTTGGTTTTAATTTTTAATTTTTAGTTTTTAATTTTTAATTTTTAATTTTTAATTTTTAGTTTTTAATTTTTAATTTCTAATTTTTAATTTCTAATTTTTAATTTTTAGTTTTTAATTTTCAATTTTTCATTTTCGAAATTTTCCTTTCTTTTTCCGTTTCTCTTTCAGTTCCGTTTCCTTTTTGTTTTCCCTTTGCCAGCAGCATTTCCTCTTCCGTTTCCCTTTGCCTATCGCTCTCATTTACCACTCCTTTTTTTCGAAAGTGTGTTTTATAACATACAGCAACGGGTTTCTCAGCCAACGATATGTTATACTGCTCGGATCTTAACCATTTTCAGTGACATTCCTTAGCGTGTGTTTATAACGGAGCATATCAAGAATGAAAGATAGCGAAGAGTAATAAGTAGGGCAACCAAAAATTGGCACAAGCAAGTTTTTTTCTAAGGTAGTTATCACTTAATGCTTAATTTAGGTTAGTTTTTAACAAAAATTATCCATTCTAACCTCCTTTTGATAGAGCTAAAAATTGCCAAATTCATAATAAATGCTAATTTATGCTAATTTAACTATTAAATGAAAAAAATAAACTGCTCTCTGATTGGCTAATCGCTTTAATTGAATTGCTCCAGATATTACACCTCTAACATAGTATATTTCAGCAGAAACAACACGTTTGACAGTATAAAACCTTATACCTGATGATCACCATATATGTACGTATGGATGCATCGTGGTCATTATATTGTATCTTTCAATAGCAAAGGACAAGGCGCCCAATCGGTTAAATGAAAAACTTAATTAAAACTAAAATGTTAACGGAAACGAAACAAATAGGCTAAATGTAGGGTTTTTTTTTAAATAGATAGGTTGGAAGCTATTTTAGTAGGAAAAAGGTTAGTTAGTGGCAACTCTGGTGGTGAAGTGTCTATACCGAATTGCCATTCAATGAATTATTGAAATATAAGCGATTTGAAGCGGGATAAATGTCCGTAGCACGCACAATTAGCAATATTCGAGTTTTAAAAACAACGTAATTATTACTTTTCTGTGCCGGCCCAAATTTAATTGTCCTTTTAATTAAATTTTTTTCATTTGCTCACTCAGGTTTGCTTACATTTGAAATATAATTAAATGTTTATTTTCCACTGAAATTTGATTAAACGGGAACTTATACGCATCCACAACGTTCGTCGGATATCCATCCAATTTGAAGGTAAACAAAATTTTTTGATATTGGTCAAATCGGCATCAAACAATACAAGTACGTGTGAAAAATACAGAGACAATTTTACTACCACAGACACATTTGATCGTGTAAGGGCCCTATTAAATGTTGCATATATGAAATCGGAGCGGATTAATTTCCCCATTCCAAATACACGATTTCCGAAGTATAACCTCCCTAGACGTTGAGAGAACTTTGCGATATACAAAACTACCGTGACAATAGACATGGTTTTCTGTTCCAGAATTTAGCGGAATTGTTATATACTGCAGCAACCATACGATTTCGGCATATTGTCTTCTCTTTTGAAACATGTACCTAAGAGTTTACATTTTGTTATTTTATTTTATGTTTTAACAAAATTAACTGGAATAAAAAATTTTTACAGCTAATTTATGTGCCAATTCTTTAAGTTTAATGGCAATTTTTTGGTTGCCCTAGTAATAAGCGTTCATAGGGTATAGCGCTAAATAAACGGTTGTAATAGCGTTGTAAGACTCGAGTATATAGCGCTATTGATTGTCTATAACGGAGCGAAGCTGGCGAATAGAAATATAGACAGCTTCAAACACGGTACTAATGAAATCTTCAGTGTCCATATTGAATAGCGCTAGTCGAGTACAAAGAATCAAAAAATTCTTGAATTTTATAGCAAAAGAATAAGAAAATTCGGTTTATAGTTTTTTTTCGCCATCTTGCTCAATTTCTTGATATGATCCATTATAAACACCACCTTAGTTTAATTTCGATTTCTGTGGCTTTTCGCTTGACCATTTTGTGATCCAGTACTTTTAAGTCGCTCGTTTGTTACATATTTTCTGCAACAATTCACCGAAATCTCTTTGCTTTAATTGATGATAAAAACTGAAAGTTTGGCGTAATACATTCCCATTATACTTCTAAAACAATGTTACAAATATATATGGGTGGTTATGTGGTTGAGTTTCTGCAAATGCTTTAATTGAAAAATCCGATGTAATCCGACATGTAATTCCATTTAACCAATCACTTGTATTGGTTTTGTCTTTTTATCTAAAAGTGCTTGTGTATTGCATACATATGTATGTATGTACGTACATGTATAATACAAAAAAATAGCTACACACAGCCACTCTAATACACAGGCCAGCAGCACGAAGGAGGTTGGTTTAGTGCGTTGATGCCAGGAGGCAAATCGGGCATGCAAGCGCTACTTGTACGAGTATCTATGAAGATTCCGTACATACCAAGATTGTAAGCGAAGTAATAAGACATAGTTTTTGATGTGTAAACATCTTTGCTGTAGCTACGAGTGATTTCAAAAAACAGGTAAAGTTTACGCGTAAACGTAAATGACCTTTGTGTTAGTGCACTGCTGCGTCCGTGTGAATCGCTTGGCATTGTCAGTGGTAGGTAGGTAGATAGACATGTTCTTACAAATGCTTGCATGCATAGCCGTGCAAATATCAACAACAACAGCAACGAAGCGAAGTGAAGTTGTTGTTGTTGTTGTTTTCTGCAACAATGCGACAAATAGGCAAAATAAAAAGGAGCAACCTGTTTGAACATGTATGCAAATGTATGGATATGCACACCTATATCTACCTATCTAATTTTCTGTGCAATATTAGTATCAAATGAAAGGTTTTCAGCAGGACTTCGATATGAAGCTCTTTTCATTGTGACCCCTAGGCCGCGTCTCCAGATATGGGTCAAAAGGAGCACCCGGATGATCCTTGAATATTTCTGAGCAATATTGGTATCAAATGAAAGTTTTTGAGGAGGACTTCGATATGAAGCTCTTTTCATTGTGACCCCTAGGCCGGGTCTCCAGATATGGGTCAAAAGGAGGACCCGGATGATCCTAGAATATTTCTGAGCAATATTGGTATCGAATGAAAGGTTTTCAGCAGGACTTCGATATGAAGCTCTTTTCATTGTGACCCCTAGGCCGGGTCTCCAGATATGGGTCAAAACGAGGACCCGGATGATCCGTGAATATTTCTGAGCAATATTGGTATCAAATGAAAGGTTTTGAGCAGGACTTCGATATGAAGCTCTCTTCATTGTGACCCCCAAGCCGGGTCTCCAGATATGGGTCAAAAGGAGCACCCGGATGATCCTTGAATGTTTCTGAGCAATATTGGTATCAAATGAAAGGGTTTGAGCAGGATTTCGATATGAAGCTCTTTTCATTGTGACCCTTAGGCCGGGTCTCCAGATATGGTCAAAAGGAGGACCCGGATGATCCTTGAATATTTCTGAGCAATATTGGTATCAAATGAAAGGTTTTGAGCAGGACTTCGATATGAAGCTCTCTTCATTGTGCCCCTAGGCCGGGTCTCCAGATATGGGTCAAAACGAGGACCCGGATGATCCTTGAATGTTTCTGAGCAAAATTGGTATCAAATGAAAGATCTTGAGCAGGCCTTCTTCAGGGAGCTCTATTCTTCATGGTTCCTAGGTAAGGTCCGGAGATATGGGTCAATAGGAGGACCCGGATGATCTTGCATGTTTCTGAGCAATATTGGTATCAAATGAAAGGTTCTGAGCGGGGATTCTACACGGAGCTCTACTCTTTATGGTTCCTATGTCGGGTCCTGAGATATGGGGCAATACGAGGACCTGGATGTCCTTGAATGTTTCTGAGCAATATTGATATCAAACGAAAGGCTTTGAGCATGGATTCTACAGGGAGCCCTATTCTTTATGATTCCTAGTTCGGGTCCCGAGATATGGGTCAAAACGAGGACCCGGATGATCCTTGAATGTTTCTGAGCAATATTGGTATCAACGGTGTTCAACAGGGCTTCTACATGGAGCTCTATTCTTTATGATGTCTAAGTCGGCTCCCGAGATATGGGCCAAAATGAGGACTGGATGATCCTTGAATGTTTCTGAGCAATATTGGTATCAAATGAAAGGTGTTGAGCAGGGCTTTCACATAGAGCCCTATTCATTATCAGTCCTAGGTCGGGTCCCCAAATATGGGTCAAAATGTGACCCCGGATTAACCAGGAATGTGTCTGAGCAATATTGGTATCAAATGAAAGGTGTTGAGCAGCCCTTCTACACGGAGCTCTACTCTTTATGATTCCTAGGCCGGGTCTCCAGATATGGGTCAAACGTGGACTCGGATGATCTTGCATGTTTCTGAGCAATACAAAACAAAACAACATAAAAAATCAAAAGTCATAAACCAAAAAACTAAAACCCAAAACAAACAAAAACAACAAAATAGTAGCACTCAAAATGACAACAAAAAATTACAAAAACGATAGTCGCCTTTTAATCCATAGAAAACCATGAAAAAAGGAATAAGAAAAGGGAATAAATATCCGATTTAGAAACAGTTTACACATCAATGTTCATGAATACCCGTTATTCACGCTTTAATTTTTTTTACACGACTTGTGTGATGCTAATCCTTACATGGTCCATGAACATGAGATTATGTCCATTCGACAGAAGATTGCAGCATAAGCGTTGTAATTTTTTTGATGCCAAACAGCAGCGGCAAAACAGCAATTTTTCTGGTTTCAAATGTTTTTCTGTCGCAAATTGTCGCCCTTTTTGATAAACATATGTACACTGAGAGAAAAAAAAATATATGGAGGGCTCAAAGAAATTGTTTACCTATTTTGAACACTACTTTCTTTGTTTTGAGTAAATTTTCCTTAAAACATGTTAAAAGGTTTATAAAATATTGTTGTTACATGCGTTACCATGGTTTCATATACTTGTTTTGAAAAAATTCATACATTAAAATAATGAAAAATTCTTTAAGCGCCATTCCATTCCCAACTTTCCTTGTTTTGAAGACTTGATTTCTTTAATTTTGAGAAATTAAATTCCCATACAAATCCCCATGGCAACAAATTTGTTTGAAAGTTTTTTTATGTTTTTTCCACATTTTTGAGAAAATTTACACAAAACAAAGAAAATTTTGTATTGGGACGCGTGTTCAAAATAAGGAAAATTATGTCTTTGATCGAGAGAATTTTTTTTTTTGAGTGTATGCATGTACATACAGGGATAAGTATAAGTAAATACATATTTATATGTATAAGCAAGTAAGTGGTTAGTATATGAGCGAAGTACGAAACAACTAAAAGGTTTAGGATTGCCAATTGTCGGTTTAGAAAAATAAATTGAAAGGAATTTTTTCGAGTTTTTAAATTTTTTATTTGATTTATCTTTTCATATTGTTTCCTTAATTTTGGTATAAACTATCGTTTTGTATGTAATACAATATCGGATAGCAAAACTGACTATAAAATGAGCAATAAGAAACTCGTGTAGAACACTCCACCTCCTGAAATTTAGTTTACTTAAACAATTCGTTTGGTTTTCTATTGCCTCCATGTTTCGTTGCATCAGCAAAACTATTCCACTATCCAAAAAATGTACAGCAGTGTATTTTGGTTGGCATTTGCGCTTCTTTTTTACAGATTCATAGCATTTACTCAAGTGTGCCGTTTTATATTCAACTATATATCGTCGCTCCCAACGAAGACTAGCACGGTTCAGTTAGCGTGGAAGACTAGCACGGTTCGTTGTTCGCGTGGAAGACTAACACACTTCGTTGTTCGCGTGGAAGACTAGCATAATTCAGCTCTCTGCGTGGAAGACTAGCATGCTTCATTTCTTGAAGGGGTATTACACGATATGTTTTTTCAGATGTATATGGCACTTTTTTGTATGGATACAGAATAAAACCGTGTAAACACTAAAGAGAAAGCCAGGATTTATTGGCACAACCTATGCAGATACTTAAAAGTAGGCCTAGTACAAGTCTAGGAATATTTGAATCTCATATACTTTTCAAACAAGTGAAGCATGTTAGTCTTCCACGCAGAGAACTGAAGCATGCTAGTCTTCCACGCGAACAACGAAGTGTGTTAGTCTTCCACGCGAACAACGAACCGTGCTAGTCTTCGTTGGGAGCGACGATATTTATGTAAATATGGGTGTTTCCAGCGTTACGGACGTTCCATGCTGCGACATTATTTTCAGTATAAAACCTATAGTAGGCTTTGGATCAGAATATTTTTTTGTCATATGTAGCATTTGTACTCCTCTATCCAAAGCTATCAAACTTTTTTTTTTACAGATGACACATTACCACTGTAGAAGGATTTAAAGTTGCCGTTCGGACGTTCCTCAAAAGTACCTCGTATTTGAGGTTAAACCTGATTTCGTTAAAATTCTGCGAATTGGTTGATGCTACAAAAAAATGATGTATATACGACTAACAGAGGAATATACAAGGACTGACACTACATTAAAGTTATATTTCTGTAGACGTTTTTTATTGGAGAAATATCGGTTTTAATTTTGTTCGGACGTTCCCGTTCCAAATTTTTCTATGAAGGAAAACATAAATTTTTCATAACAAAGCAAGTGTTGAGCACATATTTTATTGCAATTAACTCATTAATTCAAAATTTACATTACTGGCACATTCTGAGGACTAAAACGATACTTAATAATGTATAGTGGCGATGAATATAAAAAAAAAAACTGATGTAAGTACTCTGAAAAAAAAACCTTGTAAATCGAAAGATTTTCGCTGTTAAATCAACTACTTTCCGCAGTTGAAATGTGCCCAACAACGCTCCGTTGTTGTTTCAAAGATGCGAGTGTTTTTGATTCAAATACTTTTCGTATTTAAATTAACAACGAAAACTGTTGCATCAAATATTTTTACATTTAAGCTAACAGTTTTTGCTTTTGGATTAACAGCAAATATTTTTATTCCAAAAGCGAGCACCGTCGATTCAAATACTTTTCGTATTTAAGTTAACAGTTTTTGCTTTTGAATTAACAGCAAAAGTTTTTAGTCCAAAAACAGGCACCATTCAAGCAAATACTTACGCATTTAAGTTAACCTCCAAAAAATTTTAAACAATAGTAATTTTTTTTTTTAATATAATTAATATTATTTTATTAATCTTAAAATTTTTTGTCCTTTAGAGTACATACATACATATGTATTTTTTGATAAATTGAAATGTGATCGATTTTTTACACATGTTAATTATAATAACATTAAGACTAAGTATAAAAGTAAGATTAATATTATTCAAATGAGATATTTGGTGGTGAGGTATGACATGTATTGCAAAATATACACCACAAACAGAATGCTGATGTGGTCCCAAAGGGTTATTAATTTGGAATGCATCAAAGTACAAAAAAATCGGAAAAACTATTTTACTGCCGAAACTAGATGTTTTACCCTTCCAAAGATTGCCCGTTATGAAATGGTTAACAGTACCCGAAGACTTTATTTTTTCGATATTTTCAAATGTTTGCTGTAAAATATTTGGCTCTTCAAAGTATTTCTTTAATTGATGCTTTATGTTGCAGAGACCTTCTTCAATTATATTTCCTTTTAATATTGGGTAACCAGAAGCATATACTTCATCGAGTTGTCGTGATATTGTAAATAATTTCGGTGGCTTATGAATACCAATCTCTTCAAGTTTTTGTAGCAGCTTGTATTCTGAACAAATATTTTTAAAAGGTCGATTTACATATTCAATTAATTCTTTAAATTCGTTTCGATTCTCAGGATCAACGTACTATAAAAATTTTTCAAAAGACGTTATAATTGTAGAAATTATTTATTTATTTATTTATTTTTTTCAAAGCCTTCTTTATTTATGCTTAAAAAAATTTAACAGCAAGCAAGTTGTTGAATCAACAACGCCCGTCTTTGAATTAACTACGGAAATTTGTTGAATCAAAAACTTTGCCGTTAAAACAAATACTTTTGCTGTTGAATCAAAGACGGAGATTCAACAGCGCAAACTTGTTGATTTAACTACGGGTATTTTTTTCAGAGTACTAGCAAAATTTAATAAGAATAATATAATAATACAATGGCGCTATTGTAACTCTGACGACTTTTATGGCCGAGCTTCTCTCCCAATTCGAGGTGTGCTCCTTTTTGTTTTTTCCTACTAATTGGGTGGACCTACAGTTTTATGCCGGCTGCGAACGGCGAATGCATTTTTTGTGAGAAGCTTTTTCATGGCAGAAATACTCTCGGAGGTTATGTCGCCCACTGCCGAGAGGTGACCGCTGCAGGGCCGTGCGCACGGGGGGGGGTTTTGGGGTTAAAACCCCCCCCATGACCAAATCTAAGTTGCAATGATTTTGCAAAAATTTTCAAAATACAGTTTATAAATTTTATAATTATAATTTTACGGAAGAAGAATTGGTAAAAGTTTCAAAAAATAAGGTTGGCCAATACATAGGTTCGGCACTTTGAATTGCACTTGGAGCTTTCCGAAATTACAAAATTGTGTAGCATATGTTCGTTTGGCATTTTTAAAAAAATTGTACTGATAACAAAAAATGTTCATTTTGTGAAAACAGTGAGCAGTTTCAATTAACAAGTACTGTAAACAGTACACGGAAAGAAATTTGTATACTTGAATCAAGAAAAATGCTTTCTTGAACTCAATTTAGAAATTTTTTTGGGGAAATAAGAAAAATTGACTTAATTATTACTGGAAATAAGAAATTGAGTTTTCCAAAAATGAGACAATTATTTTCTTATTCAAGAACACTAATAAAATCTATAGAAAAAAAATGTTGAAAAAAAATGTTTAAATCAGGGCTGAAATTTATTGATATTTTTAACGATAAACAAAAAATAATTTTGTTTATGTTGAAACTTTTCATTTTAAAAGCATAAAAAATTTAACGAAATTCAAATTGCTTCAACAAAAATCAAAAAAATTATCAAAATTTTTTTCGTTTCGATAATTGCCGAAACAAAATTTTTTTTAAAATATTGTTTCAGCTGCAAACAAAAAATTGATTACCAAAATAATTTTGTTTCCTGTGCCTATAAAAAAAACTGAAA
Organism: Urophora cardui; assembly: GCA_960531455.1. NCBI lineage: Eukaryota > Metazoa > Arthropoda > Insecta > Diptera > Tephritidae > Urophora > Urophora cardui. The sequence continues at coordinate 95,407,021 of OY482671.1, read as the reverse complement.
ACCTATCATATAAATATGCATTCATACATACATATGTACATACATACGTATGTATATCTTAGCAACAAACAAACAAACATAAACAAAACGAAATCCTTTTTGTTATTTTGTTTTGATATCAAATTAGCAAAATTAATTGTGATACAATTTTATTGATAATTTTGGAATCGGAAATATTTTGGTTTTGATAAGCAGCAAAGCAATATAAATTTTTGATATTTTTTTTATATGTTTATTGAAACAATTTTTTTTTGTTTATTTTGTTGAGCAGCCTTGGTTTAAATAAATAAGGGCCGATTTCATAATCAAATTAAAAGTTCCTTTAAATTCTAAAGGAGCCTTTAATTTTCTGATCGATTTCATAAAGTCTTTTTGAAGATAAAAGTTCATTTAAAATTAAATACCCAAAAACGGGCATTTAAGTTATTTAAAGGTTCCTTTTGCCAGAAAAAAATTTCATTTCTGTAATGTGTCAAAATCAAATATCAAAAATTTATTAAAATTTTTGAACCGATTTTGTTTGTTGTTTTGTTTGTTGAGTCGTATAATGCAATATTCATATTCTTCTCTTTTGTGATGTTGGATGACCGTTTCCTATATTTTCTGCACTGGGTTTCCAAATTATGCTTCTTTGTTCTTTTTCTTTTTTTCAAAAAAAAAAAAATAAATAAAAAAGCCATAATCAAAAAATTTATTTATTTTCAGAAAAAAATAAAAGTCAAATTTCAATATTTTTAAATTTATGAAAATTATTTGACGTTAAAGGAGCCTTTTAATATTATATTATTATGAAATCACTCCCACTTTAAAGAACTTTTAAATGGCTCTTTAACTAAAAGGCTCCTTTAAGGAAAGGAGCTTTAAGAATTTCATTATGAAATCGGCCCTAAGAACATCTTTTCTTAAATTTACTTAAATGAAGAAAATCTTTTTGCTAATATGAAGAAGAATTTAAGAAAATTGTGTTTCGACGAATTGGAACAACAAAATACAGCGAAAAAAAAAATGTAAAATGAATAAGAAAACGTTTTCTTGAGCGAAGTAAAATTTTTCTTGCTGAATTTGCATTTCCAAAGTTACATGTATTTTTTTTCATTTGCCATCCGCTTTGCATATTTCTGAATATTTTTGCAATTCTCAGATTGTTAGTGAAGCATTTGGTATAAGGAATTCACTATTTGCATCTTCATTTATATTAAATAAAATGTTGTCATTTCAATAAACAAGTCCTAGGAAAATACTAGTTGGCTAATTATGGTTTTCTAATCCCTCATGATTAGTTTTCATTTTACTTATTTTTTACGTTTTTAATATTTTTAGAAAATATTTGCTTAATTTAATATTTAATATTTTCTTATGCCTCAGACACACATGTGGTATGAATATTAGAATATCAATATTATGATTTGGCTATGCTATGAAAATTTTCAATTAAACTACAATATGAGGGTGACACATATGTGGTATAGATCGAAATATTATTACTATACTACGATGTGTGTCTCTCGCATTACTTACTTAAGCTCGTATAAGAAAAGTTTTACTTGCAACAAAAAAATAATTTCTTAATTTATTTCAAAAAACAAGAAAAAAACACTTACCCTAAGTAAATTATTTCTTATTTATTTAAAATCCAATTTTACTTGAAGCAAGAAAATGTTTTCTTATTTATTTAAAATCCAATTTTCTTGGATTTTCTTGATACTAAGAAATTATTTTCTAAGTTCAAAATCAAGTCTAATTTTTCTTTCCGTGTACTATTCAGGACCTGGTTAACTAGGTTTTGATGAATCAGAATGAGTTTCAGAAAAGTTAAAGAACATTTAAATTTATGGTGTATGGGTCTGGATATCTGTTTCAGCAAATATGTTTATCTTAGCGAAAAATGTATGCGAATGCAAACCAAAATTAAAAACCCCCCCCAAGGCTAATTCCTGCGCACGGCCCTGGACCGTTGCTCTTAAAAAACCCAATAAATGGATTTTTACTAATTAGAAAAATTGTTTTGGTGTTTTTCCCGAACCGTGGTTTGAACTCGAGACCTCTGGCATAGCAGGCACCACAGCGGTATTTTAAATATCGCGTTGCTTAGATGTCGCGGTACGTCCGGCAGTAATGTGATGTCCATTTTCGCATGAGAAACTGTGTAATGTTTGAAGGGCTGGTGATTGTTTTACTTTAGCCATCGCATACAGGTAGATTTTGAAGTTTTATGCGGCCAAAAATATTTTATTGTCTACATCTATTCCAAATTGCTTGGAGCATTCTTACCTTCAAGGGGTTTTTTTTATGTTTTTCCTAAAAATCTTTTTTCTCTCTCTTTCTTTGTTTTTGAAATCCTTTCTTTTCTGACCATCTTTCATGAGGTTTAACCTCCACCTCATAGCCCTTTGAGCGGAATTCATTGCTAGATAGCTTTATAAGGAAAAAACAAAAAAAAATTATCTGAAGAAAAAAAGTGTATACGTTCGGACGTTCCAATGTTTAATATACTTAAACTCAGGAATCCTTTTGATTTTGGGAAAAAAATTAACGCTGCCCAAAAGAGCACCCAAAACTGTGTTTTGTCAAAAAAAAAATTTGAAAAATATGACAAAGGTAAGTATGTTTATTTTTACTGCAAAGTATATTTTGCGTCCGAACGCTTGAAAAAAAGCACTACTGTAGAATACACTTTATAGAAGATTTGAAGTATTTTGTAAATGTATCTATGTTGATATTCCTAGGTCTGACCTTGGGCTAAGTACTCGTAAAGGCCATTTTTCTACCGGCGCTTTTGTTGCGAATTCGCGGATGTATTTCGGAAGTCATATACACTTAGCTAAAAAAAATTTATTTGGTAGTCTGAAAAACGTAAGTTTTGTAAGTAGCAGTGCTCCAATGTCCATAAAATTTTGTGGCGTGATAAAGGAAATACGTACCTATATAATGGTATCAAAAAGTTTGGCCTAGGTGCATTTTTAAATTTTTCTCTTTGGTTGACCCATTTTCGGAAACACCCATATAGCAAAGAGAACATTATGTGTTTGTGCACGTGAACCCTAAAAAATGGAAATGATGTGACAAAAAATATATTGAATTCGTTTTACTGTATAAAAGTAGAGTAAATCACCAATACTAATCCATTTGCTTTTAAAAGCCACATCTGAGTGTAATACTTCGGCGCCAACCGAAATTTGTCTTTTTTTAACTTCTTTTTATCTCGTTTTAACTGTACATTACATGTTATTCTCCTACATTTACTTTTTCTCCAACATGTGTGGACATAGAAATTTAACTTGTGCGGTCGTTTTTGTAATGTCCGATGTCGTGATTGCTCTGATTGCAAATCCTGCCTTTTTTGTCATCATACAATTACATTCATTGCACATGTTGTCGACTTCTTATACTCAGCTGTACGTAGTACATATACAGAAATGAAATAATCGACTTATATACATATGTGAAGAAATTTTGCTCTTATATAAAAATAAGTCGCGTTTTCCTCCCTGGCGCTATAACTCAAAATGGCTGGACTGAATTAAATGAAATTTTGCACGTAGTTTTCGATTGAGCCCGACTTGGTTTATAGTCAAAAAAAAGTATAAGAATCCGGGATGGTTTTGGAGATATTCCACAAAATGTGGACCAGGGTAACCCTATAACGGGTTCGTACGATATGGGTATCAAATGAAAGTTGTTGACGAGTGCTTGAACATGGTGTAGTTATTGGTCCCATACAAGACCCCGTATTCGAGGTATTTCCCGAAATGTGAACCAGGTTTGACCCTAGACGGGTTTTCTACAAAATGGGTATCAAACAAAAGCTGTAGAGTATTTAAAAAAGAGGTGATTTTCAAGACCCTATGCGACCCGTTTTCCGGGTGCCACGCCCACTTATTAAGAGGCAAACATTGAAAGTTTTATATGTCATAACTCAAACCGTAGCAAATATATTGATGAAATTTTGTACGCGTGATCTGCATACTTACCTAGACAAATGTTTGGACGAAGAATTGCCAAAAACGGTTGACGGTCACGCCCACTTGTATATATGGGCATTATAAAGGGGCCTAATAAATACATTTTAAGCGATATCTGTGTGAGATATGTAGAGATATATCGTTGAAATTTTGTGGCGTGAGTCCAGGACGTGACACCGCCTCTTTTTCTTTCTTGTTAATATCAACAGCAAAGACTTAAAGGGTATGTTTTGTTCATATGTGTCGGGAAACCTGATTATGCTATCAATGTAAATTACTCTTTTGATCTATATAATTACAATAAAATTACACTATAAGTGTAGATGCAAAGGTGAGTGTGAAAATGAAAGTACATAAATATTGGAAATTCTCTGCATATAAAACTGTGTAAACAAAGCAGTGCTTTTATATAGAATGCATTTAACTTTACACAATACTCAACTTGAAACAAGTGCGACCTGCTGCAAGCTCCGCTAAATGAATACGGTGCGAAAATAACTAAAAAAGAGCGCGTAGCTCAAGGGTGCATTTCAAGTTGCTGCTGAGTGTAGGGAGAGTTTTTCAAGGGCAACTTTAAAATATGCATAATGATAAGGTTATACATACATGCATACATATGTACATACATATGTGTAGGTACTTGTATAAATGCATTTGCTAATTATAGCATTAAAAGTCAGCAACAAACATTAAGAGGCAACGAAACGGAAATTAAAGGTCATTATAGAGCTTTTCAGAAAGTGAACAAGATACCAACCAACATGATATACGAGTACTTAAGTACATACAACAAGTTTTTATTAAAACACAAATGAAAACGACCACAAAACCTCATTAAGAATGCAACGCTGCATGCCACATACGCACGTATATTTTTATATTTAAGGTCAAATTACAAAAACAGTGGCGCAGCTCAGAGGAAAAAAATAAATAAACAAAATTAAATGTAGGCAAATGAGCAGAAATTCAGACAACGGGTGGCGGAAGTTGTGAAATGCAAACCGGCTAGAAATGGCGGCAATAAAAACAGCGACAACTTTTGTTAACTCTAATATTTGTTTAACGTTAGCTGGCCCTATGCCACTGCGATGTCATTTTCATTTCATTTTATATATGTATGTATGTAAGGTCACACGCGCATAAATTTGTATACATAAGTGCGCAGTAAAAAAAAAAATAAAAAAAAATTTAAACGAATTGTTTATACATAATTAACTATGATAATGTAAATATAATGAGCACACTTTTCGTTTCAAACGCTGCAAAACTGCTGAAAAGCATTCAACTAAAAACAAAAATAAACTGCGCGCATCGTTGAGAATTAAGAATTTGTTACTGTCAGCGAATTTGAAAGCGAATCCTTAAATAAGCAACCCTGCGAACGCATACCAAAATTAGCATCCCTGAATATTATACGCTGGTAACATTGAGCAAGCAAGCAACGAAAGAGAGAGTTAAACGAACAGCCGATAATATTGGAGTGTTAAAAGCGCAGTGAAATTACTCCCACGAAATAATCCCAATGAAATAAGTCCCAACAAAATTGAAATAACTCCGAAAGAATGAAATTAAATAAGTTCCAACACACCGAGTTATTATATAATGAAATAAGTCTCATAGTTTCAACGGGGCTCAGACCGAGTTGAAATAAAGGTCAGGTTAGGTTGCAGTGGCTGCTATGACTCATAGCACACTTAGGCCCTGAGGTCCCATTGTGATACCACGTGGATCCGAAGACCCCCTACTCGAACCATCGTGTGGATTCCACAAATCTTAGAATTTTCCTAAATTCTATTATAACTAGATCCCCTAGTTCATTAAATTGGTAAGCGTCTAAATCAGGGCTGCTCACCTCATAGGCACTCAAAGCACAATTGTTTTTGTTTTGTTCCGAATCATAGGCACAGATACATATTTGCACTTGAAATATGAAAATAAAATTTTCTGTGCACTCCCATAAGCACTCAGATATCAAAAAAAAATTTATATGTATGTGCCTATGATTCATATTGAATGTGCAGAGCAACCGCACTTTGTATAGGAGCTCGAGCACTGCCGTAAGAAATCGAAATTTACAATAACAATTGTGTAATGAAAAAAAAATTCAAAAAATGAAAGCACTGTAAAAAATTTGTGTTCAAAAAATTTTCATATAAAAAATTAAAAAAATTTGTATGTATGTGATGCTACCATTTGAAACTAAATTCTAAAATAATATTTTATTGGAATTGATAAAAAAATTTAAATGAGCAAAAAAATTTTTCAGTGCATATACAAAATTTGTAGATGTATTGAGTTTTGTACTTTCAATACGAGAGCGTTGATCAGCCCTGGTCTAAATGTTTTAGTCGCCTCCTTAATCCATCTCATTTTCCGGTATGTCATGTAAGGCATGTAATATCTATATGAATCTGGTAATTGATCATAGGCTGATTTGGTATTTTACTTATATAAACTGATTTAGGATCACCAACATATACTTTGTAACTCGGATTGAATATCGCAAGTAAAATTATAATAAGCAAAACGGATTTGAGTACAGAGTCATGTGCGCTATTCCGAAAGCTTTTTCAGTTGCAGTGTTGCATCTGCAGGGTTGCCACAAGGGGGCAAGTTTAGTGCACATTAGGGTGCCTTGGAATTGGGTTTGGGCTGCTCCAAACACCCATTTTGTATGAATATATTTGGATTTTTTTTTCATTTTTGTTTTTTGGGAGTTACTTCATTTGGGAATTATTTCACTTCGCCAGCATTTGATACCAACAATTTGGGTAATTTTAATTTTTTCTATAGCACTTTGCAACATAATTCTCACACAGAATGAAAGAGTACTATCCACATAGTGAAACTCCCAAGCCGTTTTGCTCTCTGAGTCAAGTTTTTTTATTGCCATTTTAAATTTCCGAAATTTCCTTTGACCGATTTTTAAATAAATTACAAATGGTTTAAAAGAGATATCATATAGAAATACATATCGTCGCTATAGAAGAAAAAATACGCAAACTGTTTTGTTGAGGAAGAAAGACGCAAAATTTTTTTCTTTCAAAGAAAGACGCATTAAAAATATTTTTCGAAAGAAAGACTCTCTATTTTTTTTGATAACGAAGAAAGACGTTTTATTTTTTTTTACTATAAAGAAAGACTGCATTTAAATATTTTTTAGGAAAGAAAGACGTATTCGATTTTTTATTTTTCTTTGTCAATATCAATGCTAATGCGTCTTTCTTCGTCGAAATATTTTATAATGCCTCTGTTCGTCAAAATATTTTTTAATGCGTCTTTCTTCCCCGACATATTTTTAATGCGCCTTTTTTCGTCGACAAATTACTGACATGCGTCTTTCTTCTTCCGGAGCGACGATATGTTGTTAAGAAGCATAAAGAAAAATAAGAACAGCTGTAGTTTTATCGACTATTTTAACCCTCTAACTCTGCGACGAAGAGATCGCTTTTACCCCTCTGTTTTAGAAAGTCCGCAAAAAATATATATGTATATAATTTCGAAGGTCGTTAGAGAGTTAAATTGTTCGCCATAGTATTTCATTAGGGGTATTTACAGACAAAGAAACCTAAATACCACAGTCCAGGCCGTGGCGGTGATTTTAGTGACAAAATTTTATTTTGGGTATTTTCTTACTATTTTTTTATATCAGAATACAACTAAATGGTGTTCACTTGTAGAAAATTGGAAATTTTTAATATTCTAAGTGACTACTGTTATGAAATTCTTACAAAATGACTCCAGCAAGATGTATGGGAAACCGACATTGAGGACTTATGAATAGTGCTGGAACGTCTCGATATTCTATTTGAAGCATTTTCAAACGATAGTTACATTTACTACGAGTAAGATGACGATGATAGAGACACAAACTGCCCCAATTCCGACAGATACTCAATTTTGTTATGTTTGAAAAAAAACTAATTTGTCTCACATGTGCTAAAACGTTATGTGTGGCGTATGCTTCAGTTAAAGGACCACTGTAATACACATACATACATAAATTTATGTACATTAGACTGCGTTTAAAATATAAATTAATGATATTTTACAGTCAAACAGAGACACTTCAGTTACCAATGTGCCAAATAAAAATGATAAGTAAATATTAAAAAAAAAAAAAAAAATTACAGCAATTACAGCCTATTTGTATGCACATATGTAAGTATATACGCACATTCATACGAGAAGTGCACTGTCGAATTGACATTTCCAATTTGGGAAAAGCACGTTTTGCATGCCAGAAACAAATGAAGTTTTTGGCTAGAAAGCACACGAATTCAGGATATATGTACATACGTAAGTGAAGTGGTTTTTGTTAAGTGTACTTTGTTTAGAGAGTTTCGTGGAAAATATTTGCCATTTTCATTATTCAAATGAAAACAACTCTGGGCTATCTATAAACCGATGTTCAAATAAATGAAAAAAAGAGATAACGAAATTAATTTTACATTGCATTGAGTGCTCTTTTAATTATTTTCTGTTAATAATTACTGCTTTCTGTGCAATCACAATGGTGCCTCCAATGTGCACAGGATTGGACTACTGCTCACCCCAAATGAGTTCACGAGTTGGTAGTAGAGGTTACGTGAAAAATTGTATCAAACGAATTCAAATATGTCTGCATTAATTTTATTGACGCTTTTCTCAATGTATCATATTAGATCCGGTGTTATAGATACATAAATACCACCAGTTGTAAATGGCTGGCCAGACGACAACGCTAAAAGTTGTTGTGTGTTTCAAATAATCGACTAGAAAATGCGCAGAGTAAATAAAAAAACAAGTAAGGAAGCCTAAGTTCGAGTGGAATCGAACATTAGATACTCAGCTGTATGCTTTCATTGTTTGTTTGCGTTTGATGGAAACACGGTGTACTTTATATAAAGCGAGTGCTGCATAAAGTGGGCGTAGCCACGCCCATTTTCTAAATTTTTATCAGTCATCCAACTAAGCATATCAATATTATTCTTTGTGCAAAAATTAATTCCTTTATGACTTCTAGTTACAAAGATGTCACGTTACAAACTCCCAAAGGGTATTCCAGAAATATCTGTTAAAAAGTAGGCGTGGTCATAAACCGATTTCAATTAATTTTTGCGTGTTTATTAACACAAGTTATAAAAGTGTATAAACCAAGTTTCGTCATAATATCTTAATTATTTGTCGAGTTAAAGGCTAATAAATCTCGTATATCCCTTTGTCCAAAAGGAGGCGGTGCCACGCCCATTTTCCAAAATTTGTCTATTTTATGTTTCCGGTCTATTGTGGAACTCATGTCACAAAATTTCAATGAATTATATTTATATTTGACAAAGATATCGCTTACAATGTTTTTATTAGGCCACTTTATAATACACATATATAAAAGTGGGCGTGGTCGTCAACCGATTTTGGTAATTTTTCGTCCACACATTTGCCTAAGTAAATATATCATGCGTACCAAATTTCATCGATATATCTTCAACGGTTTCTGAGTTATGACTCATCAAACTTTCAATGTTTGTCCCTTAATAAGTGGGCGTGGCTCCGCCCATTTTCCAAAATTTTTGTGGTTTTCGTTTTATGTTCATAGTTGGAATCATGCCACAAAATTTCAGTGATAGATCTTTATATTTGACAGAGATATCGCTTAAAATGTTTTTATTAGGTCACTTTATAATACACATATATAAAAGTGGGCGTGGCCGTCAACCGATTTTGACAATTTTCCGTCAAAACATTTGCCTAAGTAAGTAAATCACGCGTACCAAATTTCATCGACATATCTTCAACGGTTTCTGAGTTATGACTCATAAAACTTTCAATGTTTGACCCTTAATAAGTGGGCGTGGCACCGCCCATTTTCCAAAATTTCATAAAATTTCTTCATAGGGGCCTGAGCTCAATATGTGGGTAAAATTTTATCGCTCCAGCTATATTAGGGACTGAGATACCAAATTTCCGATTTTTTCTATATAGGAAAAGTGGGCGTGGTCATGGTCCGATTTCGCCCATTTTCAACACCAACCGTCCCAGTCTCGATACCAACTTGCATTCCAAATTTCATCAAAATATCTCAATTTTTGCGCGAGTTAGAGTGTTTACAGACGGACGGACGGACAGACGGACGGACGGACGGACGGACGGACATGGCTCAATCGATTTCTCTTTTCACCCTGATCATTTTGATATATATAAGTCTATATCTATCTCGGTTATTTCATTCTGTTACAATCCACCGTTATGTGATTAAAACTATAATACTCTGTGTACTAGTACAGCTGAGTATAATTACACTGGATCACAAAATGAAATTTTTTGTCTGTACTTTGGACGTGACTATCCTATCTATATGTAAAATCGGTCGCTGATTCCGAAAATCGGGTTCATTTTTAATTCTATGGGAAGGTTTTTGAGATATCGGCAATTTACCGTTATTTGGCCAATGGGTACACTTAATCCAGTATAGCTCTTTAACACAGTGAGTTATCTTCTTTAGGGTGGCACCATACGAAAGAAAATTAAATTTCTTTTTCGCGGCTCCTATAACATTTTTCTCTAACTCTTATAGTTTCTGAAATATTGACGATTAAATTTTAATTTTTTCGATTTTTTACGATTTTTTGAAGAAAAAATTGACTTTGTCAGACAATATCTTTAAAACCAATGTCTTCACCTTCGGTTTTAATCTTTTACGTGAAGCTCCATTCCATTAGCAAAAAAATAAGCTATCAACGAAGAAAATCCATGGTAAAATGGAAAAGTTATAGGCGATCAAGTAAATACAGCCAAGTCGCACAATGCCTCTACACGGGTATATTTTATGCATGTTATACCCGTAAATGGGCTTGTATCTACCGCGCTGCCAATGTGCTGCTACTGCAGATGTGTAGGTATTGGTACAATATGCATAGAATGTACGCGTGCAGAGGCATTGCGCGACCTGGCTGTATTTACTTGATCGCCTATAACTTTTCCATTTTACAATGGATTTTCATCGTTGATAGCTTATTTTTTTGATAATAGAATGGAGCTTCATGAAAAGGAGTAAAACCGAAGGTAAAAATATTGGTTTTAAAGATATTGCCTGACAAAGTCAATTTTTTTTTCGAAAAATCGTAAAAAATCGAAAAAATTAAAATTTAATCGTCAATATTTCAGAAACTATAAGAGTTAGAGAAAAATGTTATGGGAGCCGTGAAAAGGAAATTTAATTTTATTTCGTTTGGTGTCACCCTAAGGAATATAACTCACTGTGTTAAAGAGATATACAGGATTAAGTGGACACATTGGCCAAATAACGGTAAATTGCCGATATCTCAAAAACCTTCCCATAGAATTAAAAATGAACCCGATTTTCGGAATCAGCGACCGATTTTACATATAGAAAGGATGGTTGCGTTCAGAGTATTTTTTGGCTGTAGAGCAGTGTTATTATACATACATATATATATACTATGTACACTAGACCGTATCGCAAAAAATAAAGTTCGCCGTACGCGCCCCCATATGATGTCTTTTTGGAAAACATTTCCGGAAAATTTTTTTATTTTTTTTTTGGACGCCGCTAGATGTCGCTAAAATTTATTTTTCTCATATCCTCGGTATTTATAGTCCGATTTCTAAGTTTAATACAGAAATGTTTGTGGCTTGAAAGGGCCGCTTATACTGTAGAATATTATTAACCCTATGTGCGCCATTGGGGTCACTACCACCCAGTACTTAGTTTATACCACCATAAAGTACCCTTTTTACGTCTGCATGTTAAACGTAGTCAAAAATCATTAATCTTCTGCAAAAGAAGTATTTCGATCGCTTCAGCAGAACCCAAAATAAAACACGTTCAACATCCCGAGGAATATAGGTTTGTCGGTTCCTTTGGTCTTTTAGGTTAATTTTACAGAAAAATTTTCCGAGGAGACCCATAGTAAAATTTTATGCCAAATAATTTTCTAGAACATTTTAACCCTCTAGCGACCTTCAAAATACTATTTTTCCTGATTTTCTAAAAAAGGGGGTCAAATAATAAAAGTTCTAGAAAATTATTCGCCATAAAATTTCAGTAGGGGTCTCCTCAAAAGAAATTTTTGTAAAATGAACCTAAAGACCAAAGGAAGCGAAAAACTTATATTTCACGGAATGTTGAACGTCTTTTATTTCGGGTTCTACTGAAGCGATCGAAATACTTCTTTTGCAAAAGATTAATGATTTTAGACTACGTTTAACATGCAGGCATAAAAAATTGCATTAGGGTGGTATAAAATAAATACTGGGTGGTATTGACCCCAATGACGCACATTGGGTTAATAATATTCCATAGTATAAGGCGTCCTTTCAAGCCAAAGACATTGGTGTATTAAACTCTGAGATTGGACTATAAATACCGAAGATATGAGAAAAATAAATTTTAGCGACATCTAGCGGCGTCCAAAAAAAAAAATAAAAAACTTTTCCGGAAATGTTTTCCAAAAAGACATCATATGCGGGGGCGTACGGCGCACTTTATTTTTGCTTCCCTATAACGCGAGACGGCCTAATGTACACATGTTGGTTAACAAAAAAAATTTTTTGAACTTTTCCAGTTGTACATATAATCTACATGGCTGCATTCTTAATTCTTTTATACCATTCACCGTATCACATACTCAACTTAGTTTTCTTTCCTTAGAGCATTTTCCTCATATCTCACATCCCTGTATGGCAAACAAATGTAAGTTTAATCATTTATATCGCTTACTTAAATCAATCTTTCGTCGTGTCCCTTTCACTTTTTTTACGCGTTGAGTGGTTTCTTGTGTAATTTTCGCAATTTCTCCCTTACCATCAGCGCTACAATGAATTATTTACATACATAGTCATCTACTATGCTTTCTTACTACATATCGTCGTACCATACGAAAACTAGCAGAGTTAAAATTTCTGACGAAAGCTAGCAATACAAAAATTCTGTACGAAAAGTAGCACATTTGACTTTTGGCTGACGAAAATTAAGAGTAAGGGCCTTTTCACATTACTCGGTACGACATCAGATCGACATTTTTTGCTCAGTATTTTCAGCTTACCGAAACGATTCCGCGTTGCTGTGTTTTTTTACACTTGTGGGAATACTTTCGGTGTGTAATCGGCAGAAAATAGGAAAACAAACATCGAAATTTGCAAAACAAAATTTTTAACTTCAACAAATCACTCAATAATAACAATAATGTCTTCTAGCGAAGACGAAGACATTATAACTTGCTACATTTATAGCCGAAACGAGTTTTTTACTGACTTTGTTCTTCTTCTTTTATCACGCCGCAAAAATGTATGCAGTAATTCCTCAAATTTTACTGACCGGTCTTACCGCGTTGCGGTATACCGAAATTAATCTGCGATTTCATGTATGCAACACTAATGTGAAAGTGCCAATTGAAATACATGTGGTCGGTAAGGTTTCGGTACACTTTCGGTAAAAACCAAAAATGTCGATCCGATACTGTTTTTACATTAAAATTCTTGTTGTTTAAACGAAATTTATAGTTTTCGTCAGCCACAAAAAATCGTATGCTAGTTTTCGTATGGTACGACGATATATATGCAACTATATGTACATATCGTCGCTATAGAAGAAAAAAGACGCAAAGTGTTTTGTTGAGGAAGAAAGACGCAAACTTTTCTTTTTTCAAAGAAAGACGCATTAAAAATATTTTTCGAAAGAAAGACTCCTTATTTTTTTGGATAACGAAGAAAGACGCTTTATTTTTTTTACTATAAAGAAAGACGCATTTAAATATTTTTTAGGAAAGAAAGACGTATTCGATTTTTTATTTTTCTTTGTCAATATTAATGCTAATGCGTCTTTCTTCGCAGTTATTCTTAAAAAAATACTCGTAGTAAAACCAACAACTTTCGGCTGTTGAATCTCTGTCTTTGATTCAACAGCAAAATTATTTGCTTTTACAGCAACGTTTTTGATCCAACAATTTATTCAAAAACGGCCGTTGTTGTTTCAAAAACTTGTTTGCTTTTAAAAAATTTTTTGTGAGAAAATATTTTTTTGTGAGAAAACCAACAAATAAAATATTGATGGAGAGAAGATGAAGAGAAAAATCCAAACAAAAGTTTATTTTTAGCAACAATTTTTTCCCCGTTGTTGATTTAAAGGCAAAAGTATTTGACCCAACAGTTTCCGTTGTAAACAAAACTAATGAGAACAATTTTTTTTTTAAATTTTGTTTTTACAATGATTCAAATAATTCATGGATTCCTTTTTAGGAAATGGAAGTATAAATAGGTTACTACAATTCAATATAATGTTGAATGTTCCACTATGTGATGATTGGATAGAATTTTAGGTTGATGTCATGGTTCGAATCCGGAGGAAATTATAAAATAAAGAAGAAAAATCAGAATAAGAAACAAGGATAGCAACCAGTGAATGATAAGAAGGAGAGAGGAATAGGAGAACAAGCGGAGGCTACATATTTGCAGTTGGGATCCGGGCGGAGAGAAGATGAAGAGTAAAATGCAAACAAAAATTTATTTTTAGGTGAAATTTTTTTCCAACAATCTCCATTATTGACTTAAATCAACAACGCTCGCACCTTTGAAACAACAACGGAGCGTTGTTGGGCACATTTCAACTGCGGAAAGTAGTTGATTTAACACCGAAAGTCTTTAGATTTACAACGTTTTTTTTTTTCAGAGTAATAATGCCAGGGTGCGAAGAACGCTCAAAATAAACTCACTCAAACGAATTATCACTCTATAATTCTGAGCTATACCACGCTCTCATGAGCGCAAATACACAGTGACAACGAACGCAAATGAACGCACGTCAAAAGCGATCGATGGGTCTCTGCAGTGGCGATAAACTCTTACATAAATTCATTTTAAAATGAGAGATCGTTTGAAAATTCATTTTTTAAAATTCATTCTATGAGTTTATTTTATAATTTTTTGCGCTAGCGATCATTTTTTGAGTTTATCATTTTTTGATCGCTCTTTGAGCTATCATTTTATGCGTTCACAAGGGTTTTTTGTGAGGTTTAAGCAGCTAATGGCATCGCGAGGGCGCAGTTTTTGGATGATGGCGTGCGTTTATTAGACCATAAATATGATGTATATATGTATGTACATCAGAGGCGGATTATCCCTAAGGCAAACTAGGCACTTGCCTAGGGGCGCGTAGTTACATGGGGGGCGCGAGCTCAGAATTTTTAAACAAATAAAGAAAATAACATATCGACGACTAAGAATTAAAGCTGATCTATAATAGATCGATAATAGATAAATCGATTATATTGCACAAGCATCGATATATTGTGCAATATTGCGCGTTTGTTGCGTCGTCAGGCTTGCCAGTACTGGCGATTTGTCGCCAAATTGGCGATTTTTTACAAACTTTGGCGACCAATTTATGAAAATTGGCGATGGCGACTTTTTTGGCGATTATCAAAATATTAGATTATATTAATAAAAAAGCAGTTACTTTTTCAAGCCTTTTTCTCAAATTTTGAAAGTTTCTTCATACAAATCTTTTGTCAAATTACAAAAAATTTGAGAAATAGCAATTGCTTTTTTTTTATTAATACGACCCATTATCCCCACTTTGCCAATAAATCTTACGATATGTAGAGATCTATTGAGAAAATAAATATATACTACATACTCTGGCAACCATTTTCTGCACACTTGAGTGCAAACCAAAATTTTGGTCTGCACACTCGCCTATCCACGATACGACGGTCTGTACAACTTTGACACCCTACGGGACAGTGAGCTTCAGCTGACACCGCACGTGCTGTTCATCGCTGACATATGTTTTGTGCATCGTCGACAGCACTTTCTTAAGGGCCTTGTGAGAAAAGTGATGCCTGGCTTTGCGTACGTGTGATCTTGCATCACCTTCTCTCTTATGTACTTTGGCTATCTATTCAAAATAGGTTTGTCTCTTTTACTCCAATCACAAGTGATCAAAAACAATAGCACTCTAGTTAGCAGCATAGTTTATATCTATAAGTTGCGACACTCTCAGCTGATCGTCTGGCATGTTGTGCCTGTCACCATGTAGTGCTACTACTACTGTAGTACTACTACTTATATTTTTTCAATAAATAATTCAAAACTTCTTTTGTTAATTTATAAAATACTAGCTGTTGCCCGCGACTTCGTATGCGTATAATTTCTCTTCTATTTTTCAACTCTGTTGGTAAATAATAAGTACCAACAAAAAATACTGGATTTCAACTCTAAGATGATGCCTGCTTTCAACCAGCTCTTCGCGTCCGTGTTTGAACAGCTCGGCAGGTAGTCCGTCTTTTCCAGGAGCTTTATTGTTTTGGACCCGGGGTATAGCTGTCCTCACTTCATCATAGTCGGGTGGTGGAATGTTTTTTCCATCGTCAGGGATTGTGGTATCGGGTTCGACGACTCCCTCGCAATTTATCAATGAGGAGAATTTATCGCTCCATAACATAAGTACACTCTGTACCTCGGTTACCAGGTAGCCATTATTTTATTTCTTATAACAAAATAGCCATATTAAGCATTTTGAGATTAAGAAGGTTCACATTTTATGAGATATCTCCGAAGCCAGTTTAGGTATTGAAATTAATCAAATGGTTTATGGCAGCATTCATAAACACCTTTCGTTTGATACCCATATTGTACTAACACATTTTGGTGCACATATTGGCCGATAACTCCGAAACCGGTCGAGATATCGAAACAAATAATACCTTAAACTTTAAGTTGAGCGTCTAGCAATCCAACAAAAAAAGTTCAATTCCATTCAGCAATTTTTGAGTGATACGGCCACAAACATACGGACAGACAGACAGACAGGCAAAAATTCTAAAAATGGTTGATTTGGATTCTACTGGCTTAATAATGCTTCCCCCAATCATTTTTTTCTCGATATCTGCAATGTACAGACATCGACCTGTTACAATTTTATTATATGTAGAGATTAACAAATTATCTAAGCTTTTACATCATCTATATCTACATCTACACTAATATTATAAAGAGGAAAGATTTTGATTGTTAGGGTGTAAAACAACTAGGTAGTTAAAATTTATAGTATTATGATGGCCATTTATGGTCGGTACAGGGGCGCCGAGAAAGTGGCTGCCTAGGGCGCTCTGGACCTTTAATCCGCCACTGATGTACATACATATTCATGCATGTGTGTACGTATATATGGATGTACATACATATGTATTAGAGCGGGTCCATTTGTATGGGAGTGAAAAAAGTGAAAAATCGCATACGCGGATAATGTTCTAAGGACTCTTCTAACTAACTTTGCCAAAGAAACCATAGGTCTTAAACCAATTCTTAGTCCGCGGGTTTTAAGCCGAAGTTTTTTTGACAGGTAAAAAAAAATTTTGTATTTCGCAGGCAGAAAAAAATGATTCGAACTTCTTACCAAGAAGCCAGGATATACTTTTCCGAAGGACTTTGATGTGCTGAATCCGAATCTGAAGTCAAACTTACCAAATTCGAAATAGTTTTCGAGATATCTTGACCTAAAAATGCAAGTGCAAAAAGTGCAATTTTCTTAAGATTTTGGAGTTAGGGCCAGCCGAAAGAAGTCATTTAAAGTCTACGACCATTATCTTAACAAATAGGCTTTGCACTTTCAAATGCCGTTAACCTTGTTAACGTGTCTTTTTTGGTCTCCGAGATATCGCTGTTTTAAAATCTGCATACTTTTCAGTGCGTACACAATGTATTTTTTTCTTTAAAATACTTGCATTTCTTTGCTGTCATTTTTAACATGTTGCTGTTTCTTCTACCTTGTCAAACTACGGCTCCACCAATATACCAAACATCCAACAGCCGCACTATTTCTCCGCATTCAACGGTTGTGTCGTGCTCACCGGCTCCAACATTTTAGAATACATCCACCAGGTTGCGATAATTCACAGGTTTTCGATTTTGTTGCATTCACCGGTGCCACCAATTGCGATAATTTAATGGTTTTCGATTTTGTTGCATTTACCGATTCCACGAATTATGAGTACTTCCACCAATTGCGATAATTCACCAGTTTCATCATTTTTGTTGCAATCACCGGTTCCACCAAATATGATCACTTCCACCAATTGAGATAATTCACGGGTTTATCGTTTTTTGTTCCATTCACCGGTTCCACCAATAATCAGCACCTCCGCCAATAGCGATAATTCGCCGGTTTCATCGTTTTTGTAGCATTAACCGGTTCCACCATTTATGAGCACTTCGCTAGCTTAGAGTGCAAATTGTGTAAGTCCATTTTTCAAACTTTGTAGGAGAGACAAAAAACACAAAATAAAAAAATTTCAAAATGAAAAAAAATTTTCTGTTCATATAAAAATTTTGGACTTACACAATTTTCTTCTCTTTTTGGACTTACACAATTTGCGTACCACTGAATAACAACGAGTAGAAATATGACAAGTATCACAGAATTCTTTAGAGTGGTGCGTATTTTATTTTTCTAGCTTTCTATACTTAAAAACACTTTTTCATAAAAATGGACTTACACAGTTTGCACTCTAAGCTAGCGACTTGAACCAATTGCGATTTCACCGGTTTCATCATTTTTGTTGCATTCACCGGTTCCGCCAAATATGATCACTTCCACCAATAGCGATAATTCACGGGTTCATCGCTTTTGTTGCGTTCTTCGGTTTCACCAATAATGAGAATTTCCACCAATAGCAACAGTCACCGGTTCCACCAAATATGACCAATTCCACCAATAGCGATAATTTACCGGTTTTATCGATTTGGTTGAATTCACCGCTACAACCAATTGCGATAGTTCACCGGTTTCATCGTTTTTTGTTGCAGTCACCAGATCCACCAATTATGGTCAAGAAACAGCAACATGTTAAAAATGACAGCAAAGAAATGCAAGTATTTTAAAGAAAACAAGTAAGGAAGCCTAAGTTCGAGTGGAATCGAACATTAAATACTCAGCTGTATGTTTTCATTGTTTGTTTGCGTTTGATGGATTTTATATAAAGCGAGTGCTGCATAAAGTGGTCGTAGCCACGCCCATTTTCAAAATTTTATCAGTCATCCAACTAAGCATATCAATATTATTCTTTGTGCAAAATTTCATTCTTTATGACTTCTAGTTACAAAGATGTCACGTTACAAATTGCCAAAGCGTGTTCCAGAAATATCTTTGCTAAAAAGTAGGCGTGGTCATAAACCGATTTCAATAAATTTTTGCGTGTCTATTAATACAAGTTATAAAAGTGTATAAACCAAGTTTCATCATAATATCTCAATTATTTTTTTTATGGGCTCCGAAATCTCGTAGGAGGCGGTGCCACGCCCATTTTCCAAAATTTTTTTATTTTTTGTTTCCGGTCTATTGTAGAAATCATACCACAAAATTTCAATGAATTATCTTTACATTTGACAAAGATATCGCTTAAAATGTTTTTATTAGGTCACTTTATAATACCCATATATAAAAGTGGGCGTGGCCGTCAACCGGTTTCTCTAAAATTTTGAACATGTATTACCACAAGTGGTAAAAGTGTACACACCAAGTTTCGTCATTATATATAAATTATTTGTCGAGTTATACGCTAAGAAATCTCGTATATTCCTGCTTCTAAAAAGAGGCGGTGCCACGCCCATTTTCCAAAATTTTTACGGTTTTTGTCTTATGTTCGTAGTTAGACTCCTGCCATAAAATTTTAATGATATATCTTTATATTTGACAGAGATATCGCTTAAAATGTTTTTATTAGGTCACTTTATAAGACCCATATATAAAAGTGGGCGTGGTCGTCAACCGATTTTGGAAATTTTTCGTCCAAACGTTTGCCTAAGTAAGTATATCACGTGTACGGAATTTCATCGATATATCTTCAACGGTTTCTGAGTTATGACTAATAAAACTTTCAATGTTTGCCCCTTAATAAGTGGGCGTGGCACCGCCCATTTTCCAAAATGTTTGTGTTTTTTGTTTTACATCCATAGTTGGACTCATGCGACAAAATTTCAATGATAGATCTTTATATTTGACAAAGATATTGCTTAAAATGTTTTTATTAGGTCACTTTGTAATATACATATATGAAAGTGGGCGTGGCCGTCAACCGATTTTAACTATTTTCCGTCCAAACGTTTGCCTAAGTAAGCAAATCACGCGTACCAAATTTCATCGATATATCTTCAATGTTTTCTGAGTTATGACATATAAAACTTTCCATGTTTGACCCTTAATAAGTGGGCGTGGCACCGCCCATTTTCCAAAATTTCATCAAATTTCTTTCTAGGGGCCTGAGCTCAACACGTGGGTAAAATTTCATCGCTCCAGCTATATTAGTGACTGAGATACTAAATTTCCGATTTTTTCTATATAGGAAAAGTGGGCGTGGTCATGCTCCGATTTCGCCCGTTTTCAATACCAACCGTCCCAGTCTCGATACCAACTTGCATTTAAAATTTCATCAAAATATCTCAATTTTTGAGCGAGTTAGAGTGTTTACAGACGGACGGACAGACGGACGGACATGGCTCAATCGATTTCTCTTTTCACCCTGATCATTTTGATATATATAAGTCTATATCTATCTCGATTATTTCATTCTGTTACAATCCACCGTTATGTGATTAAAACTATAATACTCTGTGTACTAGTACAGCTGAGTATAAAAATACATTGTGTTTGCACTGAAAAGTATGCAGATTTTAAAACAGCGATATCTCGGAGACCAAAAAAGACACGTTAACAAGGTCACCGGCATTTGAAAGTGCAAAGCCTATTTGTTAAGATAATGGTCGTAGACTTTAAATGAAATCATAACTTTCGGCTGGCCCTAACTCCAAAATTTGAAGAAAATTGCACTTTTTGCACTTGCATTTTTAGGTCAAGTTATCTCGAAACCTATTTCGAATTTGGTCATTTTGACTTCAGATTCGGATTCAGCACATCAAAATCCTTCGGAAAAGTATATCCTGGCTTCTTGGTAAGAAGTTCGAATCATTTTTGCCTGCCTACGAAATACAAAATTTTTTTTTACCTGACAAAAAAACTTCGGCTTAAAACCCGCGGACTAAGAATTGGTTTAAGATCCATGGTCTCTTTGGCAAAGTTGCTTAGAATAGTCTATAGAACATTATCCGCGTATGCGATTTTATCGAAAAATAATCGACCCTACATAATATGTATGTACATATTTATAATATTTTAAAAAGCCTTAGCTCTCATAGCGATAGTTATGTATATGTATGTAGGTATATCGACCCAATTTGCCACTGAGTGAAGTCGAGTTCGAATCGAGGTCGATTCGACGTCGTTTTGGAGAACTCGCCGGGGTGAACTCGAATCGAATTCTTTATTTTATAAAAAAATGAAAGTCGTTCCGACTTCGATTTATAACATCGGATCAATTTCGCCACGATGTCGGTTTGTCGAATTCGTGGCGTGTATTTTCTAACAAAGCGGGAATGAATTCATATGTAAATCTCAACTTATTTTATACCCCGCACCTCTTGGTCACAATTTAGGCTACTAACTGCACGATGAGCTTGAAGAACTGTCGTCCGAAGTGGAAACAGAGTGTAAACTACTGTGCGGCGCAGCGTTACAAAGGCCTACTTGATTTAATTTGTATACATATATGCAAAAAAAGTAACGTTGATGTACATGGCATGAAGTGCATTACCTACATTCAAGAAAAATTTAAAGAAATCTAAGCAATATTTGACTTAGAAAATATATTGAACAAAAATATTTCATTTGTTTACAAATAATAAAAAAAATATTATGAAAAGATTACGCATTGTGAGCAGCGATTTTTGCGATTCAGGCGATGTACATACATATGTGCTTCATCAGTCAGTAAGTAAACATAATTCAAGTATTCTGGCTTTAATAACGTCTGTCTCCTGCTTTCTATAGAAATAATATATTATTCTTTACAGAAAGAAGTGCAGATAAAACGCTAGATGTTGTTTTGGAAAAACTGGAAACCATTCAAGAAACCCGAAAGAAGATGGTGAATTGTATTTATGGCTTTAAAATAAACCTGCTTTCGTCCAATAAAACCATTATCGTAAGAGTACCCTGTTCTTTTTAACTAAATTTCTTGTATTGAAGAAGTATTTTCTATGCTCACTGCATTAGCGACTCCCCGACTTTCCAACACTCCAAGCATTCGTTATGAAGCTTTATCAAGTCGCATTGTGCGTCGTCAAAGAGTCGGTTTTGCACGTCGCTATCTTGTAATTTTTGCACGTCGTTAACGAGTCGTTATTGTACGTCGTCTACGAGTCATTTTGGCACGTCGTCAATGACTCGTTTATGTGGCTCGCTAGTGAATTGTTCTTTACATCCACTTACGACTTCGCCGGCAGGTCGCACGCGATAGTCGCCGGCGAACGAATCTTTCACTAGACCGAGCCGGAATAGAATTCGATTCGAAGTAGTTTGGCAAATTGGGGAGTTTAAATTTTATTAAGTATGTATTTATTCAAACTAATTAAATTATTCAATTTATTTAAATTAATATTTATAAAAATTTATATTTACATACCGATGTACCTACATATATATTTATGTACATTTGTAGTCTATATGTATGAGTTAAGGGTTCCCTGCAGTAAAAATCCGCAATGAATCCATAATGAATCACTGATGCAATTCACCTATGACGAGGAATCATCAGTGAATACTTTCATATAAAGACTGATGATTTTTTCATATAGGTAAATGGTTTGCTTTCCTCAGAAAAAAAAAACAAAAACAATTAAAAAAAATATGTATACTGAGTTATGACGACAGTGATGAATATTCAACAAAGAATCATCACCGATCCTTCAGCAGTGAAACAAATTTACTGCAGGGTTGTTAAACATTTTATTTAACATAAATACCTATGTACATATATATGTATGTTTTTAATTCTTACTTGAAAACTAGAATACAACAATTGAGCATTAAAAAAATAAGTTCGCATTTTATTTATTTGTACACATGTAGGTACTATGTATGTATATACATTCGAAATGGAAAATATCATTACCCGCATTCCATTATTGAATAGACATACATATGTGCATGCATTAATATTATATACATACATTCATACATATGTACAATTTAATAAAATCCGAACTTGTATTTTGAACGTACGCTCAGTTGGTCAATTCCAGTTTTAAAGTAAAATCTAAAGATGTAGGTACCTATGTTAAATAAAATATTTATATACCTAGACTACATATCGACGGCTATTTCAAAAATTGTTTGAAAAACGTCTTATTTCAGAATTTTTTTCAATAACGTCCTATTTCATATGCATATACATACATATGTATGTATGTATGTGTCGAATGAATACAAATATGTATGTAAACTTATACATATATAAACTTTTTATTAGATTGAATAAATACATAATAAAATTGTTAAAGTGCAACTTCAATATACATATGTACATATATATCGCTATAAGACCTAATGCTTTTTAAAATATTATAAATATATACATACATATGTACATACATACATATATACGTACACAAATGCATTCATATGTATGTACATACATGTGGGGTGACAACTTCGTATTAAATATAAAATACAATGTAGCAAGACGTATCAACAACTTATTCATCAAACGTGAGGTGGCAACAATCATCGATTTACAATAATTAAACTTGAAGCGGCAACACTTATCGAGTACTAATTTGATTCAACGAAACTGGCAACACTGATTGGCGAACTCCATTTTTGAAACGAGCAGTTGAAGCAGAAGTCGAGTGAGAGAAAGACGTAATCGTATGCGGTTGTGCTTTAAATTCATTTAAATTGTCCATTACTTAACTTTTCATTTAAATTATATACAATTACATACATTTTTCAATACAATTAACAAAATTAAACCACATTTTGGGGGCTCGTCCTAGTGAAAAGTGAAATAAAATGGCATGTTTAAACGATAAAATAAGTGCAAATTTACGTGCATGCAAAAAGCCGAGCATTGTGGCTTTGCATAAATTCGTGTTCGGTAGGGAAGGCGATAGAAACAACAGACGCCGGCTGCGCGAATTCAGTGGCTTTGACTTTGATGAGAAAAGTGAAGAATTTTCTAAAAAAAATTAAATACATTCAAGACAATTTGACGCAAGCCGACTTAATATCCATTTGTAACGTACTTGGAATTAACCAGCAAGGTGAAAATTTGTGTATACGAATTTTTAAAAATTTGCAAGCGGGTAGTTTAATGGCGTATAATGAACAAAACGACGACGACGGAGCGATCGGGTCGGATGACGAAACCGACGACGATGAATACGAAGACGTAAGAAGTGTAAATAATACAGCCATACAACAAAGCCTTGCAAATTCAACGACGCAAACGCAAACGCAAACACAAAGTAAAGCAGCAGCACACAACATTGGCAGTGGCCGCGACGACGACGGCAATGTATATAATTTCGCGTACGGTAACGACGGTAACGGCGGCGGTATTAACAGAAGAGCGTTTGACGACGAAGTCGACAGAATGACGACAGCGCGCTTTGCAATCAGTTTTAGAGACATCGAAGAAAGTATTAGAAATTTCGACGGCACAAACTCTATTCAAATAGAAATTTGGATTAGAGAATTCGAAGAACAGGCAGAGCTTATGCGTTGGAATGATTTCCAAAAATTTCTTTTCGCAAAAAAATCATTAAAAGGCATCGCAAAGTTGTTTGTATCAAGCGAGCGAGGTTTGAATTCGTGGAGCAAGCTTAGAGCTGCGCTGCTTGCAGAATTCAAAACGAATGTAACAAGTAAGCAAATACACGAAATGCTTGCTCAAAGTAAACGCGAAAAAAACGAAGGCGTGTTTGAATTTTTTTATCGGTTAAAAGACATTTCATCGCGAGTACATATAGAAAACGAGGCGTTAATGCAATACGTAATCGATGGTATAGACACAAAAGAGAAAAACAAAACGATTTTGTATGGTGCACAAACCATGAGTGATTTTAAAGAGAAACTAAGCCTATACAAGATAATGTCTGAAAAAGAGAAGTGCTGTGGTGAGAATCCAATTCGCCGAGAAGATAATTTAAAAAAGCATACAAAAGAATTGGTATGTTTTAATTGCGGCGATAAAGGCCATGTGTCAAGCAAGTGTCAAAACAAAGAAAAAGGCACAAAGTGTTTCAGTTGCAATGTCCGTGTCCAAACACAGCAACTCTGCCGCGAAATTATCCAACGATTCTCTTTTGTGCCGCTGTTCTGTCTTCCATTTGTCCAAACACATCAACTCGTCGCTGGCCAACTTTTGTTCATTATGTTTTGTTCTGGCATTCTTCGAACGCTCTGATTGGTCACTGGCGATAAGAATTGCTGCACAAAGCGTGTTGTCCGAGCACCGACGACTTGGTGCCCCCCTCCTTTCCTCGTCGCCTTCTCACCCACAAACGAACAAAAGCAGCGGGTTGCTCAACTTCGTGTCTCCGTGTTTGGACGTCGACAATTCATTCGGGCATATCGCAAAAAATTGCAATGTAAAGAAAACAAACGACCCTGTGAGAAAAGTGAACACAATAAGTGCTAATGCCGACATAATGCACAAAAACGTAAATATTGAAGGTTGCGAATATGTAGCTTTATTTGACACAGGTAGTAGCGCAAATATAATGAGCAGTAATGTTTATGAAAAATTGAAGAAACCAAAATTAAAAGAGTGTACAGTGCAGTTGACTGGTTTCGGAAAAACATCTTCCATAAAGCCAATGGGTCAATTACAAGAAAAAATAATTGTAGATGATGAAGATTTCGTGCTAAATTTGTATGTTGTACGCAGTGACTATCTTGACGTTGATATTATAATTGGCAAAGATTTCTGTCGAAGTGCCGAGATATTGATAAATCCCGATGGGTTAAAAATACGGAAAATGCGTGACGTAAATGAAAACGAAAATTTGTCAATTTTAAATATAAATGTAGCTGACAATAACGAAGAAATTGACATTGGTGATAACGCGAGTGTGTCAGCCAAAGAAGAAGTGCGTGAACTTATATCGAATTATAAGCCGTTAAAATCAAAAACAACAAACATTGAAATGCGTATATTTTAAAAGACGAAGCAACTATTTTTTCGCGGCCGCGTAGAATGGCTTTAGCCGAACAAAAAATTGTTGACGAACAAATTGAAGATTGGCTCGAAAGCGGTATAATCGAAGAATCAAACTCCGAGTTTACAAGTCCAATTGTTCTCGTAAAAAAACGTAATGGTTCATCACGACTATGCATAGATTTCCGCAGGATTAACAAGGTAATTGTTAAAGATCACTTTCCTTTACCACTCATAGAAGATCAGCTAGATAAGCTGCAGGGGGCTAAGATATTTAGCACCATTGATCTGAAGAACGCTTTTTTTCATGTACCGGTTGAGGTTTCAAGCCGGAAGTATACGTCATTTGTTACGCCAAACGGTCAGTAACAATTTCGTAGGGTACCATTCGGACTTTCAAACTCACCTGGAGTATTCCAGCGACAAGTAAATGCTATTTTTAGAAATCTTTCACGTAAAGGTATAGCTCTTCCTTACGTTGACGACGTTATAATTCCTGCAATAAATGAAGAAGAAGCTATACGAAATCTCAAAGAAGCCATCGAATTATGTAAAGATTATGGATTAGAGTTAAATATTAAAAAATGCAGTTTTTTGAAAACCCGTATACAGTTTCTTGGTCATGTCATCGAAGACCAAAGACTATACCCATCACCCGAAAAGATCGAGGCCGTAGCTAAGTTTAAACTACCACAAACGATAAAACAATTGCAGAGTTTTTTAGGGTTAACGGGTTATTTCCGGAAATTTATACCGCAATATTCATTGATTGCAAAACCATTATCAGACTTGACTAAAAACAAAGTAAAATTTAAAATGGGACAAGATGAAGAGGCTGCTGTTAATACTTTGAAGAAACTTTTAACAGAAAACCCAGTTTTAAACATTTATAATCCAACGTACGAGACATAAGTCCACACAGATGCATCTATAGATGGGTTCGGTGCAGTTTTGCTGCAAAAATCCCCAGACGACAATCAACTTCATCCAGTGTATTTTATGAGCAAGAAAACAGCAGATGCACAACGAAAGTACACAAGTTATGAGTTAGAGATACTTGCAGTAATAGAAGCACTGACGAAATTTCGTGTTTACTTGCTAGGAATACATTTTAAATTGATTACCGACTGTAATGCATTCACCAAGACGCTTGAGAAAAATAATTTATGTGCGAGGGTAGCTCGTTGGGTTCTTCTTTTACAAGAATATGATTACACGGTTGAACATCGGTCGGGTACACGCATGAAGCACGTCGATGCCCTTAGCAGGTACCCAATAATGACAATTACCAACATTGGTACATGTGATGGTATCAAGAAAGCACAAGATAACGACGAAAAAATAAAAGAAATCGTCAGCGACGGTAAAAAAACGTATGAAGACTATTTTCTCAAATCCGGTATACTTTACAAACTAGTAAACGACGTTAAATTACTAGTTGTTCCAACATCAATGCAGAGGCAAATTATCAGCAAGGCACACGACGTAGGTCACTTCGCAGTGAAGAAGACGAAAGATTTTATTTGCAAAACATATTACATACCACGGTTAGAAGAAAAAATTAACGACTATATAGAGTGTTGTATTCCATGCATAATTAGTAATCGCAAAAGAGGAAAACGAGAAGGATTTTTACATCCTATTCAGAAGGAAGATGTACCACTCTATACTTATCATATAGACTTTTTAGGTCCATTAGAATCGACACATAAAGACTACAAGCATATCTTAGCTATTATAGACTCTTTTACAAAGTTTTGCTGGCTTTATCCCACGAAGTCAACAACGTCGAATGAAGTAATTACACGCTTGACGAACCAAAGCACAGTGTTTGGCAACCCAATGTATATCATTTCAGACAGAGGTTCTGCTTTTACCTCTCAAGATTTCGTAAAGTATTGCAACGACGAAGGTATTAAGTTATTGCATGTAACAACAGTTCTGCCACGAGTAAATGGCCAAGTGGAGCGATTAAATTCCATCATTATTTCGGTATTATCCAAGCTTAGCGTCGACGATACAACAAAATGGTACAAGAACGTCGGAAAAGTATAGCAAGCGATTAATTCAACATACAGCAGAAGCATAGATACGACTCCTTTTGAATTGATGACAGGCACGAAAATGCGCACGCGAGAAGATTTACATCTAAAAGACCTTATCAACAAAGAACTCTTAAAAACATTCATCGAAGATCGAAACGATTTGCGAGCAAAAGCGAAATCCAGTATTCTAAAGGTACAAAACGAAAATAAGAAAAATTATAATCTGCGACGAAAAAACGCAACACAATACAAGATTGGCGACATCGTAGCCATAAAAAGGACGCAATTTGGTAGCAACCTCAAATTAAAACCAAAGTTTTTGGGGCCTTATCAAGTTACAAAAGTTAAACACAATAATTCATATGACGTACAGAAAACGGGTAATAGCGATGGTCCAAAAAATACAACAACTTGCGCAGAATTTATGAAGCCATGGCCAGAAATCAGCAATAAAAACAACAGCCACACATTCGGGCGAATGATTAACAGGATGGCCGAATGTGGGGTGACAACTTCGTATTAAATATAAAATACAATGTAGCAAGACTTATCAACAACTTATTCATCAAACGTGAGGTGGCAACAATCATCGATTTACAATAATTAAACTTGAAGCGGCAACACTTATCGAGTACTAATTTGATTCAACGAAACTGGCAACACTGATCGGCGAACTCCATTTTTGAAACGAGCAGTTGAAGCAGAAGTCGAGTGAGAGAAAGACGTAATCGTATGCGGCTGTGATTTAAATTCATTTAAATTGTCCATTACTTAACTTTTCATTTAAATTATATACAATTACATACATTTTTCAATACAATTAATAAAATTAAACCACATACATGCATATATCATATTTATGATCTAATAAACGCACGCCATCATCCAAAAACTGCGCCTTCACGATGCCATTAGCTGCTTAAACCTCACAAAAAACCCTTGTGAACGCATAAAATGATAGCTCAAAGAGCGATCGAAAAATGATAAACTCAAAAAATGATCGCTAGCGCAAAAAATTATAAAATAAACTCATAGAATGAATTTACCAGAGAAATTGTACGATAATTCATTTTTGAGTGAATTTATGCATTGAGTTTATTGCCACCGCTATGAGCGATCGATTGCTGTTGTGCGTTAGTTCGCTCACTATTTGAGTGTTTATACATTTTTCTTTGAATATTTGTTTGTGATATGAGTAGAATGTATTTTTGAGTGTTCATGAGTGAGTTTTTCCGTACCCTGAATAATGCTGATGCGTCTTTCTTCGTCGAAATATTTTATAATGCGTCTCTGTTCGTCGAAATATTTTTTAATGCGTCTATCTTCGTCGACATGTTTTGTAAAGCGTCTTTCTTCCCCGACATATTTTTAATGCGCCTTTTTTCGTCGACAAATTACTGGCATGCGTCTTTCTTCTTCCGGAGCGACGATATATGCATATGAAATTTAGGTAAATAGCTGTCTAAGTAAGTATTATACAGATATCCAAATCAATGTAGAATTTCACCTTTTTTGGACGTGCATACGTACTTTTTTCGCAATGTTGAAAAGAAATTTCCGCTCCTTTACTTTCCTCCTTAACTGTCTCGAGATTTCAAAAGTTTTCAATTATCACTGAATGATAAAACGGTTTGTATTAGTTGAAAGCGGGTGAAGGTAAACCATGGCTTTGTGGTGGTTGCGAGAACCTTAAAATGAAGGGAGCAGCTTCAGGGCTTGAGTTCAAAAGCCACTATTTTGTGTTGATTTCAGCAAAATAAGTCTTTTTCAAATCTCAAGATTACTCAAACACTTAAGCCTTACAGTAAACCAAGAAAAAAGGCTTAACTCTAAATTCTCGACAGATAGATCAAAGAGAGACAGTTTTCGACGCGTTTCCCAGAAGCTTGCCGTGTAGCGACCAAAGTTATAACACAATGAACCAGTTTTGGTGCACAACTCCAATGAATAGGGAGCATAAGCATATTTTTAGCAAAAACTTACACAAGCATACTTATGGCATTATATATGTATGTATATAAAATATAAAACTTACGTGCTTAAAGCCTTCAACACAACGGAGCACAGTGGTTCGGCTCCATACATTTTGCGGAAAAAATAGAAGGAGTGGTCCTAGGGTATTGAGTTACCCCCATTAAAGGCATTGACGGCACCAAAAATTGTTGAAATCAGCCACTGCCTAGGGGTATCTCCCCTGGACCTATAGTACAAATTTTTAAAGAAAAATTTTAATTTCAGCTCAAAAAATTAAGATATCTTCACGAAACATGGCGCATAAGTTACTGTCATGAAAGATATCGACAATACCAAATATAGGCGTGTTTGGCAAACAACCACGCCCACTTTTCCTAGACCTTTTATTCAAAAACAAATGAAGATATGTATACATTTTCGGTAACTAAAAAGAGCCCTTGTAAAAATTTGATGTACTTAATGATTATATTTATAATACATATAATCGAAAATATAATAGCCGTGTTTCACATACGGTGATGCTAACCCAGATAAAAATTTTTGCATGTAAATGCAACAACAAAGATTTCAGCTCGATTAAACCAGATAAATTGCTGGTTCAATTTCTGATCCGCCCTGTTCGATTTGTTTTCTCCGTGCTTATTTGGCAGCACAGTGCTTTTTTGATTTGGCAGAACTGAAAAGTGACATTTGTGTATGTATACATATATATACATATACCCTGCAGTAAATTTGTTTCACTGCTAAACGATCATTGATCATTCTTTGTTGAATATTCATCACTATCGTTTTGCGTTGGTGTAAGCGTGCAAGCTATATTGAAAAACCCAAACGAAATACCATCTAGGCGGTTATAAACCCACGAGCCAGCTTGTATTTCGGTAGGTTTTTTGACATTCGGCAGCTTTTCTGACAAATTTTTCAATTTGACTATAAAACAAATTATATTTAAAATAAAAAATATATGGAAATACAAATTTCAAATTTTCCTCTTGTAAGCTTCTGCTTTGGCCGTAAGGGGAAAGAAGAAGTCCGGAAGAAAAATTATACTGCGCACTGGCTTCTCCTTATAACATGGAATACATAGCTATCCCGCCATTTGAGTTTCATAATTTATTTCAGTAATTTAAATTCAAATTTCCAAAAAAATAATTTTTGAAATAGTTATTTTCATTTAGTTTGAAGTTTAAAGTCAATCAAATTGTTTTTGAGGGAGTATTTGTTTCTTTTCAACATACAGAAGAATGTTTTTGCGCTATTATAACTCTGACGAGTTTTATGGCCGAGCTTCTCTCCCAATTCGAGGTGTGCTCCTTTTGTTTTTCCTACCATTCGACAGTTTTATGCCGGCTCCGAACGGAGTCATATAGGCATGAGGAAAGCAAACCATTTATTTGAAAAAATTCAGCAACCTTTATATGAAAGCATTCACTGATGCCTCCTCATGATGAATTTCATCAGTGATTCATAAAGGATTCATTTCAGATTTTTACTGCTGGGTATATGTTGTATATGTTTCTTCTTCTTTTTAGTTCTTTTCAAGTGCAGCCAATTTTCATTATGAGCCGGATTGTTTCAGTAAAAATTTATCTTAACCCAGACCCAGATGTAATAACTGAAATGCCCCTAATATGTGTGTATATAAGGAAAGAAAAAAAAAACAAATATAAGAAAAATGTTTAATGATTTAGCATATCCTTGACAACAGGATCCAATTGCACACACTTTTTGTTGGGTTGCCGTCTTATGGACTTTATATAATGATCAGAACTTGCCAGTAATCGATTAATAACATCTGTATTGGTAGAAATTTTATCACTTTTCCTAGAAAACATAAGCCTAGAAATCATAAGCCCCATTTACTAGTAAGGGTTAACTCAGAACATGATAAGGAGTTCAACTTTTCTGCTGAGAAAGTACCAATAAGTCTTCTTGTTGTGTGATCAAGTAAACTTTGCAAATGAACAGCAGCATATGTTCCTGTTACTACAATTTCGTCGGGATAACATTTTTTTTTTTTCATCTAATACCTTAAAATAAGCTGGTAAAATGTTTAAACAAATGTGTTTGTTGCTATTGTTGTTTGCAAACCGCAATGTTTTGACGAATGTGTTTATCGTTATTTTTGTTTGCATTACCATTGATTCTAACAAATTAGGTGTATAATTTACCAATCTGCTTTTTATCTAATCCTCTCTGTGCCTTCATATTCGTAAACAAAAAAATGTTACATAAGATGTAAACGTTAATATATACGCATGAGCCTAAAAGCATGCTACATTTTTTCGCTTTTATCAAAATTTGATGGGACTTTCGACATTTAAATCAAGTTTACATCGATTGGGGAAAATATGGGAAAAAATTTTTAACATAAATCGACATTCCAAACTTTAATTTGATTACAGTTAGCGAGTGTAGCACGCTGTAGCACACAAACTTTTTGTCCATCGAATTTAGAAAAGGTAGCATTTATGAAGTACCATTTTTGCTGGCCTATATTTTTTTTTAATATTGGGCCGATTGCACTGATTTTTTCTTTAATTAGTCAAGGCAGTGCTATATTTTTTTCTAAACTCACAACAGGGACAATAGAGATATAAGTTATAAGGAAAATTTATAGCTAAAGTTATTAAAAATTTCAAGCAGTTTTTGTTGAATAAAATTTTTCTGACTTCTGATACCATTATTTTGTAAAAAAAATTAACTTTTTGCAAAGTAGTCATGAATTGTTCATATTTGGACATTTTTTTTATAAGACTACATCATTAGAATCTGAAAATTAGGTATTGAAAAAAATTTATTTTTTCCGCGGCTGAACCACTGTGTGGAGTGTCAATTTAATCGAAGAAGAAGAAATCTAAGACAAAAGAGTGCAACACAGTAATTTTGATGACTCAATCAATATGTCACATTGTCAGCACATCATTTCCCCATACACCCAATAAACACAACGGATTCGCCTCGAATTCGAGACGAGTTCGCTTCTCTGATTATATTATCGCGGCGATAGTTCGCGACAATAGATCGGCGAATCCGAATTCCCAGGCGAGTCACCCCTCATTAGCGATTCGCGCATTTTTATATTCTCGGATCGTTGGCGATTCGAGATTTAGGCTCATTGGCGAATACATTCTAGAAAATCTTCTTCTGCGAATCCGCCTCGAATTCGCCACGATATCATCCGAGCTTTTCAGTCGCTTGAGTAGAGTTTTAAATGGTAAATTAAAGTCCAACAGGGAATTTCTTCGTGTAAAGCAAGATTTAATAAAATTAATAAATGCTATTGCGATAATTGATTTTTCTCGAGTCCATCTCGAACTCGATACAAGTCCGAAAAAATACATTCACCTCCGCGAATTCATCTCGAATTCGCCACGATATCATCCTCGCTTTTGTGTTTATTGGGCACGGTTGGTTGCTGCTGCACACCTCTTGAATATATACTTAAGTCAAAAGGCAATGAGCGGTTCATGAAAAATTGTTCATTTACCCCCCAAGCGAAAAAAAGAAGCATATTTTTTGTTTACTCATTTTCTCTATCACAAATGTGTTGCTTGCGGTTTATGGTTTAAGTGTTTTCTTTAACACGGATGGTACACTTCACTTACATATACACAAATGTATATCTAAAGAAGCTCTTAAGTTTTCTTTATTTCAGCTGCTTCAATTTATTAATATTGTTGTTGTTGTTGTTTTTGTTCGTGTTCTTGTCATTTGGTGTCATCATTTAAGAAATTGAGTTGAGCGGTGTTAGGAGACTAAGAAGTTAAGTTGATTTGGCATTAAGTGTTATCTACAAATTTCACGTTGGGATTTTATCACTTCACCATCAAAGAAATCATCGCCTTCTCTCTGCGATGAAAAATTTATACAAATTATTTTTTTTTTTGGCAAAGTGAAGTTTCAAAAACCCTGCCCTCATTATTCATGGATTTTTCAACTTACACTTTCTGCGTTTTCTTTTTAGTGATATTTTATTATGTCATATACATATATGAATATGATTTGGTTGCACCTTCAATGCTAGTAATACTATAATATAATATAATACAATGGCGCTATTATAACTCTGACGAGTTTTATGGCCGAGCTTCTCTCCCAATTCGAGGTGTGCTCCTTTTGTTTTTCCTACTAATTGGGTGGACCTGCAATTTTATGCCGGCTCCGAACGGCGAATGCATTTTTTGTGAGAAGTTTTTCATGGCAGAAATACACTCGGAGGGTATGCCGCCCACTGCCGAAAGGTGACCGCTGCTCTTAAAAATCCAATAATTGAATTTTTACTAATTAGAAAAATTTTTTTGGTGTTTGCTCGGACTCGGGTTAGAACCCGAGACCTCTGGTATAGCAGGCGAGCACTCTACCCACTGCACCACAGCGGCCACAAATACTATACCAGAGGCAAATATTCAGATTATTATATTATTTTTGAAAAAAATTTAGTCAGCTTAACATATTCCTTTTTTAAAGAAAACGAAAGAAAAATTCCTTGTAAATAAAAGACCGAAATTGGAATCAGTATATGAATACCATAAATAAGTCCTACAGTTTCATTCCGATAATTATTTACAGATAAACTTCGTCACTGATTACGCAGAGCTAAGTTAGGTACCTAAGCTGGTAAAATATTGAGTTAAAAATTAAATTTTATTGATATTTTAATATGGCACGATACGTTATATTCTGAACTCAGCTACATATACGAATATAATCCAAATACACCCTTATATATCGCAAAATATGATTTGTATGTGTACAAACTTGTAGATATGTACATATATATGTATGTAGGTACATACATTCGCTAAATGCCTATTGCCAGCATCGCTCATGGCAAAGAGCAATAGGAAATTGCTGAAATTGCTTTGGCGCTAATAATCACAAAATGAACGCCGGAAACGACTCCGCAATTTAGATGGTGCACTCGCGATTTATGCGCAAAGGTCAACTCAGAGGTGTTGGAGATATTATTTGGTGTTTCTTTACAGATGAGCATCTGTTATAGAGGACGAAGCCAAATACATATACGATACTCAGCTGTTGGTTTAAACATAAAATCGCAGCGGATTCTAAATTAATCATTAAATTATAAATTGAGGAAAAGTGTGCGATATAATCTAGCACAATGCTGGAAAACATTTTTAAGTCATCGGCTTCAGTACAACATAAAGAAATTCAATTGATTTTTCAGAAATAAATGTTTTTTGGTATGGCCTTTCCAATTAAACATACTACTTTTTTGTCTAATAAATTTTTGTTAATACAAAGAAATTGACAGCAGAAAATATTGAAAATGTGACATTTTATTTTCCCATTCATGAAAGGTATGGGTCTCTCGATCGATTTTAATTGTTTTTTATTATTGTAGATTAGTGCAGATTATACTTTGTTACTATTTATTATTTGTTTGCCCGCTACGATTTGAAATTTAAAGCCACAGCACAGGTCATCCATTACAAACTCTCGCCAACAAAATTTAATGTGAACAACGTAGGTATGTATACTCAAGTAGCGGAAACAAAATAAAATAAAATCCAAACTGCATAGCGTTTGTGTGCCCGGGCGTATGAGCAACATTTTCAGATGATTTCAGATGCTTATGCACATGTACTTACTCCATATTTAGTATACCAATATTAAATTACATGAGTTTTATACAAGTTTTCAAATCAAAAATCTAACTCTACGCTAAGGGTATAACTTTTAATGATAGTCACTTAGTGGCGAAATCGTGTTGAGTGACATTGTGAAACGATCTTGGAAACTAAACCGAAAATAAATTAAAACAAGTAAAAGCGCGGCTGTCTTCGGCCGTACCGAAGACTTCATACCTTTCATGAGTGGGGAAATGAAAAGTTACCTATGTATGTACATAGCCGGATTAAGTTTAATTTATAATTTTAATTCTGTGGGTTATTTATGGAAAGATTTATTAGAAAAAATGGTGTCTTTACTATTTAAATGGAGGAGTTATACACCAAAATGTGCATATCTGAACAATCGGTTGTATGGGAGCTATATGTTATAGTGGTCCGATCTTGACAATTTTCGGTAATCCCGTTTGGGCCCATATGTGTACAAATACTTCAAAATTTCACACCGTTAGCTGTTAAAATGGAGGAGTTATACACCAAAATGTCCATATCTGAACAATCGGTTGTAGGGAAGCTATATGTTATAGTGGTCCGATCTTAACAATTTTCGGTAATCCCGTTTGGGCCCATATGTGTACAAATACTTCAAAATTTCACACCGTTAGCTGTTAAAATGGAGGAGTTATACACCAAAATGTGCATATCTGAACAATCGGTTGTATGGGAGCTATATGTTATAGTGGTCCGATCTTGACAATTTTCGGTAACCCTGTTTGGGCCCATATGGGTACAAATACTTCAAAATTTCACGCCGTTAGCTGTTAAAATGGGGGAGTTATACACCAAAATGTGTATATCTGAATAATCGGATGTTGTGGAACTATATGTTATAGTGGTCCGATCTAGACAATTTTCGGTTACCTTGTTTGGGCCAAAATGGGCACGTCTACTTCAAAGTTTCATGTCCTTAGCTGTTTAAATGGGGAAGTTATGCACAAATTACTTCCAAAAATTTCATGTATATCTGAATAATCGGTTGTTTTCTATATGTTATAGTGGTCCGATTCGGCCGGTTCCGACAAATGATCAGCTGCATATAACAACATACCTGTATTCCGAATTTCATTCAGATATCTCAAAAACTGAGGGACTAGTTTGCGTTCACACAGACGGACGGACGGACAGACGGACCGACGGACAGACGGACAGACGGACATGGCTTAATCGACTCAGCTCGTGATTCTGATCATATCGGTATATATTTTGGTGGGTCCCCCACGCTTCCTTCTGGTACTTTCGACAAAAATTTGTTGGCACTAAGTTATAATACCATTTCATTCTCATGAAAGGTATAAAAAGTAGTGCACCTTAAGCATTAGTGAGCACAATATACCCAGCTGATTGAGTAAATATTATAAATTTGCTTTGAGTCTCATGCCTTTTACTTAAAAATACTATATCTGGTCGTGCATTCGTCCTTTTGCCCATCCATATGAATTGCTGTAGACAAAATAAGGATAAGTGACGTTTTTACTGGCTTCATGGTGTTATAGCATAGGTAACGCCTATTTTAAAGATTCCTAAATGAATAATGCAAAATTTTACCATTATTTTGAAATAGTCAAATTTGGTGGATAATATATCCGACTGTATCTGATAGTTTCTTGACTGAAGCTATAAAAGCCCATAAACCCTTTTCTTTCTCTAACTTTAGTACCAAATATATTTCACCACAGCGTGGTATGCTATGCACGTACA
Source organism: Urophora cardui (assembly GCA_960531455.1). Taxonomy (NCBI): domain Eukaryota; kingdom Metazoa; phylum Arthropoda; class Insecta; order Diptera; family Tephritidae; genus Urophora; species Urophora cardui. Next base: position 95,369,639 of record OY482671.1, on the reverse strand, counting down.
TACATATGTATGTATGTATGCTTTTATATGAATTCTCCATGTACATGATGTTCAAATGTGCTAACAAATGTTAACTGTTCACCCCCCCTGTAGTTATGAATGTAGAGTTCCATATTCGGTGTCGGTGTGTCGAAAATGCCATATAAAAGTAATTAGAATATATTCGGTGTTTTGTGTTCGGCGTTTAGTTGACTTAACGAGCATTTCAACAAGTTTGTGGTATGCAACAACAAAAACAACAACTACATTTTGAGCGTATGTTACGATACCAATATATATATATATATATTATATTTGTATATGTTTATACATTAGGCTGGTCCCCAAATGTGTGGAGAGAAATTCTATATCATATTTAGTGAACCCCACCTCGAATAATACAACATATAAATTTTTGTCACGATCAGAGACCCCTCTGCGATACCCTTTAACAATTCCCAATCAGAACCAAAATTTATATTTAATATACTTGAGTTCAGGACTATAGCGCATTTTGCGAATTAGATATAAGAAATAAGTATTTTAATTTTTTTTGATTCTCTATAGAGGTTTCTGAACTTTGACCTCTGTGCGACACTCCTCAACCATCTCCGATCGGGACCTTGCGAACTTGACAAGGGATGCCGGAAAATTTGGAATAGCTGGGAATAGAATACAAAACGCTTGAAGAGATTTGAAAGTAAATAAAGAAGAGAAAAGTTTAAAAATAAATAAGAAGAACTTTTTGCTTTTATGAGAAATTAAATTTTTGGTAAATAATACAAAATATCTATGTATATATCAGTGGTCACAAATAACAGAATCCTAAATCGTCCTAGGAAATTAAAATCTTTTCCACAACATTCGCCCTTACGATTTAACTTGAAACTAAATGCAATTTTCATTGGCTCCAATTGAAACATTTAACTCGCACACAATGCTGTCAGGTGGGCATCTAACGAGATCCATACACAACAATGAAAAGGCCCTTAAGCAAAAATTATCACTGAGCCATAAATGGCATCAGAGCCATCAGCAACACCAGTAAAAATATCAGCACTAGCAACATAAGCTAGACATTTTACTTGCCGCAACCTTTCCTGTATACTGTAGGTATACACTTATTTTACTCCTTCTTCGCTCCCATTTCAAACTTTGCCGCGAAGCACGTCAAAAAATGTAATAGCCAATAGCGCCCCACACATCAAAGTTATGAAGTCAAAAAGAGGAAATTAAAATTCGTTTGTGAAAGGAGTTGAGTTTCATGCATGTTTGGCACACACATACATACTTATTTAAATACATGAATCCGTATGTACTTATTTATCTACTATCTCCTTAAAGGATAGATTTAATCTTTTCACATCAAAATTTTGTCGTTCAGTGTTATTGTCCAGTTATGAAGTCATAATTTTGCGTGTGCACTACTTTATTGCAAGCAAATGATGTGCGAATTGTGGGCACCCAAACTTGTTGTTCCAAAATTTTTCCTCTCCTTTGTGGAAAGATCCAGCGAAGGAACTCTTTAAAATCAGCTTATGAATCTTGCGGTCACAAAAAGTATTTTGCTCTTATGTTTTCCATGATTAATTTACATACATACATATATCCTTCTCTATGAAAATGTTTTACATAGGTATGTATGTATATTTCTTTATAGGCTTTACAGTTTTGCCTAGATTTGGAGACAATGTTTATCTATATGCACGATGTATATGACGAAAGGTCTGAACCTATATGGATTCAGTTGTAAGTATCACAAATTGTGATTCACAATACATTCAATTTAGTGAATAAAATAACATCGAGTATTCCTATGCTCACAAGACAGCATTTACATATAATCTAGTGATGGGAGAGTATGCGATGATTTATTCGATTGTCGCGATTGTTCAAACATGTCGAATTCTATCAATAATTTTCATTCCTAATTGAGTACAATACCAACATCCTTAACCTTACCCTTAACCTTAAATTTAACCTTATCCTTAACCTTAACCTTAACCTTAACCTTAACTTTAACCTTAACCTTAACCTTAACCTTAACCTTAACCTTAACCTTAACCTTAACCTTAACCTTAACCTTAACCTTAACCTTAACCTTAACCTTAACCTTAACCTTAACCTTAACCTTAACTTTAACCTTAACCTTAACCTTAACCTTAACCTTAACCTTAACTTTAACCTTAACCTTAACCTTAACCTTAACCTTAACCTTAACCTTAACCTTAACCTTAACTTAACCTTAACCTTAACCTTAACCTTAACCTTAACCTTAACCTTCACCTTAACCTTAACCTTAACCTTAACCTTAACCTTAACCTTAACCTTAACCTTAACCTTAACCTTAACCTTAACCTTAACCTTAACCATAACCATAACCATAACCATAACCATAACCATAACCATAACCTTAAACTTAACCTTAACCTTAGATAACCTACACATGTGTAGTCATGGCAAAAGTTCATAAATTGGGTTACGAATTGCTACCTCACCCACCATTTTCTCCCTCCGATTATGTTTTTCCTGTTTCCAAATCTGAAGAAATGGCTGGCTAGTAAGAGATTCGGGTCAAATGAAGAGGTTATCACAGAAACGATTACCTATTTTGAGAGCCTTGAAAATCCAATTTTTGGAAGAAATATAAAAATTGGAAAAACGCTGGGCTGAGTGTATCAAGCTAGAGGAAGATTATGTTGAAAAGTAAAATGCCTTTTTGTCGAAAAAATTATTTCTTATTAAAACACAAACTAAACTGCGCAGATTGCTCAAACTTTTACGCTGCTCTTTTAAGAGATGATAGTTGACGTGAGCCGTATTGAATTCAAAATTACTGGTCGCTAAGTTCAAAATGTCACTGACTTATCAAACAAGCCGCGTACATTTAAAAAAGCTAAAAAGAGCAAGCAAAATATATATTTACGACCCATCCAGCAGAACTTTTAATATTTAATATCAGCTGTATTTTCACCCATTTTTATTCTTTTCCCAAAGTGCTTCGAAAATAAAAATCTTTAAAATGAGATTTTTAACTTTCGTTTTCGAGTTTTCTGTTAAAACGAAAATTATGTTAATACATATACAAATATTACGTACTTCCCAACAGCAAGCGTACAAAATTTTCTGTCTAAATGAATTTCTTCTGCGTTGTTTGAATGATTTTATTTCTTTTAGGGCATCTAGATAGTTGGACAGTTAAATATAAAATGCCCGCCAAATGGTTAATAGTGAATAACAAACAGCGAGTTCAAATGCTAAAAGAGGCAGTGGGGATGTTCAGCACGCAAATGTGACCGGGAACATCATTAGATGATCACATTTGCGATTTGTGTGAATATTAACTAGGAAAACCAACAGACAGGAGCGCACACTTGTTGTTATAGTGGGTAAGTAAATAAAAAGCGCTTGGGAAAGGACAAAGTTTATACTAACTGATGGTCACTACAAATGCACATACATATTTATTAGCGAAAGTTGTGAGCATAATTTTTTGGTTCGTGAAGTTGTATTTATGCGAATCTTGCTTGCCTTGTACTATCAAGCACATCTGAAGCGCTTTTCCTAACAACGATGGTTGTTTTCCTTTGTTTCACCAAACTTTCAGTCTACTATTTTTAAAATAGAAATAATAAAAATTAAATGTTTTTTAGAAAAAATAACCACTACCTTCAAAAATAGCATTCAAATCAATGGGTCATATTAATAAAAGCCAAGCATTTGCTTTTGCTTAAGATTTCAAACCTTTTACTCAAATTCTGAAATTTGGTTCATACAAATTATTGTCAAATTTTTAAAATCTTGAGTAAAAGCATTTGCTTGGTTTTTATTAATATGGCCCAATATATGCTAATTTTTAATTTTACTATTTTTCCGTTTCTTGATTTCTTGTTCGTTTTGCTCTTCGTGAGCATAATTCGTTCCATTTTTCCCTTTTAATTTCACTTGTCAGCTAGCTGCTGGTTTTCTATGAAACACGCCTAAAATGTTGACTCGAAGTGCTGAACAAGTTCTGAGAGCTGTTTCTCTCTTGTGTAAATTTTTTGCGTAAAAAAATGGAGAAAGCTTATATTTAGTACAATTTTGTAATAATTTGTAATAATTTTCTGTTAGCGAATACACCTAACACCTAATATCAGCAGCGATGGGAGAAATTTATTTGTGAAAGCTTTCAAAGCGCTGTCAATTAGATATTTCGGCTATTCGAAACTTTGAAGCGCTTCTAGCGTGTGAAGCAAAGCTGCCATTTGGCCAACTTTTGACATTTCTCAAAGCAAAGCAAGCATGCATTGAGCCAAAACCAAAAGATCAGCAAAACAATTTCGTGGTTTCTCGCTTTGTACTTACAATTTTTATCAACGGATTTAGGCACTGGGTTTGAATGATGAGTGCAAATAGAGAGAGAGGAACAGAGAAAGAGAAAGTGAGGATTTAATAACGTGTTTTAAAATAGTTCTACAGATACATACACATTCAAACATACGTACAAGCACAAAAATATAAACACAAAAATCAAACAAAAGTTACCGAAAAAAGGAACAATAAAAGCTTTAATATGCCCTAGAGCACTAACGTGCAGACAAAACAAAAACATGCAAGCATTAGATAAATCTACTTTTCACCACCACTTTGCAAATTCAATTTACCAACAAGTTTTCATCAAAAAGTTCAGACAAAAAAGTAAAAATAAATAGCATTTCATTTCCTTGATTGAGTTAGTTTTTCTCACCACTTTTAGACTCTAGGTGCATATTGAGCCCTAACCGCCAAAAATGCGTAACAAACAAAAAGTAAATTTTACAGGAGAAGGTATTTTTTTAATTTTCTTTGCATATAGCCTTGAAGTTTATTTGACCTCTAACTTCCAAACGGTAGATTTCAAAGCTATGAAATTTTGGGTTTTATGCGTATAACAATAAGTTATTGATTTCCATGAAAAAGCTAAAATCGGTAACTTTGTTGGTTACACTTTTTTGGCGAATTGCAAATTTTTATTCACTCCATTTAGATATCCATTGGGAGGTTGATTTTACTCCAATTTACCTAAAATACCGATTTAACTCTCCATTGATTTTGTGGGATCACACTTTAGGCTCACTGATACATATGTATTTATGTGTGTATGTTCCCAGCACAATCGGTTTCTGAAAATTGAATTATACAATTTGTTTTTATACTCAGCTGTACTAGTACACAGAGTATTATAATTTTGATTTCATAACGGTGGATTGTAACATAATGAAATAATCGAGATAGATATGGACTTATATATATCAAAATGATCAGGGTGAAAAGAGAAATCGATTGAGCCATGTCCGTCCGTCCGTCCGTCCGTCCGTCCGTCCGTCCGTCCGTCCGTCCGTCCGTCCGTCCGTACGCACGATAACTCGCGTAAAAATTGAGATATTTTGATGAAATTTGAAATGCAAGTTGGTATCGAGACTGGGACGGTTGGTATTGAAAATGGGCGAAATCGGACCATGACCACGCCCACTTTTCCTATATAGAAAAAATCGGATATTTGGTATCTCAGCCACTACTATAGCTAGAGTGATAAAATTTTACCCACGTATTGAGCTCAGGGCCTTATGAAGAAATTTGATGAAGTTTTGGAAAATGGGCGGTGCCACGCCCACTTATTAAGGGGCAAACATTGAAAGTTTTATATGTCATTACTCAGCAACCGTTGAAGATATATCGATGAAATTTGGTATCCGTAATTTGCTTACTTAGACAAATGTTTTGACGAAAAATTATCAAAATCGGTGGACGGCCACGCCCACTTTTATATATGGGAACTATAAAGGGGCCTAATAAAAACATTTTAAGCGATATCTCTGTCAAATATAAAGATCTATCACTGAAATTTTGTGGTAGGAGTCCAACTACGGACATAAAACAAAAAATACAAAAATTTTTGAAAATGGGCGGTGCCACGCCCACTTATTAAGGGTCAAACATTGAAAGTTTTATATGTCATAACTCAGAAACCGTTAAAGATATATCGATGAAATTTGGTACGCGTAATATATTTACTTAGCCAAATGTGTGGACGAAAAATTATCAAAATCGGTGGACGGCCACGCCCACTTTTATATATGGGAACTATAAAGGGGCCTAATAAAAACATTTTAAGCGATATCTCTGTCAAATATAAAGATCTATCACTAAAATTTTGTGGCAGGAGTCCAAAGACGGACATAAAACAAAAAGTACAAAAATTTTGGAAAATGGGCGGTGCCACGCCCACTTATTAAGGGTCAAACATTGAAAGTTTTATATGTCATAACTCAGAAACCGTTGAAGATATATCGATGAAATTTGATATGCGTAATTTTCTTACTTAGGCAAATGTTTTTGCGAAAAATTATCAAAATCGGTTGACGGCCACGCCCACTTTTATATATGGGAACTATAAAGGGGCCTAATAAAAACATTTTAAGCGATATCTCTGTCAAATATAAAGATCTATCACTGAAATTTTGTGGCAGGAGTCCAACTAGGGACATAAAACAAAAAATATAAAAATTTTGGAAAATGGGCGGTGCCACGCCCACTTATTAAGGGGCAAATATTGAAAGTTTTATAAGCCATAACTCAGAACCGTTAAAGATATATCGATGAAATTTGGTACGCGTGATATATTTGCTTAGCCAAATGTGTGGACGAAAGATTACCAAAATCGGTTGACGACCACGCCCACTTTTATATATGGGTATTATAAAGTGACCTTATAAAAACATTTTAAGCGATATCTCTGTCAAATATAAAGATCTATCACTGAAATTTTGTGACATGAGTTCTACAATAGACCGGAAACAAAAAATAAAAAAAGTTTATAAAATGGGCGTGGCACCGCCTCTTTTTATACAAAGAAATCTACGAGCCTATTACTCGACAAATAACTGAGATATTATGACGAAACTTGGTTTATACACTTTTATAACTTGTGTTAATAGACACGCAAAAATGTATTGAAATCGGTTTATGACCACGCCTACTTTTTAACAAAGATATTTCTGGAACACCCTTTTGGAATTTGTAACGTGAAGCCTTTGTAACTAAAAGTCATAGAGGGATGCAATTTTGCACTAACAATAATATTTATATGCTTATTTGGATGATTGATACAAAGTTTGAAAATGGGCGTGGCTGCGCCCTGTTTATGCAGCACTCGTTTCATATAAAATACACCCTATATCGAACAAACGCAAACAAACAATGAAAGCATACAGCTGAGTATCTAATGTTCGATTCCACTCGAACTTAGGCTTCCTTACTTGTTTTTTAATGTTTTTGTTTCCGCTTTTGCTTTTGCTTTTGTTTTGGTTTTTGATTTTTGTTTTGTTTTTTTGTTTTTTGGTTTTTAGTCTTTTCTAAAAAAAAAACCAAAAGCAAAAACAAAAACAAATTGTATAATTTAATTTTTTCAAACCCAAGAAAATGTAGTTGATGCCATTACATTACAATTACATGTAATTGGAAATTTAAAAAAAAATGGAATTACAAATTACTTGTAATTGCATTTGAAAAAACTCAATTACAATTACCAATTGTAATTAAAAAAAAAAATTATTAAAAATGCCCAAAAAAATGTACATGTGTAGGTATGATTATAAAATCATAGTCGCAATACAATTGTGGTGAATGGTTAGTTTTTTATTTATTTGTTTTAAACCATCCATCGTCGTTATAATTGGAACTAGTATCGCCGGTGCTCGAAATTCGACCATGCAATTTATTTTTTCAACTTTGTATTGGTACAAAAATTATCCCTTTTCGCGGAGATAAGTAACACTTTCCAAATTCAAGTTGTATCGCAACACTGATTTGCCCTTTTTATCACGGTCCGACGCGAAATCATGGTCAAAATCAAGGCAGGTCTAGGAAGATAGGCCCCGTGGCGAATTCAGAAATTTCCCATGTATTTTGTTATTGTAATTGGTAGAGTGTAATGTCAAAATGATATTGGTTAAAATATGAATTCGCTTGGGGCTCGGCCATTCCTATTGGCCATGATGTGAATTCGCTTTGATTTTGACATTACACTCTACCTTTTTCAATTTGCCGCCGAGCCTACCTGTTAGATATGCCTTGGTCAAAATTAAAATTACTCAGTGTGCTCTCCCGCACTCTCTCTCATTTTTTGCTTTAATGGAAAAGCAATAGGAGATATTTGGCCGCGTTGATTTTGATCTGAACGTAAACTGGGCCAATGCATATAAAATAGAGGGAGCGCTTTTAAATTAAAGCGACTCTTCAACTGTGTTTACGATATTTGTAAACACGTTTACGATATCTATTTCTCTTAACTAAAAATTTGATTTATTAATTATAAACAAATTAAATAATTTATAGAAAAAATTATATGCCTATGCACTGCTCCTGACTCATACGAACACATCCATATCAATTTTATGTGGATATGAGTATGTTAAATATGCAAAACAGCCTAGCAATTGTTTGTATGGGAAAAATGTTAGCCTATTAATATATAGATAGTGGGCACATTTGCCAACGAAGCAAAAACGAAGTAAATCAAAAATGGTACAAAACTAAAAACTTTATTTATTAATTATAAAGAAATTAAATAATTTATAGAAAAAATTATATGCCTATGCACTGCTCCTCACTCATACGAACACATCCATATCAATTTTATGTGGATATGAGTATGTTAAATGTGCAAAACAGCCTAGCAATTGTTTGTATGGAAAAAATGTTAGCCTATTAATATATAGATGCTTTTGGTCTATTTGGCATGCAAAAGTTTTTGGTTTCACAACTTAGTAAGCATTAGTAGTACATATCGCACCCTAAATCATAAAGGGGCACAACTCAAAATTCAAAAATGTTCAGGACAGCCAAAAAACTTTTTTTCATTACAAGCAATTGTATGGCAAAGGGCCAGGTATAATGGTTATTTTTCGGTCGAAAGAGACAGTTATTCAAAAGTTTTTTTGGCAATCTCCAGAGATATGTTCCGTATACCCGTTTATGAAAAAAACTCGATTTCGAAAAATTTTGAGTTGTGCCCCTTTATGATTTAGGGTGCGATATGTACATATTTGGCCGTTACTTGGCGCAACCACTAAACCGACAACTCGACGATTGCTCTTAACATACATGCATACGTAGATATACCCCAGCAAAAATCTGGTCATCGCTATTACCTGTCAGGCATGACAGAAGGCCTTGCCGTGGAACATCTGACGAGTTCATAACTTCTTTCACGCATTGTCAGTAATGCAGAGTGGAATGAGCTTCCATTACCCATTCCATGTAATGCAAAGTAGAATGGAGCGCGAAAAATTAACTGAAATAAATACCAGTGGAAATTTCCATCATGCCTTACATTTTTCGCCTTCTTTCTCTGCTTCCCTGGAAGGTATTCCTTATTTGATTCGCTAGAATCCTTGAGGTATTGCGTGATTTATTCGTTCCGCGGTAATGCAGTGGGCAAGTCCTTCCCTCCAATGACAAGCCCATGCTAATGTCAGCAATTCTGTCAACGAATGTGGAAGCGATTGCCAGGGTTTTCTGGATTACTCTCTTAATTCCACGGTCATCGAGTTTTTTGATGGGTACTGGCGTCCATACATATATATCTATGTACATACATACATAACATATTTATGCCCTTCAGGGAACTCAATAATAAGTGAGCAAAATTTCTAGTTCCGAACTAGCGAAAAGGTGTCAAAAGGGAACTAGCTCCATTGTAGTTAGACTCTCACCAGTTCAGAAGGAGTGAATTGAGTCATCATTATAACCCTTTCAGACCCAAGGCTAAAATACTTGGGCGATTTTTACAAATTTTAGTTATAATATTGTTTTTATGGTCCTAAAACCGGAATAACTCATTAATGTAGTTAATATTATGTCCTTCCTACTATTTAAGGACTCGCACAATTGATGCATGTGGGTCTATATTGTAAAAAAATACGAGGTTTTTTTTTAAATTGTTTATTACCAAAAATATTTATTTGTCAGTGGATATTCTTTGAAACAATTTTTACGCTTAGTGAAATATAAAAAAAATGCATTTTTGACATCTAGTACATGTACGCGAAGAGTAACTCTTACGACGACACATTTTGGCGGATTTTAAGACTTCCTCAACTGCCCAATGATGAAATCCGTTTTGACGTTTTTCGTTACAAGGATGCAGGATGGCGCCTCTTTGGAGGTAAAACTTCAGGATGTATTTGTACAAGTTACAAAACAAATAACGGTCTTACCCCATGTTGTTTTCTGTGAGTGGCATGTTTTTTCCTTGGTATATTTCGAAATCCAACACCATCCCTTCCACGTCATTTTTTTGTTTGGGAAGCTTTGTCCCGCTGTGGCCGCTGTGGTGCAGTGGGTAGAGTGCTCGCCTGCTATGCCAGAGGTCTCGGGTTCAAATCACGGTCCGAGCAAAACACCAAAACAATTTTTCTAATTAGTAAAAATCCAATTATTCGGTTTTTTAAGAGCAGCGGTCACCCCTCGGCAGTGGGCGGCATACCCTCCGAGTGTATTTCTGCCATGAAAAAGCTTCTCACAAAAAATGCATTCGCCGTTCGGAGCCGGCATAAAACTGTAGGTCCACCCAATTAGTAGGAAAAACAAAAGGAGCACACCTCGAATTGGGAGAGAAGCTCGGCCATAAAACTCGTCAGAGTTATAATAGCGCCATTGTATTATTATTAAGCTTTTTCCCGCAGGACAGCGACTGGTAAATGAAATCATTTGTGGTCAATTGAGTACCGGCCGTACTCCCTCCCTTATATATGGAGGCAAGCACTTCTCACAGCATCAAAAATTGGGTACACTCTTCAATAGACGTTAGATTTTCTGCGGCTATATGATATCGTTGTCGAAGAAAACTGTTAATGAGTTCCCTAATTAAAAAAAAAACTACTGCGACTTGTGGTGTTCGGAGCTATTGGAAAGCTTATTTTTTGTGCCAGTATTCTGGGAAAACGCGTAAACCCGATGCAATATGCATCCGAAAGAAATTTTTTATTTCCCCAGAACTAGTATGGAAACTTTCGACAGTTTTTAAGACAGTTTATCTATGTACACAGTAAAAAATGATAGTTTAATTCTAATATCATTTGGTACTTGATTTAATCATTCTTGGAATTAAATTTGAATTTTAATGCTAAAAAGTCTTATTTTAAAACTATGAGAAGTTTTACAATTTTATTTATTCCAAAATAGTTTCAAAATAAAGTCTTGAAAAGTATTAAAATTCTCTCTAAAGAAGTTTAATCATTTATGGTTTAAAAACAAATCCTAAAAAGTATAAAAAACTTTCTCTTTCTCAATTATATTTCCATCAAAGTATTTTTGGTTTTAAATCAAAACCAACCAAAATATTAGAAAAAAAACACTTACATAGATACATCAGTTGCCAAAATAAATTTTTTCAAAATGTTTCTAAAAGTAAAATACTAAGGAGAAACCACATTTATTAAGATAAATGACCCACATAGCGAGTTTTTCAAGCCTGATGAAACAATTTTATCAAGTAAGTAAAACAGATTAACTGTGTATGCATGTGTGTAAATATTAACAGGGTAAATTTTGTTTATTTTTCCAGTCATAAGTCAGTTGGGAGTCTCCGTGGATTCCTCAATATCGCTACAAGACCGCGACGGTGCCGAAATTTCGTTGGATAATTTACAAGAAATTATTTGCCAGTACCACAGCTGCAGCTGTTTTTTATTGAAAGTAATTTGCGATAATTCCACAAGGGAGCAGCCCACCCAATTATCACCTATTTTAAATCACAAGGTAAGTGTGCAAATAATATGAAAGATTTCTTGTAACCAATAAATTTGAACAGGAGTTGGAAAAGTACATCAGAAGCGGAGATTTTGTTGGTATTATAGAGGAATACCAAAAAACAAACAATTTATGTGATAATTCCCGTCGTTCGTTAGTGCGCGAATCAACAAATTTTTTACGCCAACGTTGTGGCAACCATCCAAAGCGTGCAGAAAAAATCGCATTGGCACAATCGCTAATAAATCTTTTTCCAGCTTTTAAAGTTTCTGACAGCAAATTTGGAGGGATTGTAAGTTTTAATTTTTTAATAATTTTTAATAACACTGACATAAATTGAGGGCTGTTATCTGGTGGTGGAAAATTCCCACACGGAACCCTCAAACCTTTTTGCTCCTTGAGGTCAAGTTCTTTTTATTGTCATTTTAAATACATACATACACAGAAATTATAAAAATATATTCCTGTGTATTGCAATAAGAATAAGAATAAGAATAAGAAGAAGAATGAGGATGATGACGATGATGATGATGATGCAGAAGAAGAAGAAGAGGAAGAAGAAGAATGAGGATGATGATGATGATTAACAAGAATAAAAATAAGAAGAAGAATAATAAAAAGAAGATGAAGAAGAAGAAGAAGAAGAAAAGTAATAAGAAGAAGAATAATAAAAAATAAGAAGAAGAAGAAGAATAATAGGAAAAAGAAGAAGAGGAGGAGGAGGAGGAATAATAAGAAGAAGTAGAAGAAGAAGAAGAAGAAGAAGTAGAAGAAGAAGAAGAAAAGAAGAAGAAGAAGAATGAGGATTATGATGATGATGAAAAAGAATAAAAATAAGAAGAAGAAAAATAATAAAAAGAAGAAGAAGAAGAATGATGATGATGACGATTATGATGAAGAAGAATAAAAATAAGAAGAAGAAGATGATGCTTATTAAACGTGAAAGAAATCCAGACAAATATAAAAATAGTTTAAAAAAAAATCGGGATTTTTTTGTCTGGATTTTGTAGTGTCTGGATTTTGATTGGTCTGGATTTGGTCGAACGTAGATTGTGTATTTCTGGATTATGTGTTTTTGGATTTTGTTTTTCGGGATTTCATTAACTTGACCTCAGGGAACAGGGGTTTCGATCTGTGTGGGAATTACCCCGCGGGTATTAAAGAAATATACCAACTTATCTCAATTAAACTTGTTTACAATTTCAGGATTTATTCTACAATCCCGATACCAATTCCGGTTTTATAGCTGCAAAGTTAAAAAATATAAACACAAAACTTACAAAACTTAACGGCTGTGGCAGCAAAAAACGTAAGGCGTCAGAGGTCGAAAGCCAAATTTATGAAGTGGTAATTTCGGAAGAAGATCTTCGATTTTTCCAAAACTGCACTGTGGGAGATAACCTTAATTTGGTGCAACAGAAATTGCGGGAGACGTTAACAGCAAGAAAGAACTTTATTGCAACTCATTTCAACGTTTTAGAATATTTTCCAATATATTTATATGATTCAACACTGGTAATATATGCATAATAACATAATGTTGATAGATATGTACATTGTAAATATATGTATGTACATTAGGGTTGTCCTTAAAATTAAATTAACGATTTTATTCGCATTTCATTAACTCTAAAATGTTTGTGTTAATAACCTGTGAATTAATAAAATAAACTATTGTAGGTATTAATAGTATATAATATGTATATATAATTATAGTCTAATTGTAATATTATAATACATATTATATTATTTTAAATAAAATGAACATATATACATATGTACATATTTCTTCACCGAAAATTCTATTTTATTTTATTTTCAGCATTACGTTCGTAAATTTCTACACTGTTCAAGCAAGCCATCCCTAATATAAAGAATATTAGCATTTAATCCATTTCTCGTTAATCTATGGGATATAGGTTTATTTCCGGGATTGTTAACTTGTTGAGCAGTGTATCCACTGGAAATCATATGTAAAAGTATATAATTTATTCCAATTTTCGGATTGATCTAATACCATTTCAACTATTTTTAATACCAGAAATATTCTAAAAGTAATCAAAATTTGGTTTTGATTTAATTCCATAAAAGTATAGAATTTATGCCAATTTTCGGATTGATCTTATACCATTTCAACTATTTTTAATACCAGAAATATTCTAAAAGTAATCAAAATTTGGTTTTGATTTAATTCCATAAAAGTATAGAATTTATTCCAATTTTCGGATTGATCTTATACCATTTCAACTATTTTTAATACCAGAAATGTTCTAAAAATAATCAAAATTTGATTTTGATTTAATTCCAAGAAAGTATTAATTTGACACCAAGAATAATTTCTGTCTCTCAATATTCTCTTCTTTTTTTTAAACCAGAATGGTTTTAATTTTATGCTTTTTGGCATTGTTATATATAAATACCAAAATGGTATTAAAATTAAACTAAAATTTTTACTGTGTATATATTTGTACAGAAAGCAGCATTTTCAAAAAATGCATCATCGAAATATCTCGTAAAATATTGAAATGAAGTTTTATCCGTGACATCCTGTAAAATTGTAATGTTTTTAGGTTTAAAACTACGACTAATTCATATCACGTATCCTGTTTCGAAAGTTTTCTCCACTGCTGGAGGAAAACCCGGTTTCCGTTTGCATATACATATACAGGTCGACGAGAAGACTCTAAATGTTTAAATTGAAAGTTAGTTTTTTATTTCAGAAGAGCTTAACTAGAATAACTGTTCCAATTGCTTCCTCTCCTGTTATGTTATTTTCACGGACTTCCGAGAACAGTGCTTGGATGTTCATCATCTGGTTCGAGTGTTTTGCGGTCTGTGCTTTCAAATGGCAAATAATGTTGGTCCAGCACTCGTTATCACTACCAGAATCTTCAAAATCGCAATCCTGTAACGATTCTAGAAGATCTTCCTCTGTCAATGTTTCTAAAAAGGTTATATATTTTCTATGACATAAGACCCATTACGCACAATTGATGCACTTCATAAAAAACTGTTCAAAACTTAACTATTTTTCTGAATAAATTAAAGAATCTTTATTTCTTAATAAAATTTAATATTAGGTTAACTAATTGATGCATAATTTACTTTTATATCAGCACTTATTAATTTAAAAAAAAAAATTATAACTTACATTAGTGGCTCAATTTCAGATTGTTAGTGAAGCATATCGTATAAAGAGTACAATTTGTGTCTTCCATTAATGAAATAAAATGCTCGCCTAATTATGCGTTTCCGATCCCTCAGTTTTATTTTTAATTTTTTTTAATTTTATTACTTTTTAAATATTTTCTTATATTTTTATTTAATAAATAAATAAAAAAAAATTATCATCTGCCTCGACACCGCAGGATTCGAACCCGCGCTCGCCAGATTGATTGTCACACGCGTTCGCCAGTGGGCCATCGCGCCACTTGTATGAAGTGTGTCAAATACTGCACTTAAGCGGCAGATGTAAAACTGTAGAATTTGTAGGTACTTGTAGCTAGTTCGGAACTATCGAAATTGTGCCAATAAACGAACTAGTGAAAACTGTAGAATTTAGTACTAGTTCGGAACTATCGAAAATGTAGTGCATAGTGTAACAATTGACACCGCCTAGGATGTCCTCATCGCCGTGTTAAATTCGCCAGTTGATAACATGAAAAAGAGATTTAGCTCGCACTAGTAGTGGCGAAAAATGCACTAGAAGCGACCTACTTAGGAACTAGAGATTTTCCCTACAGGGTGTATGTACATATATTATAGTTCACCCAAGTCCCAGACTTTTTTGACAGAACTACCAACAGCCAAATATGCATACACAAATGTGGTTTACCCGTGTATGTGCGCCAGAAGCTAAACAAGGTTTTTTTTACTAAGTATCTAACTGTCGTTATGTAATGCAATTTACGGTTCATCGCCGGTAGAATGTGTTGACCATGAAAATGGCACGTTAATAGCAATTCATCATATAAAACGAATTGGCTATATTAGCCACTTTCTTTTACATGCAAGTTCGAAATAGCACTAGGAAAGCAACAAAAAAAATCTAAGCTAGCTAGCTAGGCTAAGCGAATTTTGCTGAAAGCGCTTAGCTGAAGCTATTGTGAATAGAAAACTATCATTGATATAGGTGCTTGTAGCATTAACATTAACCAATCATATTCTTTTATACAGACGCTAAACCAGCTCACTCTGTCGGTAACTAGCTCAACACGACCGAAATCTGTAAAGATTCGGATCCTTCCGAAGCTCTCTAACGTGGAGTATTTATATAAAACTAAAATTAAAGTTTAGAAAGTTAGACGTTCTTTTGCAGGTCGCTTAGAAGAAAAATTGACTATTGAAAACGGTTTTCGAAATTATAGATTGAATTTTGATATCAGTCGAAGTTAAAACTTTGGGTGGTTATATAAAAATCTAGCTCTTAGCTTTTTGCGAAAATAAATTTACACCGTTTACAAAACAATAAGCAACACATAGCTTAATTTTCCTTTCAACTCTTTCTTTAATTTCTACCCTTTCTTCTTCTCTTTCTCCCTTTTTTTCTTCTTCCTTTTCTCTTTATATTCTTTTTCACATTTCTTTGGCTTACATCATTGAACTCTCAGATATATTTTTACTTGATTTTCTTCTCCCAACTCTGTCTCTTTCTCTTCATCTTCATCTGCATCATCATCTTCGTTTCCTCCTTTTTCTTCTCCCCATCTTCGCTCGGACTTTTTTCTTCTTGCTTTTTTTCTTTTTTGGCTATTGTAGCTCCCATCACTTCTAGAGTGTTATTGAAATATTTGGAGGTTCAACGACATGGGTCTGAGCTTGAATCATTATTAATTCATCAGTACAAATTTCGGCGAAAACGTAATTAAAATATTCACGGAAATTGCCCACCTACGTTTTATATGATGTGATTTTATTTAAAAGAGCATACTTAAGTTGTGGAGGGATCACTTCTGCTCCTTGCTAGATAATGGCAACAGTGAAATTGCGGAAGGAGAAGATGTACGACCCGAATCCCCAATAGCAGATGATGGTAGGCATGTTCCACCACCTGATCATGACGATGTGCGAATAGTAGAATCTAGGCTTAAGAATAATAAAGCGCCGGGCACTGACGGCTTGCCAGCCGAGCTATTCAAACATGGTGGCGAAGAGTTGATAAGCAGCATGCATCAACTCCTATGCAGAATATGGACGGACGAGCGCATGCCCGACGATTGGAACTTAAGTGTGCTCTGCCCAATCCACAAAAAAGGAGACTCCACAGTACTCGCCAATTACCGTGGGATAAGCCTCCTGAATATCGCATATAAGGTCTTAGAAAGTGTATTGTGCGAAAGACTGAAGTCCATCGTCAACAATCTGATTGGACCTTATAAGTGTGGCTTCAGACCTGGTAAATCTACCATCGACCAGATCTTCACAATACGACAAATACCTACTGGAAAAAACCCATGAAAAAGGAACCGTCACACACCATCTCTTTGTCGATTTTAAAGCCGCTTTTGATAGCACGAATAGGAATTGCCTATATGCCGCAATGTCTGAATTTGGTTTCCCTGCAAAACTTATACGGCTATGCCAAATGACGCTGACCACCAGCACCGTCAGAATTGGGAAGGACCTCTCCGAGCCGTTCGAGACCAAACGAGGTTTCAGTCGTGCGACTTCTTCAATTTGATGCTGGAAAAGATAATACGAGCTGCAGAACTTAACCATACAGGAAGCATTTTATACCACAAGAGTGTACAACTGCTGGCGTACGCCGATGATATCGACATCATTGGCACTAACACGCGCGCTGTATGTTCTGCCTTCTCCAAGCTGGATAAAGAGGCTAAGAAAATGGGTTTGGCGGTCAACGAGGACAAGACGAAGTACCTCCTGTCATCACACAAAGAAACAGCACGCCTTGGCAGCCACATCACGTTTGATAGCTACAAATTCGAAACAGTTAAGGACTTCGTCTATTTGGGAACCAGCATTAACACCAAGAATGATGTCAGCACGGAGATCCAACGAAGAGTCACGCTTGTCAATAAATGCTACTTCGGACTAAGTAGGCAACTGAAAAGTAAAGTCCTCTCTCGACAAACAAAAATCACACTCTACAGGACGCTCATCTTTCAAGTCCTCATGTACGGCGCAGAAGCATGGACAATTTCAAAATCAGATGAGATGGCACTTGGAGTATTCGAGAGAAAAGTTCTTCGTAAGATTTATGGACCTTTGCGCGTTGGCGTGGGTGAGTATCGACGGAGATTTAACGATGAGCTCTACGAGCTTTACACAGACATCGACATTGTTCAGCGAATAAAGATCCAGCGGCAGGTCATGTCGTGAGAATGGACGAAGGCGCTCCGGCCAAGAAAGCATTTCTATCGAAACCCGCTGAACGCAAAAGAAAAGGGAGACCTCCACTGCGTTGGGAAAATCAGGTGAACAGCGATGCTGCCTGCCTAGGTGTTCCCAAGTGGCGCCATGCTGCACGAAACAGAAGCGCCAATCAAGAAGAAGAAGGGTTTTTTTAATTGAGCCAAAGCTGATTGTGGTTGTATGCCATAATGAAGCTAGTGAATTACAGCCGCAATACGAGTAGTACTTAGCTCACCTTAATTAAAAAATGGCGAATGAGAGTAATAATAGCCGCTTTTTATTTTAGCGCATATACATCTGCACTTAAATTTTATATGAACTGCTAAGCGCAAAACTTTATCTGCGCTTATGAAATAGTTGTTGATCAAATCAGTGCTGCCAAGTGGCAGTTAGAAGAGAAGCAAGAAAACGTTGAACGAGACGGCTGTTTACACAAAGAGCGTCTCATTTGGTTTACACAAGTGCCGATGTGCGTTTTTTGTATGTTATCACCGCAGATGTACATATAGATATGCTTTTAATTAAAACACGACTAATATTAACTGGAAAAAATAAAATTTATAATTCGTTGAAGCATTGAATTTAACTCGAGAGCAAAAAACTTCAGCAAAGTAATGCATATGTTTGCTTCTTTTTTTTTATTTATACAGCGATAGATTGTATCAGCCTCTTAATGGTTTTTACAAGCTTTTATTTAACTTCACTTTTTGTATGTATGTATGGGTGTATGTCGTGGAATTTTGCAACGAACATTTAAGATACTTCTAGTTGAGCTAGGTACTTGAAATTTGGAACATAGTTGAGGACCCGAAGACAATGCAATGTGAAATAAAATAAAATCCGATAGATGGCGCTGGTGTCGAGATATTTGTAAAATTCGTATTTACCGACCGAATTTGTTCATATTCGGTACTTATATTGCCTATGAGAATGTAAATACATCCGTGGAAAAAAATCGCCGCTAGGTGGCGCTGGTGTCAAGATATTTGTAAAATTCGTATTTACCGACCGAATTTGTTCATATTCGGTATATATATTGCCTATGAGAAAGTAAATACATCTGTGGAAAAAAATCGCCGCTAGGTGGCGCTGGTGTTAAGTTATTTGTAAAATTCGTATTTACCGACCGAATTTGTTCATATTCGGTATATATATTGCCAATGAGAAAGTAAATATTTCCGTGGAAATAAATCGCCGCTAGGTGGCGATAGTGTCAAGATATTTAGAAAATTAGTATTTATGAACCAATTTTGTTCCTATTTTGAACACGCATTACGAAGTAATCTATTCACAAAAGAGTATAGTAAAACCACTTAAAAGACTCCACAGGAATTGGATAATAAAAAAAAACTGGCTGAGCAGAAACCATCAAAATGTTAAACATAGTGCACTTCATATTAAAAACTGTTGGACTATATTGATAGTGGGTGTGTTGACAAATATTAGATGTAATATGCATTGTAAAACTAAAAAGGCAAAAATAAAACAAAGTAAAAAAAGTTTTTTAAAAAGCTTTTATTTAATATTAATATAAAAATTTACTAAAAAGGAAAAAAATAAATTTTTAATATTTTTGAACAAAATTTATATTAGTCCTTAGTTCATTTGGATCTTAATTTCAATCTCAGCATACCTTTAACGTATTTCTTCAAAGCATTTCTGTATATGTATCAACATATGTAAATAAAAGCGCGGGTACTCATTAGATATTCATGTTATAAAATAGTATTGGTGAAATAGAAGGAAGCGATAAAAACTTTAAATTCCAATTACGTAAGATATGCATTACGTAAAGAGCACCCGCGCTTTTATTTATGTTGATACATATACAGAAATGCTTTGAAGAAATACGTTAAAGGTATGCTGAGATTGAAATTAAGATCCAAATGAACTAAGGTCTAATATAAATTTTGTTCAAAAATATTAAAAATTTATTTTTTTCCTTTTTAGTAAATTTTTATATTAATATTAAATAAAAGCTTTTTAAAAAATTTTTTTTACTTTGTTTTTTTATTGTTGCAAACGTGCTGGCGAAGTAGATAAAAAAATACTTCATATTAAATAATTGTTATGATAGAGTAGCAATTGCAAATATAAACTTTAAATGAAAACAAATTTATTCCCAGAGCACACAATTACAAATGTTTCAGTTACTTCAATTAATCCATGTACATATGTGAAGTGTCATATTATTTTTAATTTTTAAGTGAAACGTGTTTGTATAATTTAATTTAATGCTTAATTGAAGGCCGAATTGAGCAACAAGTATACTTGTATATATATGCATTTGTGTCCACAGCCGATAATGCCTCTAAAGCCGAACAGATTTAAATTTTATATAATAAATTTGAGCGAACATAACTCAATCAGATTTAAGGGCAGGTTTCATTCGCCTGGTAGCTACTCCTTTTTTACTTACGTACTCGGTGGACCAAGAGTTTTATATAATTTCTGTGAAAAGGTTTTTCGTGGCAGAAAAAAAACTACATGGAGACTATGCCGACCACTGTGCTAATTTAAAAAGACAAAACCAAATAGTTGAGTTTTAGCTGATTAATTTTAATTTTCATGTTTGGGTTGAAACGCAGAACACTCTACCCGCCATACCATAGCCTAATTATCTCCTGGTTAAATTTCTCATTCACTTTCTTTTAGGGCTTCTATGTCTATCTGTTATACTACTAATATATATGTAGCTATAGTACTCCAACAATGTATCCCGATTGTTGATTTGTTCTTGTTGATTTTTGTAGATAACGTCAACTTCATTATAAAACTTGTTTTAAGCTCTTCATATATCTACATACAAATTTGTAATTCAAAGTTATTTAAATAAGTTTTTTTTTTTTTCTTTAAATGCGAAATATTTATTTAGCGCTTAATTACAGGCAATTGTGTATTGAATTAACCGCAACAGCAAATTTGTTTATTTGGCGGTTGAAAGAGTAAAAATTAAATACTGTTTATAATTTTTCACCGACAAATAAAATTACGCTTTAATGTAAAGTAAAAAAAAAAATTTGTTATCATGTGCCGATAGTGTTGATTATGTAAATAACAACTTTTAATGAATTTTATATGTTAATAAGCCTGAATTGACACCGAAACTCGATTATCCATATACAGACATACATATGTAAATTTGCATAAGCTCTCAATTTTGTGTTGAAATTTATTTCTGAAAACTTTTGTGTAGACATGAGGAGAAAAATTAGTATTTGCTTTAATGAAATTTTGAAATGAAATTGAGGTCTTTAAAAATTGCTATTTCATTTAAAAATTTAATGGATATTAATAAGAACACCTACTAGGATTAAAGAATATATGAATAGATTTAGCTTTAAATGTATAAGCCTAAGATTGTAGGAATACTACATCAATTCTAAAGTAATATGCACTCTGAAAAAAAACGTTGTAAATACAAAGACTTTTGCAGTTAAATGAACAACTTTCCGCAGTTGAAATGTGCCCAACAACGCTCCGTTGTTGTTTCAAAGATGCGAGCGTTTTTGATTCAAATACTTTTCGTATTTAAGTTAACAACGAAAACTGTTGAAAGAAATACTTTTACATTTAAGTTAACAGTTTTTGCTTTTGAATTAACAGCAAAAATGTTTAGTCCAAATGCGAGCACTGTTGATTTAAATACTGTTCGTATTTAAGCTAACAACTTTTGCTTTTGAATTAACTGCAAAAGTTTTTGGTCCAAAAATGGGCACCATTGAAGCAAATACTTACGCATTTAAGTTAACCTCAAAAAATTGTAAACAATAGTAATTTTTTTTTAATATAATAGATATTATTTTATTTAGTTTTTTTATATAATATCTGTTTACATACATAGTAATATTAATACTAAGGCCCGGTTTCACCAAACAAACTTTTTCCATTCAGTGATGGTCATTTGATGCATCATTTGAACAACACGATGCGT
Source organism: Urophora cardui (assembly GCA_960531455.1). Taxonomy (NCBI): domain Eukaryota; kingdom Metazoa; phylum Arthropoda; class Insecta; order Diptera; family Tephritidae; genus Urophora; species Urophora cardui. The sequence goes on along the minus strand of OY482671.1, from coordinate 95,347,576 downwards.
GGAAAGAGACACGGCCACAAAGGTTTGCATCACATTTTCACACCGCCAATATAAAGATTATGGAAACTTGTAGGCAGTAGTGGCAGAAATATCCATCAATCCTGCACCTCAAATGATATATCAAATGACTATCACTGTCTGTAGGGCTTTTGCACACACAAACACTTAAACACAACTGATTTTATTTTATTATTTCATAACACATTCTTTATATTAACTTACATTGTTTTCCGACCGCCAGATTTGTAGGTTTCTGCGCAATCATCGCCGACAAGTTTTACCTCGTTTGCTCGTTTTACCTCGATTGTTCGCTATCGGAAAAACGGGATAATCAAACATATTTAATCTGAAAATACAAATTATATGTATGTATTTTTAAACGTACAAATGTACATATAATATTAATATATTATAATAATATAAAAATATTATTATTGTGACTTACCTTTATTTGTAATTACTCTGAAAAAAAAACGTTGTAAATACAAAGACTTTTGCCGTTAAATGAACAACTTTCCGCAGTTGAAATGTGCCCAACAACGCTCCGTTGTTGTTTCAAAGATGTGAGCGTTTTTGATTTAAATACTTTTCGTATTTAAGTTAACAACGGAAACTGTTGAATTAAATACTTTTACATTTAAGTTAACAGTTTTTACTTTTGAATTAACAGCAAAAATTTTTAGTCCAAATGCGAGCACCATTAAAACAAATACTTACGCATTTAAGTTAACCTCAAAAAAATTGTAAACAATAGTAATTTTATTTTATTTAGTTTTTTTTACATAATATATGTTTACATAGCAATATTAATACTAAGGCCCGGTTTCACCAAACAAACTTTTCCCATTCAGTGATGGTCATTTGATGCATCATTTGGACAACACGATGTGTGGAAAGAGACACGGCCACAAAGGTGTGCATCATATTTTCACACCGCCAATATAAAGATTATGGAAACTTGTAGGCAGTAGTGGCACAATCCTGCACCTCAAATGATATATCAAATGACTATCACTGTCTGTAGGGCTTTTTACACACACAAAAACATAAACACAACTGATTTTATTTTATTATTTCATAACACATTCTTTATATTAACTTACATTGTTTTCCGACCGCCAGATTTGTAGGTTTCTGCGCAATCATCGCCGCTAAGTTTTACCTCGATTGCTCGCTATCGGAAAATGGGATAATCAAACATATTTAATCTGAAAATACAAAATATATGTATGTATTTATTTTAAAACGTACAAATGTACATATTATATTAATATATTATAATAATATATAAATATTATTATTGTGACTTACCTTTATTTGTATGTATTTATATATTGCATATACATACATATGTATATGTATGTATATATTTTTGCCGAAAATTTAATTTTGGAAAAAAAAACTTTCTATTTTTTATTTACTTCAAAATTTTCAACAGCAAGGGAGTTTTTGAATCAAAAACGCCCGTCTTTGAATTAACTATGGAAAGTTGTTGAATCAAAAACTTTGCCGTTAAAACAAATACTTTTGCTGTTGAATCAAAGACGGAGATTCAACAGCGCAAAGTTGTTGATTTAACTACGGGTATTTTTTTCAGAGCACATTTTATTAATATCTTTACAGTTAAATTAACAGAGAGGAGGACAGAGAAGTACTCGTAATTATTCTCCTTCTTCTTGATTGGCGCTTAACCGTCTAGACGATTATGGCCGAGTTTAAAAGAGCGCGCCAATTGCTTCTGTTTCGTGCAGCATGGTGCCACTTGGGAACACCTAGGGAGGCGGCATCGCTGTCCACCTGATTTTCCGCAACGCAGTGGAGGTCTCCCTTTTCTTTTGCGTTCAGCGGGTTTCGACAGAAATGCTTTCTTGGCCGGAGCGCCTTCATACATTCTCACGACATGACCTGCCCAACGCAGCCGCTGGATCTTTATTCGCTGAACAATGTCGATGTCTGTGTAAAGTTCGTACAGCTCATCGTTAAATCTCCGTCGATACTCGCCCACGCCAACGCGCAAAGGTCCATAAATCTTACGAAGAACTTTTCTCTCGAATACTCCAAGTGCCATCTCATCTGATTTTGAAATTGTCCATGCTTCTGCGTCGTACATGAGGACCGGAACGATGAGCGTCCTGTAGAGTTTGTTTTTGTTTGTCGAGAGAGAACTTTACTTTTCAGTTGCCTACTCAGTCCAAAGTAGCATTTATTGGCAAGCGTGATTCTTCGTTGGATCTCCGTGCTGACATCATTCTTGGTGTTAATGCTGGTTCCCAAATAGACGAAGTCCTTAACATTTTCAAATTTGTAGCTATCAACAGTGATGTGGCTACCAAGGCGTGCTATTTCTTTGTGGAATGACAGGAGGTACTTTGTCTTGTCCTCGTTAACCGCCAAACCCATTTTTTTAGCCTCTTTATCCAGCTTGGAGAAGGCAGAACATACGGCGCGAGTGTTAGTGCTAATGATGTCGACATCATCGGCGTACGCCAGCAGTTGTACACTCTTGTGATATAGAATGCTTCCTGTATGGTTAAGTTCTGCAGCTCGTATTATCTTTTCCAGCATCAAATTGAAGAAGTCGCACGAAAGAGAGTCACCTTGTCTGAAACCTCGTTTGGTCTAGAACGGCTCGGAGAGGTCCTTCCCAATTCTTACGGAGCTGGTGGTGTTAGTCAACGTCATTTGGCATAGCCGTATAAGTTTTAAGTAATTAGCTTCATAATATACATATGTCTGAAATTCATATCTAACTACATGAAATTAACGTTTTTTTTTCAAATTAAATTTGTAGGAAAAAAAAACAGAAGCAAGTAGCAAATTGAAAGATAATCCTCCTCTAAAATACGTTACATATACATACTTTTATATTAAATTGACCCTATTTAAGGCTTGGAGGTCCAACAACTTGTATCCGGGTAATAAAATGTGTAGGATTTTTCTTTCGTCTGGCTTTCCTAAAAAAAGTTAAATCAAGTTATTTTGTCGTTGGTATGTTTGTATATACATATGACCTAGATGAACTTTGCCAAATTAATTTTGTTTATATTCAATTTTCATTTACAGTATTTATTCGCAAACGTACATTTCCAGCAAGAATTCTATATGTATAAATATATATATATAAAATATTTCAATTGAATTGTGTGAGTTTATTTAAAGGATGCGCCAAATAACACTCGACACTGCCATAAAAACCGCTCCAATATTTCAATATTCCAATTTTCTGTGCGCAAATAGTGAATTGATATATTTATTTAACTTTTAGTCCATTTGTCCAACATGGTTTTTAAACGGTTTTATTTAGCTCACCCCGTTTGTTTTATTATTTATTCTTTATTCTTGGGTCAAATTTAGTAATTCAAATTTCACCCTCTTCCTGTCAACCGATTAATCTGAAATTTTGCACGCATGTATAACCCCGATGACAATGCAATATTATGAAAAAAAATTCCGCTAGGTGGCGCGTGGGTCGCTATATTTACAAAAATCGCATTTATGGTCCGATTTGGCTGAAATTCGGAACATGTATTACTACCTTGAAAAGAAATATTTTCTTAAAAAAAAATTCCGCTAGGTGGCGCGTGGGTCGCTATATTTACAAAAATCGCATTTATGGTCCGATTTGGCTGAAATTCGGAACATGTATTACTACCTTGAAAAGAAATATTTTCTTAAAAAAAAAATTCCGCTAGGTGGCGCGTGGGTCGCTATATTTACAAAAATCGCATTTATGGTCCGATTTGGCTGAAATTCGGAACATGTATTACTACCTTGAAAAGAAATATTTTCTTAAAAAAAAAATTCCGCTAGGTGGCGCGTGGGTCGCTATATTTACAAAAATCGCATTTATGGTCCGATTTGGCTGAAATTCGGAACATGTATTACTACCTTGAAAGGAAATATTTTCCTAAAAAAAACTTCCGATAGGTGGCGCGTGGGTCGCTATAGAGGCGTTGGACTGCAATAAACTAACGGGCAAGAAACCTTGCAATAATGAAGCACTAAATGAATTAAACAGAATGCGAAATAAAAACTAAAAACTAGAAAATAAAAATAAGTAAAAAAACTTTTTAAGTTAAACGGTTTTATGTTATACATACATTGCAATGTTTAAGATAAATGTACTAAAAACCAAAAAATAATAAAATAGATACAGTCGTGGGAATTATAAACATTTGCATAGACTAGACTAAAATAAAACCGGGGGGCACGTCAATTGTCTACAAATTATCGACTTAATGTGCGATAGAAGAATCGTTTAATTTGTCGTTAGGCAGTTGGCCCGCAGACGGTGAGGAAAATACTTACTATTTTCTTGCTAATGGAAATTCCAATAGTTATACACTCCATGTTAATAAAAGAGATGTTTCAACTAGTTTATCGTTGGACATTCACACGAGGAATCGTTTCACTGCTCGTAGTTTGTCTTTAATCGACAAAACATATGATAAAAGTACTACTCGCTCACCACTATGAAACCCTAAAACTCGCTTATAATCGAACTTGCTAGCTTTTTTCCACATTCTAGCCCTACTTATCACACGTCCATCGTTGTCGGTTGAACAACTGCCTAATTATAGTGTAACATTACAAAACAAACATTTTAATCAACGATTGTAGACAATTGACGTGCCCCACGGTTTTATTTTAGTCTAGTCTATGCAAATGTTTATAATTCCCACGACTGTATCTATTTTATTATTTTTTGGTTTTTAGTACATTTATCTTAAACATTGCAATGTATGTATAACATAAAACCGTTTAACTTAAAAAGTTTTTTTACTTATTTTTATTTGTAGTCAAAAATTGCATTTAAAATAAGTGCAAACATTACATAATAAACAAATACAACAAAAACAAACAACAGCTACCAAAACATTTAATGCAATACTCATTGCCATTAATTAATCAAAAACTCCGGCACAAACACACAGAAAAACAAGTAAGAGCGCGGCTGTCTTCGGCCGTACCGAAGACTTCATACCTTTCATGAGTGGGGAAATGAAAAGCTACCTATGTATGTTGTACATAGCCTGATTTAGTATAATTTATAATTTCAATTTTGTAGGTTATTTATGGAACGATTTATTACAAAAAATGGTGTCTGGGCTATTTAAATGGAGGAGTTATACGACAAAATGTGTATATCTGAACAATCGGTTGTATGGGAGCTATATGTTATAGTGGTCCGATCTGGATAATTTTCGGTAACCTTCTTTGGGTCAATATGGGTACAAATACCCCAAAGTTTCGTGTCCTTAACTGTAAAAAGGGAGAAGTTATACCCCAAAATGTGTATATCTGAACAATCGGTTGTATGACAGCTATATGTTATAGTGGTCCGAGCTTGGCAATTTACGGTAAACTTGTTTAGGCCAAGATATGTACAAATACTTCAAAATTTCATGTCCTTAGCTGTTTAAATGGGGAAGTTATACACCAAAATGTGTATATCTGAACAATCGGTTGTATGGCAGCTATATGTTATAGTGGTCCGATCTTGATAATTTTCGGTAACCTTCTTTGGGTCAATATGGGTACAAATACCCCAAAGTTTCGTGTCCTTAGCTGTAAAAAGGGAGAAGTTATACCCCAAAATGTGTATATCTGAACAATCGGTTGTATGGGAGCTATATGCTATAGTGGTCCGATTCGGCCAATTCCGACAAATGATCGATTGAGCACCAAAAGTCACCCGTGTTCCAAATTTCAATCAAATATCTCAAAAACTGAGGGACTAGTTTGCGTTCACACAGACGGACGGACGGACGGACGGACGGACGGACAGACGGACATGGCTTAAACGACTCAGCTCATGATTCTGATTATATCGGTATATATATTGATGGGTCTGTCAGGCCTCCTTCTAGTACTTTCAAGATTTTATTTTCGGCACAAAGTTATAATACCATTTCATTCTCATGAAAGGTATAATTATTGACACGGTTGATTCTACATAACCTAACACAAATCCGTGAGGATAGTTTTGTCGTCTGTAGCAATTGCTCAGTAGTATGAATCGGCGCACCTACCAAATATTTTGGCCTGAAATTGTTAAAATATGCAATTTTAATTTCCGTTAGTAAATAGCAAAAAAGCGACTCATTTCACCGCATTATTTCAATGTTATATTCATTTCCTGTTGTGATAGCCATCATTTACACACAAACTACATATAATATAGATATTATGTATTTACTTATGTATGTACATACATATGTAGCTATATTACGCGCAAATGCGTTACAAAGCTGTTGGAGTCACGCGGAGTTTGTCGGAACTTGCAGAAGACAGGCATTGACAATTAACGCTTAAAAGCCGCGCCCCTCGTCGTAGAGCCGTTAAAAGCTTTTGTATATAGTTTTGCTAATTTCTGATGGTTTCCAATTGCACAAATTGGAATTGACGTGAAAAAATTTTATCGTAGTGGTTTGCCAAAAACCTAATTAGCAATTAAACTTTTCAATTTAGTTTCAAACAAATCGAATGTACAATTTTATGCATACATATATTATATAAATTTATGCATCGACTGCAGATTTTATTGATATTGACATAAACCCAAATATGTAAATACTCGTATAAAATTTTGAAAATGCGCGTGACACTGCCCATTTTTAAACAAATGCATCTACGAGACTTTGGAGCCAATAACTGGACAAATAATAATATTATGACAGAACTTGGTACACACACTTTTCTTATTAGTGTTTACATATCCATGAATGTATGTACAAAAGTACTATACGTACTTAAAAAATAATATTTCAAAAAGGGAAATTTTTATTACAATTAAAGCTGGGTACGTATTCATTCACATCACTTGACTCTTCACTATTTCTTGAGTTTTTTTTATATGGAGTTTTAGCATTTCTTGTGATATAGACACCCAGCTTAAAGCATAGGCACAGCTGAGTATCTACATACATAAGGTTCGTTTCCAGTCTAGCTTAGGTGTCCTTATTTGTTCCTTTATTTGCTTGAGACATCAACTAATAGGCTTAAATTGCTGATGTTGCAACAACAGAAAGTCATGTAAAAATCCTCAAAGAACATAAAGTAATGTCAATTTAGCCAAACAAACTTCAAAAGCATATAAAGTGGCAATTGCATCAACACATAAACCCACACAAACACACACACACACCCACACATGCATACATACAAAGTACGTACGCCCAAAAATATGCTTTATGGCAAGGGTGCTCAACGCTCTCGTATTGAATCTGGAAACTCCAATACATCTACAAAAATTTATTAGTGCACTGAGAAAAAATTTGTCTTAGATTTAAAAAAAAACTTACAAACTACAAGTAAATTTTTATTGTACGATTGGAAAATTTTACATACAACATAAATACATACATACATATGTACAATATTTACAATATATTTTATTTATATTAAATTAAGATATGAACTCGTACATATAAAAAAAAAATGTATCTACATATTAAATAATAACTATAAGTGATAAGTTTATTCAAGGCTGTTTAATAAATTGTCAATATTTATTGTCGAATCAGAGGTAGATAATTGCAGAATTGCTTCCAAATGCTTTTGTGATAAAAGGTTTCTTTGGTTTGTTTTGATTAACTTAAGGCTAGAAAAGGCTTTTCGCAAATATAAGTGCTTCCGAACATGGATAAGTATCTTAAAATTTCATTTCTAATGAGGTGATACTTGTCATATTTTATTTCTGTCTAATATGTAACTTACCTTAATTATTAATTTATATACGTACCTATAATTAATTAGCATAAACTGTGACTTGCAATAATATTTCAGCAAAAAAAGCTCAAATTCCAATTTTTCTTATTAAAATCTGCTTTTATTTTTCTTCAAATAATTTGAAATACACATTTGCCACACATTTTTCAATATTAACTAGAAATTTTGTTCAGTTTTTTCGTTTGCCTACAAATCGCACCCTAAATCAAAAAATTGCACAACTCAAAATTTTTTGAATCCATGAATAATAAGAAAATGTTAGTCTCCTCCCAGCAAAAGTCTTCTTCCTTATCCAAGGTTTTACTTCAAAGCTTCGTTTGTAAAGAAAAAGATTTTCTTGCATTTCTTCCATTTATTTTATATTTACTTGGGTTTTGAGTTACGTCGCTTTTCAATTCAAGAATTCAATTTTTTCAAAAAAATTTTATTTTCAATTTGTTAGTGTAATTTTCAATTTCATATGGGAAGGGCGACGCCAACGTAGCTTCATATGGGAAGGGCGTAGCTTCGCCCTTCCCATAAGAAACTCAATCACATTCGTTTGAAATTTTTTATACCTGTGGGCATATGGCAGGGGAAGAAAATTTTATTTTTATATTCAAAGGGCGAATTTGTATCTGTGCCTATGTCTGGGGGGAAAAACAAAAACAAATGTGATTCAAGGGCATAGACATGAGCATCTATGCTTTATGGTTTGCTGGATGTATGTATGTATGTACATAAGTTGAGGAAAAATTTGTTATCACCACAATCATCACCGCCCCCCACAATTCCATGCCTTCTCATAAAATTTTCGCATACAGAGAGCGTGGGAAGAAATGTGAATGACAGTTATACCTCAAGCAACACCAGCAGACTGAATGGAATGGTTAATGTGGTGACAAAAGAATTTGAGGCTTGGGGCATGGTAAATACTTGATCCACTTTAAAGTAGATGTAATATTATGTCAGTATACATATGGGCGTTTCCAGGATGGCGAACGTGACGTTCGTACGCCTTCAAAGCTGATTAAAGTATGCATAGCGTTAAACATTATTCTTCTTATTTTTATTTTTGGACAGCACTTGAGCAATATTACAATCGGTGCAAACAAGAACAGCTACCGATTTGAAGTTTCTGAGATATTATCATTTAAAAGGTTATGGCGAACGGGATAAATATGGAAGTAATTTTTAGGTGCTATTAGAAAATTGCAAAAGTGGTTCAATATTTAAAATGTAATGATTGGAGATCAAAGATCAAAGAATAACGTAGATCTCCATTGGTGGTTTTAGCGTGAACATATATGCATTCGTTTGATTTTTATAAGCTCAGGAAACTTCGTAACGAGATATGGCGAACGGGACATAATTTCTCAAACGGGATTATAACGATTAGTTCAAGTAATTTAATAACTTAAATTATATGAATATAAGGAAATTAGTTAACAAGAACGAAGAAAAATTAAATTTTACATTGTCTAATATTTAATTATTTCCATTGTTAATTCGGGAGACTATGTGGATAAAGGTTATTTAGAAACATTCTAGAGGATTAAATTAGGAGAATATACCCCAAAAAGGCTATATCTGAAAAAAGGTTGTATGGCAGCTATATGTTTTTGTTGTCCGATCTCAAAAATTTTTCATCATATTATTTGGGTCAGTATGGGTACAAATACTGAACAGTTTCTTGTCACTTTTGAAATGGAGAAGTTATGCCGCAAAATGTATAATCTGAACAATCGGTTGTATGGCAGCTATATGTTATAGTGGTACGATTCGGCCGATTCCGAAAAATGATCGTCTAGACCTAAAAATATACCCACATACCGATTTTCTCTAATACATGTTGAGAAGTACACCTTAATTTTTATACTCAGCTGTACTAGTACACAGAGTACATGTTACTCCTTGTGGAGCAATATGGGAGATCTCTCCAAACTAAAAATAAAAGATAACTCATTCTGTCATCCTTTTGGAGCAATAGAAAAGATTTCTCCAATATGTACTCGAATCTAACATTGTTTTCAGCAGGCGAAATTTGTGTGTAATATTTTTCCATTCGATTAGAAATTTATTTATTTGTAAATGTTTATATGATCGGGCTTTAAAAGAAATATTTCGTCAATAATTTGTCTACATATCCCGTTTTAAATGAGTTGTGTCAGGCATTGGGCCAATTAATCAATGTGTTACTTTGATGAACAGTTAACTTTGCGTGATAAAAGTGGTATTTTGGGTCGATTCGGCTATGAAGGTTACGGTAAAGACAGCGGCAGCAGAAACAAAAGCAACGCTTCATTGTCTAAATTATTTATCTATGTATATACATATCAGTGAAATAAAAAATAAAATTAAAACAATTACTTTGACCATAAATGGATTTTATCACTTTCATTACTCCTCAGGAGGTTTCGAATGCGTACTCCTATATTGCTCGCTTGGGAGGAACGGGGAATGTTTAACAATTACTCCCTCATTGCTCTTTCGGGAGGTTATTAGAGGACTCTCCAAACTCCGCCAATGATCGATTATGAGGTACATGGGATTATTAGCAAAAACTCATTGCTGTTTTGGGAGGATAAAGGGAGTTTTATCTATTACTCCCTTCCAAGAACATACAATGTTAAAAGCGAGTACGGAAATTTGTATGAAAATACATTGAAGTAATAGGGAGTAATGGGGAGTAATACAGTACTCGCAAGGGAGTACTCCGGGATTAATAAAACGATGATCCCCAGTCCTACTGGGAGATTTCAGTCGTATCAAAGACTTGCATAAGTTTTAAACTGAAATTTTAATTTACTTAATATTTACTATGGAAGCCTTAAATTCATTATATGCATGCAATACAGTGAATTCAGTGAATATTTAAATGAAACTGGTTGAAATAAAAGCATATAAAGATTTTTTGCAAAAATGCTTCAAGTACAGATTACGGGGCATATGGAGGTTAGCTTTTATTTTCCGCATGAATGCCATTTATAATTTCCATTTAATAAATGTTCTGCGCTGTTTTCAGTATCCCTATCTATACCGAGCTAAAGGGAACTGGTTTATACATCAGACAGTCGGATTGCAAGCCAACACTAAGATGGTAAAACGATATCTTTTGAGTAAACAATAACAACATGCGCCGCTAATAAATTCGTCTATTGAATTGGCAGCAAATACACAAAGGACATGTCCACTAAACAATCATTTTGCCTTTCCTTATGTTAAACACACAACCAGCGCTCAGGTTCATAGTCAGGGATTTTTTTGCCGGGGTCTATACATTTTCGAGAACAAATCATTGGTTAATGCTGTTACTGTGAGTATAACCTTTATGTCTGAATTAAATTTTTTAAGACCAAATAAAATTTATTTTAGAGGAAGAAAAGTAGCAGTTGCTGCTACTTTAACGAATATCGTTCACCGATAAACATTGAAACAATATGATTTACTATTGTTGTAAAGTAAATTTCACCTTTAGTTACTGCTTATGATGCCTTAGATAAGTTCATGTGTATAATGTGAAATATATTTTGGGGAAACTGGACCCCTCAGCTACATATTTACTTACGTACGTCCATGTTAGCACTCGCACACACACGTAGTTACTTTGTTTTACAAAGAAACCGATTGCGTCAAAACTGGCGAAATGGCGCTCAGAAAATTCAGAAAGAATTCGCTAATAAAAAGAAAACTTTCGTTTAGAAGAGAGAAGATGTTGAAAAAACTAAAATTTATGCTAAAATAAATTTGAAAGAACCACAAACAACAACAGAGAAGCTTAAGTAAAAGTTGCCGTACATCAAAACTTGCGCTTTCTTTCTTATATTTCGTGGGCATGTAGTAAGTTAATTTTTAAAACGCTGCAAGCAAGCCATTCGGCGGAGCTTCTACGGTTTCTGACTGAAATTCTTTGCGATTTTCTTTTTACTTTCGCATTTTAAACGAACAGCACCATACTTTTTAGCTTGACTGTGTTTGTGTCGGCCAAGGGCTTTAATCCGACAGACTTATTTACAAGCGGCGCTTGATTGTGGCTCTCGGCCTTGGAGGATGCAACGAATATTTAATTTAAGTTTAATAGATTTGTTTTCTATAAATTTTAATTTTATTCCTAAGTTTTTTGTATTTTAGTTTTTTAATTCCGTTTGTTGAAAAGATTATTGAAATAATATTCTTCGTAAAGTTTCCAGCTAAAAAATCCTTTGACCACGAACATTCCCATTAAATATTCCTATCGATGCAGCCCGGTAAGACAATCAATCCCAAAATGAGAGACATGGCATTCAGTCAGTGCAAGAAGTGTGATTGTCGCCAAAACAATCGAAAGAGTGCCCAGTTCCACATTTCTCAAAATTCGTATAATTACATTGGTTTTGGTCACTCACTTCAGCCTCGTGCAATATTAACAATGGAATAAATGATAAGCACATTTTCTACAATAGTTTACTTTTTCAATACATATTACCCCATTCAATTAATTATTAATTACTGTATACATATGTAGGTACTTGGAATTCTAACGGCACAGCCTTTATCACAAAATTGCACGAGTGGATTTTCTGACAACTCGTCAGCCGTATTATTAATACAAGGTTATGCAAAAAGACACAAATATTTAAACATATTAGCAGAAAGTAGCGATATCAAATGAGATTAGGCCTTACGGCTTAAACGTAATTTAATTGTTAAATTTTCTAGTATTTTACTTTTTAATTAAATTAAAAAGGCTTTCTTGAAGTCTCGTTTTAATATAGCAAAATATTCAAATTGCCATAAAACTAGAGCAATAAAGTCATTATTCACTTAAATTACTCATTGGATACCCACTTGTAGAATGTGTTAATACAACTTTATATGAGTATACATTTACATATGTACATATTTTGAATGTGGCAAATTTTCAATATATCGAGCCGTATGCGCCGGAAAGATGTAAAAGCCAAATTCAAAAATGTTCAGGAGAAGGTTTTTTATAATTTTTTGTTTAGTTTCATTTCTTTATCGATTTCTTTTTTTTTCGCTTTTCGACAATTTTTGATCAACTTTAACCACCAAAAATAAAACAATGCTCTTTTAAAGGGAAATTTTACGCTGATTTCGAATATCATTTCCATTTTTTTGTGGCAGATTCAGTTTCTGAGATATCGGTAGAAAAGTAGAAAACGCCATATACGCAAGACATTGCATCACATAAGTGCATCAAACAATTTTATTCGTCATCCTAGCAATTTGACATCTAAGAAGAACTGGTAAAAGGAATTCCAGTAAACATTTTTTGCCTCCACACTCATAAATTGGTCAAGTAGTTTGGTTACAATCGCAAAACGAATGGAAAAAATTGGAAAAAGATCTAATTTTATTTAAGAAATTTCAGGCTCGACTGTCCTAAAGTCCGAAAAATTGTATGGGGAGAAAAAGTTAGCCCTCCTATCCTATAGAGAATTTAAATGTGAACATTTTAACACTACCTTTGCAATAATCGGATGTACCAGTATTTATATTAACCTATTTTTATTGAAAGTCCTTAACCCAAAATTTTCGGTTTCTTTATAAAATTTTATTAAGGAGTAGCTTAAATGCTTAAATTACTTCTTTCAAATTATTATCAGTTTTGAAGTATACAATGTCTCTCAAAATCGCGATGGATAATAGGATATTAAATTAATTCAATAAAAAATGCATTTCGCGATTTTAAGGAGAGGATAATTTGTGGGAATGTAAGTACTTTTGGCTATTCATTTGTAATTTTCTGGATTTGTCTCACGTATGATTGCCCAAGTATCTCCTATCATATCCTTGTTCCAAGATCCTTGATATCGCCTTTCAAAAGCTATTAAGTTCTGATGAAATCTCTCACCAGATTCATCACCTTCAGCACCTAAGTGTGCAGGGAAATTATCTAGATGTGAATGCAAGAAATCAAATAAACGCCTACTGGTCATCAATATGTAATAAAATATAAAGTAAAAGATTTCAAAGTGATAAATCCATTGGTTAAAATCCAACAAAAGCCGTTATATAAAGATGTAAGAGCCACTTTGCACTCACAAAAAAAAATAAACAAACTGAAATTGTGTACTTACATCAAAATTTCTTTTCATAATGATACATTTTTCAGCCATAAAATTTCTGGAGAAGGTGAGGGTGATGGCAAGTAAGCCGTTTCTACAAAAAAATGAAAATCGGATATCATGGCGTTTACATCTTTCCGGCGCATACGGCTCGATATATACTTATACATATATATGTACACTGGGAAAAACTTCTCTCGATCAAAGACATATTTTTCCTTATTTTGAACATGCGTCCCAATATAAAATTTTCTTTTCTTTTTGAGTAATTTTTCTCAAAAATAATGAAAAAACATTCAAACAAATTCGGAATGCAATTCATCAAAATTAAAGAAATGAAATATTCAAAACAAGGGCAAGTTAAGAATGCAATGTATGAATTTCTTAAAAAAAAAAAGTACATGAAATCATGGCAACGCATGTAAACAACCTTATTTTATAACCCTTTTAACATGTATTAGGAAAAATTTACTCAAAACAAAGAAAATAGTGTTCAATATAGGGACGCAATTTCTTTTTCTCAGTGTATGTATGCTTATGCTATACCTAAAATCCAATAGAGCAACAAGTACAACCAAGTTTACATGTTAAGTTAAATAACTAGTTGGTAAATAACCAGTATAACAAGAGCTAAAACAATAATAATAACTCAATTGGAGTTAGGTTTTATTTTCCTTGTTCTTATACATACTTCTTGTTTATCGTCTCAATCGCCTTGAGTCAGTGTGGCAATAGAGTGTTCTCAGAAATAATTTCAAGTATCAATGCTTGCTACTGCAACTAGAAGTCATTGATTTGCTTAAATCTTCTAAAAGCTTAAGTAAGAATAATGGAATTGTAAGCAAATTTGTAAGCAAACCAATACATGTTCACACATTGAAGCACTGTCTAATACTCCACAAGCCCAGCTTAATGCCCGGAACACAATTGCGACGGGTCAACGAAAAACGGCCCAACGGGTAGTGAACAGCTGATATTCTCCGTCGGAAAATCCGTCCGGGAAAACACAATTGTGGCGGAAACTGATTTGACATAGGATCCACTAAATAATGTTAGTCGCAAATGGATTATAGTTAAACGTGTGCACTCTTGTGTCAAAAGGTATAGCAACCATACCAACAGTCGACCAAGAAGAGATTAGGGGGCCTAGAATATACCCGTGGTAAGGAATTCCTGTCGTAAGAGGAAGGTTGATTATGGCCAAAAAAATCGTTCGTACGACAGTCGGGCTAGTGTCAGAAGGAACGAGTACCACAATAACAACAACAACCAAGAAGAGGAAGCATGTTTTGATATGGTATGACCATGAATTATATGGATCCAGCATTGACAACAAAAATCAACTCTGATCATTTCACCCGGCGGAAAAATTAGAAATGGATCTAATTATTTTACCGCCGGAAAATTGACCGCCGTCGGAATTTCCGTTGCCGCCGCAATTAATTTTGACAGCGGGTGAGCGTCGCCCGTTATCCGTTGACCCGTCGCAATTGTGTTGCGGGCATAAGAGTTATTGCTTGCTAGAGCGCATAAAGTGAAAGAGTCAAGTGAAGTTTCATTTGATATCGGCATATGTTTCGGTGTTCCAAACTATTTCATTATCGAAATTTATGTAAAAGAAATTTATATATATTTTCATGTTATCGGTTCCACCCAGGGACCGTAACGGTTATAAGTGATATCCAAAAAGTTGATTTTTAGCGATTATTTTATTTATTTTATTTTATTTTTTTCTCAGAAAAAAGTTTTTTCTTGAGTTTTATTTTTTGATCAGAAAATAAAAGTTTTTTCTTGAGTTTTATTTTTCGATCAGAAAATAAAAGTTATTTTTTGAGTTTTATTTTTTTGCTCAGATAATAAAAGTTATTTTTTGAGTTTTATTTTTTTGCTCAGATAATAAAAGTTTATTTATAAATTTTACGTATTTATGTGACGCGAGCACATATATACTATTAAAAATGTAATTTTATGTATGTATGTGAGTAGGTACATAAATATGTAGCATTTAGAGACTCTGTAGGACAGAAATAAAGTTGTTGTATGTGAAGCATTTACTTAAATCTAATAACTTAAAACGAGAAATTCTTGTATATATATATATATATATATATATGTGTATATATATATATGTATATGTATATATATATATATATATGTGTATATATATATATATATGCATATGTATATATATATATGTATACACATATATATTAGATGAGTTTTTTTTTGGATGGGATTCTTTAAACCTTCTCAGATCCTCCCTCCGGCACCGGAATATGAAAATAGGATGTTTTAGAGTAAGTAAAAAAATTTCACTTTTCCAAAAACTGGATGGAGCTACACCGAAAACCGCGAAAATTCCCAGAATTTCAAGGTATGTTTAGATTTATGTCTGAAAAAAGTTAGGATTTTGAACAAGAAAAAAAATTGATACCCACCCATACGAAGAATTAACCGCTAAATCGAATGGCATATTCAGTTTTTTGGTACACTACCCAGGGAAGGTAATAACGCGGCCTAAAGTGACCATTTTCTTTTTTTTCTCATGAATCTTCAATTTCTTGCCCTATACTCTTCCCGAAAGCGAACGTTATTTTTTAACTAAATCACACGGTAGGCTGCGTTATTTAATGCGCTTTCAAGTTTAAATGAAGTAAAGTCGGGTATAAAAGGGTAACATATATTAAAATTTCTTAAATTTTTTAACAATTTTGCTCTTGAAGGCGGTTTTTTGGATTTTAAGTGATAGTTTTATGTGGATGGATAACTCCACAAATGCAAAAAAAAATAGAAAGGCCGAGACCGCGGATAACGGACAAAAAGTTGAGCCGGATGGTGCCAAAACATTTGTGGGCAATATGGGTATCAAAATAAAGATTTTACCTAGGACTTTAATGTAAAGTCAATCCATTTTGCTGTGTCCACCGTTTCGACACATATAAGTCAAAAATTAGACTCAAATGTCGCCGATATCCTTTAAAATATTCTGTAGTCATCCTGGACCACTTATTCGCCAGTATATCAGAAATTGGCTAAGAAATTGGCATGTAATAAGTTCCATATGCAAGCCCTAGTTAAGACCTTTAATTTGATACCAATATTGCCCAATAATATTTTGGCGCCATCCGGGGCCACGGTTTTTCCGCTATCCACGGTCTCGATCTTTCAATTTTTTTTTTACATTTGTGGAGTTATCCAACAAAATAAAACAATCACTAATAACCCAAAAAACCGTCTTCAAGAGCAAAATTTAAAAAAAAAATTGAGAAATTTTAAGGAATGTTACCCTTTTATACCCGACTTTACTTCACTTAAACTTGATGAACTCATCCAAATATTATTCGATTTTTAATAGCTATACATTTCTGGAAAGCGCATTAAATAAGCAGCCTACTGTGTGATTTAGTTAAAAAATAACGTTCGCTTTCGGGAAGAGTATAGGGCAAGAAGTTGAAGATTCATGAGAAAAAAAAGAAAATGGTCACTTTAGGCCGCGTTATTACCTTCCCTGGGTAGTGTACCAAAAAACTTAATATGCCATTCGATTTAGCGGTTAATTCTTCGTATGGGTGGGTATCAATTTTTTTTCTTGTGCAAAATCCTAACTTTTTTCAGACATAAATCTAAACATACCTTGAAATTCTGGGAATTTTCGCGGTTTTCGGTGTAGCTCCATCCAGTTTTTGGAAAAGTGAAATTTTTTTTTCAGTTTACTCACTCTAAAACATCCTATTTTCATATTCCGGTGCCGGAGAGAATATCTAAAAAAAAACTCATCTAATATATATATATATATACAAGAATTGCTCGTTTAAAGTTATTAGATTTAAGTAAATGCTTCACATACAACAACCTTATTTCTGTCCTTCTACAAAGTTTCTAAATGATGCATATTTATGTAGCTAATCACACACATACATAAAATTACATTTTTAATAGTATATATGTGCTCGCGTCACACAAATACGTAAAATTTATAAATAAACTTTTATTATCTGAGCAAAAAAATAAAACTCAAAAAATAACTTTTACAGCCCTATTCTGATAACCTCACAAAACTCACCGCACTCACTATTGTGACGTTTCTCACAGTTGTGAGGCTACACTTATTCTGGCATAAATTTAAAAGCTCAAAAGCTCATAATTGTGAGAAAATTTGTGATGACTGAATATGCAGCTCACAATACAAAAACTGTTGAAAATATTTTGAAATTTTGTGCCGTAAAAATTGTTTTTTTTTTTATGGAGGAATTGTTGCTCGTTGTTTTGGCGACAGCTCTTGAGGAGCAGAAAGAAACAGTGGCGAGAAGAAGGCTTCTCAAAAGTCTCAGGGATAAAAGCGATCCATTTTTCCTGCGGGTTGCCCGGGTGGAATTTTTTTCGCTCCATCTCTGGGTGCTGCCTGCAGAAACGGATAAAGAATTCCAATTGCTCTTGTGTGGTTCTCTCATACTTGCTTCTGTAAAGGAAAATATTTATTTATGTATGTATGTATTTATAAATTTTAAAATTAAAAAAAAAAATATAAATTACTCACATCTTTTGCTTTTCCATTTTTGTTCAAATTGAAATTTGACAGAAAAAAACTTCTCACCTCCTATGGTAAATTTTTTAAGCTTTTTTCTTGTGAGGTCTGGCACCGAATAGCCTCACAAATATACCTCACAAAATGTTGACAAATTTTTCCTCACATAAAAGTTGTGAGGTTTTTTAAGAATAGGGTTGTTATTATCTGAGCAAAAAAATAAAACTCAAAAAATAATTTATTTTCTGGTCGAAAAATAAAACTCAAAAAAAACTTTTATTTTCTGAGCGAAATATAAAAATCAAAAAATAACTTTTATTTGCTGAGGGAAATATAAAACTCAGAAAATAACGATTAAAAATCTATTTTTTTATAAAAATCGAAAAAATAAAAGTTAATGCACCTATTGGTAGTCTGCGTTACGGTGATTACATTTGTGTACTTCTTTTGCGTTTAGCGTTTCTCCTTCAGTATGATTTTTTTAGTCAAAATTTAAAAAATTACGATTATTTGCAATCCCTGGTTCCACCAATAAAAGATATTACTGGAAATATGTATGCGCTCTTATCACTGACATAACTGTCAAAGTCAATGGCTGGAGTTTTGCTCTCTTTTTGCTACTTTCTGCAATATTTATCGCATTGTCGGCGATGAGTTTCAAACGAGATAAACGTGTAATGCAATGCATTACTAATATCGAGTGGTAGTAGAAGTGAATTCCTAATGGATTTTATTTAATTATCTATGTAAATACGTATAGGTATATAAATATACTTACACATATAGTGATGTGTACATATGTATGTATCAGGGTTGGGCACAGTGCATTCAATTTTGATTGCATTCAGCTTTGCATTCTCCAATCACTGATGAGTGGTAGTGAAAATTTGATTTGCATTACCATTCACTATTGAATGGTAATGCAAATGTGGCTTGCACTACCATTCAGTAGTGAATGGTAATGCAAATGTGGCTTGCACTACCATTCAGTAGTGAATGGTAATGCATATGTGGCTTGCACTACCATTCAGTAGTGAATGCGAATGCAAATGTGGCTTGCACTACCATTCATTGCATTCCCACTACAAGTATGATTTGTGAAAACCTATGATCGTAGTTTAGGCATGAAGTAGCCAATCTATTTAATAACGGGAAGGAAGTTTGTGAGATATTCTACACATGGAATTAGCTTAGAAAATTGATAATTTTATATTAAAGATGAAATGTGTTTATGTTTTTTAATTAATGTTTTTGTGTAGTATGAAGCTTCAGCTATCAGATCATGTCAAAAATTTTCAAATGAATTCGAATTTCCAATATTTTCTCAACAAATGCCATATGCAAAATACCTCTGTGAGCCACTGTATAAGTATAAGTATTTTTTTACCTACGCGTTTAAAATAAATTTATTAACAACCTTAAAACCTATTGATATACACAGGACATATTGCAATGCCGCGTTGGTTTCCAATCAGTTTTCTAAGCCTTATTTCATGTGTAGAATATCCCATAAACTTCCTTCCCTTTATTAAATAGATTTGCCACTTAATACCTAAACTACGATCATAGGTTTTCACAAATCATACTTGTAGTGGGAATGCAATGAATGGTAGTGCAAGCCACATTTGCATTCGCATTCACTACTGAATGGTAGTGCAAGCCACATTTGCATTACCATTCACTACTGAATGGTAGTGCAAGCCACATTTGCATTACCATTCACTACTGAATGGTAGTGAAAGCCACATTTGCATTACCATTCACTATTGAATGGTAATGCAAAAATGCCCATCCTTGGTATGTATGTCCATAAAAAATGTTCTGAATTCGGAAAACGAGTTTGAATGTTTCTATGTCAATTAACAATTTGTGTATAGTTGGTTTTAGTTAGTTGTTTTTGTGGCACACCGGTGCTCCATAGCATCATCAGTGTAATGGAGCAAATAATTGCTGCCAAATGTCGCTCAGGCGGGTGAACTCGTGGGTAGCATTGGAATCGCATAATCGGTGGATGGACACTAAAATGAAGCAACGCCAATGCGAAGCGAACATAATCAAAAGGTCCAATGCAGGCGTACAAACACAATCACTCAATACGAAAAAGAAAAAGAAACAAAAACAAAAACACAACAAAAATTAGGCCACAACTTAACAACAAGGATAAACAAGATCAACATTCATTTTGAATTAAGCAAATAGAATTTGGTTGTTATCTCAATGATGCCGAACTTTTAACCCAATCGACCGTAATACTGTTAAATAAGTTGTTACATTTTGCTGTTGTATATTGGTAAAAATATTTAAGAGGATAATAGCGGTATGCAGAAAGTGGTAAGGGGTATGAATAAAAAATTCTGAAATGTCAACCATTTTCACTGCATTTACATTTTGGTTGCAACAACTGGGAATATGTATATTGATGGACATTGCTCGACTCATGGCGAGTTCG